>CM061550.1:27770241-28374616 GCA_030864225.1 Capsicum baccatum var. pendulum | reverse complement strand
CCTAAGCCTAAGGTTATGCATGCAATGTGTTTGATAATATGCCCAAGAGAACAAGAATCATGCTTTCAGACTCAATTATGACCACATTGATGAACCCATGTTTTACCCTTATGTTCAAAATGACTTTCATGTTATTGTTATGTATTGAAATTGTTTGATGGATTGTTTATGAGATTAGCCCTATGAAATTATGACATGTTTATATGCATTCCTATTCATGTACAAAACCATGATAATCAAGTACCTTATGAAATTTCCTCAATGTTTGTATTATGGATTGTTGATTATGGTCGTGAGTCCAGGAAGTGTCATGTCTTGTTAGTTTCATGCTATCGAGTCCTGGGGGTACTTGTACCCAACAATTTAGCTGTGTGCCAAGAGCCAGTGTCAGTTTTTAAGATACTCCTAGTCAAGCCATGCTCAGTAGAATTTAGTCAGACTCATGACTCAGGAAAACTCATAAATCTCAGTAATCTCAGAAATCCCAGTAACTCAGTAATCTCAGTTGTATTCCATTAGTCAACGGAACTCACTGAACCCAATCCAGTTTAGTTAATCATGTTTTAGTATTTATTCAGATGAGAGTAATAATTAGCACCGAGTGAACCTAAGGATAGGGCACACACTGAAAGTTGAGGGTGTGATCCTTAGAAGCAATCCTTGCATTCCAAAACTATATAGCCAGAAAAGATTAAGGCATCAACACTGACAGATAAGGGTTGATAAGGTGGATTAACATTGTCAGATGAGGGTCCCATCATTCTCTTTTGGGGACACTGTCAGATAAGGGTCACCTATAGCTTGTCCTTATCAGTGGTGTGGTATTGACACCCTTTCAATTGGGGTTACATATTGGACCTCAACTCATCTATAATAGCTTATTTGGGGTATGTCGGTTAGATGACTACTTCCCACAGTTACAGTCTCAGTCTTAGTAATAGAACTCAGATAGTTCTACAGAATTCAAGATTGTTAGATACAGTCACCCAGTTCAGTGCAAAACTCAGCTAGTTCCATCGGAAATAGGACTATCAGACACAGTCATTTAGATAATAGTATATCAGTTATATGAAACTTATGTTATCAATATTCAGATTTAGTGATGTCATGATCTTAGTCACAGTTCACGTATTCATGCGTATATTCTTATGTTTATGTTATTCAGTCAGTAGTATTGTTCATGCATATAAACCCCTTGCATTCAGCCTACCTCACTTCCATACCATTATATTCAATCATACTGATGCATTTGTGCTATGGTGTTTTATACCATAGGTTCAGAAGTACAAGATCCAGAGCACCCTTAGTAGATCAGACGTTCAGCAGACAGAATAGCAGTGAGTCCTCATCATTCGAGGATGTTATTATTTGATTATTTCATTCTTTTAGTACTTAGTTTATTTCAGCAGTTGGAGTTAGTTGGGGACATGTCCCATTAACTCCTCATTCAAATAGTTTAGAGGCTTTTAGACTATAGCATGTTCAGACAGTTATTTTAGTATTGTTTGGTATTGATATACCGTATTTCCAAATGTTATGATTTATCAGATATTTGAACCTTATGGCCTTTCAGCCTTTTTTCTCATTTATACAGTATGTTATGCAGTGCTCAGTACAAATATCAATCATGGGTTAGCTTGTGGTCCTTTAGGGTCATGAGAACCGTGTGCTGTTCTGGGTACCAGATTCGGGGTGTTACAAAAATAAAGCTATAATTGAAGCTTTGCTTGAGTATAAGGACATTTTTTTACATGGTCTTATGATGATATACCCGGTTTGAGCACTGATTTGGTAGTTCATAAGTTGCCAATTGATTATGCTTTCCCTCCTGTCAAGTAAAAGTTAAGGAAGCTTAAAATTGACAAGAGTGTAAAAATCAAAGAGGAAATTACGAAGAAACTTGAGGATAAAGTCATTCAAGTGGCCCAATATCCTACTTGGTTGGCAAATATTATTCCTGTTCTAAAAAAAGATGGCAAAGTTCGGATGTGTGTTGATTATCGTGATCTAAATAAAGCAAGTCCGAAAGATGATTTTTTACTTCTCAATATCCATATTTTGTTTGACAATTGTGCCAAAAATGATCTTGCGTCTTTTATGGATTGTTATGTGGGGTATCACCAGATCATTATACCTTTCAGACTAAAGAATATTGGGGCAACTTACATGAGGGAAATGACCACAATGTTTCATGACATGATGCACAAAGAGATTGAAGTTTATATGGATGATGTGATCATTAAATCAAGAGAGCAGTCTGACCATGTCAGGGATCTAAGGGAATTTTTAAAAGGCTTTGAAGGTATGATCTCAAACTTAACCCAGTGAAATGTGTATTTGGAGTTACGTCAGGAAAACTCCTGGGGTTCATAGTCAGTCGACATGGCATTGAGTTAGATCCTTCAAAAATAAAAACTATTTAAGATTTGCATCCACCAAAGAATAAAACAGAGGTGATGAGCTTACTTGGAAGGTTGAATTATATTAGTATATTCATTGCCCAACTTACAACAACCTGTGAATGAATTTGTAAGTTGTTGAAGAAGAATGCTAAAGTTGAATGGACTGAAGAATGTTAAGAGACATTTGACAAAATTAAGTGGTACTTGTCGAATCTGCTCTGCTTATTTTGGTTCCTCCAGAGCCTGAAAGACCCTTAATATTATATATGTCTATGTTAGACAATTATTTTGGTTGTGTATTGGGTCAACATGATGTCACAGGCAGAAAAGAACAGACCATCTACTACCTTAGAAAAAAGTTTACCACTTATGAGGCTAAGTACACTCTTCTTCAAAAGACATATTGCGCCTTAACTTGGGTAGCACAAAAGCTTAAACATTACTTGTCATCTTACACTGCTTACCTCATTTCCCGTATGGATCTCTTAAAGTATATTTTTCAAAAGACTATGCCCACAGGCAGACTCGCGAAAAGGCTGATGCTACTTACAGAGTTTGATATTGTCTATGTGACTCGAACTGCAATGAAAGGTCAAGCTTTAGCAGATCGTTTAACTGAAAATCCTATTGGTGAAGAATATTAGCCATGAAAGACTTATTTTTCAGATGAAGAGGTATTATGTGTTGATGAGGTTATTTTGATAATTTCCATTCAGGTTGGAAGATGTTCTTTGATGGAGCTGCTAATTTAAAAGGAGTAGGGATAGGGGCAGTCCTTATTTTTGAATCAGGACAATATATCCTATAATAGCCCCACTTTGATTCTACTGTACAAACAATATAACAGAATACGAAGCATGCATTTTAGGTTTGAGACTAGCTATTTACATGGGAATACAAGAACTGTTGGTGTTAGGAGACTCAGATTCACTAGTCCACCAGATCCAAGTAGATTGGGAGACTCGTGATTCGAAACTCCTACCATATTGAGGTTGATTGCAAGATCTTTGTCAACGATTTGTATCAGTAAAGTTCAAGTTTAGTGAATTATTTTTCAAATTTAGTGAATTGTTTTTCAAAGAAAAATTTATTTTTAAAAGATAGGCAAATTTTTAAAAATATAGAAACATAGTTTTAAGGTTTTCATGAACTACGAGGGTCTGATGCTCACTCTTTAGTGAGATACGTAGAAAATCCTACCCGAGATACGACCCTATATTTTAAAAAAATATTTATTCACAAATTTATTGAAGTATATTTTTGAAAAAATAATATAAATAATAAATAAAATTAAATTAAAAAAATAATTATTCTCATGAGTATTATTATCTTTATCTTATTTTTTTCCTTTTTATCCTCAAAATTAATTTTAATACAAATCTTAATAGCTTGAGCCTTTAGGGGTTCTGAGCTGAATTTTTATAAAGTAATAAAATATGTAAACATATATTTAACAATCCTGAACCTTTAGGAGTCGTGAGGTTGAAATTTTTGTACAATTTCATATGTAAAATAATTTATTTTTCTAAGTCATTTTATTTTATTAAGTGTACTTAAGGGTATTTTCTCCCAAACACATAGTTAAAATTATCTAGAGGTCTATTATTGCAAAATTTTCAATAGAGTCAGTTTCAATAAGTGTTCTCCCTTAGAAAAAATATTGTCATTCTTGTTTCTCTCACTCTTTATTTTTGAATAAAATTATTCTTTTCATCTAAGTCCAATTTAGTGGTCATATTAACCTACATGAGTCAAGTTGTTAAAAAAAAAGAATCATCAATTTTTTGTTAAGTTTTTTTCCGAACTACGCAAGATCTGATTCATATCCTGGCATGATACGTAGGCAACCCTCCAAAGGGTTCGATCATAACTTTTTAAAAAATGCGCCTAGGAAAGCCAGGATGAAACACAAAGCCTTCCATGATAGGTTGGAAAATGCATATAGAAGCATAACATACAACGTGACATTAAAATGTGTTATATGTAACATTCACCCGTTTGCTACTTGGTCACAGAAAGGATAAAGTAATTGGTGGTTGATTTTTGTTTTAAACTGGCATCACATCTGTACAACACCGGATACAAGGGAAATAGAAAAATGACCCGCAAAGAGGGTGTAGGGTCTGACAGTGAGGAGGAGCAAAATCAGTTACTTTTCACAGCAGGTACTTCTACCATGGATTCGGCCCCTATGCTAATGTGTTTGGCACTGCAGGTACTTCTACCATGCGCCCACCAAATCCGTCTGTCACAAATAACATATTTTTCACTTTTGTAGCCCCAACTATTACGGGCCTTCAATCGATAGTACGGAAGAATATGGGAGAACCAAGTCATGACCTATTTTATCCTCCTTAAATGGCTTTCAAACCCGATTCTCCTAGTGTGATTGAGAAGATTGATACGAATGAGGAACAAGAGGAGATGGCTAGTAAAGTAAAAAGCTTGGAACATAGTATGAGAAATATGCAATGATTAGGAGAACGAAAAGGTGTTTCATACAAATATTTCTGTATGTTTCTGGATGTCCATTTGCCGTTGGGGTTCAAAATTCCAAAGTTTAAAAAATACGAAGTTCATGGCAATCCTGTAGTTCACTTGAAAAAGTTTTGCAGTCAATTTAGGGGAGCATAAGTAAAAGAAGAATTGCTAATTGCTTACTTTGGAGAAAGCTTGGCAAGGGTAGCTCCTGAATTGTTTATTGACCGAGACATTTTCCATTGGCATGTGTGGGATGACATGGCTCGGGATTTCATTCAACAATTTCAATATAACATTGAGATAGTGCCAGATCGCACTACGCTCTCCAATATGAAAAAAATGACTGAAATTTTCTGAGAATATATTGTCAGATGGAGAGGGCAGGCTTCAAGAGTCAGACCATTGATAAAGGAATTTGAAATAATCGATATCTTTCTGCAAGTATAAGAACTTGATTATTTCCATCATTTACATTCTACTATTGGAAGCACATTTACTGAGGTTATTAAAGTTGGAGAGATGGTAGAGAATGAAATTAAGTTAGGAAAGATTATTAGTCAGGATGCTTTGAAAGCAACAACACAGGCAATTCAAATTTATGCAGGAATTTTCAGTGGAAAGAAAAGAAAAGAGGATGTATTTACTAATGCTGGGTCCACGACAAAATTGGAGAGGTGTGCATCAACCATACGCACAATCTCAATCTCAAAACTATGTCCAAGACTCAGATAACCATCCACGACACTATATTCCTCCACAAAAGCCATTATATTTTGTTCAATCCCCCCAGTTTCCTTTTTACAATGCATATCATATGTTCGGGCTCCTATAGAGGCCGCGGATAAAGGTAAAAGGCTAGTATGTATGGCTGAGTCATAGCTAGTAGTTTGGAGAGCTTTTATGTAGCCGGATTAGTAATCCTAAGACTGTGTCCATAGGTAGGAGTAGCTAGTTAGGAGAGTTTGGTCATGGTGGGTGTCTTAGCGGTGAGGTTGGGGGCTTTAGAAATGGGAAAAGAGACATGAGATTGGTTTGCTACTTGCACCATTCAATAAATGCATAATGAAGTGCATCAATGTTTTTATGTTAAAATATGAGGATGATTTTAGTATAAACACAAATATAAGGGTCTTTTTTTTCACATTTGGAAAATCAAAATTTACAATTAATCCCTCCCCTTTTCTCAACCAGTGTTCAATTTAACCCTTGAGCGAAAAAGGGGTGTTACATCTCTGGCAACTCTGCTGGGGACTAACAAGAATTCAAGCTTTGATTATGACTTATACTTGCTTTTATTATTGTTGATATTGTGTTTATTAGCCTGATCGGCTACTTGTTGCTCATTTATCGTTTGATATTGTTGAACTGTATTATAAACTGTCTTCTCTCGTGCACCCTCTTTGAGTCTCTGAAATAGGATAGAAGAAATACAGCGCATGCATTCTACGTTCTTTTTTAAGATAGCTAGAGTTTCAAGGCACCTGGTGAAGTATTATTATTCTCACATGTTAGGCGGGGTTCGAATCGGCGACAAGGAGCAGCATTTCTACCGAACAAGTTATCCCTCCCTGACTTGAGTGTCCGCTCAGGTAAGCCAGTCTAGACACCTATCCTTATTAGGTTAAACTTAGAAGAACTGAAACTCAGAATCTAGATATCCCTATTAGGTTCTGCTTAATTTGCATGCATTTGACTTAGCGGGATTCGGCATAGGGGACGAGTCTGTCTAGGACAGGTGACCCTTTTATAATGACCAACATGTGCATCCTACATGCACTTTGAGATTTGTTTATAAGGATATCTAATTGTTGACCGGCTTTTAGGCAACTTTAAAATGCAAGAGATTATATTATCCTCAAATTTAGTGAATTATTTTTCAAAGAAAAATTTAATTTTAAAATAAAGGGAAATTTTTAAAAATATAGTAACATAGTTTTACAGTCTTCATGAACTATGAGGGTCTGATGCTCACTCTTTAGAGAGATACATAGAAAATCCTACATGGGATACGACCCTGTATTTTTAAAAAATATTTATTCACAAATTTATTGAAAGATATTTTTGAAAAATAATATAAATAATAAATAAAATTAAATTAAAATATAATTATTCTCATGAGTATTATTATCTTTATATTATTTTTTTCCTTTTTATCCTCAAAATTAATTTCAAATCTTAATAGCTTGAGCCTTTAGGGGTAGAATCAGGAAAAGGTTTAGAAATATTTTTACAAAGCAGGGCTCATCCAATAAACCTCTATGAAAACCTCGGTACCTTTGGTTTGGGATACGAGATCACTTTTGAGGATAGAAAAAAGGCTAAAAAGTGTAAGAAAGATTCATGGTCACTTACCAAGTCGATACGTCACTTCACGAGTCTTTTACCAAAGTCATTGTTGTTGGGTCCTCCAAGTTACCTGTTGCAGAGTTAATGAATAATGATGATAGAGAGTTGATTGGACTTTTCCATAATATGTTTATTGAAGCTGCTATGGTTAAAATTGGGGAAGGTACCAGCAATGCAGATGTGCAGTTTGTCGGTCCTGATGTCCAACTTAACATTTGGGAGGCCACTCCCATCCTTACTATGAAGGAGTCTTGGTAACTTGTTTTTTTTTTCTGTAATTTGAATCATTCTAGGATTGTAATTTAGATCTTTACCTTGGTATTTTAGGTTAAAACTCTTTCTATCTTTGTTTTTAATGAAACGTAATTTTCCTTTGTTATTTTTGTGTCTAATATTTACTTATTTATTTTCTATCATGCAGTTCTTTCTATGCCGATTCTAATGATATGACATGCATGAATAATTGTCAACCAGATTTAAAAACCCAATCTAATTATGAAATAATGAATAAAGAAGTTGAATACGATGAAGAGGAAGCATTTGATGATATAAACAAATGATTTCAAATAGTAAGAATAAGTCAAACCCCAATTTGGATGAAACTGAGGTGATCAAATTAGGAGATCATGAAAATATTAGAAAGACTAAGATAACTGTACATGCTTGATCACAATAAAATAAAGCTATAATTGAAGCTTTGCTTGAGTATAAAGACATCTTATCGTGGTTTTATGATATGCTCGGTTTGAGCACTGATTTGGTAGTTCATAAGTTGGCAATTGATCCTTCTTTCCCCCTGCCAAGCAAAAGTTAACGAAGCTTAAAACTGACATGAGTGTAAAAATAAAAGAGGAAATTACGAAGCAACTTGAGGCTAAAGTCATTCAAGTGGCCCAATATCCTACTTGGTTGGCAAATATTATCCCTATTATAAAAAAAGTTGGCAAAGTTCGGATGTGTGTTGATTATAGTGATCTAAATAAAGCAAGTTCAAAAGATGATTTTTCACTTCTCAATATCCATATTTTCTTCGACAATTATGCCAAACATGATCTTGCGTCTTTTGTGGATTGTTATGTGGGGTATCACCAGATCATTATGGATCCAGAAGATACGGAAAAAACATCATTTATCACGTCATGGGGGATATATTGTTATCGAGTTATGCCTTTAAGATTAAAGAATTTTCAGGCAACTTACCTGTGGGCAATGACCACAATGTTTCATGACCTGATGCATGAAGAGATTAAAGTTTATGTGAATCATGTGATTATTAAATCAAGAGAGAAGTCTGACCATGTCTGAGATCTGAGGGAATTCTTTGAAAGGATTTGAAGGAATGATCTCAAACTTAGCCTAGCAAAATGTGTATTAGGAGTCCCGTCGGGGAAACTCCTGGGGTTCATGGTCAGTCGATGTGGCATTGAGTTAGATCCTTCAAAAATAAAAGCTATTTAAGATTTGCATCCACCAAAGAATAAAATGGAGGTGATGAGCTTACTTGGAAGGTTGAATTATATCAGTACATTCATTTGCCAACTTACAACAACCTGTGAACCAATTTTTAAGTTGTTGAAGAAGAATTCTAAAGTTGAATGGACTGAAGAATGTCAAGAGACATTTGACAGAATTAAGTGGTACTTGTCGAATTTGCTTAATTTGGTTCCTCCAGAGCCTGGAATACCCTTAGTATTGTATATGTATGTGTTATAAAATTCTTTTGGTTGTGTATTGGGTCAACATAATGTCACAGGCAAAAAAGAACAGTCCATCTACTACCTTAGCAAAAAGTTTACCACTTATGAGGCTAAGTACACTCTTCTTCAAAAGACATATTACGCCTTAACTTGGGTAGCACAAAGGCTGAATTATTACTTGTCATCTTACACTACTTACCTTATTTCCCGTAAGGATCCCTTAAAGTATATTTTTCAGAAGCCTATGCCCACAGGCAGACTAGTGAAATGGCTGATGCAACTAACAGAGTTTGATATTGTCTATATGACTCAAACTGCAATGAAAGCTCAAGCTTTAGCGTATCATTTGGCTGAAAATCCTATTGGTGAAGAATATGAGCAATTAAAGACTTATTTTTCGGATGAAGAGGTATTATGTGTTGATGATTTCTATTCAGGTTGGAAGATGTTCTTTGATGGAGCTGCTATTGTAAAAGGAGTAGGGATAGGGGCAGTCCTTATTTTTGAATCAGGACAATATATCCTATAACAGCCCCACTTTGATTCTACTGTAGAAACAATATGACAGAATACAAAACATGCATTTTGGGTTTGAGACTAGCTATTTACATGGGAATATAAGAACTGTTGGTGTTAGGAGATTTAGATTTAGTAGGATTCAGATTTACTAGTCCACCAGATCCAAGTAGGCTGGGAGACTCGTGATTCGAAACTCCTACCATATCAAGGTTGTTTGCAAGATCATTGTCAACGATTTGTATCAGTAAAGTTCAAGTTTAGTGAATTATTTTTCAAAGAAAAATTTATTTTTAAAAGAAAGACAAATTTTTTAAAATATAGTAACATAGTTTTAAGGTCTTCATGAATTACGAGAGTCTGATTCTCTCTCTTTAGTGAGATACGTAGAAAATCCTACCCAGGATACGACCCTGTATTTTAAAAAAATATTTATTCACAAATTTATTGAAGGATATTTTTGAAAAAATAATACAAATAATAAATAAAATAAAATTAAAAAATAATTATTCTCATAAGTTTTATTATCTTTATATTATTTTTTTCCTTTTTATCTTCAAAATTAATTTTAATACAAATCTTAATAGCTTGAGCCTTCAGGGGTCCTAAGCTGAATTTTTATAAAGTAATAAAATATGTAGACATATATTTAACAATCCTGAACCTTTAGGTGTCGTGAGGTTGAAATTTTTGTACAATTTCATATGTAAAATAATTTATTTTTCTAAGTCATTTTATTTTATTTTCTTAAGTATACTTAAGGGTATTTTCTCCCAAACACATAGTTAAAATTATCTAGAGGTCTATTATTGCAAAATTTTCAATAGAGTCAGTTTCAATAAGTGTTTTCCCTTAGAAAAAATATTGTCATTCATGTTTGTCTCACTCTTTATTTTTGAATAAAATTATTCTTTTCATCTAAGTCCAATTTAATGGTCATATTAACCTTCACGAGTCAAGTACAAAAAAAGAATCATCAATTATTTTGTTAAATTTTTTTCCGAACTATGCAAGATCTGATTCATATCGTGTCATGATACGTGGGTAACCCTCCAAAGGGTTCGATCATAACTTTTTGTAAAATATGCCTAGAAAAGCCAGGATGAAACACAAAGCATTCCATGATAGGTTGGACAAAGCATATAGAAGCATAACATACAATGTGGCATTATAATGTGTTAAATATGTAACACTCACCCGTTTGCTACTTGGTCACAGAAAAGATAAAGTAATTGGTGGTTGATTTGTGGTTTAAACTGGCATCACATCTGTACAACACCAGGTATAAGGAAAAAAGAAAAATGACCCGCAAAGAGGGTGTAGGGTCTGACAGTAAGGAGGAGCAAAATCAGTTACTTTTCACTGCAGGTACTTCTACCATGGATTTGGCCCCTATGCTAATATGCTTGGCACCACGGGTACTTCTACCATGCGCCCACTAAATTCGTCTGTCACAAATAACCTATTTTTTACTTCTGTAGCCCCAACTATTAGGGGCCTCCAATCAATAGTACAAAATAATATAGGAGAACCAAATCATGACTTGTTTTATCCTCCTTAAATTACTTTCAAACCCCAAAATCCACATTGTCATGCACATTAACACGATTCTCCTAGCGTGATTGAGAAGATTGATACGAATGAGGAACAATAGGAGATGGCTATTAAAGTAAGAAGCTTGGAACATAGTATGAGAAATATGCAAGGATTAGGAAAACCAAAAGGTGTTTCATACAAAATATTGTGTATCTTTTCAAATGTCCATTTGCCGTTGGGGTTCACAATGCCAAAGTTTGACAAATAAGAAGGTGATGGCGATCTTGTATCTCACTTGAAAAAGTTTTGCAATCAATTAAGGGGAGCAGGAGGAAAAAAATTGCTCATGGCTTACTTTGGAGAAATCTTGGCAGGGGTAGCTCCTGAATTATTTATTGACCGAGACATTTTCCATTGGCACGTGTGGGATGACATGGCTCAGGATTTCATACAACAATTTCAATATAACATTGAGATAGTGCCAGATCGCACTACACTTTCCAATATGAAATGACTAAAATTTTTTGAGAATATATTGTCAGATGGAGAGAGCAGGCTTTAAGAGTTAGACCATCAATAAAGGAATCTGAAATGATCGATATCTTTTTGCAAGCATAAGAACCTGATTATTTCCATCATTTACTTTCTACTATTGGAAGCACATTTACTGAGGTTATTAAAGTTGGAGAGATGGTAGAGAATGAAATTAAGTTAGGAAAGATTATTAGTCAGGATGCTTTGAAAGCAACAACACAGGCAATTCAAAGTTGTGCAGGCAGGTTTAGTGGAAAGAAATGAAAAGAGGATGTATTTACTAATGCTGGGTCCACGACAAAATTGGAGAGGTGTGCATCAACCATACGCATAATCTCAATCTCAAAACTATGTCCAAGACTCAGATAACCATCCACGACACTATATTCCTCCACAAAAGCCATTATATTTTGTTCAATCCCCCCAGTTTCCTTTTTACAATGCATATCATATGTTCGGGCTCCTATAGAGGCCGCGGATAAGGGTAAAAGGCTAGTATGTATGGCTGAGTCATAGCTAGTAGTTTGGAGAGCTTTTATGTAGCCGGATTAGTAATCCTAAGACTATGTCCATAGGTAGGAGTAGCTAGTTAGGAGAGTTTGGTCGTGGTGGGTGTCTTAGCGGTGAGGTTGGGGCCTTTGGAAATGCGAAAAAAGACATGAGATTGGATTGCTACTTGCACTATTCAACAAATGCATAATGAAGTGCATCAATGTTTTTATGTTAAAATATAAGGATGATTTTAGTATAAACACAAATATAAGGGTCTATTTTGAAAATTTTGAAAAGCAAAATTTACAATTAATCACTCCCCTTTTCTCAACCAGTGTTCAATTTGACCCTTGAGCAAAAAAAGAGTGTGACATCTCTGGCGACTCTGCTGGGGACTAAAAAGAATTTGAGCTTTGATTATTGACTTATACTTTCTTTAATTATTGTTGATATTGTGTTTATTGGCCTAATCTGCTACTTGTTGCTCATTTATCGTTTGATATTGTTGAACTGTATTATAAACTGTCTGCTCTCGCGCACCCTCTTTGAGTCTCTGAAATAGGATAGAAGGAATGCAGCGCATGCATCCTACCTTTTTTTTTTAAGATAAACGGAGTGTCAAGTCACCTGCTGAAGGATTATTAGTCTCACATGTTATGCGGGGTTCGGATCGGCGACGAAGGCGGAGTAGCACTGCTATCGAATAAGTTATCCCTCCCCGACTTGAGTGTCTGCTTGGGTAAGCCATTCTAGACACCTATCCCTATTAGGTTAAACTTTGAAGAACTGAAACTCAGAATCTGTATTTCCCTATTAGGTTCTGCTTTATTTGCATGCATTTGACTTAGCGCGATTCGGTACAGGGGCCAAGTCTGTCTAGAACAGGTGTCCCTTTTATAATGATCAACATGTGCATCCTACATTCTCTTTGACATTTGTTTGGAAGGATATCTGATTATTGACCGGCTTTTAGGCAACTTTAAAATGCAAGAGATTATATTATCCTCAAATTTAGTGAATTATTTTTCAAAGAAAAATTTATTTTTTAAAAAAAGGCAAATTTTAAAAAATATAGTAACATAGTTTACGGTCTTCATGAACTACAAAGGTTTGATTCTCACTCTTTAGTGAGATACGTAGAAAATCCTACCCGAGATATGACCCTATATTTTAAAAAAATATTTATTCACAAATTTATTTAAGGATATTTTTGAAAAAATAATATAAATAATAAATAAAATTAAATTAAAAAATAATTATTCTCATGAGTATTATTATCTTTATCTTATTTTTTTCCTTTTTATCCTCAAAATTAATTTTATACAAATCTTAATAGCTTGAGCCTTTAGGGGTCGTGACATGAATTTTTATAAAGTAATAAACTATGTAATCATATATTTAACAATCCTGAAACTTTCGTGGTCGTGAGGTTGAAAGTTTTGTACAATTTCATATGTAAAATAATTTATTTTCTAAGTCATTTTATTTTATTTTCTCAAGTGTACTTAAGCGTATTTTCTCCCAAACACATAGTTAAAATTATCTAGAGGTCTATATTGGAAAATTTTCAATAGAGTCAGTTTCAATAAGTGTTCTCCCTTGGAAAAAAATATTGTCATTTATGTTTCTCTCACTCTTTATTTTTGAATAAAATTATTTTTTGCATCTAAATTCAATTTAGTGGTCATATTAACCTTCACGAGTCAAGTTAAAAAAAAGAATCATGAATTATTTTGTTTAGTTTTTTCCCGAACTACACAAGATCTGATTCATATCCTGGCATGATACATAGGCAACCCTCCAAAGAGATGATCATAACTTTTTAAAAAATGCGCCTAGAAAACCCAGGATGAAACACAAAGCCTTCCATGATAGGGTAGGAAATGCATATAGAAGCATAACATACAACGTGGCATTATAATGTGTTAAATATGTAACACTCACTCGTTTGCTACTTGGTCACAGAAAAGATAAAGTAATTGGTGGTTGGTTTGTGGCTTAAAACATTTGTACAACACCAGATACAAGAGAAAAATAAAAATCACCCGCAAAGAAGATGTAGGGTCTGACAGTGAGGAGGAGTAGAATCAGTTACTTTTCACTGTAACAACTTCTACCATGGATTCGGCCCCTATGATAATGTGTCTGGCATTACAGGTACTTCTACCATGTGCCCACCAAATCCGTCTGTCACAAATAACCCGCTTTTCACTTCTGTAGCATCAACTATTGCGAGCTTTCAATCGATAGTACAAAAGAATATAGGAGAACCAAGTCATGACCTGTTGTATCCTCCTTAAATGACTTTTAAACCCCAAAATCCACATTATCATGCTCTTCAACACGATTCTTCTATCGTGATTGAGAAGATTGTTATGAATGAGAAACAAGAGGAGATGTCTAGGAAAGTAAGAAGCTTGGAATAGAGTATGAGAAATATGCAAGGATTAGGAGGACCAAAAAGTGTTTCATACAAAGATTTGTGTATGTTTCCGGATGTCCATTTGTTGTTGGGGTTCAAAATGCCAAAGTTTGACAAATACGAAGGCCATGGAAATCCTGTAGCTCACTTGAAAAAGTTCTGCAATTAATTAAGGGGAGTAAGAGGAAAAGAAGAACTGCTCATGGCTTACTCTGGAGAAAGCTTGGTAGGGGTAGCTTCTGAATGGTTTATTGACCAAGATATTTCCCATTGGCACGTGTGGGATGACATGGCTCATGATTTCGTTCAATAATTTTAATATAACATTGAGATATTGCCAGATCACAGTACGCTTGCCAATATGAAAAAATGATTGGAATTTTTTGAGAATATATTGTAAGATGGAGAGAGCAGGCTTCAAGAGTCAGACTATTGATAAAGGAATCTGAAATGATTGATATCTTTATGAAATCATAAGAACCTGATTATTTCCATATTTTACGTTCTACTATTGGAAGCACATTTACTGAGGTTATTAAAGTTGGAAAGATGGTAGAGAATGGAATTAAGTCAGGAAAGATTATCAGTCAATACGCTTTGAAAACAACAACACAGGCAATTCAAAGTGGTGCAGGAAGTTTCAGTGGAAAGAAGAGAAAAGAGGATGTAGCTACTGTGATGTTGGGTCCACGACAAAATTAGAGAGATACGCGTCAACCATACGCACAATCTCAATCTCAAAACTATGTCCAAGACTCATATAACCATCCACGATACTATATTTCTCCATAAAATCTATTATATTTGGTTCCATCCCCCAGTATCCTATTTACAACGCACAACCATATGCTCGGTCTCCTTCTTACCCGCAATGGCATGCACCAGCCATCCAAAATACTCCTCCAGTTTTGAAAGTTTGATAAGGTCCCCCTAGATCTACTTTCCATCCTAGAGAAGATTTTAAGATGACTAACATGGGAAAAGATAATTTCACTCCCATTGGAATATCTTATTCAAGCTTGTTTCAAAGATTGAGGGACATGAATATTTTAAGCCCAATCGTGTGAAGTATTCCGAATACTCCACCAAAAAATTTGGATTATTCCATAAGATGTGCATATTGTTCTGATGACCCAAGGCACAACACAGAGAAATATTGGTATCTAAAAAGATCTATTGAAGAGTTAATTGACACACAACAGATCCTGGTGCAAAGTTCAGATGCTCCAAATGTTAATCAAAATACGCTACCAAATCATAATGAAACAAACATACTCGAAGTGATACCCAGTGGTGAAGATACTGTGATTTCTTTCAAGCCGATCATTAAAATTAAAACTGATTTGAAAAAATTAGCAATTATTGTAGATTGGACAAAAGAAAAAATCTATGAAAGTGGAGGTAGTGGTTGTTGAGAATATCCTCGAGGGAAATCTCATCGCAAGACCACAATTGTCCTCTGTATCTGTTGTGGAAGTGAACAAAATGTTGAAGCATGGTTTCGAATTAGGAAAAGGTTTAGAAATATTTTTACAAAGCAGGGATCATCCAGTAAACCTCTATGAAAACCTCGGTACCTTTGGTTTGGGATACGAGCCCACTTTTGAGGATAGAAAAAAGGCTAAAATGCGTAAGAAAGATTCATAGTCACTTACCAAGCCGATACAATCACTTCACGAGTTTTTTACCAAAGTCATTATTGTTGGGTCCTCCATGTTACCTGTTGCAGAGTCAATGAATAATGATGATACAGAGTTGATTGTCCTTTTCCATAATATGTTTATTGAAGCTGATATGGTTAAAATTGGGGAAGGTACCAGCAATGCAGATATGCAGTTTAACAGTCCTGATATCTAGCTTAACAGTTGGGAGGCCATTGTCATCCCTACTATGAAGGAGTCTTGGAAGTTTGTTTGTTTTTCTTTCTATAATTTGAATCATTCTAGGATTGTAATTCAGATTTTTACGTTGGTATTTTAGATTAAAACTCTTTCTATCTTTGTTTTTAATGAAACTAATTTCCTTTGTTATTTTTGTGTCTAATATTTACTTATTTATTTTCTATCATACAGTTCTTTCTATACCGATTCTAATGATATGATATGCATGAAGAATTGTCAACCAGATTTAAAAACCCAATCTAATTATGAAATAATGAATAAAGAAGTTGAATACGATGAAGAGGAGGCATTTGAGGATATAAGAAAAAGATTTCAAATAGTTTAAGAATAAGTCAAACCCCAATTTAGATGAAACTGAGGCGATCAATTTAGGAGATCATGAAAATATTAGAAAGAATAAGATAAGTGTACATGCTCGACCACAACAAAATAAAGCTATAATTGAAGCTTTGCTTGAGTATAAAGACACCTTTTCGTGGTCTTATGATGATATCCAATATCCATATTTTGTTGGACAATTATGCCAAACATAATGTTGCATCTTTTATGGATTTTTATGCGGGGTATCACAAAGATCATTATGGATCCAGAAGATGCAGAAAAAACATCATTTATCACGTCATGGGGGATATATTGTTATCGAGTTATGCCTTTCAGATTAAAGAATGTTGAGGCAACTTACATGAGGGCAATGACCATAATATTTCATGACATGATGCACAAAGAGATTACAGTTTATGTGGATCATGTGATTATTAAATCAAGAGAGCAGTCTGACCATGTCAGGGATCTGAGGAAATTCTTTGAAGGACTTTGAAGGTATGATCTCAAACTTAACCCAGCAAAATGTGTATTAGAAGTCCCATCGGGAAAACTCCTGGGGTTCATAGTCAGTCGACGTGGCATTGAGTTAGATCCTTCAAAAATAAAAGCTATTTAAGATTTGCATCCACCAAATAATAAAACGGTGGTGATGAGCTTACTTGGAAGGTTGAATTATATCAGTAGATTCATTGCCCAACTTACAACAACCTGTGAACCAATTTTTAAGTTGTTGAAGAAGAATTCTAAAGTTGAATGGACTGAAGAATATTAAGAGACATTTGACAGAATTTAGTGGTATTTGTCGAATCTGCTTATTTTGGTTCCTCCAGAGCCTGGCAGGCCCTTAATATTGTATATGCCTTTCTTAGACAATTCTTTTAGTTATGTGTTGGGTCAACATGATGTCACAGGAAAAAAAGAACAGGCCATCTACTACCTTAGCAAAAAGTCTATCACTTATGAGGCTAAGTACACTCTTCTTCAAAAGACATATTGCACCTTAACTTGGGTAGCACAAAAGCTGAAGCATTACTTGTCATCTTACACTACTTACCTCATTTCTCGTATGGATCACTTAAAGTATATTTTTCAGAAGCCTATGCCCACAGGCAGACTCACGAAAAGGATGATGCTACTTACAGAGTTTGATATTGTCTATGTGACTCGAACTGCAATGAAAGGTCAAGCTTTAGCAGATCGTTTAACTGAAAATCCTATTGGTGAAGAATATGAGCCATGAAAGACTTATTTTTCGGATGAAGAGGTATTATGTGTTGATGAGGTTATTTTGATGATTTCCATTCAGGTTGGAAGATGTTCTTTGATGGAACTGCTAATATACAAGGAGTAGGGATAGGGGCAGTCCTTATTTTTGAATCAAGAAAATATATCCTATAATAGCCCCACTTTGATTCTACTGTACAAATAATATAACAGAACACGAAGCATGCATTTTGGGTTTGAGACTAGCTATTTACATGGGAATACAAGAACTGTTGGTGTTAGGAGATTCAGATTTACTAGTCCACCAGATCCAAGGAGACTGAGAGACTCGTGATTCAAAACTCCTACCATATCGAAGCTATTTGCAAGATCTTTGTCAATAATTTGTATCAGTAAAGTTCAAGCACATTTCTAGAGATCATAATGAGATTGTTGATGCTTTGGCAACCTTATCTTCGATGCTCCAATATCCTGACAAGACTCATATTGACCCTGTGCATGTACAGATCCGTGATCAACATAGATATTGCAATGTGGTCGAGGAAGAACTTGATGGGGAGCTTTGGTTAGATGATATCAAAGAATATATTCATATTGGAAAATATCCCGTACATGCCGATAAAAACCAAAAAAGAACCATTTAATGACTAGCTAGCGGATTTTTCCTACGTGAGGGAATCTTGTATAAGAGGACTCCAAATTTGAGACTTTTAAGGTGCATAGATACAAAACAAGCTTAAAAAAATCATGACTGAAGTACATTCAGGGATTTGTGGACTGCACATGAGTAGGTATATTTTGGGCAAAGAAAATACTTTGAGTAGGTTATTATTGTCTCACCATGGATCGAGATTCTATTCATTTTGTTCGTAAATGTCATGAATGCTAGGTACATGGGGAATTGATACATTGCCCTCCATCCGAGTTGCATACAATGACTGCTCCATGGCCTTTGGTGGCTTGGGGAAAGGACGTAATTGGACCAATTGAACTGAAGGCCTCGAATGGATGTAGGTTTATCTTGGTAGCCATTGATTATTTCACAAAGTGGGTAGAAACAACGAATTTTAAGTTTGTGAGCAGGAAAATAGTAGTCAATTTTATTCACTCCAACATCATTTGTCAATTCGGCATTCCAAAGATAATTGTCACAGATAATGCTGCAAATCTCAACAGTCATATGATGCAAGAAGTGTGTCAACAATTTAAGATTATGCATCTGAATTCAACACCTTATCGCCCTAAGGCGAACGGTGCTGTGGAAGCTACCAATAAGAACCTAAAGAAAATACTCTGCAAAATGGTTTAAGGATTCCTACAATGGCATGCAAAGTTGTCTTTTGCTTTATTGGGTTATCGTACTACAGTTTGGATTTTAATAGATGCAACTCCTAACTCACTTGTGTATGGAACTAAAGCGGTAAT
The DNA here is from genome assembly GCA_030864225.1 of Capsicum baccatum var. pendulum. NCBI lineage: Eukaryota > Viridiplantae > Streptophyta > Magnoliopsida > Solanales > Solanaceae > Capsicum > Capsicum baccatum. Next base: position 28,355,316 of record CM061550.1, on the reverse strand, counting down.
ACCTGCAGAAATTGAGATTCCATCTCTTTGAGTTGTTGTGGAAGCCAAAATTGATGATAATCAGTGGGTCAAAACCCGATTGGAGCAATTGAGTTTGATTGATGAGAAAAGGCTGGTGTCGGTATGTCATGGCCAACTGTACCAAAAGATAATGGCTCGAGCCTATAATAGAAAGATGCGACATAGAGAATTTGAAACCAGTCAGTTAGTACTAAGACGCATCCTTCCCCATCATATTGAAGCCAAAGACAAGTTTTCTCCTAATTAGCAAGGACCGTTCATGGTGAAGAAGGTGTTACCTAATGGTGTATTATATTTGACTGATGTAGAAGGAAAAATGGAAGGAATACCGGTCAATGTTGATGTAGTTAAGAGATATTATGTATGATATTCATGTACAATCATGTTATATATGTTTTGTAGTTGTATTTTAAAAGATTGAAATGACGAAGGCATTCTGTTCTACTATCCGAATAATATATCAACCTTTGCTTACCACTTTTGAGCTTTTATCTTTCCTCGTACCCCTCTTTTGGAATCAAATTAAAGTCAAAAATTTGGAAAAAAAAGAATAAAGTTGAAAAAAAATGATCAAAAATCCAAAATCAAGCAAAAGAATGACTTTCCTGAACTACGGTTGACCTGATTCTTGCTATGACAAGATACGTAGGCAGCCCTACTCTGGTTTCAGTCTGACCGAAATTTTTTTTTTTAAGTTACCCAATATGAAATAAAACTAGGGTAAAAGTTTATTTCCTTAAAAGAGTCGATTCCAAAAGTTGTATGCTTCACCCAATGTTATGTAAATTTTTTAGCCTCATGTCACCCTTTTCGTTTTAATCCTTTCCAAAAGCCAAGTTACAACCAAAGAAAGACCTTCAGATCAATCTTTGATAATGTCAAGGCTTAACATCTTATAGGTGTATGATATTTTATATTTTGGGTGTTTATTTTCTTAAAAAAAAAATGATAAGAGAGTCTTATTGGTGAAAACCCTCTTGGGCACCATAAGACGACAGTGAGTTGTGAGAAAAATGAAATGAGAGAGTCTTATTGGTGAAAACCCTTTTGGGCACAATAAGGCGACGGTGAGCTGAGAAAGAAATGAAAATGATATAGGCTTGTTGGTAAAAACCCATTGAGGTGTCATTAGCCGAAGGGAAATTATAATACAAAAGGAACAAGTTCAAGATTGGCTCAATTTCAAGTTCAATAAATGGGCAAAAGTTAATAATGATTGATGATTAGATCTGGTTGTGTAATTCAAAATACATGTCATAATCATTGGAATCAACTTCCATACCTAGATAAGTTTTTCTTTTTGTTTAGAAGAAGAGATGTCTATTATCTTTTCTTTTTCTTTTTATTTTATTTTGATTTTAATTTTTTGTGTCTTTGTCGTCAAACAAAAAATTATTGTCATCTTTTGTGTATTTTTGAGTCAAATTCATGTCAAGTCAAGTGAGAAAGGACTCCAATATTGATACCGAATTCTTTAATGATACAAAGCAAGACAAAGGATCGACGCACAAAGACAACATTTCAAAGTAAAGAAAGGTATTTAGAATGATTGTGATCTGAAAATTTTGGACTCGTGGAAAGATAAAAGGGGTATTGAAAGTTAAACCCAGAGGTATCATACAAGAGAAATATGTTTTGAGTTGAGACTCTCATTAGTCATAATTTTGGGTCAGAAGTATGACAAGTCAATGAATATTTTTCGAGGATTGGAAAAGAAGTTGAGCATGGAAAGTGCAAAAGCGGTCACTTCAAAAGCCAAATACCACAAACCAACCACCATGTATTTTTAAAACTCACAATTTTTCTTTATTTGAAATAGATATGGAATGTTGTTTTCATATAAAATAATGCAATTCCACAATTCTATCAACGCAAGGAGCATGGTTACAGCACACGATGTTGGATCTCGGTTATGGTAAATTTTATTCTTTGCGAGATGTACTTACCAAAGCTATTCTAGACTTTCATTTATCCTTTCACTATACGTTTTTAAAATATTAAGATTCGGTGATACGCACAAATTTTTTCAGTACAAACTGGGGAAAAAAAAAGTTTCATGAGTGAAGAATGAAATTTATTTTATGGTCAAGACCCTCCTGAAGAATGAGAATTTATTTTTTGCTCAGGACCTTCCTGAAGAATGGAAATTTATTTTATGTTCAGAATTCTCTTGAAGAATGGAAACTTATTTTTTGCTCAGGACCCTCCTGAAGAATAAAAATTTATTTTATGTTCAAGACCCTCCTGAAAAATGGAAATTTATTTTTTTGCTTAGGAACCTCCTGAAGAATGGAAATTTATTTTATGCCCAGGACCCATTTGAAGAATAGGAATTTATTTTATGCTCAGGACCCACCTGAAGAATGGGATGTTATTTTTTGTTTCATTATTTACTTTAAGTCCAGGAGCCCGCCTGAAGAACAAGGTGAAGAAAAAGAAAGTCCAGGAGCACGCCTGAAAAATAGGGTGAAGAAAAAGGAAGTCTAGGAGCCCGCCTGAAGAATAGGGGGGAGAAAAAGAAAGTCCAGGAGCCCACCTGAAGAACAAGGTGAAGAAAAGGAAGTCCAGGAGCCCGCCTGAAGAACAGAGTGAAGAAAAAGGAAGTCCAGGAGCCCGCCTGAAGAACAAGGTGAAGAAAAAGAAAATTCAGGAACCCGCCTAAGAACAACATGGAGAAAAAGAAAGTTCAGGAGCCCGCTTGAAGAACAGGGTGAAGAAAAAGAAAGTCCAGGAGCCGTCCTAAAGAACAGGGTGAAGAAAAAGTAAGTTCAGGAGCCTTCCTGAAGAACATGGTAAAGAAAGTAAGTCCAGGTGTCCGCCTGAAGAACAGGGTAAAGAAAAGTGATTCTAGGAGCTCGCCTGAAGAACAGGGTGAAAGAAAAGTAAGTCAGGAGCCTGCCTGAAGAACAGAGTGAAGAAATAAGCAATCTAGGAACCCACCTATAGAATAGGATGAATTTTCAAGTTCAAGTCATGAAGATTCGAATCAAGATTCTAGAGAAATTGCATCTTTCATTTGTATTTTTTATTTTTTATTTTTGTTAGTCATTTGGATGTAAGAAAGAAGAAATCGTGAATCAAAAACTTGACGGAACCTCACTCGACCTCTAACTCATTCTCTCATCATTTACGTTTGAACTACACGTGACCTGATTCTCTTATAACTCGAAATATGTAGGCGGTCCAAACCAGGACTCGAATAATATAAGGATAAAAAATCATCCATTTGTCTACTTCTTTGTATGAAAACTCTTCGAGATTTCACACAAAGAGGGACAAAATGTAGACACGTGTTTTTTGACCCTCCCCGAGTTTAATATATTTTTCGACATTAAATATTTTTATTTTTGTCCAATAGTTATCTTAGTTTTTATTTTAATTTTTAATAAGTTTTGGTTGAAAATAAATAAAAATAATAATAAATACAGCTACATTTTTTATTTTTTTTGTTTTTAAAATAATACGAAAATTCAAAAAAAAGGTATTTTTCTTTCTTAAATTTTAAATAAATAAGCTAGTACTTTTAGTACTATCTTAATTATATTTATTTTCGGCTATTTATAAACTTTTATTGTATTTTTTTAAAAAAATTAATTAATTATTATATTATTTAATTTATTTATTATTTTTATTTATTATTTTTATTATTATTATCTTTTTATATATAAGAAAAATAAAAAAAATAGGTCAAATTCAAAATAATCTCTCATCTGAAGTAACCGTTCCCCCAATCCCCCCCCCCCCCCCCCCCCCCCAAGAATCCTCCTATTAAAAATGTCTTCAACCTCAGAGAAAAAAAAACTACGTACATTATTCCTATAGACTACATCAGATTATCAAAAACAAACAGAGATAAAATACAAGATAAAAGATCAGGAAAAGAGAGAAAAAGAAAGAAGAAAAAGATTTGAAGTTGAAGGTTCCATTTGAAGTTTTCAGTAATGATTTCATTGCTTCAGTATTCATTCTCATCAGGTTTTATTCAATCTTGTCCCACTTACATCATAAATTTTATTGCGAAAAGTATGAATGAAAAATGTTTAAGATGCTTCTTTGTGCACGAAATATATATGATCATATAACTTTTTATACATGATAGTTTGTTTAATAGATGTGACTAACAAAGTTTAAGTTCAGAAGCAGTGGATGTATTAGGGAAAGAAAATAGACGTAGCAAATACATTTACAGAGTTTCACAATCACTCGTATAGTTTCCTTCTTTCTATTTTTCCATGAGTACAGTAGATTAACACATACACACACCAACACAGTAGAAATAAGTAAAAAGCAAAAAAAATTAGAAATGGAGAGAAAATAGTAGGAGGTTAATTCATTTTTCGATGAGGTTTTTTTGGAAATACGATTTCCCCCTCCCTCTTACCTCCATCGTCGGCATTATCTCCCTCTCTCCTATCTTTTCGGTGACCATCAAAATTGGATTTGCCTAAAAACTCCCAAAACAGTCCAGCCTATTGCTATTTCGGCGACTATCTTCACCGTAAAATGGCAAAAAACCGCTAGGTTTATCTCTCCATCCAGTCGCTCCCATCCACTATTGACCGGTGACCTAGATCCACCATTACCAGCCATACTTGGCTCGAGATTTGACGGAAAATCATTTCCAAAAATCCACCGTTGGCGACGCCATTAATGGCGAAACCATTGTCGGAGGTACACAACCAACCACCACCTACGACACACCAACGGCAAAAACGCCGAACAGATCCGGCCATGACTGCTACTGGCAAACCAGTAATACGGGAAGCCCTGTCATGCCTCTGTTCTGGCGGCTTATTTTTCACCAAAAATGGTGAATCTCCACCGGAGAACACATGCACATGGAGAGGATAATAAAAATGTGTGCACACACAAAGATCTGTAGCCTTGAAGTTATTTACTCTTATTCATGATTTTTTTTTTGAGAAATAATGAAATTTTTTATATTATTATTATTATTATTATTAGGATTCTTAGTACTATTAGTACTGTGTTGGGCATTGATATGTGAAATAGTTATATTCAAATTTATTTTTTGATTTTCATTGATATATTTGGAATAATCTTAGATCAGATAAAAAATTCTTTTTACCTTATTATAAAAAAATGTTATCATGTGTAATTATAAGTGAGTATCTTTAGGCATTGTTTTTAATTGCTTCTAAAGTCTTTATAAGTTAAATTTTCAAAAAAAAATATTCACTTAAGATTAAAAAGGCGGCGTGTAATTTGGATAATACAACTTTCATTTTCTTTGGTGAATTTATATACTGTTTTATTTAATTTTAAATTATTGAATGTAAGGTATTTATTTGTTTTCTTATTTACAAAACCTTAGGTCATAATATAATTAAATTATGTTATTTAAAATATTCCTCTATTGTAGTTTTATTGTGCTATTAAATATAAAAATTAAGTGAGATAAAAATAAGAAGATAAAATCAATAAAAATAATTTTAATTTTTATGAAAAAAATGCTTTAAATCCTAGACAAGTTTTAGTCACATTCAAAAATATTCGTCTCAATTAAGAATGTAGTGTACGTATCTTTTTCGAGACATTTAAAAATTCAAGGATGTAATAATGCACTTTGACAAATATTTTCTAAAAAATAATTTTCACAATTTATTTAATATAAAAGATATAAATAGATATTTTAGGTATACTAAAATTGAGCAAATTTAGGCGTTAACATAATTTATTAAAATAATTTAAGTTAAGATAAGTCAATGAAGCAACCATGCTAGAATCACGGGACTCACGGGGTGCCTCACACCTTCCCCTCGGTCAACAGAATTCCTTATCCGGTCTTCTGTTTTCCCAGACCAAAAGAGTTATTTCCTTTTGATTAGGGATTCAAAAAGGTTCGGATCGGGAGTAACCATTAGTGATAGGGCAAAAATAGGGGGGAGGAAAAAAGAAAGAGGGATTCCTACATTAAATCAATTGATTCGTCATGGTAGAGAAGAAAAATAGTGCACGATCCGTACTCGAGCTTTGGATCAATGTCCCCAGAAGCAAGGAGTATGCACGCATGTTTCAACGAGAACACCGAAAAAATCTAATTCATCTCCACGTAAGATAGCCAGAGTATGGTTGAGCAATAGACACGATATATTTGCTCACATTCCAAGTGAAGGTCATAATTTGCAAGAACATTCTATGGTATTAATAAGAGGAGGTAGAGTGAAAGATTTGCCAGGTGTGAAATTCCATTGTATTCAAGGAGTTAAGGATTTTTTGGGAATTTCGGATCAAAGAAGAGGCAGATCAAAATATGGAGCGGAAAAACCAAAATCAATTTGAATGGAAGATGCCTCTGGAACTCCTTTTTATCGGTAAGGATAGGTAATAATCCCTATTCAATATCGTTACTTTAATTGAAAAAATCCTTCGACTCGATCCTTGAGCAAAAAAGGGGTGTGACAGCATAAAGATAATATTTCAGATGCTTTGTATCATGCAACTATAAATTATTGATGGTGGATCTTGGCATTGACTTATGGCTATTGTTTTGGTGTTGAACTTACGGTGGACAATATAATTGCACAGTAATTTTTTGATAGGTTTAATGCCAATCTTCATACAACCGGGATTATTGCAGCTAGTTTTGGTTTAGCAAACTTATTTTCCATGCATGGAGGAGAGATGTTGTCTGATATCGTGGCGAAAAGGTTCGGTATGATTGGAAGGCTCTGGGCACTTTGGATTATGCAAACATTAGGGGGCTTTCTTTGTGTTCTTTTAGGGAAAGTTGAATCGTTAAGTGGTTCTATTGTTGTGATGCTTGTGTTTTTGGTGTTCTGTCAAGCTGTCTGTGGACTAACTTTCGGGGCTGTTCCATTTGTTTCAAGAAGGTACTATTCTCATACCTGATTTTGGTATTACAACTCAAGGTTAAAGGGAAAAGAGAATGGTTTTCACCAGTCAAGCATGAAATTTGCTGGAAATAGTAGAAGTAAAAGAGACAAAAAGTTGAATCAACACCTACACCTATAGATGGAATTCCTAATACATAATCATTTTAATTAAAGCATGTTGTCACTCTAGTATTGTATTTTGTTACTCTTGTTTTGTATTGTATTGTGTTGTGTTGTGTTGTGTTGTGTTGTGTTGTACTGTTGTTTATTGCTAAAAGTTGCACAAATTTCTGTTTAAGCTTAGTTCCCCACTGCAAAGAACTGTAATTTGATGTGTTATTATTTAGGGTAACTTACATAAATCCCTGAATCTTTAAGTGATATTACATAAAATTCTGACTATTTTGTTAATTAAATTTTATCCCGATTTTTTGAAATGATGATACATATGTTGTATGGTGATACATATAAAAAAGTGATACATTTGAAACAAACAAGATATTTATTTAAGGAAATAATAGATTCTCTTTTATTCATTGTATTCTTTTATTTAAGGAAATATATCTAATTTTTCTCTTTTTTTGATTTAATTTAGATGTTTTAGTTATGTTTCTCTTTTTTCGTCTGTAATTATGAATCATATGTTTGTTGATACCCAATTTTGACCTCCCAATATTACATTTAGGCTACTATTTTAGCAAAATAATTAAATTTTAAAACGTAGTATTTTTTTCTCGCATTAAACAAATTTTTAACGTGTCACATTTATATTTTAAAAATGCACAAATTATTTTTATTATCTTTTAATATCGTGTTACAATATTTATCCATTTAAACACAACATTTTATGTAATTTTATTTAAATTTAGTTTTCCATTATTTAATATTATTTCTTTATTATTGATATTATCATCATTATTATTTATTCACTAATATTATTATTTATTATTATTATTTATCATCAATATTATTAATAATATCTATTATTTACCATTTATTATTTACTCTTATTTACGATTACTATTATTTATTATCATTATTATTATTGTTGCTAGCTTTATTTTTTTATTTTTTATCTATTTAAATATTGACCGAATTTAAAATTACTTTGCTTAATTTATTCACTTTTCAACCCGATTTATTCAATTCCTTACGATTTTAGCCCTCTTATTACAATTATAGCCTAAATCAGACTTAGTTCATTTCATTTTCAATTCTAACCCAATTCTCGGCTTATTAATCTTAACCGTTGATCAAAATTGATTCAGCGGCTGAGATCAAAGACCTTTTTCTTTCCTTTTAAAGATCAAATACTCCCAAATCCCTAACCCTAGACCAAAGTAGCCTCCTTTCTATATCTCTCTCTACCTCTCCTCTCCATCTTCTCTCCAAAAATACTCAAACCGTCGCCGCTCCCACCCTTGCTGGCGAACCATCTCTCCAAATCTCTGATACCTCTCATCAACAACAGCCAAACAATGGCAGCACCCATCGAAGAAGACAGTCGGCGCCGCCCTTGAAGCAGATGCCATGGCTACTGTCGCTGCTCTTTCTCCTTTCTTCGGCCTGTGCACCATTGTCGAATACCAGCCGCCTCACCGGCCATGCATCCAGTCGAGTCCTCCTCTGTCCTCTAGCTGCTGCGATCACAACACCACCGCCGCCATACCTCTCCTTTGCAAGCGCCCCCTCTCTCTTCTTCCCGTCACAAAGTAGCAACAATAGTGACCACATGCCGCCCCCATCCTCCTCTCCGTCCCTCTCCTCTTCCGATATAACCAGTCCAGATCTACCACTACCTCCGCTGGTCACCACCGAATCATGACGGATTCGTACTGAATCTGTCTCAGGTTTGTTGTCCTCGTTAAATCTTAATATTATAGCCTTCTTCTTCCCCTTTTTCTTTAAACATACTTTTGAGTATGAAATTGTTAAAATTTAACATTGATTTACTAATTTATTCTTTTGAATTCGTGTTCGTTCATTGATATATGCGAAAAGTCCCCATTGATTGTTGGTTATTTGACTGTTTTCTATAATTTTTTTAATTTTTTATCCCTCTAAGCATAATTTTATGGGTTTGACAATGCGAGGTTTTCTATGTATGTGAATTCCTTATTACTGAGTTGGTACTTGGGAAGAGTTGCATACGTATAATGTTTTGAAAAGAAAAATCTATGGTAGGCTCCCTTTTTAGGTATTGATTGATTCTTGGAATGATTTTTGGCCCTTATTTAGAATACACATCATTGTGTATGAAATTTCGGCACGCTTTGATATCTGATTTGTCTTAAATTACTGTGTAACATATTTTTGGTAAGACAGGATACGATTCTGCCTAATTGAAACAATCTGACAGCTCTGTATTTTACTACTTCCACCAGTTATGGTAAATAATTGGGCATATGTTGCACTTATGGTAAATTGGTCCTTTTACCTTTCTAATTGATTCTTGATGTATTCCTTTTCTCTTTTAATTTCAAAAATTAAGCTTCTTTGAAGATCTTTTTTTTCTTTTAACGCTACAACTCCTTTACTATATAAACCCCCTCCCTTCTTATTAACAGACAGTTCTGAAGCTCCAATTACAATTACTACTCTCTTAACAAAATCATTGGTTACTTTAATACAAAATCCATTAGACACTTTAAAAGTTCTTTGGTTTTTTTGGAGGCTTACTGGAATCACCGCATAGTATTCTTACAAGTGTTTATATTTATTATTTCTATTATTTCTTATTGTTTTTCACCTGTAAGTACCTAAAATGGTGCAATTTAATTATCTATTTGCTCATTGGATGCTTTAATGTGTTAGAAAGCATGTTTATAGGAACTCTTCTGTGATACTTATCATGTCATTGTTTGATCGTTTGTGTATAAAGTCACACCATGGTATATTCGTTTGCCTTCATGTTTACCGTGTTGTTGCCTTACGTTTGACAGGTCATGATTATTGAAGAGTCGAAACTTGGGAAGGATCGTTTACTTGAACTTCTCTTTTTCCTAGTTTCATAGCCTCTTATTTGTCCATTTGTATTGCATAAATATTATTCTTGATATAATAATAAAATTTGGGGATTGCTTCGGGGGGCAAAAATTTACGTGCTCTATGAACGGTTTAGATAGGCACAACTTAGGTTTATGTGCAATATGTGTTATGTGGATCATCCAGGCACACAAAGTTAGGATTATTAACATATGAATCAGTTAGATGCTTTTATTAATTAACTCACTTAGAAATCTTGACTGTAGGTTTTTAATTAACATTCGATGCATTAAATCATGTCCAACCATGATAACACCTTTTTAATATGTCCACATTGATATGATAATGTGGCATGCATGTTAACAGTTAATTGTAGGCATATTAATGGGTCCCTAATAAGTATAAAACTGTTAAAAAATTGATTTTAATTGTGTTGTTTCATGTATTAGTACGTAAATACAAAATAAGGCATGTCAATAATTTTAAAGCACAAAATTCCTGCGCATTAACATATTATTCTTTAATATAATTTTTAGCATATTTGATCAATTTTTCAGCATATTTAATAAAAATTTCAGCATAGTTAAATTAATTTTCCTGCATGTTCAATTGGATTCTAGCATATTTAAATTGCATTTTTAGGCGTAGACAACTAATGTTCAGCATGTTAAATTACTATTTTTCTATTTTTCATCATGTTGAAATATTAGGCATTAGGCAGTCTTGGCATATTTTCAGCATATCAACATGAGAATGTTATGCCTTAACATTATTTTCAGTATGTTTAATGACAATTTTTGATGTTTTCTGAACGACAAATAAACGAATTCCGCTCAGCATGTTTAGAACTATGTTTTCACATAAGATATTAGTGACCTGCATGCTAAAAATCGTATTCTCATATAAGTCAGTTAATTTACAGCATGCCTCCACCATTAGAATGCAAGTTCAACATGTTTAACTGAATTTCTTGCTTATTAACATAAATTCCTGCACAATTTTCAGTATGTTAACATTAAATTTCTGCACGTTTAAACAAATTTTAATATGTTTCTGCACACAATAAAACAACTTTCAGCATATCAACCTAATTTCTTGCACTATTTTCAGCATGCTCGCATAATTTTCCTGCACTACTCTTAGCATGTTAAATGTTAGATTTTAGGTATTCCCAACATGTTGAACACTAGTTCGAGTACATATTGCATCATGCATTAGTTCATAACACTCAATTCATGAGCACAATTCCTCGACACATTTGCCACACTTTAGACACCCTCTTTTAAACAATTAGCAACACGCTGTTATATACATGAATCATAGTTATTTTTTGTCATACTAATAAATTGTTGAACACTTAGACATCATGCCTATATGTTAACAAAAGATAAATAATTATGTGTTGTTTGTTTGTTAATCACATTAATCTCATTAATTAATCAAGAGGCTAACTTATGATTATTATGTGCTACTTGTTGTCCAACGTGTTACGCGCTTAGAGTCCTAGGTAACATAGTTTTACTTTTGTATAGAGCACAAATCCAAAATAGTATAGTCCAATGCCTCTTGGACGATAGGTGGGACGATAAGTGTTACTAAGAGACGTTAGTTTATCCTTGTCATAGAACACCCTCGGACTTGACATCCAGCCTAGGTGGAATTAGACGGGTAGTCATTTGGAAATGATGATCTCCAACAAATTAAAGGTAAGACATACTTGTACACGAGTTCGGTCCGTGGGTTGGATGATGAATAAACAAGTTGGGATTCTTGTCCGAATGAGACCAGAACATTTCTTTATTTAATTTGGACGATTTCTTTTAATCTTTTTATTTACTTTACATGTTCATTTAATTTTGGGTGGTTAGTTTATTATAAAGCAGTCCCGTTTTTACTGTAAATTAAGTTATTTCATTCTCCTCGCTTTTCTTATTTACATATTTATATTGATTTTATCACTTAGATGATTAATAGATAAATAATTAAGTTAAATGTTTGTTAATTAATTTATCACCTAGATAAGTATTAAATTAATAATAAAACAAGAGACCTTATTTGATCACATAGAATCTCTATGTAAAGTATGAATTCGGCCGAAAATCACCTTTGTGGACCTAGAAAGGTGCCTAACACCTTTCTTTTGAGGTAATTTGATCCCTTGCCCGAACTCTGGTGAACTAAGACAAAATAACAAAAATAGCTTCATAGTAGCCTAGACTGGTGCTCTAACGCACCTTAATATGTTAGGTGGCGACTCTTCACAATCACATTCATCCTCAAACAATCCCAAAAAAAGTGGTCACGTCGAATGCCACTTTCCGTAAGGAAAATGGGGCGCGAAAGAATAGCGACTCTGCTGGGGATATTTGGTTCTAACAATTACGAATTTGTTCTTTATGTGGGATTCTCTCTATGTGTTTTTATGTTTGTATAATATTGTTTGCTTGTGACATCATGATTTAATTTCTATATGTTCTCCTTTTATTGTTTATTTACATCATGAGTTATTAGTCTCTTCCCCTTTTCCCTTTTTATGTGTATTTCAAATGACTCTATTTCTATTCCTTTCCCTTTTTCCCCTGTTATTGATTATGTGTTATCATGCTTATTTATTTGTATATTTCTTAGCATGTCATTTTTATTATGTGCTATGTGTTACTGCTTTTATATAATTAGCATTTCGCTCATACCTTCCTTCGCTTGGAACCTCCTTTGTTTTCCTTTTACGAATGGTTGCATGGTTGCACAGACGTTCTCTCTTAAAACATCCTTCAAGAAATGCCTTGTGGATCAGTCGATCAGCGGTGCGTTGACAACCACAAGCTTTCCCACTCTCAAGTTGTCTACTTGGGGGAACCATGTCAAAACCACTCTTATTTCTATAATTTAACTGTTTATCCCTTTACTAAGGAATAAACATTCTAAAAACCTAGGATGTCATGCTATAAAACCTGGCCCTAAGTTATAAGGGATCCCACGATCCCAAAAAGAGCGCCTCACTATTTATGTGCATTTTGAGAGACAATTATGCTTAAATAATGTCATTTGCTCTTTGGGGGGGTAGGGTAGACTAAAGTTTTGTTTTGCAGATTTAATGGCCATCTTGACCTCATACCTAAGATGTGGCATGGTTTGGTGCACGCCGCCGCACATGAAACATTGGTGGTCAGATTTGGGAAATTATGAACAAAGTGTGATAGAGAAAGCATTGGGAAGCTTGCCGTCCCTCATGAACATCACCCCTTGTAGAGAACTAACTGAAGCTACTACTACATTTTGGGATGAAACGAGATCAGTATTCTGGTTTGGAGACATAGAAATGACCCTATATTTGGAGGAAATCAGAGGATACGTAGAGAACAAGATGTTTCCAACAACAATGAGGTGGCAAAGGGCTGAGGGTATCATTCCCAAAAGTGTCACTTTACAAGAAGCAAGCAACAAATTGGGTTTTCATGGCAGTCGACTAGTAGTATATGTGGTGTGGTCGAAAATGCCTGATAGTTATTTGGATAAGAGATTCGCCCATTGTCAAGGAAAAGAAATATACATAGCAGAAGGTTCTGACCCTGACTCTTGGAAAGATAAACGAATCTTTGCATTCATCATTTACTTCTTAGGAATGGTGGCTTTCCCAATCGAAGCAAAAGAAGTAGTGCACACTCATCTGATCACCGTAGATGATGCCTTATGCAATGGGATTCAAAAGAGGGATTGCACGAATGTACCAATGATAGTAGCAGATATTTATCGGTCCCTTGGACGTTGTAAAAATAGCACCAAACATTTTAAAGGGTGCAATTTATTACTGCAGTTGTGGTTGATTGAGCATCTTCAGAAAATCCATGGTGTACAAAGCATGCCTAGATACTCGAGTCATATTGGGAGTCAAAAGAATCAAGTGACCAGGTGAGGCAGAGAAGTGGGATCGAATGTTGGGGGTCATGATTGAAGATTACATCCAATGGATGTTCCAATGGTTCCCGAGCACAGATTTTATGACTTCTACTCAACAACAAGAACCCTTGATTTTGGCGGGAATTCATGGACTACAACCATACTTTCCTACTAGAGTGATGAGGTAAGCAGGAAGGCAATAATTAGTCCCACGAGTTACTAATATGGAGGCATACCGAGTCGACTACAAAGATGATAAGATTCCAAATGGACATGGCATTGCCAAGACTTAGGGTAAAAAGACCCGCCTAAACATAGAGAGCATTGCGCCATATAAATACAATGCAGGCTACACAGTGAGTTATATTGAATGGTTGCATGATGATTGGGAAAACAAATTGACCTTGGGCATCAAAAGGGGTAGACATATCAATGACAAGGAGGCCGAAGCACAAGCCCTCTACCGCAAGTTCAAGAAGAGGACTCTAGAATCTGAAGCACGCAACTGCCATATAATTACAGAGAATGCCAAAGAAATCGCCAACATGGGGAAACAACTGGAATCTTTGAAGTACCATGCTCTAGCAATGGAAAGAAAGGTGCAAGAGCTCTAAGATAAATTCGACAAGTAGGGACAAAAATGCGCCAATATGGGAAGCATGGGAGAAAAGTTAGCATTAGATTATCTCTTGAAAAGCCGCCACCACTTTGACAAGGCCCTAGAAGCTGACAAGAAGGAGCAAGAAGAGGACGTATTTTGAATGTAGTTTAGCCTTCATTTTCTTGTATTTATTTATCGCAATGTTAAAACAGCTTGAATGAAATAAAGTTTATTTTCTTTTGGGGGTTTATCTTTGAGCAAATGACATTATTTTATGGCATAATTATCTCTCAAACAATGATAGGCCTACATCTGGCTCAAAAGAGGCTCCCATCTAGGACACGTCAAACAATGTGCTATGTGTTAATCTAGTTTGTTCTTTTTATCACTAACGCACTAACTTCTTCACCTTTATTGTTTCGTTTGTCTTGTTTCCCCCTCCCATAGGTTGATTTGTGCAGTCTGGCCTATCATACTAGATCAAAAGGGGCTCCTCCTTCTCCTTCTCCTTTACCTATAAGTTCCAGAGAAAAAAAAACAATGGGTGATCATCACATTGTTGGAGAAAAAGAGGGTACTATTTCAGAAGGGGATAGTGTCATCGGTCAGAACAAAATGATGATGAAAATGGAACAAAGAATCCTGGAACTACAAGCAGAATTGGCTTAAGTCCGCAACCTGGATAAGCTTTCCCTTAACTTGAACACTCCAGAACTACAAGCCGATAACTTTGCCATCCCAAAATCCCAAGCTTCTTCCGACCATCCAACACCTCATCTCCAGCCTTAAATTCCAACCAATGTCCAAAATCTCCAAAATACCATAGCTCTTCTATATATGCCTACTCAAGAACCTAAAAACTCCTTTTATCCTTCTCCACAAAAGCCTCCGCATCCAAAAATATACCATCATCACTCATTCGGAAGCCATAACCTAAACCCCATCTATGTTAAAACACTTTCACTCAACTATCCTCAACTCACATCCGAGAACTAGGAGAATGATTATACGATACAGGTTGTAGTTGAGAGATTAAGATATTTAGAGGGAAACAAGGGTATGAAGGGTCTCAATTACAAAGACTTGTGCATCCATCCAGATGTAGAGCTACCGGAGGGGTACAAACCTCCCAAGTTTGAGTTGTACAATGGAACTGGAGATCCTAAGGAACATCTGCGTGTGTATTGCGACAAACTAGCGGGTGTAGCGAAGAATGAGAAAATTTAGATGGATCTATTTATGAGAAGCCTCATAGGAGAGGCTCTCATGGTACATTGAATAAGATGTGAAAAAGTAGGCAGGTTGGCTTGACTTGGCCTCTAGCTTCGTCGATAGATTTGGGTACAATATCAACAACGCTTTTAGTTGGATTTACATGCAGGAGATGAGGAAGAAATTGAATAAATCCTTCCGTGAGTATGCCATGAGATGGACGGACGAGGCTGTGAGAGCTCGACCTCCAGTTGAAGAGCAACAAATAAAGAAATATTTTTTTAAGGCGCAAGAGCCACAGTACCTTAACAATCTTAACGGTCACAGATAAGAGTTTCTCCAAAATTATCTGTATAGGAGAAATATTCGAGGAGTGTCTTAAGAATGGTAGCATTATCCGCTTAGACACTCAATCTGCAGGAGCAACGAAAAATAAGAAGAAGAAAGAGATAGGGTCAGTAATGGTAGCCCAACCTTTGGAGAATGTCCCGAACCATGAAAACCCCGTACTACCTCCCTTACCTTACCCACAAATACTATATCCAACCTCTCTCTACCCACTACAACCTACAATGCCATATCAAACCCCACTATACCAAATGCCTCCTCCTTACCAAATGCCTCCACAATTTTCAAATCTTTCCTACCCTGTATATAATGCCCAACCCATCCAAGTCCAAACAACCTGACCTACTCATATCCCTGCTACCAAGCCTGCTGCCCCCAAACCCAAGGAAAACATTGATAGAAGACAATATATGCCTTTAGCTGAACCGATGGCTCAACTATACGAAAGGCTCAAAAAAGCGGGCCATATCACCACCATTCCTATTGTACGAGTTGACATAAAGTCACTACAGTATCCATGATCAAACCTGCGCCTACCATTCTGGCATAAGGGGGCACCCCATTGAGGCCTATTTTGCATTGAATAATAAAATTCAACAATGATCAATACTAAGGTGATTCAGTTGAAGGACCTAGAATCGAACATCACCGACAATCCTCTCCCTGCTCATGAGGTAAATATGCTCGATGTTGATGATGATGTAGACTTGGAGCATTCTATCTGGGTCATTGAAAAGGCAAACAGTACTCCTATCAGTGTATAGAATCAAGTACCATTTGAGGTCGAAGTTGCCATGCCCAAAGCTCTCTTCACTGTTGTGAGAGCTACCCCGACTGTATACAATCCTCATGCAGTTCCATGGAATTATGCACTCAATATTTTGGGAAAGGCAAAGATAGCTGAGACAGACGTTGCGCAAGGGATAACCAGATTAGGCAGAATATACACGCTTGAAAAATTATTTCAAGGAAGTTCTAGTAAGGGAAAGCAACCTGCCATCGGGGTTAAAGAAGATAGCATTTGGAATAAAGTATAGGCCAATGAGTATTCTATGGCCGAGCTAGACTTCGGCTCAAATATCAATCTTAACATTGCTACAGACTTTCGAAAATCACCAAAAGGCTTTGATGAGGGTCCTAAGAGAAGCTTATGTTCTAACCACCATAACAGGCGGGGAGATGGCCCACATGCTAGGGAAAGTATTTGAGGCATAGAAGATATCATTTCATGATGATGAATTACCACCCAAAGGTAGAGCACATAATCGGGCTCTACACATCACATTGCAGTATGGGGGGAGAATAATATCCCGTGTGCTAATTGATCCAGGCTCAAGATTAAATATTTGACCTTTGAACACCTTGACTAGATTGGAGGTTGATATATCCAAAGTGCAGACTTGGAAGATGAACGTGAAAGGCTTTGATGGCTCCCAAAGGGGCACTATTGGGGAAATCGTGTTGGACATGATTATGGGCCCAGTCACTTTTCCTATAACCTTCCAAGTAATGGATATTCCCGCCTCCTACAACTTGCTGCTCGAACGTTCATAGTTTCATGCGGTTGGCGCCGTATCCTCCACTCTTCATCAATGTCTTAAGTTTGAATACGACCACCAGGAGGTCATGATACATGGGGAGAAGGTGCATCCCATATATGCCATTGAAGGAAAGAAAGACCTTGACGGGGAAATTTTCCACACCCTTGAGCTGGTATGGAGCATCGAAGGAGGGTCGCATAATGACGCATTGTATATTTTCGTACAACATAAAGGGCAGGTAGTTCTGCATGTGTTGATTGATCTATGTTCAAGAGTAAACATCTTTCCTTTTGCTACCCTGACAAGTTATGAAGTTGACATGACCCAAATCCAACCCCGAATAAGGGTTATAAGGGTATATAATGACTCCCAGTGAAATACTGTTGGGGAAATCATGTTGAACATTACACTGGGCCCTGACATATTCCCCATAACCTTCTAGGTAATAGAAATTCCTACCTCATACAATTTGCTGCTCGGGCGACCTTGGATCCACATGGCCGGTGTGGTCCCTCCCATACTTCACCAATATGTCCGATTTGAATACTTTCAACAAGAGGTGTTGATATGGGGCGAAAGAATACAAGGAGTCCTTGATGCCTTGGAATGGATTGGGAACATAGAGGAAGACACATTGAGTTACATGCAACTCCAGAAACCTCTGGATGCCTTGAGTTACATGCGTTTGCTGGGGTACGAAGAGGAAAAAGGTCTCGGCGCTAGATTACAAGGGATAGTTGATTCTTTGGAATTTGAGGAGAAGGAATACACTTACGGGCTAGGCTACGCAGTTGATGAAAAGGCAATCAAATACGAAAATATGCCATGATCTGTATTGTCACTATATCAAATCTTCCACTCTTAGGGGTTTCACGAAGATGATGAGAATGAGGTTAATGAAATAACAAAAATGCTGAAAGGGCTCGCTATGACTGAGGACATCACCCTCTCTCCTAAATACTAAGATAATATTGAAATTGTGAAGGTAGATATGGCCGGGAATGAGGTCGTGGAGGTAGACATGACTTGGAAAGACACAGGTGGAAAGTTGATGAAAGGGTAAGAACGAGGTAAAGGTTTGGGGGCAAGACTGCAAGGAATCATTGAGCCCATACAGCTGCAGCTTAAGATGGACACGTTTGTTTAAGGATACAGAAGCACTCTAGAAGATTACCTCGACTGGGATCCTCCTTTGAAAGGCTACTACCGCCCTTTGCCCAATCCCCTGCCTGTACTACATGAGTCCTTCTGTTCTGTCGGTTTTCTGGATCACGACGAAAAAGATGTCTTGGAAAGGTTGAAGCTTTTTTTCTGACCGAGGAGGATGGTTGCCATATCATTATTAGCGGGGAAGGAGGAGCCCCTAGCCAGATCCATGAACAAAAGGTCACCATCAGTAGCTGGACTGTCACTCCTTCCAAGCCCCATCAAGCACTTGGGTAGACATGATGGAGTTTGAATGTTTTTATTTTATAATAAACTCGATTAGTCAAGACAGTTTGAAGTTTTAGTTTTTTTATTTTCCTTTCAACTCTTTGTTTCAAGACATTTCACAGTATTAATAAAATTTCCCCTTTCAATTATTAACGTTCTTTATTTTTTTTTCTTTCAGCAAAATCACATTTAAAACTATTGAATCTGAGATTGTGACATCTAATAAGACAATACAACATAATATAAGTGAGGTTGATGATACAGAGGAATTTGAAATCCCCCAGGAATTTGTCAGTAAGGTTGAAGACTTTGAAGACCAACCTAAGGTAAACCTCACAGAATCAGAAATAATGAACATAGAGTCTTCAGAAGACATAAGAGAGACCCGTGTTAACATCCACTTGCCTAAAGAAGAGAAGGAGAAATACTACTAGTTTCTGAAAAAGCATCCGGATGTCTTCTCTTGGTCTTACGCCAATATAATGAGGCTAAGAACTCTAATAGTGGCTTATAGACTGGCTACTGACCCATCTTGTCACCCTGTCAAGAAGAAACTCAGAAATTACAAGCCCGAGCTGAGTTTGAAGATCAAAGAGGACATCTCTAAACAAATTGACGCTGGTATCCTTCGAGTGACCAAATATCCGACCTGGTTGGCCAACGTTGTGCCTGTCTCTAAGAAGGATGGGAAGGTCAGAGTTTGTGTAGACTATAGGGACCTCAACAAAGCCCGTCCCAAAGATGACTTTTCACTCACAAACATTCATATCTTGATTGATAATTGCGCCAAACATGAAACGCAGTCCTTCGTGGATTGCTTCGCCGGTTATCATCAAATCAAGAAGCATGAGAATGACGCTGATAAAACTGCCTTTATTACTCCGTGGGGGGTTTACTGCTACAAGTTCACGCTGTTTGTTCTGAAAAATGTTGGGGCCACTTACATGAGGTCCATGACTGCTTTGTTTCATGATATGATCCACAAGGAAATTAAAGTATACGTGGATGATGTCATCATCAAATCAAAGAGGGATACAAGTCATTTGGCAGATTTAGAGAAATTCTTTGACAGGTTAAGAAAGTACAATCTGAAGTTAAACCTGGAAAAGTGCATTTTCGGAGTCCCTGTGGGAAAGTTACTGGGATTCATCATCAGTTGTAGGGGCATAGAGTTGGATCCTTCCATGATCTCCCTCTTTCGAAAAGCAAGAAGAACATCATGAGCTTTTAGGGCTGCCTCAACTACATCAGCCGATTCATAGACCAATCCACGGTTATTTGTGAGCCAATTTTTAAGTTGCTGAAAAAAATGTTGCTATAGAATAACAACAAAGTGTCAATAGCCATTCGATAAGATCTAGGATTATCTGTCAAACCCTCCTATTTTGGTTCCTCTCGAACCTGGTACGCCACTGCTATTGTACTTATCTGTGACAGACAACGCCTTTGGATGTATTTTAGTTCAGTATGACAAGACAGGCAAGAAAGAACAGGTAATCTACTACATGAGCAAGAAGTTTACTTCATATGAGGCTCGTTATTCTCTACTGGAACGCACCTGCTGTGCTTTGACCTGGGTGGATCAAAAGTTAAGGCATTATCTCTCAGCATATACTACTTATTTGATCTCCAGAATGGACTTATTGAAGTACATAATCCAGATGCTAATGCCTACTGGAAAGTTGGCCAAATGGCAGATATTGTTGAGCGAATTTGACATAGTCTATGTCATACAGAAGGCGGTAAAAATGCAAGCACTAGCAGATCATCCGGCCAAAAATCCTGTGGATGACGAGTACCAACCGCTGAAAACTTACTTCCCTGATGAGGAGGTGGCATTCGTAGGAGAGGACATCTCTGAAGAATATGATGGTTGGAGACTATTCTTTGACGGAGCTGCAAATTTCAAAAGAGTTGGATTTGGCGCTGTTGTGATCTCTGAAACTGGCCAACACTATCTTGTGTCGGCCAAACTCAGGTTTTCTTGCACTAACAACGTGGCCGAATATGAAGCTTTTATCTTAGGGATTCACTTGGCTATCGACTTAAATGTCCAAGATATACTGGTGATTGGTGATTCAGACTTACTAATTCATCAGGTACAAGGAGAATGGGCCATTAAGAACACAAAGATCCTACCCTATCTGGAGTGCGTGCAAGAAATATGCAAGAAATTCCACAAGATAGAGTTCAGACACATCCCAAGGATCCAGAATGAGTTTGCAGAAGCATTGTCCACTTTGTCTTCCATGATCCAACATCCAGATAAAAACTACATTGATCTTGTTCCCATTTACGTTCATGAGCAGCCTGCACATTGCTTCCATGTTGAAGAAGAGTTGGACAAAAAACCATGGTATATGGACATATAGAGGTATTTGAAAAGTGGAGACTATCCTGAGAGTACGACAAGTGTTCAAAAGTACACCATTTGGAGACTAGCCAATCAGTTCTTCCTAAATGAGGAAATCTTATACAGGAGAACCCTCGATTTGGGTTTGCTAAAATGTGTCGAGGCCAAAAAGATGTCTAGGCTAATTGTAGAGGTACACGCTGGAACATGCGGTCCACATATGAATGGCTTCATGTTAGCAAAAAAGATATTGAGATGAGGTTACATCTGGCTAACCATGCAGAGTGATTGCATCCGCTATGTGCAGAAATACCACCAGTGTCAAACTCATGCTGATATGATTCGAGTTCCTCCCAACGAGCTCTACGTTACTAGCTCTCCTTTGCCCTTCACAGCTTGAGGCATGGACATCATTGGTCCCATTGAGTCAACCGCGTCCGATGGTCACAGGTTTATCCTTGTCATAATTGACTACTTCACTAAATGGGTAGAGGCTACCTCTCACAAATCAGTCACAAATTCATTCGAAGTAACATCATTTATCGGTTTGGAATTCCCGAATCTATTATCACAGACAATGGGACCAACCTCAATAGTGATTTAATGCAAACAATTTGTGAGAAGTTCAAAATCAAGCATCGAAATTCCATGGCATACAGATCATAAATGAATGGAGTGGTGGAGACCACAAACAAGAACATCAAGAGGATCCTATGCAATATGATTGACAACAGTCGACATCGACATAAGAAGCTACCCTTCGCATTACTAGGGTACCGTACTACGATCAGAACGTCCACTGGTGCTACACCTTACTTTATGGTTTATGGCAATGAAGCAGTGATACCGGCAGAGGTCGAAATACCATCTTTGAGCATCATTCAGGAAGCATAATTGAGCGACGCTGAATGGATACAAAGCAGATTCGAGTAATTGTCGCTCATTGACGAAAGATGAATAAATGCAATTTGTTATGGTCAACTCTATCAGAACAGAATGGCCAAAGCTTTCAACAAAAAAGTTAGTCTAAGACACTTCACACCTGGACAGCTGGTTCTGAAGCGAATTTTTTCACATCAAGAAGAGGCAAAGGGAAAATTATCACCCAATTGGCAAAGCCCTTACATGGTTCTTTGAGTCTTGACAGGCAGAGCACTCATACTTGCAGAAATTGATAGCATAGTTTGGTCTAAGCACATCAACTCAGACGCTATTAAGAGATATTATGTTTAACTTATGCCCCTTGAATTGTAATTGGAACAACATTTGACCTGATTCTCATTTAAGAGGGATAGTAGGCGCTCCTCTAGAGTTCGGTCACTTCATAATAAAACATTTTCTTCCCGTCTCTTGGAATACTGTAACTGGGATAGAATTTTTTAGAGGACCTTAAAAATTCCACATCGGCATGATATCGGTATAAATTACGAACTGGGGCAGAATTTTTTAGACGACCTCAAAAATTCCTATAAGCAGACTTTGGAATTCTTACAATGAGTTACTTCTATACTGGGGCAAAAATTTTTGAGTGATCCTAAAAAATTTCTTAATAAGAGAACAAGGATCTGGAAGATGTTGTACTGTCTCAGGACATGTCACAATCAACGATTCAACAAAGTTTTCGTGTTTATTCTAACTGATTTTACTTATTACTTGCAAAAGACAATTTTTCATTTCAAAAATGATTTTTCTTTTAAAACATTTATTCACTATCTGTCTACCCGAGTGAAGGCCCGAACAAAACTCATCAACAAGACAACGACCTCAAGAGGAAGACAATTCAGTCAAGGCAAAAGCAAAAATCAACCTCCCCCTTTTACAAACTCACAATTTTTCTTTGAGTATGGGATTAACGGGTACAGGTGACAGGAATCATTCCATCATGAAGGAGCACAATATACAATCCAACATCATGGCGAGAAGCCTCGTAGTCGATCCGACGACATGACAGCTACACTTTCTCATATTCCATTATCTTTTCCGTAATGGTTGTTTGCTATAATGTTCAATCCTCTACACACATATATATCCGCACTAATCATTTCTACCAAGTTGAGCTAAAAAGGGAAGGTACGGGTCACAATTCCACGATGCATGGAGAAACCCAAAAGCTGATCGCACGATGAGAAGCCAAAAGTTGATTACACAATTCCACAATACATGGAGAATCCCAAACTTTGATCCCACGATGAGAAGCCGATCAACCGATCACACGATTTTAAAATGCATGGAGAAACCCAAAAGCTGATCCCACGATAAGAAGCAGAACAACCGATCACATGATTTCACGATGCATGAAGAAGCCCAAAAGATGATCCCACGGTGAAAAGCCGAACAACCAATCACACGATTTCCTTGATGCATAGAGAAGCCCAAATGTTGATCCCACAATGAGAAGCCAAGTAGCTGATCAGACGATTTCACAATGCCTGGAGAAGCCCAAAAGATGATCCCACGATGAGAAGCCAAGTATCTGATCATACTATTTCACAATACAAAGAGGCCCAAAAGCAGATCCTATGATGAGAAGCCAAGCAGTTGATCACACGATTCCACGATACAATATATATGCTTTTTTTATTTCCACATTCACGTTATGTTTATCAATTGTTTATTTCTTACATGTCTAACCTTTGTTATTTAGTGATGTAAAGACGCAGGTCACAAAGAAGGAATAACAAACCGAGATAATTTTTGTTTCTGTTTTCCGAAATACTACCCCATCTATTCATCAACCATGAAAACTCATCTTGAAACTCACTTGTATCAACATTTCCAAACTTCCCCATACGTCATCATCCTATCCATTACCATCTCACCGACCCACGATACCATTGTTGACACCCCAGCCTTAATCATTTGTAATTTTTAGGAATATTGTTCATTCCTAAATCTAGAACTACAAACGGCCTGATTCTCGTAAAACTAGAGATATGTAGGCGACTTAAAACTGAAGTCTTGGCCACATTATTTTTAAAACCACCTCGTGTTGTTTTAGCTCCAACGGATCTTCCTCGGTCGGACAAAATTGGCTACTACGTCAACTTTCGTTGCTTGACAATTCTTTTATCATTCCCAAGCAATGAAGGGGCAGATGTTGACACCCAATTTTTACCTCCCAATATTACATTTAGGCTGCTATTTTAGCAAAATAATTAATTTTTAAAACGTAGTATTTGTTCTCGCATCAAACAGATTTTTAACGTGTCACATTTATATTTTAAAAATGCACAAATTAATTTTATTATATTTTAATATCATCTTACAATATTTATCCATTTAAACACGACATATTATGTAATTTTATTTAAATTTAGTTTTCTATTATTTAATATTATTTATTTATTATTGATATTATCATCATTATTATTTATTCACTACTATTATTATTTATTAGTATTATTTATCATCAATATTATTAATATCTATTATTTACTATTTGTTATTTATGATTACTATCATTTATTATCATTATTATTATTGTTGCTAGCTTTATTTTTTATTTTTTATCTATTTAAATATTGGCCGAATTTAAAATTACTTTGCCTAATTTATTCACCTTTTAACCCAATTTATTCAATTTCTTACGATTTTAGCCCCTTATTACAATTATAGCCTAAATCAGACTCAATTCATTTCATTTTCAATTCTAACCCAATTCTCATCTTATTAATCTCAGTCGTAGATCAAAATTGATTCAACGGCTGAGATCTAAAACCTTTTTCTTTCCTTTTAAAGACCAAATACCCCCAAAACCCTAACCCTAAACCAAAGCAGCCTCCTTTCTCTCTCTCTACCTCTCTTCTCCATCTTCTCTCTAAAAATACTCAAACCACCGTTGCCCCCACCCTCGCCGGCTAACCATCTCTCCAAATCTCTGATCTCCCTCATCAACAACAGTCGAACAACGGCAGAACCCATCGGAGAAGACAGTTGGCGTCGCCATCGAAGCAGACGCCATGGTTGCTATCGCTGCTCCTTCTTCTTTCTCCGGCCTATCCGCCACCGTCGAATACCAGTCGCCTCACCTACCACACGTACAGCCAAGTCCTCCTCTATCCTTCAGCTGCTGCAACCACAGCACCACCGCTGCTACACCTCTCCTCCGCCAGCGCCGCCCTTCGGCGCCCCTCTCTCTCTTCTTTCTATCACAAAGCAGCAGCAACAGCGACCACAAGCCACCTCCATCCTTCTCTCCGTCGCCCTCCCTTTTCGATGTAACCAGTCCAGATCCGCCACCACCTCCGCTTGTCACTACCGAATCATGACGGATTCGTAGTGAATCCATCTCAGGTTTGTTTTCCTCGTTAAATCTTAATATCATAGCCTTCTTCTTTCCCTCTTTATTTAAACATACTTTTGAGTATGAAATTGTTAAAATTTGACATTGATTTACTAATTAATTCTTTTGAATTCGTATTCATTCATTGATATAAGGAATTCAGATACATAGCACATTTACTACGAATTCTTCATGATTCAGTGGTGACCAGCGAAGGTGGTGGCAGATTTGGATTGGTTACATCGGAAGGAAAGGGCGATGGAGATGAGGATAGAGGTAGCTTATGGTCGCTATTGCTGCTACTTTGTGATGGGAAGAAGAGAGAGAGGGGCATCGGAGGACGGCGCTGGTGGAGGAGAGGTGTGGCGGTGGCGGTGCTATAGTTGTAGCGGTTGGAAGACGGAGGAGGACTCGACTGGACGCGTGGACGGTGAAGAGTCTGGTATTCGACGGTGGCGGACAGGCCGAAGAAAGGAGAAGGAGTAGCGGCAGAGCCATGACGGTGGGTCAAACGATGATTAAACAAGTTGGGTTCTGATTCGAATGAGACCGAAACATTTCTTTGTTTAATTTGGACGATTTCTTTTTATCCTTTTATTTACTTTACATGTTCATTTATTTGGGGTAGTTAGTTTATTATAAAGCAGTCCCCTTTTTATTGTAAATTATGTTATTTCTTCCTCCTCGCTTGTCTTATTTACATATTTTATCACTTAGATGATTAATAGACAAATAATTAAGTTAAATGTTTGTTAATTACTTTATCATTTTTGGGTCTTTTTTCTCTTTCTTCGTCTTTAATTTTAGTTTGCTTTTTTTAGATTTAATTTTAATTATGTTTCAATTCTGCTTTGAGTCTTTTTTTTTTCAAATATTATTACTTTTGTTTCCTACACTGACTATACTATTACCTTTCATTAATAACATATGAATCACCCAATAATTGAAATAAATAAGTCTATCTACCATATGAATTACCACAATACCATATATATCACCCATTAATATCATATGAATCACCCAATAATTGAAATAAATAATTGTATCTACATATGAATCACCATAATACCATATATATGAATCACCCAGTAATTGAAATAAATAATTGTATCTACCATATGAATCACCATAATACCATATATATGAATCACCTAATAATTAAAATAAATAATTGTATCTACCATATGAATCACCCAATAATTGAAATAAATAATTGTATCTACCATATGAATCACCATAATATCATATATATTACCCATTAATATCATATAAATCACCCAATAATTGAAATAAATAATTGTATCTACCATATGAATCACCATAATATCATATATATCACCCATCAATATCATATGAATCACCCAATAATTGAAATAAATAATTGTATCTACCACATGAATCACCATAATACAATATGTATCACCCATTAATACCATATGTACCATCCGTTAAAATCATACAAAATGTATTTATTGTATGAATCACCATAATACTCATATAATGATATCATATTTATCATTCATATGAATCACCATTAAAAAAATAAACGTATATGAATAACTAAATATGACCCGCCCAAGGTTTGATGGGTTTGGGCAAGAGTGATCTTGATAATGGGCTTATTTGGGCTAGCTCAAGACAACCCATTTAAAATCACCAACCCAAATGGACCCATGATGATGTTCAAACTTGACCCATCAAATTGTTTAAAGCTTTTACAAAATCTTATTTTATAAATGGGGAGATTACAAAATAGTCTAGGTTTTAACAAAATGAGAGTATTTCTAGCCGAATTTTTAAAATTACAATTTATAGCATTTCTTTCTTTTTTTTTTCATTTTTTATTCTGTTTTATCTCTAGCCTCTACTTCTCTTTCTTTTCCATTTTTTTTACTTTTTTTTTTTGCTTTTTAATTAATTTCCTGTTTTTTTCTCTCTCTTTCTCTTCTTCTTTTTTTTTTTTCATTTTTGTTGTATTTTATATTTTTCTTAATATTTTTGAAAAATATGGTTACGTCGATTACAAGTAATGAAAGATGACAGATACATCATAACCGGTCATTGTATTTATATTTACCATCATTTTTTTCTTTTATCTCTTTTTTATTTTCTTTTAATTTTTTGATTTTCTTGTATTTGTATTTTATAATTCTACTTGCATTTGAATTTGTATTTGTATTTTATAGTTCACATCATCATTTATATTTTTGTATTCATTGATACAATTATACTTGTATTTTATAGTTCACGCTTGTGTTTATATTTGTATTTTACAGTTCGCACTTGTATTTGTATTTTATAGTTCTCACCATTATTTATATTTTATTCAATTTATCTTCATTGATACGAATTGCATTTTATTAATACAAATTGAACAATACAAATATAAATGATAAATTATAAAAATAAAATGTTAAACTATACAAATACAACATGTACATTTGTATCAAATGATACATATTTATACAACTTGAACCATACACATAAAAATGACACTTGTTTTTATAGAAATTCAAATGATAAACTTGACATACAAATACTAACAATACATATGCATTGAATGACATATTGCATATTAAATATTTTAGACTCAATTAAATACAATTATTCCTTATAACTATTTGTATACAACTACAAATGATAAATTATATTCACGGATAAAGTATGCAAATATAAATAATAAATTTATTTGAAATATAGCATACGATACAAATAAATATAAAATTCAAATAATATATAAAATATGAAATACGACAACAACAATAAAAAAAATGAGAGAAAAGAAAAAAGAATTACCAAAAAAAGGGAGAAAAAACAATGAAAAAAGGAAAAAAAAATAAAACAGAGAAAAAAGAAAATAAAAAAAAAGGTTTCAAAGAAAAAAGTAATAAAAAACAAAAAATAGATTAGAATGAAAAAAAAAGAGAAAGAAAAATAAAAAAATAAAAAGGAAAAAAGAAAAAAAAAGGGGGGGGGGGGGGGGGGGGGGAATGGAATAAAAAAATGAAAAAGAATAAAAAGGAAAAGGTAAAAAGACTGAAAGAAAGACAGAAACGACACTTCAAATTAAACTATTTTCATGAAATGACCACGGAATTAAAATTCCACTTTCTAGCCACTTCAATTTACTAGTTTGTTCTATACCATTTCTACACACCTTCTATACAGTTTCTATAAATATATTATACATATAAATGTTCTTTAAAAAATTATTCAGTTTTGATACACAATTTATACAATAATTGTACCTTTTTTTTACACGTTTTATACAACAATTATATAATTTTCATACACTTTCTATATATTTTTTATATATATTTTATACATATACATATTTGATAGAACTACACAATTTCTATACATATATCTTATATAGATACATATTCTATTTAACAATTATATTATTTTTATATAATTTAATTATTATTTCTAAACAATAAAAAAAAGCAGAATATTTGATCAATTAAAAAATTTATAGAAAAAAATTAAAATATTTTTAAAAGGGCCGAATTGCCCAAGTTGAATACTATATCAGTATTGTATATAGACTATATCAGTATTGTATATGGACTACATAGGCCAAAATGACCCAAATTAGGAAATGACTATAAAGCAAAAATAGTATATCCGACTGGCTACCTTTTGGAAGGTTTTCAAACTTGGACTTTTTGTTTTTAAAAGTGCTATAGAGTGTCCTTTCCTCTGAAAGACGGAAATTGTCACTCGACTGAAAAAAAGGACACAAAATGGTCAAGGAATTTCAAAACTCCATTTCTAGCCATTTGGCTATTGGTTGAGACCTTTTCTCCTTTTCTTTTTGTGGCTACAGTGTTTTTTAAAAAAAAAAATCATTATATATTTTGACGGAGGCAGCTGCTTCATTCTTTTCTTGATTATAAAATTTGATGGTGTTTTTTCTTTTTAACCATTCATTCTTTTTAATTGTAAATTTTCTCAAAATTGATACAAAATAATGGCTTCATCTTCAATTTTAGTTTCAATAATGATAAAATATGGAGTTGTATGAATGTACTATATGTACAAAAAAACATGCACAAATTTCTCTCTATCCATTTGAAAAGGTGTATGAATGTGCTATACGTACTATATTAATTTGGTATAACTGCTGTATATGCTTGCACAAATTTTTTTTGTAAAAGATGTATTTATGTGGTATATATATTGTATCAACATGATATAAAAGTGTATCAATGAGGTATAAAGGTGTATCAATCTAGTATAAAAGTGTATCAGTAGGTATAGAGACTGCATGCGACCGACAGGCCAAATGGCTAAAAAGGAAAAATAAATTGGGCCTACTAGCTCCAATTATCCACATTTTAAAATTGTGGTTCATTTCTTTTCAAAATTGCCAGCCCATGTCCTTTCCCCAATTAAGCTTGCATTTGGGTGGGTTGAGTTATAACTCATGACCCATAGTTTAGCTATCTTGACCCAAATGTATTTGGGTAGGGTTGGACATTAGCCCAATTATTTGTTCAGTCCTTCTTGGCCCGCCCAACTTCAACCCAACCCAGCCATTTGCCACCCCTAGGCATCATAAATCACATAAATATACAATTTAAGAGTAAATATTACAAAATATACCACTAGTTTTATTTTTACAAAATATACCACTAGAAATTTTACAAAACTTATCAAATAAGATAAAAAGAAGAAAAAAATAGTTAAAAAGTATCTTTCCTATAATTTCTTTTAATATATTTTTCAATTCCATACCCACCTCCATAACAAAATTATTTTGGGGAAAATTTCAAAATCATTGCTATAAAATTAATTACACAAAAGAACATTTACTTCCCATTTAACAATTTCTTCTTCCTATTCTTTTCCTTCTATTTTATATTGGATTTTTTTTTCTCTTTTATATTTTTTTCTTCTTATTATTAATTATGTACCTCGTTTTTCTTTTTTTTATTTTCTTCGTGTGTTCTTAATTATCACGGGAAGAATGTATAGTTACCCATATGTAAAGATTGAATTTTTAGGATTTCTTTTGAAGAAAGATCTGGGGAAAAAAATATATAGTTATCCATCTTTACATCAATTTCTATATATTTCAGATACCATAAAATTATTAATGTACCTATTTTTATATATTTCACTATGAAATTATTCTTATTGATAAACCTATTTCTAAAGAGATCAAACACTATAAAATTATAGATACACCAATTTCTAAAATACTTTAAATAAAATTGATGATATACTAATCTCTAAATAATTCAGACACCATAAAATCGTTAATATATCAATTTCTAACTATTTCAAAAATCATAAAATTATTAATACTCAATTTTTTATACAATTCAAACACCACAAAGCTATCGATACACCAACTTCTATACAATTCAGACACCATAAAGCTGGTGATACACCAATGTCTATACAATTCATACACCAATTTCTATACAATTCGTACATTATGACATATCAATTTATATACAATTCTTGCACCATAAAATCATTGATACATCAATTTTTATACAATTCAAACACAATAAAGCTATTGATACACCAATTTCTGTACCATTCAGATACCATAAAGCTGGTGGTACATCAATTTCTATACAATTCATACATCTATTTCTATACAATTCATACATAATGATACACCAATTTCTATATAATTCATGCACTATACAATCCAGACACCATAAAGCTGGTGGTACACCAATTTCTATGCAATTCATACATCTATTTCTATACAATTCATACATAATGATACACCAATTTCTATATAATTCATGCACCATAAAATCATTGATAACCTTCACTTGCTGGTGTCATAAAAAAATTCTCGAAACTCCTCAAAAATATCGAAAGATTCAACCTAGTTGACCTCTTCCTTTCCAACAACGTAGAAGTAGAATAACAAAAGAACAATCAGCAGTAACATACATTGAGAAAAAACCCAAAAACCTCCATGGGAAATCATATCCATGGCCATTGTCGCCACCATATCGGATTCCTTCACCGTATCCAAAACAAAAAACACAAAACACAAAACATACTGACCGATGAACAAACAGATTGTCACCACCATTATCAAGAATGATAACCCAAAAATGTTTTGGTTATTGAATCACTTGACGGTTTCCTTAGCCCTTTGTACAATTTCTTAAGCCATTTTTTCTCACAAACAAAAACCTTAAAAATCCTCAAATGTTTATGCGGGATATTAGCATACCATACAGAATCCCTACTTTCCAGCCACCACAACGGCAATTTGTACCCAAACAGCGTCGGAATTCTGCTCTTCAACAACTCGTTCTTCCACCATGGGTTATTTTACAAAAAATTTAATGGAGTTTGGATGAAACCATCCAAAATCATCCGGCAATTTGCTCGATGTAATAGGGCAGATCTCTCGCCGGAGTTGCTGCAAGAAACAATGCTGGCCTTGACTGTTGCACTTCCGTTTAGGGCTATAATATTGTATGAGGAAGGAATCCTATATTAGTCTAATCATTTTCATGATATCCCCGTTGAGAAAGGCAAACTTTCATAATTTCTAGGGTATTAAAAACTAGGAATTTAGATATGTGTTCTCTGGTTGGGCCTTGGGAATTTGAGGAAGGAAAGAATTTTGTTTTGATTTTTTTAATTTTTGTATGAGAAAGAAAAATAATGTGAGAAAAGGGTTAGAATTTTTAATACAAGATGATCTCTAAATAGTTGATAGATTTTGTAAATAAAAGTTATATTTTGTAAATAAAAAATAATGCTGATATGTTTTGTAATATTTATTCTTAAGTTGTATATTTATGTGATTTTTCCTTATATATTCTGTTGTGCAAGTTTATATAGTGAATGAAAAATGGAGGAAAAAGAGTGAATTGTGCTTTCATTTTTAAAGAAGAGTATTTCTCCACATTGGTGGGGAAACCGAAATTCTTGTGCTTAAGAATAAAACACTCCTTTTCAAGTGAATAGTGAGGCGAGAACAAGATAAGTCTTATGTCGATAAGATTATCTTTTTGGATAAAATCATTTGAAATTTGATAATTAGAGATATTTTAATCCAAAAAGTCGATTTCTCCGTTTGCGGACGCATGTCACAACGCTACTCGATGGGACGTGAACGATTTGAAAAGTTGCAAATTTGGATTTGAAAATGCTCCATTTGTTTATCTAAGGTTGTTTAATCAAATGTATTTCAATCGGCAGAGTGAATTAAGACCGATTAGCATATAACACCAAAAAGACGAAGAGGAGGGGGGAAAAGCATCTTTTAGTTAATTTCCATCGGTCTCCAACAGGGCAGATCTAAAACTTGAAGATAATAGGTGCGCCTCTTAATGTAATGTACATACTTTTGAAATTTTCTTGAAAATTTCTATGTACCTTTACAATAATTCGAGCATGATGCAGTGAATATACTGCTTATCTACAGGATCTACTTTTGGTCTCAACTCTCAAAGCTACAAACTTTAATTAGCCTAAACATGAATCAGTAGTAGAAAAAAAGTCTTTTTTAGTATCATTTATTTGCATGGCTTTGCTAGCGTACACAATTTTTCCTTTGTATACATCTGCCTTTTCTGAGTTGAAGTCTGGAAATACCTCAATAAAGAGATAAAGTGAAAATTGTAGTTGTCAATGTCATAGTAATTGAGTAGTGTCACCATTAAATCAACGTTAATGAATCACATTCTCTGCAAATTTTGTTATATGTGTTATCCTTCCTTTGACTGATAGAGGATGTTACACACAATTTCAGAAGCAAAATCACTTGATCTTTGGGCACATTTTTTACCATTGGATAGCTTTAAAGTTTTGTAATCTATTTTTCTAATCCGGGGTTAGGTCTGTTGAATCTTCAGATTCTTGTTCTTATGAGGAAATCAGAACAAGGATTCCTGATACGATATCATGGTACTACAATTTTGAACCTGCTGGAAGCACTCCTCTCAGTTTTACTGTGAAGGTAAATGTTCCCTTTGGCAGCAATTACAGATAGTAGATCCTGGTTTCCGTTCGTTTGTGACCACCAGCTCTACAAAAAGCATGTGTCAGTTTGCTTCACATCTTATTCACATAATATATGTTTTTGGGCCAGGAGTGACGTAAAATTCTCTTATTAAAGATTGTTCTTTGTGTGTGTTTTGTTGTGTTTATGATTCTATTTGACAAATAATTGTCTTCATGAAGTATACTAGTTAATCTTCTGATTGTGCTTTCACACTAGACAGGAAGACTAATTAACATATATTAATAAGTCCCTAAGAGGAACTCACTTTGTTTCCTAATATTTACTGAAAGTTGAAAGTTCTGCAATTCTTCTTTTCTCTAGTTTTGGGAAATTAATGCTATCTAACAGTGAGTATATCAAGCTAAATGAGTGAATCTGGTTGTAGGCAGTCTTCTTTTTGACGTTTGGTATAAAGCTTGGCTTCCGTTTTTTTAATGGATTCCAAAGAGCAGAGGAGCAAAAAAGGTCCTAAACATTTTAATGTTCTGTTTGTATTCAATCAAAGTAATATGTTGGTATTATTTCATTTATGTTCTAGTCTTTTGTCATTTGAGAAAAGGTCTATGAAGATTTCCACAAGGAAACTTGTCAAATACCCAAAACTGTTTAAGGTAGCAGTTTTCAAACCTGTTTTGAAAATGCTTCTTGAGCTGAGGATCTTATCTGAAACAACATTACCTCTCCAAAGATAGGGAAGTTCACCCTCTCCAGACTCCACTTATGGGTTCATAGTCACATTGGGACTGGGTATATATTGTTGTTTTAGGTAGTAGTTCATCTGTACTATCATTTTGTAACAGATTGGGTTATATCAATCCTAGTACTTTGACGTGGAACTTAAGCCTCTTTTGTTGCATGAGGAAAAGTTCACTTTATGCTTTGCATGCCATAAATAAGGTATTTTGCTGATTTTGTTTTCTCTCAGGCCTTGAATGCAAGATTATTTGATGTGGTAAAATAATTATAGACAAACTCCCTGATTTTGATTTGTCGAAAAATAAATATAAAATGTCTTTTGTTGGTAGAATCAGAAACCATTAGCTTTCAAAATTCTCGGTTCAAACACCATTATGTTTAATTGACTACGGATGGTCTACAACAATAACAACACACCCTTGTGATCCCACAAGTGGGTTTGGGGAGGGTGGGTTGAACACCCAAACAGGTGATTTCTTAAGTATCGTGAGTTGAGCTCGGTCTACTAATGCACACTGCACACACTATCAAACTAATTCCATTTCCAGTCCCTTGTTCTGTAGGACTTGAAATTTGAAATGTAGGTTTAGTATCATGCTCTAATTTGATTAGTTGAGTAGTGTCAGAGACATTATCTGTTTCCATTTGGTATGCCTCTTTCAGGAGGCTACATTTGGTAGTATAACCTAATATTCTGCTACTAATTTGGACTTTTTGTCCCTGGTACTGAATCACATATTCCAATGCCCATCAACCAAATTCTCTGCAAATGATGCTCCAGAAGCAACTGCCCGGGTTCAAAAGCAGTGTTTCCTATTTTGACAAAGTTTGCCAGTGACCCTGGTCATTTGCAGAAGCAATCAACAAATCCAAGGGTAAGTGCTCCATTCTCTGTGCGGAACGGAATGGAGGGAAATGATAAGAAAGGTAGGATAATAGCAAGAAGGATTATAGAAGAGGAAGTGAAGCGGACCAATTTTATTTCCTTGTTTGGTTCAAGGGGATTTGGGGAGGGAGGTGAGGTATTTGTCTTCCTCCTTTTCAGGTAAAGTTGTATGCTTCTTCACTTTTGACATTATATGAGTCACCTAGAAGTAAAACTTATTTTTTGCTCTTTTTATCTTCCTTATGCTTCTAAATGGATAAGGAAAAAACAAAAGAAAAATTTAGAAACTTCATTGATTTTCTTTCTCTTTCTCTTTAATTAATCTAAAGAAGTAAGAGTTAATCAGAAGTAAAATTTTGTCGCTATTCCAAGTTTTGGCTTATTTGTGCTTCTAGTCCCATCGATAGAGCTTAGGAAGCTTTTTGAAGTTAGCTTCACGTTTTTGCAAATGTTAAGTGCCGTGAATTTATACACGTTCTGTTCTTTGTCCTTTATTGTTTCACAAAGTGGTTAATGCAATAAGATTGTGATTGCTTGATGTCTCGTTCCTCTACTGATGAGCTAATTATCACATGTCATTTGTTCAATTGGCAGTCTGCGGCTCTAAAGGAAGCCATTGATGACCTTGAGCGGCCAGGATTAAGTATTTTTCTAATCCTACAACCTTCACCTCACCTTTAAAGGTGAAGGCCATGGTGACTTACAGGTATAGTTTGACCTGATGTTTCACTTAGCATTCTATTCTCATATTCTCCAACCCGTCTTCTGTTTTTACTTCTCTTTTTGTAGATAGACTTTATGTGCCATGCAAACACCGATCTTCTGGTTGCATTTCATTGTGATCGTCAAGTCTCTCACAGGTGTCTCTCCTGATAAGAGTTTGGAGTGAGAAGCCAAGTGCTTTACATTTGTGCGAGACTTTATGATCTGATCAAAGACCTTGACATTGACAGTTATAAATACAAATTTCTCCGTGCTACAACCTCAAACATACCCAGCAGTGTCATCCGGGATAACCGAGGAAGTAAGCTGACCATTGGTAGAGGGGGAATGCTCAAAGTTCAGCATCTGGTCTCAGTTGCAAAACCAGCAATACCACATCCGCATGTTGATTCTTTTGGCTATCAGCAACCCAGCCGTATTGCTTATATTGAATTCTTTGTCAAGCCAGAGGTAGATGATGCCGACAATGCAAATGATACATTGGAGGCAAATGATACAAGCCGTATTGCTTAGTTGTAAAGTGTTTGTATAGGGGAGATTGGCAGCTAGATTAACCTTTGCCATTAACTTCCTTACATGTACGATCAATAGTCAAGTGTTATGATATGGATTGGAGTAGTTGCTTTACATGTCTGAGGGTTCATCTACTATCAGGTATTAGAAGATACCAAATCAATGATGCATTCAACTTGTGAAAGATGAAGGTAAGAAAGAAAGACTCTTCCTTCACAATACTAAAGGTTCTTTGCTCATATAAAAGGCGTAATATATAGGCACACAAGTTCTATGTATCACATACACGCTTGGCAGGAAATGACACTAAAGAATGATCCTATTCTTGTTTCTTCCAACTTTAAAATGTTTTGGCAAAATGAAGGATCCATAAAATCAGAATTTTCAATCGTTCAAACACAAATTGCTAGACTCAAAAGTATTTTTAAGAAAAACACTCTACAAAAGACACTTTCAAAAGCCATCTATTTTGTATGATGAAAAGAATATTAATTAACATTAATAGAAAGTAATACATATGAAGAGATTCTGCTAAAGAATAGAATGGGTGTTATATTACTCTTTTTGACACTTACTACACAATTTGGTTTCTGCTAAGTAATTCTACTCCGTATATTAGACACTAAGTGTTGTTGCCTTCCTATTCGATACGTTCTCTTTAAACTGCTTCAAAGGGAAAACTGATGAAGTCCTTCTCTGGAATTGGGATTCGGCAACCAAAAAGATTAACCCTTGTTTCAGACATTAATGACATTGATGCAGTGCATAAAGCTTGCTGAATAAAAGGATGTTGCAGTAGTTGTTCCGATGTCCATCTTCCTAGCGGGTCCCTTATGAAACACTTGTGCAAAAAATCTTTGGCTATCTCTGAAATATTAGTCGGAATCATGGGATCTTCATTCATAATCATCCACTGCAGATCTTTAGTGCTGCAATCAATCCAAACGCGATGTCCAGTCATCATCTCCGCCATGGTGCACCCTAGCGACCATATATCATAAGCCTTAGAATGAAAACAGTGCGTCAAAGATTCTGGCGGTGCATAAGGCAGAGTTCCACGGTTGCTCAATGCACGTCCCGTCATATATGCCATCCCATCACCAGCTCTCAATGACAATCCGAAGTCGGCCAATTTCAATTCATTATCGAAAATCAAAACATTAGCGGGTTTAATATCACAATGAACCCATCCTTTCTTGTGGACGTGTAGAATACCATTTAAGAGTTGATATGTGTAGAAACCTACTTCCAATTCTGACATCTTCATCATTCCTTTCTTCGAATTGATGATCAAATCGTGGAGAGACCCACCACATGCATATTCAACAAACAAATTGTAAGTTGGAATGCCGTTATCTACGCTTAAGGCTGCTCCAAAAAACTGGACCACGTTCGGGCAACCTTTGAGAGTTGTCAAGATTTGTGCTTCTAGTTTAAGTGAGGAAGAACGGCTAATATCTGAACATTTAACAGCAGCAACTTCAGCAAATATAGAAGAAGAATGGAACTTCACAGCATAATACACTTTGCCATAAGAGCCAGCACCAAGAACAAAAAGTTTCATCCACTGATCCATGATATTTTTACTTTGTTGTTAGTACTTTGAAGTAGAATGATTGATTGTAAGTGATAACGTTACAAAGGGTAACTGCCTTTTATAGAAAATCTTCTCCTAACTTGATGTGGAGAAGGTCTTCCTTAAATCAATCGTGTTGTATTTTTGGTAACTTTTGATTTCCAAAAAGCAATTAAATCTATATTTGACACGGAGAAGGTAATTTCCTAAATTCACCAAGTTTAAGGCTAAGATTACATATATGTAAACAATTTGCAGAGAACTTGTGCACCAAGTTACTACTTCATATATGTAAATATAACTTGGAGAGAGCTTGTGCACCAAGTTACTACTCCATACATGTGTTGTGCACCCTTGGGATATGAAATATATTTGGGAACACCAAATTACAAATTTCGTGAAATAAAATTTATTGGAGGAGGAAAAAAGACACAAAACTCACCACCTAGGAGGGCTTGCATGTACCATGATCGTGAGCACTTCACTCATTCGTAAGGGGCTTATCGAGTCCCGCTTATCAGTTGTTATGTTTCACTAATCGAGAATCAATTTGATTAATTTTCAAAGCTTAATTAAATTAGTTCAATATATTAAAATAAAATTTGAATATTCAAAAACTATACGAAAATTATTGAAAGTTGCAACTTTTCTCGTATCAATGTACATGAAAAAAAATACATTTTAAAATATTAGTTAAAATTCATAATATTTGACTCTTCAAAAAGATACTATGACTAGTAAAAAGGAATGGAGGGAATATAGTACTTGTTACATGTTGTTCCACGGGTTTGGGAAACTAATATGTTCTTCCCTTTTGGTAGGCTATGTCTATATTTACATTCCATAAGAACTTATTTTCATATTCTAAAGATCAACGTTGAGAAGGCATGCAAGAATAAGAAGATAGTAATATATATGAAAGTTGTAAAAGCTAGATCCCTTTATAAAGAAAAATAATGACGATCCTCAAGTTAATCATGAATAACAACGCAACGTGATTTATTTATTGAAATCGAACATAAGTACAAAGATAAGCAAATGAAGGTATTCATGATTGCAATAGTACTCTACATACCAGTTTATTTCAATTTGTACACTGTAAAATTTAAGGTGTGACCTTCTAAAAAAAAAGTAGACTAATTAAAGATTACTTCCTTTTAGATAACCAAGTATTCTTATGATACCAAGAGCTACCATGTCTTGGTAATTATTTTTACCTAATAATCTGTTGGGTACGATGTAGTTTTGATGATTGACAAACTGACAAAGTGATATGAAACATGTCAGTCAAGTTGGTTCATAGACACATTGTCTCACGTAGCTGAAACTTGTAGCAAAATCATCGATGATTAAAGACAAGCGTGCAAAAATCAAGGAAGGACCAGATGGGTGGCTAATTCAGATAAACTCAAGGAAATAAATATGTGCTGATTTAAAGTGTTGGAGTTTGGCTACAACACTAAGGAGATAAGAGTTGGAATTGAAGGAGTCTCACTTGAAGTAGAATTCTATGCAATGAGAGTTCTGATTAAAGGAGGAGTTTGAAATAAAAAATGACTCTTTGGAGAGCTATGCTTAAATAGAAGATATATTATTCAGAATAACTTGTGCACTTACAGAGAGAGAAAAGGCTAAACACGAGCAAATTGAGAAAGTTTATAATTGAGAGAATTCTGACTGAAGATTCAAGTGCTGCCAGTACAAAGAAACAGATTGACGAACTTGTTTCACAGGACAGAACTTTACAGTTCATGAGTCAGTTTAAATGTATTATTCTTATTGAGTTGTTTTATTGCTTTCCTAGATTGATTATTTAGGAACAATACTGAGCTGAGTTAACTTTAAGTTTGGGATAACTAGAAGTGGGTTCAACAGTCAAGGGTGATTGTTGAGTTATAGGAATTAGAGTTTATGATTCCTAGTTGTGGAGTTATAGGAATTGGAGTTTATGATTCCTAGTTATTGAGGTATAGGAATTAGAGTTTATAATTCCTACTTATTGGTTACAAGAGTTTTATAATCAGTTGTTGTTAAGCCTCAGAGTTATTTAGTGAAGTTGGGGTTAAATCCTGTAGAGGTACAAGTTGTGTTTTTTTACACTTTTTTGAGCCGGGTGTTTTCCACGTAAAAATCATTGTGTTCTTTACTTCCTATTTTACTACTTCCTTGGAACAAGTCAGGCAATCCATTCCATCCATAGGCAACTCTTACATTAAAGTCACTGGTCAATAGGGCACGTACTCTAACAAGTGGTATCAGAGAGAGGTTGTCTTAAAAAGGGCTAGCACCTAAGACAAAGTCAATATGATGAATTCCGCACCACCTACTGGTCATAGTAAAGGTCAATCCACTATTAGACCTCCACTCTTTGATGGTTCTCACTTCATTTGGTGGAAAGCTAGGATGGAAACGTTCATTCAAGGGGAAGATTACGAGTTATGGGCCAGGATCACTGATGGTCCACTATTCTAATGAAGTTAGAAGATGGTGAACAGGTCAAGAAGGTAAGAAGTGAGTTTACCGCTGATGACTTAGTGGCATTAAATAAAAATGCTAAGGCTAAGAACATCTTAGTCTGTGGACTAGGACCGGCTGAATACAACAGTATCAAACTGTACCACTGCTAAGTAAATCCGGGATGCACTGGCCAATGCACATCAGGGTACCTCTCACGTAAGAAAATTCAGGATTGCTCTTCTCTTTACTGAATACGAAGATTTTAAGATGAAAGAGAATGAAACCTTGCATGAAATGATGACAAGGATTACTACCTTGACAAATGAGTTGACTTCTTTGGGAAAATCCATCACTGTTGAAGAACAAGTTGAAAAGGTGTTGAGGGTGCTACCAAAATCAAAATGAAATGTTAAAGTGACTGCTATTAGGGAGGAAAATAAGGATCTCACAGGTATGACACTAGATGAACTAGTAGGGAATCTAAGAACTTATGAAATGGAAATTGATGGAACTAAAGATCTAGTAGCCCCCGAGGATACCTTAGCTCTGAAGGTATCTGACAGCTCTGAAGGCATCTGACAGTGATGAAGAAATTAAACTTGATGAAAAACAAGTTGCCTTTATAGTTAAGAATTTTAACAAATTCTTCAAATAGAAGAAGGGAACAGGTAGCAAGAAATGGTCCAATGACAATCCAAATGGATACTATAAGCATGGTAAGACTGATCATCAATCAGGGATTTCCTGTCTTGAAAATAGAATGGATAAAGGAAAGGGCTGAAAAAGAATTGAAAGAAAAAAACAAAAAAAGAAAAGAATATGCAATGGTAGAAACTTGGGGATCTGACTCAGATGATGATGAAGTTGATGAAATAACACTCATGGCTCTTGGAGATTCAGACTTGGAGGAAGAAGATGATGCTTCTGAGGTAAGTATACTTGAACTTAAAGAAAAGTTGCATTTGTTTTGTAAAACAAAACTTATTTCCTTAATGAGTGCTCTAATTGATGATTTTCAAGAATTAACTTCTGACAGGGATGAGTTATTCAACAATCTTGCAAGTCTTAAGTTTGATTTTATTGATCTAGAAACTTGTAAGAACACTGTTGAAAAGAAAAACTGCACTCTTAAGGAATAGGTTAGCAGACTTGATTCATCAAACCTGACCCTCAAATCTGAAATCTTAAAACTGACTCTTTCTGAAAAAGGAAAAAAGGTCAAAAGTGAGGAACAAGAAAAAATTGAGTCAGAATTGACTAAGATTAAACATGAATACTTTTGTGAAAAAGAAAAGGTTAGTCAATTGAGTCAAAAAGTTTCTAAATTGAAACTTGATCTTGAAAGAGCTAATAGATGGACACATTCTTCAAGAATTTTTCAAAAGTTAGGTCAAAGAACTCACAATCAAAATGCTGGGCTGGGATTTTATAAAAGTTCTAATGCTATTAAAGATCTGTGTTATATTTGTGGTAACCAGGGGCCTCCAACCGCTGAATATCTAGTTGCATCAAAAAGCAAATCAAGAAGCATAAGCCTAGCAAAAAAACTTGATTCCATGTTAGCACAAGCTAATAAGAAGGTCAAATCTAGTCAGAGAAATAGGTCACATAACTTGTTGCCTCAATGGACTAGAAGGAACCCCATACATCCTTTTTCTCAGAAGAAAGGACCCAAGCTTGTCTGGGTGCCTAAAGTTAACCCCTAATTTGTTTTGCAGGTGAGAGTGAAAGGAGACAAGCAAAATTTGTACATGGATAAAGCTTGCTCAAGGTATAAGACTGGAAACAAATAAAGTTTCTTTCACTCACCACATTTAAAGGGGGAATGGATCTTTTTGGAGATGGCAAAAAAAAGAGGATAACAGTGAAACTGATAAGCATGCACAGGAACATATTGTACCACCTAGCTCAACTGTTGTGCAGACTGAGGGCATATTGACAGGGGGAACAACAAATCAAGAAATTGATGCATCAATAACACCAACACAAGCTGATGATAATTTTATTGATAATTCATAAGAATTTGTGTTGTCACAAGAATCTTGAGATATCTCATGGGAATCAATGGCTTGAGACTATGGTATTCAAATAAAAGTAATTTCACTCTTGAGGGCTATAAAAATATTGACTATGTGGGTTACTTAAATGACTGGAGAAGCATCGAAGGCACTAAGTAGAGAGCATTTTGAAAGAAATGGGTTAGATTTGGAGATGATTTAAATTGCATGAAATCCCAAAAAATGATTGACTAGAATAATCATTTTTCTTTTAAATCTTATTAGCTAAAATATTATTCGATTCAGTCTTGCACATTTAGTTGTGTGTCCCAATTCCAGATTTTTGACTCTTCTAACCTAATTTTGTATTAGATTGTGCAGAAAATAAGTACAAGAAAGCAATTGTGACCACAAAGTTCTTCTTATCAGGTATGCTCTACATTGACATAAGCATTGACTGTCTAAGTTACAACAGTTGAGCACACCTATTACATTCCTCACACTTCATCCTCCCCTTGTCCTATGATGCTAACGAATTGGTTGACCAAATTTTCTTTGACTCTTTCCAAATGGTTGTGCACAAATATTTTAATTCTACACCAGAAATTTCTTCTTCTCTCTCAACCAAAATATTAGTTTTTTATCATGAATTTGCCAAACTTGATCATCAATCACATGCAGCATATGTTTCTGAAGAATAAAAAGGGACATGCTCTCCCTTTTAGTTCCTAATTAGCTACTTTTTTGGGGACGTCTCAGTCCTAGTTCAGGTTTGACTTATAAAATAACAATGGATGTTCTTGAGCAAATGAATCATGCTGCTATACCTATTTTAATAAGGAGGGCTAACATTTATTTGAAACAAAAAAATGATAATAAAGAAATGATTTAGTTGAAGTGGAATAAGAGGTCCTTAAATATAGGATCATGACTTTGAAGGTTGACCTTAATTGATAGAGGAATGAAAATGTTGAAGTCATTCGTCAATTGAAACAATTGATATCACATGTTTTACCTTTCTCATCAGCTCCTCACTATTTGTATCCTTAGCCATGTCTCACTTTCATACCATATTATTTTTTTTATTAATGCTCAGTTATTTTGCTTTATTCAGTACTAGCTTAGGTTTAATGTGGAACATGCTCTGTCAGTTAAATGGAATGGTTATATTTGTTAAATTGAATCATATTTTTTCTCTCTTTAATGCATTACTATGTTGGCTAAAGTCTTAGTCTGATTGTTTTGGTGATTGCCCCAGTGGACATGAATAGCATAACAAATCACTTTGGCTAGTAAATTATTGCATTAAATGGTTTTTCGATGATGCCAAAAGGGGGAAGATAAGAGGGGTGCAATGTTTATAACCCATTGTCTAACTTATTTTATTCTAGTGTTTTATACTTTAGTGCCTACAGGTAAAGATGTTTGAATGCACAAAGACAAGAGGTTTGTCATCATCAAAAAGAGGGAATTTATTAGGTACGATGTAGTTTTGATGATTGACAAACTGACAAAGTGATATAAAACATGTCAGTCAAGCTGGTTCATAGACACACTGTCTTATGTAGCTGAAACTCATAGCAAAATAATCGATGATTAAAGAAAAGCGTGCAAAAATCAAGGAAGGACCATATGGGTGGCTAATTCAGATAAACTAAAGGAAATAAACATGTGCTGATTTAAAGAGTTGGAATTTGAATACAACACTAAGGAGATAAGAGTTGGAATTGAAGAGGGAGTCTCACTTGAAGTAGAATTCTATGCAATGAGAGTTCTGATTAAAGGAGGAGTTTGAAATAAAAAATGACTCTTTGGAGAGCTGTGCTTAAATAGAAGATGTATTATTTAGAATAACTTACGCACTTACAGAGAGAGCAAAGGGTAAACACGAGCAAATTGAGAAAGTTTATAATTGAGAGAATTCTGACTGAAGATTCAAGTGTTGCCAATACAAAGAAATAGATTGACGAACCTGTTTCACAGGAAAGAACTTTACAATTCCTGAGTCAGTTTAAATGTATTATTCTTATTGAGTTGTAATTTATTGCTTTCCTAGATTGATTGTTTAGGAACAATACTGAGCAGAGTTAACTTCAAGTTTGGGATAGCTCGAAGTGGGTTCAACAGTCAAGGGTAATTTTTAAGTTATAGGAATTAGAGTTAATTACTCCTAGTTTTTGAGTTATTGGAATTAGTGTTTATGATTCCTAGTTATTGAGGTATAGGAATTAGAGTTTATAATTCTTAGTTGTTGGTTACAAGAGTTCTGTAATCAAAAGTTG
Organism: Capsicum baccatum var. pendulum; assembly: GCA_030864225.1. Lineage (NCBI taxonomy): Eukaryota > Viridiplantae > Streptophyta > Magnoliopsida > Solanales > Solanaceae > Capsicum > Capsicum baccatum. The sequence goes on along the minus strand of CM061550.1, from coordinate 28,310,659 downwards.
TTAAGGCTCAGAGTTATTTAGTGAAGTTGGGGTTAAATCCTGTAGAGGTACAGGTCGTGGTTTTTTGCACCTTTTCGAGCTGGGTGTTTTCCACATAAAAATCATTGTGTTCTTTACTTCCTATTTTACTGTTTTCTTGGAACACGTCAGGCAACCCTTTCTATCCATAGGCAACTCTTACGTTAAAGTCACTGGTCAATAGGGCACGCACTCTAACATAATCGATATCCACATTGTAGATAACATAAATGGACTAGGGTAGGGTAATTTCTTTAAAAAAAATATGCAAAACATGAAAGTCAGGTCAACATCTTAATAGATCAAGACTTGCACCGACTTCGATCTATTACATCTCTATTTGTGTCCATGATATGAAAAAATAGATCATATTTCGAAACAAATGTCACCTCCCTCATTATAAAGTGGAAGCCCCAAGGACTAATCAATAGTTATAGTGGAACCACAACTATATATCATTAATTTTGGTGTAAGATAGTTCATCAACTTTTTTTCTCAACTAGTTGAACATTTTCTTACCTAAATTGAGGGCGGATTATATTTTTTTGTCATTAAAAAATCAACTTACATATATTTATGTAAAGCTATTTTTTAAAATTCTAAGTAAATTTAACAACCAATTCATCCCTCCAGTAGTTGGTATAGACAAAAATGAGAGTACACACATAATTCTACCCTTTTCTTTCCATATTAGTTGGTCATCTTACTAAATATAAATATTCTAAATTAGTTGATCACTTACTAAATCAATATAGAATTAATTGAAAAATTTCCATGTTGCTCCTACTATTAATATATTCTTTACAAGTTTAAACAAATTATCTTTGTGTTCATTAATATGGACAAATTAAAGAGTATAATATTAAAATTGATCATTCCATTAATAATTTCTTAAACACCATGCAAAATGAAACGTGCTCAAATAATATGGAACGGATGAAGTACCAGAAAAGTGAAAAATTGGAATGGCCACCAAAAAATAAAAAGATGAAAGGGGCCGAAAACTTTTGAGGATGTTTGAACCCGACGTGAATCAGACGAGAAACCATCTGATCTAGAGTCAGACGCGCTACCATTGTTCCATGAATCCCTATTGCCTTGGAACTGTAATTAGCTTTATATGTTATGTCACTCTATCTCCTCTTCACATGTCTGAATCATGTAAGTCTCGCTTCTCACATCTTATCCTCACTCGAGGTCACTTCAACCTTATTCCAAACATTCTAATTTTCAATCTTACTTTTTATTAGTGTACCACATATTCACTTCAGCATCCATATTTTTCCCACAACTTTCAGTTTTTAAATGTGGGAGTTTTTGACTGACCGATATTCCATTTCATAACAATCAGACTAACCAACTTCGTTGAATTTGTATTTAAGTTTAACTAGCCATATAAATTTTTCTCCAAAAGTATTTTTGAAAAAATATGCTTAATTTTTTTTTAAGTTTGGTTAAACACTATTCATTAATTCAAGTGTTTTTTCAATTGATTAGTCAAATTGTCAAATACACAAACACTATTCATCTAATTATTCTGTTTCTTGTGACTTTCTTACAATTTGTTATGACTGGCTACTTTCTCGTATTGGTGGAAATTGTTTTGTTGTTCTAGCTGCTAGGCCAGATAATGCGTATTAGATGTGCCTTCTGTTTCCTGCTGTTGTTTTGTTTAGGGCTTTGTTTTGGTTTTTTGATTAGTGGCTTTGGGGGTTGATGGTAGAATAGGGTCATGTCCGAGGGGGTTGGGGCTGCGGGTTATTTTGGGGTGGGGGAAGAGGGGAGGGAAGGGGTGGGAGTAGGGTCAAGGTTAGGTGTTAGGGCTGGTTCATTGAGGGGTGGTAGGGGTAGGCGGGAGGCAAGTGAAGATAAGTTGAGGGTAGGGTCTTAGAACATAGGGACCCTTTAGGGTAAGTCCGTAGAGCTGGTGATGATTCTTAAGAAGAAGAGGATTAATATTGTGTATGTTCAGAAGACTAAGTGGGTAGGGTCTAAGGCTAGGGATGTGGACAGGTATAAGTTGTGGTACTTAGAGAGTGAGAGGCGTAGGAATGAGGTAGGCATCCTAATGGATGAGGAGCTTAGAGGGAAGGTGGTGGAGGTTAAGATGGTCAGTGATACGATGATGATGATTAAGTTGGTCATTGGGGGGTTTACATTGAATATGTGTAGTGTTTATGCACCGTAGGTGGGCTTGGAAGAGAAGGTGAAAAATGATATTTTAGGAGGCTTTGAACGAGGTGGTGAGAAACGTTCCTAACTTTGAGAAGATTGTCATAGCAAGGGACTTCAATGGGCACATTAGGGTTCTACCAGGAGGCTATGATGATGTGCGTGGAGGTTTTGGTTTCGGAGATAAAAATAGAGAGAGAGTTACTCTATTGGATTTTCTGAGGGTCTTTGGGTTGGTGGTAGTGAATTTGAGCTTTCTGAAGAAGGTGGATCACTTGATTACCTTCTGAAATGCGATAGCCAAGACTCAGATTGACTTTTTACTGCTTGGGAAAGGGGATAGAGCTTTATGTAAGGACTGTAAATTCATTTTGAGTGAGCATCTTTTGACCCAACACAGGCTTTTGGCGATGGACTTGGTTATCAGGAAAAGCAAGAAGAGGAGGACCGGGAAGGGTCAACCCAGAATTAAGTAGTGTAGCTTGGCGCCAGTTAGTGCATTGGAGATAGGGGATAAGCTGGCGGGAATAGGGGTATGGGAGTGTAGGGGGGACATTGATGATATGTGGGATGGGGCTGCCATCTGCATAAAGGAGACTGCTAGAGAGGTGTTAGGTGTTTTGAGGGGCCAGAAAAGACAACATCAGGGGGACTGGTGGTGGAATGAAGAAGTTAAGAAGAAAGTAAAATTAATAAGGGGGCGTATGTTAAGTTGATTGAGAGTAAAGATGAAAAGGAGAAGCGAGTGAATAGGAAGGATTACGAATTAACAAAGAAGGAGGTTAAGATAGCAGTTATGGATGCTAAGACAGCAACGTTTGAGAGCTTGTATGCGGGGTTAGATGAGAAAGGCGGGGAAAAGAGGTTGTATAGGATGCTAAGTCTAGGGATTGGAAGGGTCATGACCTCAATCAAGTGAAGTTCATTAAAGGGAAGGATGGTAGAGTTCTGGTGAAGGATGTTCACATTAAGAAAAGATAGCAGGAGTATTTTCATAGACTCTTGAACAATGAGGGGGACAGAGGCATTGAGTTAGGAGAGCTGGAGCACTTAGTAGAGTGCCGTGATTTCAGTTACTGTAGACATTCTAAGTATGAGAAGTCCAGAGAGGCTATTCGCAGGATGCAGAGGGGTAGGGCGATGGGGCCTGATGAGATTCTGATGATTTGTTTAATGGCATTTTCAAGATTGCAAAAATTCCTGAGGCTTGAAAATAGAGTACGACTATTCCTTTACATAAAAACAAGGGTGACATTTAGAGTTGCAACAACTACAAGGGTATTAAGTTGTTGAGTCATACTATGAAGATTTGGGAGAGGGTGGTTGAGCAGAGGTTAAGGAGGATCTTGTCTATTTTGGAGAATTAGTTTGGATTTATGCCTGGTCTCTCAACGCCAGAGGTAATTCATTTGGTGAGGAGATTGGTGGAGTAGCATAGGGAAAGGAAGAGGGACTTACACATGGTGTTCATCGACCTGGAGAAGGCGTATGACAAAGTCCCTTGTGAGGTTCTTGAGAGATGCTTGGAGGTGAGAGAGATCTCGGTGGTGTACATCAGATCTATTAAGGACATGTATGATAAAGTGAAGACTCGGATGAGGACAGCGGGAGGAACCTCAGAGCATTTCTCGATCGAGACAGGGTTGTATCAGGGATTGACTCTTAGTCCATTATTGTTTGCGTTGACGAGGATGTGTTGACGCAGAGTATTCAAGGTAATGTGTCTTGCTGTATGTTATTTATGGAGGATGTAGTTCTGATTGATGAGACACGGAGGAGGGGAGGGAAGAGGGAGAGAGGGGGATGATAAATTGGAGATTTGGAGGCAAAACCTTGAATCTAAAGGGTTCAAGTTGAGTAGGTCCAAGATGGAGTATATGCAATGCAAGTTTAATGACTTGAGGCAGGAGGAAGCGGTGATAGTGAGGTTGGATTCCCACATTGTTTTTAAGAGGGATTGTTTTAAGTATCTTAGGTCTATAATTAAGAAAAATGGAAAGATTGTCGAGGATATCTCTAAACATTTTGGGGAAGGTTGAATGAAGTGGAGGCTCGCCTCGGGAGTGTTGTGTGATAAGAAGGTGCCTCCTAAGCTTAAAGGCAAATTCTACAGAGTGGCAGTCCGTCCGACCATGTTGTATGGAGCGGAGTATTGGCCAGTCAAGAACTCCCACATTTAAAAATTAAAGGTGGTGGAAATGAGAATATTTCGTTCGATGTATGGACTTACTAGAGGGGATAAAATTAGGAATGAGATTATCCGAGAGAAGGTAGGAGTGGCTTCGGTGGAGGACAAAATGCGAGAAGTGGGGCTGAGATGGTTTGGGCATTTGATAAGGAGGGGCACGGATGCCCCAATTCGTAGGTGTGAGAGACTAGCTTTGGATGGTTTCAGGAGGGGTAGAGATAGACCGAAGAAATACTGGAGGGAGGTGATTATACATGACATGGAGCAGTTACAGCTTACTGAGGACATGATCCTATATAGAAAGGTGTGGAGGCCGCGAATAAGGGTAGAAGGCTAGTGTGTGTGGGTGAGTCATAGCTAGTAATTGGGAGAGCTTTTGTGTAGCCGGGTTAGTAATCCTAGGACTGTGTCCATAGGTAGGAGTAACTAGTTAGGAGAGTTTGGTTAGGTGGGTGTCTTAGCGGTGAGGTTGGGGGCTTTGGAAATGGGAAAAGAGACATGAGATTCGATTCCTACTTGCACCATTCAACAAATGCATAATAAAGTGCATCAGTGTTTTTATGTTAAAATATAAGGATGATTTTAGTATAAAAACAAATATAAGGGTCTATTTTGAACATTTAGAAAGGTAAAATTTACAATTAATCCCTCCCCTTTTCTAAACCAGTGTTCAATTTGGTAGGAACAAAAATAAGTTAATTGGGGATCTAGTCTGCCAACGACAACGTTCAAGGCGTCGTTGACGCACTCACTTCCGTTCGATGGAAAAAACAATAGGTTCATTCTGTACTTTCTCTTTCCCAACAAAATACGTGACACAGGTAAAATTTTGAAAGTCAATCAAGTTTTTCTTTGATCAAACCTTTCTTTTATATAGCTTGCAAGTTTTTGAAGTTATTAATTATTGTGATTTATATCCGAATTCACAGTCAAAGTTTAGAAACTCAACCGTGCCACATAAATTGGGAGAGAGTGATTACTAAATTTTCAATTCAATATAACACTAATTTTTCTTATGCTTCTTAGGATGCAGTTTTTCAGATATCGGAACATGGCATAATGTTAATTGTTGAGGAACTGCTTGTCTTCAGGCCAAAGTTTACTTGCAACAAGAGATTCTGAATTTTAGTGAATTGTTAAAAATACATCTAAAGTATATCGATTTCATATCTGAATTTCATATCAGCAACTATCTATCAGGACACAGCTTGGCTATTATGGTCATCATTAAGGTAGAAAAAGTAAAAAGTCATTTTATGTCCTTTTACGAAGAAAGTAAATAGCAAGCGCAAGATGTGTCAACTATATAAATTATTCATTGATTATTTAAATTAAATTATTAAATATTTCTTTTTATTAACATGAATAAATAAAGATTAAAATATTTATTTATAGTAACATAAATAAGATAAAGGAAATACCTACTCCTAAAGTTGATAAATAGAAAGACCAGTAAAAAAATGCATATTCCCTTGGATTCTCTGTAAGCTTTTCCATTTCTAAATTCAGTTCCACGACAACTAGGCATTAATGGTCTCTTTTATTGTGCCGATACAAAATTATCATTTCAGATAGAGAAAAGACATATTCCCCCCTCCCCCAAACTTGTCCTCCAAACTTATTTTAGCACTTATACCTAACTTTCGTTTATTTACCCCCTTAACATCTTTAAAGTGTATTAATTACACCCTCAAAATCACAATCCCACTCTCACTATGGAGAGTGCACTACACACACGTCATGTCAGTGCCAAATTAGTACCACATCAGTTCCTGGTCATTGCCGCGCAAGAAAATAAAATTAAAAAAAATCTCTCACACATATGATTTTTATATATTTAAATATATATATATATATATATATATATATATATATATATATATATATATATATATATATATATAATAAAAAAGAAAATTCCTTTCTTCTTCACACCCCTCACCCCACCCACTTCTTCTTCAGATCACATCCCCCTTCCCCCCCCCCCCCCCCCCCAATCTCTTTCTCCCCTTCCAATTTGCACCCTTGCAATGCCTCTCCCTCCATTTTTTTTTCATTTTCTCCATTTCTAAAGAGGGAGTAGCTATTTATTTTTTTAATTGTTGTTAAGAGCAAATTGCACAAATCATTACCACAATGCTACAGAATTAACATAATCATAACTAACATCCTAAATCTCTAACAAATCAATCACTCAATCTCCATCTCTCTGTAAAACCAAATCTCCGCAAAATCGATAGTATTTATATTAAGTGCCTCATCAGAGCAACAACAGAGACAAGTAGAGAAGTAGCAACTAAAGCACCCGACTGAGCTAGAGAGAATCTAGCTCCGGCATCAGTGGTGGTGTAAGATAATTGATGATGATGGTGGTTTGGGGTGGGGGGAATGAGGGAGGGTAAAAGAAGAAGATGAAGTGGGGTTTTGATTTTTTTTTAATATATATGTAGAATAACAATAAAGTGAGAGAATGTAGCTCCGGCATCAGTGGTGGTGTAAGATAATTGATGATGATGGTGGTTTGGGGTGGGGGGAATGAGGGAGGGTAAAAGAAGAAGATGAAGTGGGGTTTTGATTTTTTTTAATATATATATATATGTAGAATAACAATAAAGTGGACCTTTTTTTTTTTTTTGTGGTCAGGTCAGCTTAAGGGGTGAAATTAATTTACTTTAAAGATGTTAATGGGGGTAAATAAACGAAAGTTAAGTTTAAGTGCTAAAGTGAGTTTGGAGGACAAGTTCAGGGGGGAAAAGATGTCTTTTCTCTTTCAGATATAAAATTATTTTAGATAAAGTTAAAGTTTTGCTTAGATATTATAACTTAATTTTTTTAAGTTGGATTTTTTCTAACAAACATAAAAATTCATAAGCTGTGAAATTTTTTAATGTTTCCCAAACTCTTATATAATCTTATCCAATAAGTAAAAATTCATAAATAAATTGATTACTATGGTTATATATTTATTAACATCTATCAACTTATGGATTTTTCTGTACAAAATATGAATTTATCTCCATATTTATATTTATACATAATTGTTCAAAATTACAAATTTTTAAGTAAATATAATTTTTAAAGATTAAAAGTCAAATATAATACTCCTTCCGTTTCATTTTAGTTGACCCATATTGACTTGGTACTCCCTTAAAGAAAGTATTTAATAGAGGCTTATTTTTACTAAAATAACCCTATTAATTATGCATTGAAAATATAAATATGAATATTTATATTTTACATAGTCATTTAATGATAGGGGTAATATGGGCAAAATACAATAAACTTCTCTTGATTTTATAAAAGGGACAGCTAAATTGAAATATATAATTTTAGAAAGAAGGCCTACTAATCAAATGGAGGGAGTAGTAACTAGTATTTCCTCCGTCCATAAATGTTTGATCGTTTTTTACTTGGCATATACTTTAAGAAACAATAAATAAAAAGGTGATTTTACTATATCATTAAATATAAAAAATATTTTCTTTGAAAAATGCAATGAATAATGTATTGTATTTAAAACCAAGGATAAAATGAGTAAAAATAGATAAATTATTTATTATTTTTATAAATCAGATGAGTATTATTTGACATCTCGAAATAGAAAAGTGGACTACTAAATATGAATGGAGGGAGTATTTCCTTAATACTCTCCATTTCAAAATAGTTGGTCATCTTTCTTAAAATATTTGTTTCAATTTAATTGACCCCTTTATAAAATTAAGAGAATTTTATTATATTCTTTCAATACTGTCTCTATCATTAAATGACAATGCAAAGTGTATATATCAAATTTATATTTTTAAAGTATAATTAATAAGACTAATTTGTTAAAAAAAATCCTCTCATAAATATTTTCTTAAGGGGAGTGTCAAATCAACAATGCCTAACTATTTTAAAACATGGGAACTATGATTCTTTCAACATGGTATATGAAATTTCTTTGAAACAGAAGAAGTATCATTCTTTCAACATATCATATAAAATCTCTTCAGATCGAGCATAATACTTTTTTTAAAATTTAAAATAATAATTTTTTTTATAAAACATAAATTTATGAATTAAATTTTATATTTTAAAAAATTATAATTATGACTCAGAATTCTAATTTTTTTCTTTTTAAAAATTTAGAATTTAAGTGCAAATTTCATCTCAAAATTTAAAATCACAAAATTATGAAATGAAATTAGATGTCGAAATAGTTATCAAAAGTACTGATACATTGTATTTAGGTAGTGTCGAGAAAAACATGCACATTTAAAAATATGTGACATAAGCATTAAATAGCATAAAATGGATTGAAGAAATACCACATATCAATATTTATTTTTTTCTTCCTCATAAATAACCCTTTGTTAAGTATCCCACATCGGAAAAGATATGGATAATTGGTCTCCTTATATGGACTTGTGCAATCCTCCCCTTATGAGCTAGATTTTGAGGATGAGTTAGGCCCAAAATTCATTCTTTACATGGTATCAGAGCCAGGCCCATCCCAAATCTTTGTTCACCGATGTTGAGTGTTAAGTATTTACATCAGAAAAGGGATGGGTAATTGGTCTCCTTATATGGAATTGAGAAACTCTCCCCTTATGAGCTAGCTTTTGAGATTGAGTTAGGTCCAAAATCTATTTTTTACAATCCTTGAATTTCTTTTTGCTCCCAAAGTTTCACTAGCAACTTTCACAAATTTTCATCATAAAAGTATATTACAGTTTTCATATTTGAACATTTTTATATTGGCGTAATTATCCTAACTTGAGATAAAGACAATTTGAAATTTTTCATATGCTACGTCGATGTTTTAGGGTGTGTTTAGTACAACGAAAGTTATCTTTCGGGTCCAGAAAATGACATATTTTCTAACGAGTAATTTTCGTGTAAATGTTTGTCGTATTTGGTTAGAGTAGTATTTCCTTCATTTCTAATTAGTTATGTCCTTAGTAAAATAGATATTTTTTAATATTTATCATTTTATAAAATCAAAGCATAATTATTTATTTTTTCACCTTTACCCTAAGTAGGCGTTTGGACATGCGATTTAATGCTCATTCTCCAAACACTTGATTTGAGATTTATATCATAATTTAAGATTTTTCAAATATAAAACTTGATCTACAAGTTTATATTTTGTTAAAACAAATCGCCATTTATATCTATCAACCATTTATGTCATATTTAAATAAAATTTATAGTTCATATAATTAAGTTATTTATATCTCACATAACCATTACTGTTAACAATATAAAATTTATTTTTATTCCAAATCAACTTCTACTTTGCTATTTATTATTTACCAAATTTATTATTTTTGACCAAAAAACAACTCAAATTAACAATGTTGGTTCATCTTCTCGCGATTATTTGATCGAGAAATGCAAGCTCAACGTGACAACATGAGAAAATTATCCGTATTATGTGGGGGATTATATTAAAGAGTAGTACACTACAACTCGTATTCAATTTTTACCTTTTTATTGAGCTAAACTTTGATAAATAATTGTTGTAATTTCTTAGAATAGCTTTGTAATAGTGTATTATACTTTTATAGAGATATTTTTTGCTTATTTGGGAAGATTTTATTAAATATTTGGTTTTTTTTTTTTTTTATAATTTTCACAACTTACGAATTTTTATGTTAATGAGTAAACATACAACATAAAAAGTTAAAATTGTGTGTCCAAAGAAAACTTCAACTTTATCTTATGATTTCAAATCATGATATGATATCATTATTTCATCTTACATGGCCAATAGGGCCCTTATTTATAAATATAAAGAAATATCAATATAGTACAAAAAAAGAAAAGTATTAAACATAGAAGATTGATAAGTAAGGATAACCTAGTAAATTTAACATGCAGAAGATTGTTAAGTAATGATAATTTAATTAATTTAACATGTAGTTAACATTTTTCTTAACAGAAATACAAACAAAAACGATTACAACTATTTAAGAACACAGGAATTACTAAAGATCAATTATACGAATAATAATATCTAAGCGTTTGGTTAAGAAAGTTCAAAGCAACAATGTGAAATTAATTTTTCCCTCAAAAGTGAGAGAAGTCATTTTCATTTTTCTTTTTGTGAAAAAATGTTTTCTCCTACAAATACTTTTTATTAACTAAAATACTAGAAAATCTTCTTAAGTCAAAGTTCTATTGAAACAATTTCCCCTTCCCTTCCCTTGGAGGCTAGGGAAATCTTGGTGGCGGAGCTACACAGTTAATTATGCCTTTGGTCTTTTCACTAATACATAAAATTGGTGCAACTCCCTTTACTACTTGGAGAATTGCGTTTTTTATACCTGTCGTGTTTTAGGCTTTATCAGCGTATGTTATTTTCTTTTTTGGCTAAGATATGCCTAATGGGGATTATGCAAAACTCCATAAATCTGATGAAAAGCATATGTAGACACGTGATTTTTGATCCTCCCCGAATTTAATATATTTTTCAACATCAAATATTTTTATTTTTGTCCAATATTTATCTTAGCTTTTATTTTATTTTTAATAAGTTTTGGTTGAAAATAAATAAAAAATAATAATAAATAAAGTTATATTTTTGATATTATTTTTTTGTTTTTTTTATTTTTAAAATAATACAAAAATTCAAAAAAAAATTCTTTTTAAAATTTTAAATAAATAAGCTAGTAATTTTAGTACTATCTTAATTATATTTATTTTCGGCTATTTATAAACTTTTATTGTATTTTCTTATAAAAAATAATTAGTTATTATTATATTATTTTTATTATTATTATTTTATTTATTTATTTATTATTTTTATTTTTATTATTATTATCTTCTTATATAAAAAATAATAAATAAGATAGATGAAATTCAAAATAATCCCTTATCTGAAGTAATCGTTCATCCAATTTTCCCCCCCCCAAGAATCCTCATATTAAAAGACTCTTCAACCTCAGAGAAAAAAGACTAGTTCATTATTTCTACAGACTACATCAGATTATCAAAAAACCAGAGAGAAAATACAGAATAAAAGATCAGGAAAAGAGAGAAAAAGAAAGAAGAAAAAGATTTGAAGTTGAAGGTTCCGTTTGAAGTTTCTAGTAACGATTTCATTGCTTCAGTATTCATTTTCATCAGGTTTTATTTAATCTTGTCACACTTACATCATAAATTTTATTGCAGAAAGTATGAAGGAAAAATGTTTAATATGTTTCTTTGTGCACGAAATATATATGATCATAAAATTTTTTGAGTAAATACATAATTGCCCCACTGATGTTGGCCGAGATTTTCAAAAAGACACTTAAACTTTGAATTCGACCTATTACCCCACGGTTCTTCTTTATTCCTTTGAAAATACACCATTTTTTGCTGAATTTCAGTCACACCAAAGAGGGTGCAATGCACGCACCGATCCGGTGTTGCCATGTGTAAATACGTTTAATTTCATTTTTTAATAACTTTTAATAAAATTTTTCTTTTAATTTTATTTATCAATTAATCAATTTTAATTTCTTCTTCTCCAATTCTCCATTAATCAATCTTCATATCTTCTTCCTCAATTCTCCATTAATCAATCTTTATTTCTTCTTCCCCAATTCTCCATTAACAACCATTACTCTTTTTCTCTTCTTTTTTCCCAATTCTCCATTGAAGCTAGAAAATTTCAGAAAAAAAAATTCTCCTTAATGAATCGAACTAGTGGGATACAAAATCATGTATTGACTTTAATATCTTCTTTAATTGTTAAAAAGTTGTGAAATCAAGTTTTCTTTTTGCAATTAACTTTATTTTTCGTCTTCAACACCATTTACTTGAATCATAAAACTCCATTAATGGAGCTTTAATGGAGGAGTTGAAGAAGCCAATGGTATTGAAATCTCATTACTCATTGTACGGAGTAATTTCTTCCTTCTTCTTCTTCTCCATCAATCTTCATTAATGGTTTATGAATATTTGATAGAAACTAAAAGTTTTAAATTCGGAGATAATCGAGTGCAACAATTAATGAAGATTAATAGAGAAGAAGAAGAAGAAGAAGAAGAAGAAGAAGAAGAAAAAGAAGAAGAAGAAGGAAGTTGAAGAAGAAACAAAGGAAAAATATAGAAAATGAAGAAAAAAATGAAGAAGATGGCAAATGAAGAAGCTGAAATGAAGGAAGAAGATGAAAAATGAAGAAAAAAGAAATCTAAACTACAAAATTTAAAAACTGGGTCCTTTTTATTACACGTGGCATATTTTAATTCACTGGTTCAATTTTTTTTTCCATTCACGCGCTTTAGGTGTGTGTAGACACATAGGGTCAAAATTTTGGTCAAAATGGTGCATTTACAATGGTTTAGGTAAGATTCATGGGGTAATAGGTCGAAAGTATAGTTTAGGTGTCTTTTTAAAAATTTCGACCAAAATCAGGGGGGTAATTATGCATTTACTCTAATTTTTTATGCATGATATTTTGTTTAATAGATGTGAATAACAAAGTTTAAGTTCAAAAGCAGTGGATGTGTTAGGGAAAGAAAATAGACATAGCAAATACATCAGAGTTTCACAATCACTCATACAATTTCCTTCTTCCTATTTTTCCATGAGTACAGTAGATTAACACATACACACGCCAACACAGTAGAAAAAAGTAAAAAAATAAAATAAAAAAAGAGATTATAAATGGAGAGAAAACAATAGGAGGTTAATTCATTTTCCGATGAGGTTTTGCTGATAAAATATCATTGCCACTGCCCTCTTACCTCCATCTTCGGCATCGCCTCCCTCTCTCCTCTCTTTTCGATGACTATCAAAATTGGATTCATCAAAAAACTCCTAAAACAGTCCACCCCGTCGCTATTCTGGTGACTATCTTCGCCGTAAAATGGAGAAAAACCGCCAGGCTTATCTCTCCATCCAGCCGCTGCCATCCACCATTGGTCGGCGACCCAGATCCACCATTACCAACCACACTTGGCTTGAGATCTGATGGAAAATCATCCCCAAAAATCTGCCACCAGCGACGCCATTAATAGCAAAGCCATGACCGGTGGTACACAGCCAACAACCTCCTACGATACCCCAACAGCGAAAACGCCGAACAGATCCGGCCATGACCGCCACTAGCAAACCAGTAAAGCTGGCAGCCCTGTCACGCCTCTGTTCCGGCGGCATATATTTCACCAGAAAGTGGTGAATTTCCACCGGAGAACACATACACATGGAGAGGATAATAAAAATGTATGCCACACAGAGATCTGTAACCCTGAAGTTATTTACTCTTATTCATGATTTTTTTTCTTTTTGAGAAATAATGAAATTTTTTATATTATTATTATTATTATTAGGATTCTTAGTGCTATTAGTACTGTTTTGGGCATTGATATGTGAAATAGTTATATTCAAATTTATTTTCTGATTTTCATTGATATATTTGGAATAAGCTAAGATTAGATAAAAATTTCTTTTTAACTCTGCAAACTTTAAAAAAAAAATATTGATATGTATTAATTAAAAAATAATAATAAAAAAATTGTTATCATGTGTAATTATAAGTGAGTATCTTTAGTCATTGTTTTAAATTGTTTCTATAGTCTTTATTAGTTAAATTTTCAAAAAAATGTTCACTTATGATTAAAAAGGTGGCGTGTAATTTTGGATAATACAACTTTCAATTTTCTCCGGTGGATTTATATACTATTTTATTTAATTTGAAATTATTGAATGTAAGGTATTTGTTTGTTTTCTTGTTTACGATACCTTAGGTCATAGTATAATTAAATCATGTTATTTATAAGATTCCTCTATTGTGGTTTTATTGTGCTATTAAATATAAAAATTAAGTGAGATAAAAATAAGAAGATAAAATAAATAAAAATAATTTTGATTTTAATGAATAAACACTTTAAACCCTAGACAAGTTTTAGGCACATTCAAAAATATTCATCTCAATTATGAATGCGGTGTACGTATCTTTTTCGAGATATTTAAAAATTCAAGGATGCAATAATGCACTTTGGCAAATATTTTCTAAAAATTAACTTTCATAATTTATTTAATATAAAATATATGGATAGATATTTTAGGTATAATAAAATTGAGCGAATTTAGGCCTTAACATAATTTATTAAAATCATTTAAGTTAAGATAAGTCAATGAAGTGACTGTACTAGAACCACGGGACTCGAGGGGTGCCTCACACCTGTAAGACCCCGCAAAATTTTAATCTTCACTCAGCCATTAAATTTTGTTGAGGGGTCCCAAAGTTAGAAAATTTCAGCTTAGTATTAGGACTTAGTCTTTTCTAAGCCCTTCGAACATCAGTGAATTTATTTATGACCTTCTCGACCTGGAAAAGTTAATTTCTTTGTTGAGTCACATTTAGGGATGGAAATAGCATGCCTCGATTAAGTTTTAGAATTTTCAAACAAGGATTGGATCATATCCAAATTTCAGAAAAACAGTAGCTCACATGATAAACCAGCGCCGCGGTGGCTATAGCGATGAGTACCCCATCGCGTCGCGATGAGAGCCAATTTGTCAATTGTCCAATTATAATAGCTCACCACGATTAGGTCGCATCGTGGTGAGGCTCAAATTATCAATTGTCACCAACCAGTAGCTCACCGCGATTAAGCCGCGTCGCGGTGAGTATAGCGCTGGCCACTCCACCGCGGCGTGGTAAGGCCTTAATCCATATTCCAGTTATGAGATTTTAAATTCCAAGGGCATATTAGACCTTTCCCATGGGCTAGGTCATCCCCAAGCACAAAATTAATCCCTAAATGACCTAAATATTTCATTATTCACTCAAGTTTCCCCAAGGTTGATTCTCTCTCAAAAGCAAGAAACCCTATGTTACAAAATTCAAGAACAAGGCTCAAGAATTTCTTCAAGAACCTTTAGGGATCTACGTTCTAAGGTATGTAAAGTGTTCATCCAAGGAACCCTTTCATCCTTGAAGTTCAAGAAACCAATTTCTTCAAGAATATGATTATCAAGTGCTTTATGAAATCCCTCAATGATTGTATTATGAATTGTTGACTATGGTCATGTGTTCAAGAAATGTCATGTCCTATTTACTTTCATGCTATTGAGTCCTGAGGGTATTTATACTCGACAATTTAGCTGTGTAACTAGTGCCAGTGATAGTTTCATGATAATCTCAGTCACGCCATGATTAGTAGTACTCTCAGTCATTTCAGAACTCAGTAGAAACTCAGTCAGTTACAGAACTTAGGAAAACTCAGTAATCTGATGAATTCAGTCAGTTAACAGAATTCAGTAATATTTTGTCAGTCCATGGAACTCAGTGAACTCACTATAGTTCATCTCAGTATAATCAGTTTAGTGTTTATTCAGTTGGGAGTAGGATTCAACATCGAGTGAACCCATGGATGAGGGCACACACTGACAGCAGAAGCTGTGACCCTTAGAAGCAATTCTTGCATTCCATAACTATGTAGCCAGCATAGGTTGAGACATCAACACTGACAGTTGATGTTTGATGAGGTGGATTAACACTGACAGATGAGGGTCCCACTATTCTCATTAGGGGAGACTGACAGATGAGGGTCACTCTCAGCTTGTCCTTACCAGTGGCGCGGTATTAACACCCTTCCAATTGGGATTACAGATTGGACCCCAACTCTATTCATAAAAGAGGCATGTCAGTTAGATGACTACCTTCCACAGTCTTAGTAATAGAACTCAGATAGTTCTACAGATTTCAGGACTTTTAGATACAGTCACTCAGTTATCAGTATATCAGTTATCAGTAACTCAGTATCAGTTATATCAGTTATCAGTAATACATGATATTAGTATTCAGACTCAGTACTCAGAATCCCCATGATTTCAGCTACAGTTATGTATTTATGTATGTAATCTCACGCAGTCACATTTATCTTATTCAATTAGTTATAGTTCATGCATATTAACCCTTGCATTCAGCCTTACCGTACTTTGCATACCAGTACATGCCCATGTAACGATGCATACTTTCTTGCGCTATGATGTTTTATACCATAGGTTCAAAAGCACGAGCTCCAGAGCATACTTAACAGCTCAAATCCAGTCAGCAGCAGTAGACTTAGTAGTGAGTCCTCATCATTCAAGGATGTTATTATTTCATTATTTCATTACTCATTTTTTCAGTAGATGGAGTTAGTTAGGGGATTGTCTCTTCAACTCCACGGTTTAGATAGTTTAAAGGCTTTCAGACTACAGTAGTTTAGACAGTTATTATCAACTTTTGTATTGTCATACCATATTCAGACATTGTTTTTATCAGTTATGTTTCAATTTTGAACCTTATGGCAAGTCAACCCATTATTCCACATATTTCAACATTATTATACAATTATTGCAGTAGGTACCAATCATGAGTTATCTAGTGGTCCTTCGGGGGGTTCAGAATCTGGGGTGTTACAACACCTTTCCCTCGATCAACAGAATTGCTTACCCAATTTTCTATTTTCTCATACCAAAAGAGTCATTTTCTTTTGATTAGGGATTTAAAAAGGTGACTTGGAACACCATGACTCGATTCCAAATGGTAACTCTATAATTAAAACAATCCCTATTCAATATCGTCACTTTAATTGGAAAAACCTTTTGACTCGACCCTTGGGCGAAAAGGGGGTGTGACATCTATGGAAACTCTACTGAGGACTAACAAGAATTCGAGCTTTGATTATTGACTTATACTTTCTTTAATTATTGTTTATATTGTGTTTGTTGGCCTAATCTGCAACTTGTTGCTTATTTATCATTTGATATTGTTGAACTTTATTATAAATTGTCTTATCTTGCGCACCCCCTTTGAGTCTCTGAAATAGGATAGAAGGAATGCAGCGCATGCATCCTACCTTTTTTTTAAGATAGTCGGAGTGTCAAGGTACCTGGTGAAGGATTAGTAGTCTCACATGTTAGGCGGGGTTCAGATCCGCGATGAAGATGGAGTAGCAATGCTACCCAACAAGTTGTCCCTCTCCGACTCAAGTGTCCGCTCGGGTAAGCTAGTCTAGACACCTATCCCTATTAGGTTAAACTTAGAAGAACTGAAACTCAGAATTTGGATATCCCTATTAGGTTCCGCTTTATTTGCATCATGTGCATTTGACTTAGCGGGATTCGGCACAGGGGACGAGTCTGTCTAGGACAGGTGTCCCTTTTATATTGACAAACATGTGCATCCTACATGCTCTTTGACATTTGTTTGGAAGTCTATCTAATTGTTGACCGGCTTTTAGGCAATTTTAAAATGCAAGAGATTATATTTATCCTTAAATTTAGTGAATTATTTTTCAAAGAAAAATTTATTTTAAAAGAAAGGCAAATTTTAAAAAATATAGTAACATAGTTTACGGTCTTCATGAACTACAAAGGTCTAATTCTCACTCTTTAGTGAGATACGTAGAAAATCCTATCTGGGATACGACCCTATATTATAAAAAATATTTATTCACAAATTTATTGAAGGATATTTTTGAAAAAATAATATAAATAATAAATAAAATTAAATTAAAAAATAATTATTCTCATGAGTATTATTATCTTTATCTTATTTTTTTCCTTTTTATCCTCAAAATTAATTTTATACAAATCTTAATAGCTTGAGCCTTTAGGGGTCGTGACATGAATTTTTATAAAGTAATAAAATATGTAAACATATATTTAACAATCCTTAACCTTTAGGGGTCATGAAGTTGAAATTTTTGTACAATTTCATATGTAAAATAATTTATTTTTCTAAGTCATCTTATTTTATTTACTTAAGTGTACTTAAGGGTATTTTCTCCCAAACACATAGTTAAAATTATCTAGAGGTCTATTATTGCAAAATTTTCAATAGATTCAGCTTCAATAAGTGTTCTCCCTTAGAAAAAATATTGTCATTCATGTTTCTCTCAAACTTTATTTTTGAATAAAATTATTCTTTGCATCTAAATCCAATTTAGTGATCATATTAACCTTCACGAGTCAAGTTAAAAAAAAGAATCATCAATTATTTTGTTAAATTTTTTCCCAAACTACTCAAGCAACAACAACAAACCCAGTATATTCCCACATAGTGGGGTATGGGAAGGGTAGAGTGTACGCAGTTCATACCACTACCTCAAAAGAGATAGAGAGGCTGTTTCCGATAGACCCCCAGCTCAAGATAAGAGGTAGTATACAGAAGTATGCAAGGCATAGAATAGGATAAAATAACACAGGTACGACATCCACAAAAGAAAATTACAATGCCAAACCAAGGCACCAAAATCCACCTAATTACTGACTACGACTCATCCACACCCTTAGCCCTCTATTCTAATGCTTTTCTTCCATACCTTTCTATCCAGGGTCATATCCTCAGTCAACTGCAACAACTCCATATCCTGAACTACGCAACATCTGATTCATATCCTGGCATGATACGTAGGCAACCCTCTAAAGGGTTTAATCATAACTTTTTGAAAAATGCTCCTAGACAAGTCGGGATGAAACACAAAGCCTTTCATGATAGGTTGGGAAATGAATATAGAAGCATAACATACAACGTAGCATTATAATGTGTTAAATATGTAACACTCACCCATTTGCTACTTGGTCACAGAAAAGATAAAGTAATTGGTGGTTGGTTTGTGATTTAAACTGGCATCACATCTGTACAACACTAGATACAAGAAAAAAAGATGACCTGCAAAGAGGATATAGGGTCTGACAGAAGGAGCGAAATCAGTTACTTTTCACTGCAGGTACTTCTACCATGGATTCGGCCCCTATGCTAATGTGTCTGGCTCTGCAGGTACTTCTACCATGCGCTCACCAAATTCGCCTATCATAAATAACCCACTTTTCACTTTTGTAGCACTAACTATTGTGGGCCTTCAATCGATAGTACTGAAGAATATGGGAGAACCAAGTCATGACCTGTTGTATCCTCTTTAAATGACTTTAAAACCCCAAAATCCACATTATCATGCTTATCAACACGATTCTCCTATCATGATTGAGAAGATTTTTATGAATAAGGAACAAGAGGAGATGGCTAGGAAATTAAGAAGTTTGGAACAGAGTATGAGAAATATACAATGATTAGGAGAACGAAAAGGTGTTTCATACAAATATTTGTGTATGTTTCTGGATGTCCATTTGCCGTTGGGGTTCAAAATTCCAATGTTTAAAAAATACGAAGTTCATGGCAATCCTGTAGCTCACTTGAAAAAGTTTTGCAGTCAATTTAGGGGAGCATAAGTAAAAGAAGAATTGCTCATTGCTTACTTTGGAGAAAGCTTGGCAAGGGTAGCTCCTGAATTGTTTATTGACCGAGACATTTTCCATTGGCATGTGTGGGATGACATGGCTCGAGATTTCATTCAACAATTTTAATATAACATTGAGATAGTGCTAGATCTCACTACGCTCTCCAATATGAAAAAAATGACTGAAATTTTCTGAGAATATATTGTCAGATGGAGAGGGCAGGCTTCAAGAGTCAGACCATTGATAAAGGAATTTGAAATAATCGATATCTTTCTGAAAGTATAAGAACTTGATTATTTCCATCATTTACATTCTACTATTGGAAGCACATTTACTGAGGTTATTAAAGTTGGAGAGATGGTAGAGAATGAAATTAAGTTAGGAAAGATTATTAGTCAGGATGCTTTGAAAGCAACAACACAGGCAATTCAAATTTATACAGGAATTTTCAGTGGAAAGAAAAGAAAAGAGGATGTATTTACTAATGCTGGGTCCACGACAAAATTGGAGAGGTGTGCATCAACCATACGCACAATCTCAATCTCAAAACTATGTCCAAGACTCTGATAACCATCCACGACACTATATTCCTCCACAAAAGCCACTATATTTTGATCAATCCCCCCAGTTTCCTTTTTACAATGCACAACCATATGTTCGGGCTCCTATAGAGGTCGCGGATAAGGGTAGAAGACTAGTATGTATGGTTGAGTCATAGCAATTAGTTTGGAGAGCTTTTGTGTATCCGGATTAATAATCCTAGGACTGTGTCCATAGGTAGGAGTATCTAGTTAGGAGAGTTTGGTCGTGGTGGGTGTCTTAGCGGTGAGGTTGGGGGCTTTAAAAATGGGAAAAGAGACATGAGATTGGATTGCTACTTGCACCATTCAATAAATGCATAATGAAGTGCATCAATGTTTTTATGTTAAAATATGAGGATGATTTTAGTATAAACACAAATATAAGGGTCTTTTTTTTCACATTTGGAAAATCAAAATTTACAATTAATCCCTCCCCTTTTCTCAACCAGTGTTCAATTTAACCCTTGAGCGAAAAAGGGGTGTTACATCTCTGGCAACTCTGCTGGGGACTAACAAGAATTCAAGCTTTGATTATGACTTATACTTGCTTTTATTATTGTTGATATTGTGTTTATTGGCCTGATCGGCTACTTGTTGCTCATTTATCGTTTGATATTGTTGAACTGTATTATAAACTGTCTTCTCTCGTGCACCCTCTTTGAGTCTCTGAAATAGGATAGAAGAAATACAACGCATGCATTCTACGTTCTTTTTTAAGATAGCCAGTGTTGCAAGGCACCTGGTGAAGTATTATTATTCTCACATGTTAAGCGGGGTTCGAATCGGCGACAAGGAGAAGCATTTCTACCGAACAAGTTATCCCTCCCTGACTTGAGTGTCCGCTCAGGTAAGCCAGTCTAGACACCTATCCCTATTAGGTTAAACTTAGAAGAACTGAAACTCAGAATCTAGATATCCCTATTAGGTTCTGCTTAATTTGCATGCATTTGACTTAGCGGGATTCGGCATAGGGGCCGAGTTTGTCTAGGACAGGTGACCCTTTTATAATGACCAACATGTGCATCCTACATGCACTTTGAGATTTGTTTAGAAGGATATCTGATTGTTGACCGGCTTTTAGGCAACTTTAAAATGCAAGAGATTATATTATCCTCAAATTTAGTGAATTATTTTTCAAAGAAAAATTTAATTTTAAAATAAAGGGAAATTTTTAAAAATATAGTAACATAGTTTTACAGTCTTCATGAACTATGAGGGTCTGATGCTCACTCTTTAGAGAGATACGTAGAAAATCCTACATGGGATACGACCCTGTATTTTTAAAAAATATTTATTCATAAATTTATTGAAAGATATTTTTGAAAAATAATATAAATAATAAATAAAATTAAATTAAAATATAATTATTCTCATGAGTATTATTATCTTTATATTATTTTTTTCCTTTTTATCCTCAAAATTAATTTCAAATCTTAATAGCTTGAGCCTTTAGGGGTAGAATCAGGAAAAGGTTTAGAAATATTTTTACAAAGCAGGGCTCATCCAATAAACCTCTATGAAAACCTCGGTACCTTTGGTTTGGGATACGAGATCACTTTTGAGGATAGAAAAAAGGCTAAAAAGTGTAAGAAAGATTCATGGTCACTTACCAAGCCGATACGTCACTTCACGAGTCTTTTACCAAAGTCATTGTTGTTGGGTCCTCCAAGTTACCTGTTGCAGAGTTAATGAATAATGATGGCAGAGAGTGATTGGCCTTTTCCATAATATGTTTATTGAAGCTGCTATGGTTAAAATTGGGGAAGGTACCAGCAATGCAGATGTGCAGTTTGTCGGTCCTGATGTCCAACTTAACATTTGGGAGGCCACTCCCATCCTTACTATGAAGGAGTCTTGGTAACTTGTTTTTTTTTCTGTAATTTGAATCATTCTAGGATTGTAATTTAGATCTTTACCTTGGTATTTTAGGTTAAAACTCTTTCTATCTTTGTTTTTAATGAAACATAATTTTCCTTTGTTATTTTTGTGTCTAATATTTACTTATTTATTTTCTATCATGCAGTTCTTTCTATGCCGATTCTAATGATATGACATGCATGAATAATTGTCAACCAGATTTAAAAACCCAATCTAATTATGAAATAATGAATAAAGAAGTTGAATACGATGAAGAGGAAGCATTTGATGATATAAGCAAAAGATTTCAAATAGTAAGAATAAGTCAAACCCCAATTTGGATGAAACTGAGGCGATCAAATTAGGAGATCATGAAAATATTAGAAAGACTAAGATAACTATACATGCTTGATCACAATAAAATAAAGCTATAATTGAAGCTTTGCTTGAGTATAAAGACATCTTATCGTGGTTTTATGATGATATGCTCGGTTTGAGCACTGATTTGGTAGTTCATAAGTTGGCAATTGATCCTTCTTTCCCCCTGCCAAGCAAAAGTTAACGAAGCTTAAAACTGACATGAGTGTAAAAATAAAAGAGGAAATTACGAAGCAACTTGAGGCTAAAGTCATTCAAGTGGCCCAATATCCTACTTGGTTGGCAAATATTATCCCTATTATAAAAAAAGTTGGCAAAGTTTGGATGTGTGTTGATTATAGTGATCTAAATAAAGCAAGTTCGAAAGATGATTTTTCACTTCTCAATATCCATATTTTCTTCGACAATTATGCCAAACATGATCTTGCGTCTTTTGTGGATTGTTATGTGGGGTATCACCAGATCATTATGGATCCAGAAGATACGGAAAAAACATCATTTATCACGTCATGGGGGATATATTGTTATCGAGTTATGCCTTTAAGATTAAAGAATTTTGAGGCAACTTACCTGTGGGCAATGACCACAATGTTTCATGACCTGATGCATGAAGAGATTAAAGTTTATGTGAATCATGTGATTATTAAATCAAGAGAGAAGTCTGACCATGTCTGGGATCTGAGGGAATTCTTTGAAAGGATTTGAAGGAATGATCTCAAACTTAGCCTAGCAAAATGTGTATTAGGAGTCCCGTCGGGAAAACTCCTGGGGTTCATGGTCAGTCGATGTGGCATTGAGTTAGATCCTTCAAAAATAAAAGCTATTTAAGATTTGCATCCACCAAAGAATAAAATGGAGGTGATGAGCTTACTTGGAAGGTTGAATTATATCAGTACATTCATTTGCCAACTTACAACAACCTGTGAACCAATTTTTAAGTTGTTGAAGAAGAATTCTAAAGTTGAATGGACTGAAGAATGTCAAGAGACATTTGACAGAATTAAGTGGTACTTGTCGAATTTGCTTAATTTGGTTCCTCCAGAGCCTAGAATACCCTTAGTATTGTATATGTATGTGTTATAAAATTCTTTTGGTTGTGTATTGGGTCAACATAATGTCACAGGCAGAAAAGAACAGTCCATCTACTACCTTAGCAAAAAGTTTACCACTTATGAGGCTAAGTACACTCTTCTTCAAAAGACATATTACGCCTTAACTTGGGTAGCACAAAGGCTGAATTATTACTTGTCATCTTACACTACTTACCTTATTTCCCGTAAGGATCCCTTAAAGTATATTTTTTAGAAGCCTATGCCCACAGGCAGACTAGTGAAATGGCTGATGCAACTAACAGAGTTTGATATTGTCTATATGACTCAAACTGCAATGAAAGCTCAAGCTTTAGCGTATCATTTGGCTGAAAATCCTATTGGTGAAGAATATGAGCAATTAAAGACTTATTTTTCGGATGAAGAGGTATTATGTGTTGATGATTTCTATTCAGGTTGGAAGATGTTCTTTGATGGAGCTGCTATTGTAAAAGAAGTAGGGATAGGGGCAGTCCTTATTTTTGAATCAGGACAATATATCCTATAACAGCCCCACTTTGATTCTACTGTAGAAACAATATGACAGAATACAAAACATGCATTTTGGGTTTGAGACTAGCTATTTACATATGACAGAATACAAAACATGCATTTTGGGTTTGAGACTAGCTATTTACATGGGAATATAAGAATTGTTGGTGTTAGGCGATTTAGATTTAGTAGGATTCAGATTTACTAGTCCACCAGATCCAAGTAGGCTGGGAGACTCGTGATTCGAAACTCCTACCATATCAAGGTTGTTTGCAAGATCATTGTCAACGATTTGTATCAGTAAAGTTCAAGTTTAGTGAATTATTTTTCAAAGAAAAATTTATTTTTAAAAGAAAGGCAAATTTTTTAAAATATAGTAACATAGTTTTAAGGTCTTCATGAATTACGAGAGTCTGATTCTCTCTTTAGTGAGATACGTAGAAAATCCTACCCAGGATATGACCCTGTATTTTAAAAAAATATTTATTCACAAATTTATTGAAGGATATTTTTGAAAAAATAATACAAATAATAAATAAAATAAAATTAAAAAATAATTATTCTCATAAGTTTTATTATCTTTATCTTATTTTTTTCCTTTTTATCTTCAAAATTAATTTTAATACAAATCTTAATAGCTTGAGCCTTCAGGGGTCCTGAGCTGAATTTTTATAAAGTAATAAAATATGTAGACATATATTTAACAATCCTGAACCTTTAGGTGTCGTGAGGTTGAAATTTTTGTACAATTTCATATGTAAAATAATTTATTTTTCTAAGTCATTTTATTTTATTTTCTTAAGTATACTTAAGGGTATTTTCTCCCAAACACATAGTTAAAATTATCTAGAGGTCTATTATTGCAAAATTTTCAATAGAGTCAGTTTCAATAAGTGTTTTCCCTTAGAAAAAATATTGTCATTCATGTTTGTCTCACTCTTTATTTTTGAATAAAATTATTCTTTTCATCTAAGTCCAATTTAGTGGTCATATTAACCTTCACGAATCAATTACAAAAAAAGAATCATCAATTATTTTGTTAAATTTTTTTCCGAACTATGCAAGATCTGATTCATATCGTGTCATGATACGTGGGTAACCCTCCAAAGGGTTCGATCATAACTTTTTGTAAAATATGCCTAGAAAAGCCAGGATGAAACACAAAGCATTCCATGATAGGTTGGACAAAGCATATAGAAGCATAACATACAACGTGGCATTATAATGTGTTAAATATGTAACACTCACCCGTTTGCTACTTGGTCACAGAAAAGATAAAGTAATTGGTGGTTGATTTGTGGTTTAAACTGGCATCACATCTGTACAACACCAGGTATAAGGAAAAACGAAAAATGACCCGCAAAGAGGGTGTAGGGTCTGACAGTAAGGAGGAGCAAAATCAGTTACTTTTCACTGCAGGTACTTCTACCATGGATTTGGCCCCTATGCTAATATGCTTGGCACCACGGGTACTTCTACCATGCGCCCACTAAATCTGTCTGTCACAAATAACCTATTTTTTACTTCTGTTGCACCAACTATTAGGGGCCTTCAATCAATAGTACAAAATAATATAGGAGAACCAAATCATGACTTGTTGTATCCTCCTTAAATTACTTTCAAACCCCAAAATCCACATTGTCATGCACATTAACACGATTCTCCTAGCATGATTGAGAAGATTGATACGAATGAGGAACAATAGGAGATGGCTATTAAAGTAAGAAGCTTGGAAAATAGTATGAGAAATATGCAAGGATTAGGAGAACCAAAAGGTGTTTCATACAAAATATTGTGTATCTTTTCAAATGTCCATTTGTCGTTGGGGTTCACAATGCCAAAGTTTGACAAATAAGAAGGTGATGGCGATCTTGTAGCTCACTTGAAAAAGTTTTGCAATCAATTAAGGGGAGCAGGAGGAAAAAAATTGCTCATGGCTTACTTTGGAGAAATCTTGGCAGGGGTAGCTCCTGAATTATTTATTGACCGAGACATTTTCCATTGGCACGTGTGGGATGACATGGCTCAGGATTTCATACAACAATTTCAATATAACATTGAGATAGTGCCAGATTGCACTACACTTTCCAATATGAAATGACTAAAATTTTTTGAGAATATATTGTCAGATGGAGAGAGCAGGCTTTAAGAGTTAGACCATCAATAAAGGAATCTGAAATGATCGATATATTTTTGCAAGCATAAGAACCTGATTATTTCCATCATTTACTTTCTACTATTGGAAGCACATTTACTGAGGTTATTAAAGTTGGAGAGATGGTAGAGAATGAAATTAAGTTAGGAAAGATTATTAGTCAGGATGCTTTGAAAGCAACAACACAGTCAATTCAAAGTTGTGCAGGCAGTTTTAGTGGAAAGAAATGAAAAGAGGATGTATTTACTAATGCTGGGTCCACGACAAAATTGGAGAGGTGTGCATCAACCATACGCACAATCTCAATCTCAAAACTATGTCCAAGACTCAGATAACCATCCACGACACTATATTCCTCCACAAAAGCCATTATATTTTGTTCAATCCCCCCAGTTTCCTTTTTACAATGCATATCATATGTTTGGGCTCCTATAGAGGCCGCGGATAAGGGTAAAAGGCTAGTATGTATGGCTGAGTCATAGCTAGTAGTTTGGAGAGCTTTTATGTAGCCGGATTAGTAATCCTAAGACTATGTCCGTAGGTAGGAGTAGCTAGTTAGGAGAGTTTGGTCGTGGTGGGTGTCTTAGCGGTGAGGTTGGGGCCTTTGGAAATGCGAAAAAAGACATGAGATTGGATTGCTACTTGCGCTATTCAACAAATGCATAATGAAGTGCATCAATGTTTTTATGTTAAAATATAAGGATGATTTTAGTATAAACACAAATATAAGGGTCTATTTTGAAAATTTTGAAAAGCAAAATTTACAATTAATCACTCCCCTTTTCTCAACCAGTGTTCAATTTGACCCTTGAGCAAAAAAAGAGTGTGACATCTCTGGCGACTCTGCTGGGGACTAAAAAGAATTTGAGCTTTGATTATTGACTTATACTTTCTTTAATTATTGTTGATATTGTGTTTATTGGCCTAATCTGCTACTTGTTGCTCATTTATCGTTTGATATTGTTGAACTGTATTATAAACTGTCTGCTCTCGCGCACCCTCTTTGAGTCTCTGAAATAGGATAGAAGGAATGCAGCGCATGCATCCTACCTTCTTTTTTAAGATAAACGGAGTGTCAAGTCACCTGCTAAAGGATTGTTAGTCTCACATGTTATGCGGGGTTCGGATCGGCGACGAAGGCGGAGTAGCACTGCTATCGAATAAGATATCCCTCCCCGACTTGAGTGTCTGCTTGGGAAAGCCATTCTAGACACCTATCCCTATTAGGTTAAACTTTGAAGAACTGAAACTCAGAATCTGTATTTCCCTATTAGGTTCTGCTTTATTTGCATGCATTTGACTTAGCGCGATTCGGTACAGGGGCCAAGTCTGTCTAGAACAGGTGTCCCTTTTATAATGATCAACATGTGCATCCTACATGCTCTTTGACATTTGTTTGGAAGGATATCTGATTGTTGACCGGCTTTTAGGCAACTTTAAAATGCAAGAGATTATATTATCCTCAAATTTAGTGAATTATTTTTCAAAGAAAAATTTATTTTTAAAAGAAAGGCAAATTTTAAAAAATATAGTAACATAGTTTACAGTCTTCATGAACTACAAAGGTCTGATTCTCACTCTTTAGTGAGATACGTAGAAAATCCTACCCGAGATATGACCCTATATTTTAAAAAAATATTTATTCACAAATTTATTGAAGGATATTTTTGAAAAAATAATATAAATAATAAATAAAATTAAATTAAAAAATAATTATTCTCATGAGTATTATTATCTTTATCTTATTTTTTTCCTTTTTATCCTCAAAATTAATTTTATACAAATCTTAATAGCTTAGCCTTTAGGGGTCGTGACATGAATTTTTATAAAGTAATAAACTATGTAATCATATATTTAACAATCCTGAAACTTTCGTGGTCGTGAGGTTGAAATTTTTGTACAATTTCATATGTAAAATAATTTATTTTCTAAGTCATTTTATTTTATTTTCTCAAGTGTACTTAAGCGTATTTTCTCCCAAACACATAGTTAAAATTATCTAGAGGTCTATATTGTAAAATTTTCAATAGAGTCAGTTTCAATAAGTGTTCTCCTTTGGAAAAAATATTGTCATTTATGTTTCTCTCACTCTTTATTTTTGAATAAAATTATTTTTTGCATCTAAATTCAATTTAGTGGTCATATTAACCTTCACGAGTCAAGTTACAAAAAAGAATCATGAATTATTTTGTTTAGTTTTTTCCCGAACTACACAAGATCTGATTCATATCCTGGCATGATACATAGGCAACCCTCCAAAGAGATGATCATAACTTTTTAAAAAATGCGCCTAGAAAACCCAGGATGAAACACAAAGCCTTCCATGATAGGGTGGGAAATGCATATAGAAGCATAACATACAACGTGGCATTATAATGTGTTAAATATGTAACACTCACTCGTTTGCTACTTGGTCACAGAAAAGATAAAGTAATTGGTGGTTGGTTTGTGGCTTAAAACATCTGTACAACACCAGATACAAGAGAAAAATAAAAATCACCCGCAAAGAAGATGTAGGGTCTGACAGTGAGGAGGAGTAGAATCAGTTACTTTTCACTGTAGCAACTTCTACCATGGATTCGGCCCC
The DNA here is from genome assembly GCA_030864225.1 of Capsicum baccatum var. pendulum. Lineage (NCBI taxonomy): Eukaryota > Viridiplantae > Streptophyta > Magnoliopsida > Solanales > Solanaceae > Capsicum > Capsicum baccatum. The sequence goes on along the minus strand of CM061550.1, from coordinate 28,281,936 downwards.
TATGATAATGTGTCTGGCATTACAGGTACTTCTACCATGCGCCCACCAAATCCGTCTGTCACAAATAACCCACTTTTCACTTCTGTAGCATCAACTATTGCGAGCTTTCAATCGATAGTACAAAAGAATATAGGAGAACCAAGTCATGACCTGTTGTATCCTCCTTAAATGACTTTTAAACCCCAAAATCCACATTATCATGCTCTTCAACACGATTCTTCTATCGTGATTGAGAAGATTGTTATGAATGAGAAACAAGAGGAGATGGCTAGGAAAGTAAGAAGCTTGGAATAGAGTATGAGAAATATGCAAGGATTAGGAGGACCAAAAAGTGTTTCATACAAAGATTTGTGTATGTTTCCGGATGTCCATTTGTTGTTGGGGTTCAAAATGCCAAAGTTTGACAAATACGAAGGCCATGGAAATCCTGTAGCTCACTTGAAAAAGTTCTGCAATTAATTAAGGGGAGTAAGAGGAAAAGAAGAACTGCTCATGGCTTACTCTGGAGAAAGCTTGGTAGGGGTAGCTTCTGAATGGTTTATTGACCAAGATATTTCCCATTGGCACGTGTGGGATGACATGGCTCATGATTTCGTTCAATAATTTTAATATAACATTGAGATATTTCCAGATCACAGTACGCTTGCCAATATGAAAAAATGACTGAAATTTTTTGAGAATATATTGTCAGATGGAGAGAGCAGGCTTCAAGAGTCAGACTATTGATAAAGGAATCTGAAATGATTGATATCTTTATGAAATCATAAGAACCTGATTATTTCCATATTTTACGTTCTACTATTGGAAGCACATTTACTGAGGTTATTAAAGTTGGAAAGATGGTAGAGAATGGAATTAAGTCAGGAAAGATTATCAGTCAATACGCTTTGAAAACAACAACACAGGCAATTCAAAGTGGTGCAGGAAGTTTCAGTGGAAAGAAGAGAAAAGAGGATGTAGCTACTGTGATGTTGGGTCCATGACAAAATTAGAGAGATACGCGTCAACCATACGCACAATCTCAATCTCAAAACTATGTCCAAGACTCATATAACCATCCACGATACTATATTTCTCCATAAAATCTATTATATTTGGTTCCATCCCCCAGTATCCTATTTACAACGCACAACCATATGCTCGGTCTCCTTCTTACCCGCAATGGCATGCACCAGTCATCCAAAATACTCCTCCAATTTTGAAAGTTTGATAAGGTCCCCCTAGATCTACTTTCCGTCCTAGAGCAGATTTTAAGATGACTAACATGGGCAAAGATAATTTCACTCCCATTGGAATATCTTATTCAAGCTTGTTTCAAAGATTGAGGGACATGAATATTTTAAGCCCAATCGTGAGAAGTATTCCGAATACTCCACCAAAAAATTTGGATTATTCCATAAGATGTGCATATTGTTCTGATGACCCAAGGCACAACACAGAGAAATATTGGTATCTGAAAAGATCTATTGAAGAGTTAATTGACACACAACAGATCCTGGTGCAAAGTTCAGACGCTCCAAATGTTAATCAAAATACGCTACCAAATCATAATGAAACAAACATACTCGAAGTGATACCCAGTGGTGAAGATACTGTGATTTCTTTCAAGCCGATCATTAAAATTAAAACTGATTTGAAAAAATTAGCAATTATTGTAGATTGGACAAAAGAAAAAATCTATGAAAGTGGAGGTAGTGGTTGTTGAGAATATCCTCGAGGGAAATCTCATCGCAAGACCACAATTGTCCTCTGTATCTGTTGTGGAAGTGAACAAAATGTTGAAGCATGGTTTCGAATTAGGAAAAGGTTTAGAAATATTTTTACAAAGCAGGGATCATCCAGTAAACCTCTATGAAAACCTCGGTACCTTTGGTTTGGGATACGAGCCCACTTTTGAGGACAGAAAAAAGGCTAAAATGCATAAGAAAGATTCATAGTCACTTACCAAGCCGATACAATCACTTCACGAGTTTTTTACCAAAGTCATTATTGTTGGGTCCTCCATGTTACCTGTTGCAGAGTCAATGAATAATGATGATACAGAGTTGATTGGCCTTTTCCATAATATGTTTATTGAAGCTGATATGGTTAAAATTGGGGAAGGTACCAGCAATGCAGATATGCAGTTTAACAGTCCTGATATCTAGCTTAACAGTTGGGAGGCCACTGTCATCCCTACTATGAAGGAGTCTTAGAAGCTTGTTTGTTTTTCTTTCTATAATTTGAATCATTCTAGGATTGTAATTCAGATTTTTACCTTGGTATTTTAGATTAAAACTCTTTCTATCTTTGTTTTTAATGAAACTAATTTCCTTTGTTATTTTTGTGTCTAATATTTACTTATTTATTTTCTATCATACAGTTCTTTCTATACCGATTCTAATGATATGATATGCATGAAGAATTGTCAACCAGATTTAAAAACCCAATATAATTATGAAATAATGAATAAAGAAGTTGAATACGATGAAGAGGAGGCATTTGAGGATATAAGAAAAAGATTTCAAATAGTTTAAGAATAAGTCAAACCCCAATTTAGATGAAACTGAGGCGATCAATTTAGGAGATCATGAAAATATTAGAAAGAATAAGATAAGTGTACATGCTCGACCACAACAAAATAAAGCTATAATTAAAGCTTTGCTTGAGTATAAAGACATCTTTTCGTGGTCTTATGATGATATCCAATATCCATATTTTGTTGGACAATTATGCCAAACTTAATCTTGCATCTTTTATGGATTTTTATGCGGGGTATCACAAAGATCATTATGGATCCAGAAGATACAGAAAAAATATCATTTATCACGTCATGGGGGATATATTATTATCGAGTTATGCCTTTCAGATTAAAGAATGTTGAGGCAACTTACATGAGGGAAATGACCATAATATTTCATGACATGATGCACAAAGAGATTATAGTTTATGTGGATCATGTGATTATTAAATCAAGAGAGCAGTCTGACCATGTCAGGGATCTGAGGAAATTCTTTGAAGGACTTTGAAGGTATGATCTCAAACTTAACCCTGCAAAATGTGTATTAGGAGTCCCATCGGGAAAACTCCTGGGGTTCATAGTCAGTCGACGTGGCATTGAGTTAGATCCTTCAAAAATAAAAGCTATTTAAGATTTGCATCCACCAAATAATAAAACGGTGGTGATGAGCTTACTTGAAAGGTTGAATTATATCAGTAGATTCATTGCCCAACTTACAACAACCTGTGAACCAATTTTTAAGTTGTTCAAGAAGAATTCTAAAGTTGAATGGACTGAAGAATATTAAGAGACATTTGACAGAATTTAGTGGTACTTGTCGAATCTGCTTATTTTGGTTCCTCCAGAGCCTGGCAGGCCCTTAATATTGTATATGCCTTTCTTAGACAATTCTTTTAGTTATGTGTTGGGTCAACATGATGTCACAGGCAAAAAAGAACAGGCCATCTACTACCTTAGCAAAAAGTCTATCACTTATGAGGCTAAGTACACTCTTCTTCAAAAGACATATTGCACCTTAACTTGGGTAGCACAAAAGCTGAAGCATTACTTGTCATCTTACGCTACTTACCTCATTTCTCGTATGGATCCCTTAAAGTATATTTTTCAGAAGCCTATGCCCACAGGCAGACTCACAAAAAGGATGATGCTACTTACAGAGTTTGATATTGTCTATGTAACTCGAACTGCAATGAAAGGTCAAGCTTTAGCAGATCGTTTAACTGAAAATCCTATTGGTGAAGAATATGAGCCATGAAAGACTTATTTTTCGGATGAAGAGGTATTATGTGTTGATGAGGTTATTTTGATGATTTCCATTCAGGTTGGAAGATGTTCTTTGATGGAACTGCTAATATACAAGGAGTAGGGATAGGGGCAGTCCTTATTTTTGAATCAGGAAAATATATCCTATAATAGCCCCACTTTGATTCTACTGTACAAATAATATAACAGAATACGAAGCATGCATTTTGGGTTTGAGACTAGCTATTTACATGGGAATACAAGAATTGTTGGTGTTAGGAGATTCAGATTTACTAGTCCACCAGATCCAAGGAGATTGAGAGACTCGTGATTCAAAACTCCTACCATATCGAAGCTATTTGCAAGATCTTTGTCAATGATTTGTATCAGTAAAGTTCAAGCACATTTCTAGAGATCATAATGAGATTGTTGATGCTTTGGCAACCTTATCTTCGATGCTCCAATATCCTGACAAGACTCATATTGACCCTGTGCATGTACAGATCCGTGATCAACATAGATATTGCAATGTGGTCGAGGAAGAACTTGATGGGGAGCCTTGGTTAGATGATATCAAAGAATATATTCATATTGGAAAATATCTCGTACATGCCGATAAAAACCAAAAAAGAACCATTTAATGACTAGCTAGCGGATTTTTCCTACGTGAGGGAATCTTGTATAAGAGGACTCCAAATTTGTGACTTTTAGGGTGCATATATACAAAACAAGCTTAAAAAAATCATGACTGAAGTACATTCAGGGATTTGTGGACTGCACATGAGTGGGTATATTTTGGGCAAAGAAAATACTTTGAGTAGGTTATTATTGTCTCACCATGGATCGAGATTCTATTCATTTTGTTCGTAAATGTCATGAATGCTAGGTACATGGGGACTTGATACATTGCCCTCCATCTGAGTTGCATACAATGACTGCTCCATGGCCTTTGGTGGCTTGGGGAAAGGACGTAATTGGACCAATTGAACTGAAGGCCTCGAATGGATGTAGGTTTATCTTGGTAGACATTGATTATTTCACGAAGTGGGTAGAAACAACGACTTTTAAGTTTGTGAGTAGGAAAATAGTAGTCAATTTTATTCACTCCAACATCATTTGTCAATTCGGCATTCCAAAGATAATTGTCACAGATAATGCTGCAAATCTCAACAGTCATATGATGCAAGAAGTGTGTCAACAATTTAAGATTATGCATCTGAATTCAACACCTTATCGCCCTAAGGCGAACGGTGCTGTGGAAGCTACCAATAAGAACCTAAATAAAATACTCTGCAAAATGGTTTAAGGATTCCTACAATGGCATGCAAAGTTGTCTTTTGCTTTATTGGGTTATCGTACTACAGTTTGGATTTTAATAGATGCAACTCCTAACTCACTTGTGTATGGAACTAAAGCGGTAATACCTGCAGAAATTGAGATTCCATCTCTTTGAGTTGTTGTGGAAGCCAAAATTGATGATAATCAGTGGGTCAAAACCCGATTGGAGCAATTGAGTTTGATTGATGAGAAAAGGCTGGTGTCGATATGTCATGGCCAACTGTACCAAAAGATAATGGCTCGAGCCTATAATAGAAAGATGCGACATAGAGAATTTGAAACCAGTCAGTTAGTACTAAGACACATCCTTCCCCATCATATTGAAGCCAAAGACAAGTTTTCTCCTAATTAGAAAGGACCGTTCATGGTGAAGAAGGTGTTACCTAATGGTGTATTATATTTGACTGATGTAGAAGGGAAAATGGAAGGAATACCGGTCAATGTTGATGTAGTTAAGAGATATTATGTATGATATTCATGTACAATTATGTTATATATGTTTTGTAGTTGTATTTTAAAAGATTGAAATGATGAAGGCATTCTGTTCTACTATCCGAATAATATATCAACCTTTGCTTACCACTTTTGAGCTTTTATCTTTCCTCATACCCCTCTTTTGGAATCAAATTAAAGTCAAAAATTTGGAAAAAAAGAATAAAGTTGAAAAAAAATGATCAAAAATCCAAAATCAAGCAAAAGAATGACTTTCCTGAACTACGGTTGACCTGATTCTTGCTATGACAAGATACGTAGGCAGCCCTACTCTGGTTTCAGTCTGACCGAAAAAAAAATTTAAGTTACCCAATATGAAATAAAACTAGGGTAAAAGTTTATTTCCTTAAAAGAGTCGATTCCAAAAGTTGTATGCTTCACCCAATGTTATGTAAATTTTTTAGCCTCATGTCACCCTTTTCGTTTTAATCCTTTCCAAAAGCCAAGTTACAACCAAAGAAAGACCTTCAGATCAATCTTTGATAATGTCAAGGCTTAACATCTTATAGGTGTATGATATTTTATATTTTGGGTGTTTATTTTTTTTAAAAAAAAATGATAAGAGAGTCTTATTGGTGAAAACCCTCTTGGGCACCATAAGACGACAGTGAGTTGTGAGAAAAATGAAATGAGAGAGTCTTATTGGTGAAAACCCTTTTGGGCACAATAAGGCGACGGTGAGCTGAGAAAGAAATGAAAATGATATAGGCTTGTTGGTAAAAACCCATTGAGGTGTCATTAGCCGAAGGGAAATTATAATACAAAAGGAACAAGTTCAAGATTGGGTCAATTTCAAGTTCAATAAATGGGCAAAAGTTAATAATGATTGATGATTAGATCTGGTTGTGTAATTCAAAATACATATCATAATCATTGGAATCAACTTCCATACCTAGATAAGTTTTTCTTTTTGTTTAGAAGAAGAGATGTCTATTATCTTTTCTTTTTCTTTTTATTTTATTTTGATTTTAATTTTTTGTGTCTTTGTCGTCAAACGAAAAATTATTGTCATCTTTTGTGTATTTTTGAGTCAAATTCATGTCAAGTCAAGTGAGAAAGGACTCTTGATACCGAATTCTTTAATGATACAAAGCAAGACAAAGGATCGACGCACAAAGACAACATTTCAAAGTAAAGAAAGGTATTTAGAATGATTGTGATCTGAAAATTTTGGACTCGTGGAAAGATAAAAGGGGTATTGAAAGTTAAACCCATAGGTATCATACAAGAGAAATATGTTTTGAGTTGAGACTCTCATTTGTCATAATTTTGGGTCAGAAGTATGACAAGTCAATGAATATTTTTCGAGGATTGGAAAAGAAGTTGAGCATGGAAAGTGCAAAAGCGGTCACTTCAAAAGCCAAATACCACAAACCAACCACCATGTATTTTTAAAACTCACAATTTTTCTTTATTTTAAATAGATATGGAATGTTGTTTTCATATAAAATAATGCAATTCCACAATTCTATCAACGCAAGGAGCATGGTTACAGCACACGATGTTGGATCTCGGTTATGGTAAATTTTATTCTTTGCGAGATGTACTTACCAAAGCTATTCTAGACTTTCATTTATCCTTTCACTATACGTTTTTAAAATATTAAGATTCGGTGATACGCACAAATTTTTTCAGTACAAACTGGGGAAAAAAAAAGTTTCATGAGTGAAGAATGAAATTTATTTTATGGTCAAGACCCTCCTGAAGAATGAGAATTTATTTTTTGCTCAGGACCCTCCTGAAGAATGGAAATTTATTTTATGTTCAAGATTCTCTTGAAGAATGGAAACTTATTTTTTGCTCAGGACCCTCCTGAAGAATAAAAATTTATTTTATGTTCAAGACCCTCCTGAAGAATGGAAATTTATTTTTTTGCTTAGGACCCTCCTGAAGAATGGAAATTTATTTTATGCCCAGGACCCATCTGAAGAATAGGAATTTATTTTATGCTCAGGACCCACCTGAAGAATGGGATGTTATTTTTTGTTTCATTATTTACTTTAAGTCCAGGAGCCCTCCTGAAGAACAAGGTGAAGAAAAAGAAAGTCCAGGAGCACCCCTGAAAAATAGGGTGAAGAAAAAGGAAGTCTAGGAGCCCGCCTGAAGAATAGGGGGGAGAAAAAGAAAGTCCAGGAGCCCACCTGAAGAACAAGGTGAAGAAAAGGAAGTCTAGGAGCCCGCCTGAAGAACAGAGTGAAGAAAAAGGAAGTCCAGGAGCCCGCCTGAAGAACAAGGTGAAGAAAAAGAAAATTCAAGAGCCTGCCTAAGAACAGCATGGAGAAAAAGAAAGTTCAGAAGCCCGCTTGAAGAACAGGGTGAAGAAAAAGAAAGTCCAGGAGCCCTCCTAAAGAACAGGGTGAAGAAAAAGTAAGTTCAGGAGCCTTCCTGAAGAACATGGTAAAGAAAGTAAGTCCAGGAGTCCGCCTGAAGAACAGGGTAAAGAAAAGTGATTCCAGGAGCTCGCCTGAAGAACAGGGTGAAAGAAAAGTAAGTTCAGGAGCCTGCCTGAAGAACAGAGTGAAGAAATAAGCAATCTAGGAACCCACCTAAAGAATAGGATGAATTTTCAAGCTCAAGTCATGAAGATTCAAATCAAGATTCTAGAGAAATTGCATCTTTCATTTGTATTTTTTATTTTTTATTTTTGTTAGTCATTTGGATGTAAGAAAGAATAAATCGTGAATCAAAAACTTGACGGAACCTCACTCGACCTGTAACTCATTCTCTCATCATTTACGTTTGAACTACACGTGACCTGATTCTCTTATAACTCGAAATATGTAGGCGGTCCAAACCAGGACTCGAATAATATAAGGATAAAAAATCATCCATTTGTCTACTTCTTTTTATGAAAACTCTTCGAGATTTCACACAAAGAGGGACAAAATGTAGACACGTGTTTTTTGACCCTCCCCGAGTTTAATATATTTTTCGACATTAAATATTTTTATTTTTGTCCAATAGTTATCTTAGTTTTTATTTTATTTTTAATAAGTTTTGTTTGAAAATAAATAAAAATAATAATAAATACAGCTACATTTTTTATTTTTTTTGTTTTTAAAATAATACGAAAATTCAAAAAAAAGGTATTTTTCTTTCTTAAATTTTAAATAAATAAGCTAGTACTTTTAGTACTATCTTAATTATATTTATTTTCGGCTATTTATAAACTTTTATTGTATTTTTTTTAAAAAATTAATTAATTATTATATTATTTAATTTATTTATTATTTTTATTTATTATTTTTATTGTTATTATCTTTTTATATATAAGAAAAATAAAAAAAATAGGTCAAATTCAAAATAATCTCTCATCTGAAGTAACCGTTCCCCCAATCCCCCCCCCCCCCCCCCCAAGAATCCTCCTATTAAAAATGTCTTCAACCTCAGAGAAAAAAAAACTACGTACATTATTCCTATAGACTACATCAGATTATCAAAAACAAGCAGAGATAAAATACAGGATAAAAGATCAGGAAAAGAGAGAAAAACAAAGAAGAAAAAGATTTGAAGTTGAAGGTTCCATTGAAGTTTTCAGTAATGATTTCATTGCTTCAGTATTCATTCTCATCAGGTTTTATTTAATCTTGTCCCACTTACATCATAAATTTTATTGCGAAAAGTATGAATGAAAAATGTTTAAGATGTTTCTTTGTGCACGAAATATATATGATCATATAACTTTTTATAAATGATAGTTTGTTTAATAGATGTGACTAACAAAGTTTAAGTTCAGAAGCAGTGGATGTGTTAGGGAAAGAAAATAGACGTAGCAAATACATTTACAGAGTTTCACAATCACTCGTATAGTTTCCTTCTTCCTATTTTTTCATGAGTACAGTAGATTAACACATACACACAGCAACACAGTAGAAATAAGTAAAAAGAAAAAAAGATTAGAAATGGAGAGAAAATAGTAGGAGGTTAATTCATTTTTCGATGAGGTTTTTTTGGAAATACGATTTCCCCCTCCCTCTTACCTCCATCGTCGGCATTGTCTCCCTCTCTCCTATCTTTCCGGTGACCATCAAAATTGGATTTGCCTAAAAACTCCCAAAATAGTCCAGCCTATTGCTATTTCGGCGACTATCTTCACCGTAAAATGGCAAAAAACCGCTAGGATTATCTCTCCATCCAGTCGCTGCCATCCATTATTGACCGGTGACCCAGATCCACCATTACCAGCCATACTTGGCTCGAGATTTGACGAAAAATCATTTCCAAAAATCCACCGTTGGCGACGCCATTAATGGCGAAACCATTTTCAGAGGTACACAACCAACCACCGCCTACGACACACCAATGGCAAAAACGCCGAACAGATCCGGCCATGACTGCCACTGGCAAACCAGTAATGCGGGAAGCCCTGTCATGCCTCTGTTCTGGCGGTTTATTTTTCACCAAAAATGGTGAATCTCTGATAACGCTCAATCTACAGCTCTCGTAGGAGTGTAAAGCGGTCGTTAGCAAATATAGAACCCAACTGGGTTGGGTATCGATCCCACAGAGAATAGCTTGGTCAACAAGTAAGTGAAATTATTAGACTTTTGATGCAAGTCTCGTAAGAATGGGGGGATTGTAATAAGTAACCAAAGTAATGAAATAAAAGCTGAAAAATAGCAAAGTAAAAGAGAAATATTGTCACGTTGGTTGTAAACAATGAGAATTGAAGCGTTGGGGTTATGTCCACCTTCTGAGGTATACGTCTCTATTGGCTATGAGTGTGTAGAGTCTTGACATGCAATTGCTTATAGAGAATTGTAGTCGATGGTAAATCCAAGCGTCTCTCGACCTAAACAAGGACTATTTCACTTTAACTCTCTCGAGCTTAAAGTGTGTCTAGCGGTACGAATTCTCCAAGAGGTTAGTCCAGTTACGGCACTAGCTTTTTAATAGGAAAGGGTGTCCTACTACCTTGACATTATCTCTTTTCCAGACAAATAACCTTTCTCTCGAACAAGTTAAATGTTAGACTGGCGTTGGTCTATGCGTCTTCTTTTCTAGACATATAACCTTTCTCTCGAACAGGTTAGATGTTAGAATGGCGTGTTCTTGTGTTTGAACCGCAAAGGATGTAGATTTAAGATGAAGAGAATAATGATATAAGCAATATACGTGTCTTGAACTCACAAGCTCATAGCAATAGATAGTAACTCATTCGGCTTCCATAACCCCAACTAAGAGGTTTAGTTACCCATGAATGCGAAGGATATCACGTTTTGCATGGTGGATGGCGTGTAAAAGAGGTGTTAGGCGTGTGATTTTAGTGATTCCGTAGCAAGTAACGATTCTCTTGTTGTGGAATTTAAGAGTTGAATGTTTGTGGTGGAAGATGAGAGAGATGGAAGAAAATTAATAGTTTAAGAATGAATTTCTTGAATTTAGAGAGGAGTTGCCTCCACTAAGGGAGGACTTGATTAAAATCTCTAGCATGATAGGGTATTTATAATACTCCTATCCTACTCCTACTATGCTAATGAAATAAATAACCAAATCCTACTAAACTAAGGAAATACTTAACCCATTTGTACTAGGTTAATGTAACATTCTCCTAATCCAAATAAACTAATGAAATACATAACCCAATTGTACTAGGTTAATGTATCATTGTCAAAATCCAGCTTTGTGTCTGTAAGTCCCCAAAGTCTTCAGAAATGCTGTTTTAGTCCTGGACAGATTTTCCATGCAGTCCCCAAAGTATTCAGAAATGCTGTTTTAGCCCGGGACAGATTTTCCATGCAGCAGATTTGGTCCTTTAGGCGTCCAGCTCCTTTCCACTTCGTTTGTGAGCTTTCTTTTGCGTCAAGTAAGCCATAAAATGCTGTATTTTGCATCATTTATACCTGAAACTTTCCTAATCATGTTTGTTAGCTCATTTATAGGAAAAAGGACTAAAAGTGCATGAAATATATAATTTGTTCTCAAAACTAGGCTAAAATATGGGCAAAATATATTGATATAGGCACGTAAATTTGCCTATCATCAACACCCCACACTTAGAGCTTTGTTCGTCCTCGAACAACATATCATGTCCTTCTAAACATCAACTTAGGGTTTTTACAACAACAACACAAAATATTCTTCAAGACAAGCACAACAATTATCAACAAAGAGTAGCTTTCCGATTATAAGTAGAAGCAATTTAACCTCTAGCATAGACTCGTGATGGTGATCAACTCGCATGCAAAAGTTAAGGTGCATAGAATCATATGCCACTATCCAAAACTCATCAACCATGTGTGTCTCACAATATAGTACCCATAATCACTCACAAGTATAGCGTATTTTTCAAACATGGGTATCAAAATATCCTTGCACTCACTCTCACAAAGAATTCATATGTAGCAACTGATGACCATAGGCTTGCCCTTAATGTAGTACTCTACTAAATGTCAGAATGCTAAGCTTAGGATCAAGTAGGTCTTTTGATGGTTGTAATGTAGGCTAAGGGACGGGTAGGATCAGCTATTTTGGCCAGAAATAGTGACTAAGTTCCTAAGCACTTTAATACATCACATTGTATCATTGACACTTTTTTCTTTCAACCTTTCTTTATTTTATTCTTCCACCCTTGTTCTCGTCTTTTGTTTTTCAATTTTAAGCACAACTCACTTTTCAGCTTTCTTTTCCTTTTGCTTTGCACAACATACCTCTTATGATAGCACTTTCTTTTTCATAACACATTCAAGCACCATTACAATTTAAAGAATCATACTCAACCAATTTCCTCTTATGTTGTCACATGACTTTTTCACTTTAAAGCACTTAGGAATTTGGATCAAATTACGGTCTTAAAAGAAATGGATTAGGCTTACATACAAGGTTGTCAAAGAAATAGGCTAAAGGATCAAAAGGGTTTAACTAGGATGATTTACATGGGTAGGAAAAACTGAAGGTAAACATGTATAGGTTGCCAAAGAAATGCCTAAATCATATCCTAAACTTACATTCCTTATTTTCGCTTTGCATACATACGAGGCAAGTTCTAGCATCAGCCACATACATAGAATATACTATTAATCTCACACACACAAGGCACATGGTCGACTTGATTGGTAGTAATATAGACTCTCGACCCAATCAATTGAAGGAATTGAATCACACAATATCACATAATGAATCACAACTAGAGCCTAAACGTCTCAATAGTCACAATTGTAGCACATACTCTTGTTATAATCTCATGCTGCCTATCAAAATAATTTCATGTGAAGCTAGAAAAAAATTTAACTACTAAAAAAAACGAAACAAAAATGAAACAAACGCAAACAAACATAGATGTGAATAGATAAGTATAGCATGCAATACCACCACCCCACACTTAGTTGGGACACTGTCCTCAGTGGAAAATAAATACGAGGAACCTGGTTGGTCGGACTTATCCTCTATGTCTGGGGTCATACCCCTTGCATTGGAATCATCGTCAGAGTCGTCATCCTCAGAAGTTTCTCATAAGTATCCCACTTAATTCCAAGTGTGAGTCGGGGTATTTGCTGCGAGGAGGGTTCTCCTTGGTCCTTGCAACTTCTCTTTTTGCCCTTTTGGGAGGTGGTAGCCTTCTCCTTGCCTTGTCTCGCTTTAGGTGCCATTGTACCTGAGACTAGAAATAGTGTTAGTTGCAGCACAATCTCACTTGATACAATCTATAAGCAAGTACTAGGGGTACCACCCCACACTTAGTTTTGTTGCACAAATCAGCGAGGTGAACGTAGTCGATTTACTCAGATTTCGTCGACATACGTTTTAGGATTGTGTTCCAACAAGAAAATCAGCATTGTATCACTTATTTGCAGCCATTGGGGGTTACCACATGGAATCGATATTCTTACAACAAGCACAACCTCCTAAGTCGATAGGCACTATAATCTTATCCCGATGGCCGGGATAGTCTAACATGTAAGCATCCAAACAACACTCTTAAGCAATATTCATAGCCATATCTATTCAGCAAATATCATAACAATGCTATTGAAACCAAATTCAAGTCGGAAATAAGTCAAGAATTCCCTACGTATATGTTCACTCACATGATTATGCAACAACAATTCAAACACATGAACATCACCAACAATCTTATATGATTTAGCAATTTATAATAAGCATAGCAACGTAGTACTTACGATAAATAAATGAAGAATATGAGAGTACTTACTTGCTTGAAGCTTGTGGAGACGGTGTTGTGAATTGGAAGAGCAAAAGAAGAAAATTTTGAGAAGATTTGGAAGGTTATGTTGGCGCCTTTAGGGTGTTTTCTAATGTGGTTGTGTTGTAAAACTATGTCCCCTTTATATAGGAAGAGTATGGGTCGGGTTATGACCCATTTACAATCGGATTTGGGGACAAAATCACCCTATATGCGGCGCATATCCCTCGGCATAACACATGTATATGCGGCGCATTGTCCATGGCATAATGGGACATATGCGCCGCACATGGTATGGCATATCTAGGCATATGCGGCGCATATGGTATGGCATTTGGTCTCAGTATCTCAAATGCCATAGCATAGGCGGCGCATAGTCAAAAGCACACCTAGGAATAGGCGGCGCATAGTGTATAGCACACTAGATTCCGAGTCCTTAGGCTATAGAATAGGTTGTGCATCGTTCGTGGCCTATTTATACCAAGTCCTAGCCTTCCTCGAAGCCTATTATGACGTGAGAAAAGGCTCAATCCATAGCCTTATGCATCACCATTCCTAACTCACCAACTTTACCATACAATGCGTCCAAATCGTCAATTGAAATCAATCTCCTCGTTGAATACTTCTTGCACCTATTTTTGCTCAAAACCAAACGAAAACGATTAGTACGATGGGTTGCCTCCCACCTAGCGCCTTAGTTTTGGTCGTGGCACGACTCTTATTTTTGGATTTTCATTAATCAAAAACAAGACAAGTACTAGAATGAAAGAAAACGAAAAAAAAATGATAAAACGATGGGTTGCCTCCCATCTAGCGCCTTATTTATTGTCGTGGCTCGACGTAGTTACCTCGAGTACTCAGACTTCGTCGAGGTAAGTGATGGATCGTTTTATGAAAGGATTTAGACGACAATGAGGCTTACCTGTGGTCATGCGATCTTTTTCGAGCTGGCTCATACGTTTCTCCGGATAGTCACCAATTATATCATCAATAGTCCAACCCATAGCTCTCTTGTATCTCCTCAGAGCAGAGATGAGAGCTTCTACGTGCTGTTCACTTAAATCATCTGCTCTCCCAGGAAGTATATTTCTACTTTCCAGGAACACATACTTTAGATAATCGGGAAGCTCTTGCGATTCTAGCATTGGTGGCTCGTCAAAGGGAGTCTTCGCTGTTGGTTGATTCTTGAGATCACAATCTGGTTGCTTAGGAGTATAAGACTCTATTTCTGTTAGATCACCCATAAGTTCTTCATAATCTTCATTATCCTCATGCTCAACATTCAGTGGCGCAGCAGACAATGGCTCAACAGTAGGTTGTTTCTCTATAGATAATGCTTTCATATCCTCATAATGAACATCAGCTACAGATGACTCATTCATATCGCTGGGCTGCTTCATTGTTTTGCATATATCAAACCGTACAACTTCGTCAACCACTTTCTTGCCTTTTGCTGAAGTTTCCAGCGCCTTACCACTTCTGGTAGTGATAGCCATGCATGACCCATCATTCCTTGGGTTTTGCACAGTATCGCTAGGTAAGGTGCCGGCTTTTCTTTGGTTGAGTGCTGCTGAAAGTTGACTGAATTGCTGCTCTAGTTGCTTGATAGAAGTGGAATGAGAATCAACTAATTGCTTCATGGAGGCTAAATCGTCGATTACCTCTTTAACTCCCGCGCTTGTTGCTTCCACTCCTTTCAATAACTTAGCCATCATGTCTTCCATACTCCCAGAATTAGATGTGGTGGTATCACGTCTACCAGGGGGAACGTACAAACCACTCTTTTCATTATATTTCTTCCAACTACCTTGGTCTTTGTTTCCAGATTTATCATAATGGTTCCGACCTTGGTTTCCTTGGGCATTCCCACGGAAACCCCTCTGATTGTTCAAGTAGTCGGCCTCCGCTTCAGAATCAGATTCGTCTCTTCCTTTTAGCGCTACATCTTTCACTTTTTCGGTCTTCCCTGATAATAAGTGCTTGGTAAGAAGATCCATCTGCATTTTCATGTGAGCCATGTCTTGGTCACGATCTTCTTGTCTTCGCCTCTGCTCTGCAGTCATGCCAAAAGATACAGTAGAGCTTGCTACCTCAGAATCCCTGGTATACCAAGCTCTACTTTGCTTCGTCATCCGATCTAGCATATTGCTTGCTTGCACAAAGGTGAGGTCCATAAATGATCCACCTGCTGCATTATCAACCACTGGCTTAGTCACCGAATTCAACGCTCTGTATAATATCTCCATCAAGTGGACATTGGTCATATGATGGTTTGGGCATCGCATTAGCTTCGTCTTGAACCTCTCCCATGTTTCGTGGAGAGCTTCAGTGGGAAGCTGTCGAAAATTGATGATCTCATCTCTCAACTGTGCTCTTTTGGATGACGGAAAGAATCTTTCTAGGAAAGCGTCTCTCAATTGCCTCCAATTTGTAATAGAATCAGGAGTCAGCCCATTCAACCACATAGTTGCCTTCCCAGACAGAGACAATGGAAATAGACGTAATCGAATTGCATTCTGTCCAACTCCAGGATTGTCGAATGACTTGCATGTAGAAATAAAGTTGATCAGATGCATGTTCGGATCATCGCCTGCTAGTCCACCAAATAATCCCTTGAGTTGCAAAAGCTGAATCATGGCGCTAGTGATATTAAACTTTGCTCCGGGTGCCAATGGCGGAAGAATAATAGCTCCGGTGGCACCAGGTCCATCAAGATCATCCTCATCATCATCAAACGGTATATGCACAGCTCGGCGTTCGGGCCTATATCTTGCTTGACGATCTCTTCTGTTTGCTGGTGTCGCCATCTCAGCAGTATGCTGTGGGTTTAATAGCTCTTCATCGCCCAGATCCTCATCGTCAAGATTTGTTGCTCGCCTATGGTTATCAATATTTTGTTGATGCACTTGAGCAGCCATCCTTTCAATTTCACGTTGTGCCTCCATTGATGCACTGAATAAACCTAAAAAAAAACAAAAACAACAACTAAAAGTAAAAGTACGAGAATCTTTGACCAAAGGGTCTAGTAATTATCACGAACTTGATTGACACTAGTATTCCCCGGCAACGGCGCCAATTTTTGATAACGCTCAATCTACAGCTCTCGTAGGAGTGTAAAGCGGTCGTTAGCAAATATAGAACCCAACTGGGTTGGGTATCGATCCCACAGAGAATAGCTTGGTCAACAAGTAAGTGAAATTATTAGACTTTTGATGCAAGTCTCGTAAGAATGGGGGGATTGTAATAAGTAACCAAAGTAATGAAATAAAAGCTGAAAAATAGCAAAGTAAAAGAGAAATATTGTCACGTTGGTTGTAAACAATGAGAATTGAAGCGTTGGGGTTATGTCCACCTTCTGAGGTATACGTCTCTATTGGCTATGAGTGTGTAGAGTCTTGACATGCAATTGCTTATAGAGAATTGTAGTCGATGGTAAATCCAAGCGTCTCTCGACCTAAACAAGGACTATTTCACTTTAACTCTCTCGAGCTTAAAGTGTGTCTAGCGGTACGAATTCTCCAAGAGGTTAGTCCAGTTACGGCACTAGCTTTTTAATAGGAAAGGGTGTCCTACTACCTTGACATTATCTCTTTTCCAGACAAATAACCTTTCTCTCGAACAAGTTAAATGTTAGACTGGCGTTGGTCTATGCGTCTTCTTTTCTAGACATATAACCTTTCTCTCGAACAGGTTAGATGTTAGAATGGCGTGTTCTTGTGTTTGAACCGCAAAGGATGTAGATTTAAGATGAAGAGAATAATGATATAAGCAATATACGTGTCTTGAACTCACAAGCTCATAGCAATAGATAGTAACTCATTCGGCTTCCATAACCCCAACTAAGAGGTTTAGTTACCCATGAATGCGAAGGATATCACGTTTTGCATGGTGGATGGAGTGTAAAAGAGGTGTTAGGCGTGTGATTTTAGTGATTCCGTAGCAAGTAACGATTCTCTTGTTGTGGAATTTAAGAGTTGAATGTTTGTGGTGGAAGATGAGAGAGATGGAAGAAAATTAATAGTTTAAGAATGAATTTCTTGAATTTAGAGAGGAGTTGCCTCCACTAAGGGAGGACTTGATTAAAATCTCTAGCATGATAGGGTATTTATAATACTCCTATCCTACTCCTACTATGCTAATGAAATAAATAACCAAATCCTACTAAACTAAGGAAATACTTAACCCATTTGTACTAGGTTAATGTAACATTCTCCTAATCCAAATAAACTAATGAAATACATAACCCAATTGTACTAGGTTAATGTATCATTGTCAAAATCCAGCTTTGTGTCTGTAAGTCCCCAAAGTCTTCAGAAATGCTGTTTTAGTCCTGGACAGATTTTCCATGCAGTCCCCAAAGTATTCAGAAATGCTGTTTTAGCCCGGGACAGATTTTCCATGCAGCAGATTTGGTCCTTTAGGCGTCCAGCTCCTTTCCACTTCGTTTGTGAGCTTTCTTTTGCGTCAAGTAAGCCATAAAATGCTGTATTTTGCATCATTTATACCTGAAACTTTCCTAATCATGTTTGTTAGCTCATTTATAGGAAAAAGGACTAAAAGTGCATGAAATATATAATTTGTTCTCAAAACTAGGCTAAAATATGGGCAAAATATATTGATATAGGCACGTAAATTTGCCTATCATCAATCTCCACCGGAGAACACATGCACATGGAGAGGATAATAAAAATGTGTGCACACACAAAGATCTGTAGCCTTGAAGTTATTTACTCTTATTCATGATTTTTTTTTTTTGAGAAATAATGAAATTTTTTATATTATTATTATTATTATTAGGATTCTTAGTGCTATTAGTACTGTGTTGGGCATTGATATGTGAAATAGTTATATTCAAATTTATTTTTTGATTTTCATTGATATATTTGGAATAATCTTAGATCAGATAAAAAATTCTTTTTACCTTATTATAAAAAATGTTATCATGTGTAATTATAAGTGAGTATCTTTAGGCATTGTTTTTAATTGCTTCTATAGTCTTTATAAGCTAAATTTTTAAAAAAAATATTCACTTAAGATTAAAAAGGCGGAGTGTAATTTGGATAATACAACTTTCATTTTCTTTGGTGAATTTATATACTGTTTTATTTAATTTTAAATTATTGAATGTAAGGTATTTATTTGCTTTCTTATTTACAAAACCTTAGGTCATAATATAATTAAATTATGTTATTTAAAATATTCCTCTATTGTAGTTTTATTGTGCTATTAAATATAAAAATTAAGTGAGATAAAAATAAGAAGATAAAATCAATAAAAATAATTTTAATTTTTATGAAAAAAAATGCTTTAAATCCTAGACAGGTTTTAGTCACATTCAAAAATATTCGTCTCAATTAAGAATGTAGTGTACGTATCTTTTTCGAGGCATTTAAAAATTCAAGGATGTAATAATGCACTTTGACAAATATTTTCTAAAAAATAATTTTCACAATTTATTTAATATAAAAGATATAAATAGATATTTTAGGTATACTAAAATTGAGCAAATTTAGGCGTTAACATAATTTATTAAAATAATTTAAGTTAAGATAAGTCAATTAAGCAACCATGTTAGAATCACGGGACTCAAGGGGTGCCTCACACCTTCCCCTCGGTCAACAGAATTCCTTATCCGGTCTTCTGTTTTCCCAGATCAAAAGAGTTATTTCCTTTTGATTAGGGATTCAAAAAGGTTCGGATCGGGAGTAACCACTAGTGATAGGGCAAAAATAGGGGGGAGGAAAAAAGAAAGAGCGATTCCTACATTAAATCAATTGATTCGTCATGGTAGAGAAGAAAAATGGTGCACGATCCGCACTCGAGCTTTGGATCAATGTCCCCAGAAGCAAGGAGTATGCACGCATGTTTCAACGAGAACACCGAAAAAATCTGATTCATCTCCACGTAAGATAGCCAGAGTATGGTTGAGCAATAGACACGATATATTTGCTCACATTCCAAGTGAAGGTCATAATTTGCAAGAACATTCTATGGTATTAATAAAATGAGGTAGAGTGAAAGATTCGCCAGGTGTGAAATTCCATTGTATTCGAGGAGTTAAGGATTTGTTGGGAATTTCGGATCAAAGAAGAGGTAGATCAAAATATGGAGCGGAAAAACCCAAATCAATTTGAATGGAAGATGCCTCTGGAACTCCTTTTTATCGGTAATGATAGGTAATAATCCCTATTCAATATCGTTACTTTAATTGAAAAAATCCTTCGACTCGATCCTTGAGCGAAAAAGGGGTGTGACAGCATAAAGATAATATTTCAGATGCTTTGTATCATGCAACTATAAATTATTGATGGTGGATCTTAGCATTGACTTATGGCTATTGTTTTGGTGTTGAACTTACGGTGGACAATATAATTGCACAGTAATTTTTTAATAGGTTTAATGCCAATCTTCATACAACCGGGATTATTGCAGCTAGTTTTGGTTTAGCAAACTTATTTTCCACGCATGGAGCAGAGATGTTGTCTGATATCGTGGCGAAAAGGTTCGGTATGATTGGAAGGCTCTGGGCACTTTGGATTATGCAAACATTAGGGGGCTTTCTTTGTGTTCTTTTAGGGAAAGTTGAATCGTTAAGTGGTTCTATTGTTGTGATGCTTGTGTTTTTGGTGTTCTGTCAAGCTGTCTGTGGACTAACTTTCGGGGCTGTTCCATTTGTTTCAAGAAGGTACTATTCTCATACCTGATTTTGGTATTACTACTCAAGGTTAAAGGGAAAAGAGAATGGTTTTCACCATTCAAGCATGAAATTTGCTGGAAATAGTAGAAGTAAAAGAGACAAAAAGTTGAATCAACACCTACACCTACAGATGGAATTCCTAATACATAATCATTTTAATTAAAGCATGTTGTCACTCTAGTATTGTATTTTGTTACTCTTGTTTTGTATTGTATTGTGTTGTGTTGTGTTGTGTTGTGTTGTGTTGTGTTGTATTGTTTTTTATTGCTAAAAGTTGCACAAATTTCTGTTTAAGCTTAGTTCCCCACTGCAAAGAACTGTAATTTGATGTGTTATTATTTAGGGTAACTTACATAAATCCCTGAATCTTTAAGTGATATTACATAAAATTCTGACTATTTTGTTAATTAAATTTTATCCCGATTTTTTGAAATGATGATACATATGTTGTATGGTGATACATATAAAAAAGTGATACATTTGAAACAAACAAGATATTTATTTAAGGAAATAATAGATTCTCTTTTATTCATTGTATTCTTTTATTTAAGGAAATATATCTAATTTTTCTCTTTTTTTGATTTAATTTAGATGTTTTAGTTATGTTTCTCTTTTTTCGTCTGTAATTATGAATGATATGTTTGTTGATACACAATTTTGACCTCCCAATATTACATTTAGGCTACTATTTTAGCAATATAATTAAATTTTAAAACGTAGTATTTTTTTCTCGCATCAAACAAATTTTTAACGTGTCACATTTATATTTTAAAAATGCACAAATTATTTTTATTATCTTTTAACATCGTGTTACAATATTTATCCATTTAAACACAACATTTTAGGTAATTTTATTTAAATTTAGTTTTCCATTATTTAATATTATTTATTTATTATTGATATTATCATCATTATTATTTATTCACTAATATTATTATTTATTATTATTATTTATCATCAATATTATTAATAATATCTATTATTTACCATTTATTATTTACTCTTATTTACGATTACTATTATTTATTATCATTATTATTATTGTTGCTAGCTTTATTTTTTTATTTTTTATCTATTTAAATATTGACCGAATTTAAAATTACTTTGCTTAATTTATTCACTTTTCAACCCAATTTATTCAATTCCTTACGATTTTAGCCCTCTTATTACAATTATAGCCTAAATCAGACTTAGTTCATTTCATTTTCAATTCTAACCCAATTCTCGGCTTATTAATCTTAACCGTTGATCAAAATTGATTCAGCGGCTGAGATCAAAGACCTTTTTCTTTCCTTTTAAAGATCAAATACTCCCAAATCCCTAACCCTAGACCAAAGTAGCCTCCTTTCTATATCTCTCTCTACCTCTCCTCTCCATCTTCTCTCCAAAAATACTCAAACCGTCGCCGCTCCCACCCTTTCTGGCGAACCATCTCTCCAAATCTCTGATACCTCTCATCAACAACAGTCGAACAATGGCAGCACCCATCGAAGAAGACAGTCGGCGCCGCCCTTGAAGCAGATGCCATGGCTACTGTCGCTGCTCTTTCTCCTTTCTTCGGCCTGTGCACCATTGTCGAATACCAGCCGCCTCACCAGCCATGCATCCAGTCGAGTCCTCCTCTGTCCTCTAGCTGCTGCGATCACAACACCACCGCCGCCATACCTCTCCTTTGCAAGCGCCCCCTCTCTCTTCTTCCCGTCACAAAGTAGCAGCAACAGTGACCACAAGCCGCCCCCATCCTTCTCTCCGTCCCTCTCCTCTTCCGATATAACCAGTCCAGATCTACCATTACCTCCGCTGGTCACCACCGAATCATGACAGATTCGTACTGAATCTGTCTCAGGTTTGTTGTCCTCGTTAAATCTTAATATTATAGCCTTCTTCTTCCCCTTTTTCTTTAAACATACTTTTGAGTATGAAATTGTTAAAATTTAACATTGATTTACTAATTTATTCTTTTGAATTCGTGTTCGTTCATTGATATATGCAAAAAGTCCCCATTGATTGTTGGTTATTTGACTGTTTTCTATAATTTTTTTAATTTTTTATCCCTCTAAGCATAATTTTATGGTTTTGACAATGCGAGGTTTGCTATGTATGTGAATTCCTTATTACTGAGTCGGTACTTGGAAAGAGTTGCATACGTATAATGTTTTGAAAAGAAAAATCTATGGTAGGCTCCCTTTTTAGGTATTGACTGATTCTTGGAATGATTTTTGGCCCTTATTTAGAATACACATCATTGTGTATGAAATTTCGGCACGCTTTGATATCTGATTTGTCTTAAATTACTGTGTAACATATTTTTGGTAAGACAGGATACGATTCTGCCTAATTGAAACAATCTGACAGCTCTGTATTTTACTAGTTCCACCAGTTATGGTAAATAATTGGGCATATGTTGCACTTATGGTAAATTGGTCCTTTTACCTTTCTAGTTGATTCTTGATGTATTCCTTTTCTCTTTTAATTTCAAAAATTAAGCTTCTTTGAAGATCTTTTTTTCCTTTTAACGCTACAACTCCTTTACTATATAAACCCCCTCCCTTCTTATTAACAGACAGTTCTGAAGCTCCAATTACAATTACTACTCTCTTAACAAAATCATTGGTTACTTTAATACAAAATCCATTAGACACTTTAAAAGTTCTTTGGTTTTTTTGAGGCTTACTGGAATCACCGCATAGTATTCTTACAAGTGTTTATATTTATTATTTCTATTATTTCTTATTGTTTTTCACCTGTAAGTACCTAAAATGATGCAATTTAATTATCTATTTGCTCATTGGATGCTTTAATGTGTTAGAAAGCATGTTTATAGGAACTCTTCTGTGATACTTATCATGTCATTGTTTGATCGTTTGTGTATAAAGTCACACCATGGTATATTCGTTTGCCTTCATGTTTACCGTGTTGTTGCCTTACGTTTGACAGGTCATGATTATTGAAGAGTCGAAACTTGGGCAGGATCGTTTACTTGAACTTCTCTTTGTCCTAGTTTCATAGCCTCTTATTTGTCCATTTGTATTGCATAAATATTATTCTTGATATAATAATAAAATTTGGGGATTGCTTCGGGGGGCAAAAATTTACGTTCTCTATGAACGGTTTAGATAGGCACAACTTAGGTTTATGTGCAATATGTGTTATGTGGATCATCCAGGCACACAAAGTTAGGATTATTAACATATGAATTAGTTAGATGCTTTTATTAATTAACTCACTTAGAAATCTTGACTGTAGGTTTTTAATTAACATTCGATGCATTAAATCATGTCCAACCATGATAACACCTTTTTAATATGTCCACATTGATATGATAATGTGGCATGCATGTTAACAGTTAATTGTAGGCATATTAATGGGTCCCTAATAAGTATAAAACTGTTAAAAAATTGATTTTAATTGTGTTGTTTCATGTATTAGTACGTAAATACAAAATAAGGCATGTCAATAATTTTAAAGCACAAAATTCCTGCGCATTAACATATTATTCTTTAATATAATTTTAGCATATCTGATCAATTTTTCAGCATATTTAATAAAAATTTCAGCATAATTAAATTAATTTTCCTGCATGTTCAATTGGATTCTAGCATATTTAAATTGCATTTTTAGGCGTAGACAACTAATGTTCAGCATGTTAAATTACTATTTTTCTATTTTTCATCATGTTGAAATATTAGGCATTAGGCAGTCTTGGCATGTTTTCAGCATATCAACATGAGAATGTTATGCCTTAACATTATTTTCAGTATGTTTAATGACAATTTTTGATGTTTTCTGAATGACAAATAAACGAATTCCGCTCAGCATGTTTAGAACTATGTTTTCACATAAGATATTAGTGACCTGCATGCTAAAAATCGTATTCTCATATAAGTCAGTTAATTTACAGCATGCCTCCACCATTAGAATGCAAGTTCAACATGTTTAACTGAATTTCTTGCTTATTAACATAAATTCCTGCACAATTTTCAGTATGTTAACATTAAATTTCTGCACGTTTAAACAAATTTTAATATGTTTCTGCACACAATAAAACAACTTTCAGCATATCAACCTAATTTCTTGCACTATTTTCAGCATGCTCGCATAATTTTCCTGCACTACTCTTAGCATGTTAAATGTTAGATTTTAGGTATTCCCAACATGTTGAACACTAGTTCGAGTACATATTGCATCATGCATTAGTTCATAACACTCAATTCATGAGCACAATTCCTCAACACATTTGCCACACTTTAGACACCCTCTTTTAAACAATTAGCAACACGCTGTTATATACATGAATCATAGTTATTTTTTGTCATACTAATAAATTGTTGAACACATAGACATCATGCCTATATGTTAACAAAAGATAAATAATTATGTGTTGTTTGTTTGTTAATCACATTAATCTCATTAATTAATCAAGAGGCTAACTTAGGATTATTATGTGCTACTTGTTGTCCAACGTGTTACGCGCTTAGAGTCCTAGGTAACATAGTTTTACTTTTGTATAGAGCACAAATCCAAAATAGTATAGTCCAATGCCTCTTGGACGATAGGTGGGATGATAAGTGTTACTAAGAGACGTTAGTTTATCCTTGTCATAGAACACCCTCGGACTTGACATCCAACCTAGGTGGAGTTGGACGGGTAGTCATTTGGAAATGATGATCTCCAACAAATTAAAGGTAAGACATACTTGTCCACGAGTTCGGTCTGTGGGTTGGATGATGAATAAACAAGTTGGGATTCTTGTCCGAATGAGACCAGAACATTTCTTTATTTAATTTGGACGATTTCTTTTAATCTTTTTATTTACTTTACATGTTCATTTAATTTTGGGTGGTTAGTTTATTATAAAGCAGTCCCGTTTTTACTGTAAATTAAGTTATTTCATTCTCCTCGCCTGTCTTATTTACATATTTATATTGATTTTATCACTTAGATGATTAATAGATAAATAATTAAGTTAAATGTTTGTTAATTAATTTATCACCTAGATAAGTATTAAATTAATAATAAAACAAGAGACCTTATTTGATCACATAGAATCTCTATGTAAAGTATGAATTCGGCCGAAAATCACCTTTGTGGACCTAGAAAGGTGCCTAACACCTT
Organism: Capsicum baccatum var. pendulum; assembly: GCA_030864225.1. Classification (NCBI taxonomy): domain Eukaryota; kingdom Viridiplantae; phylum Streptophyta; class Magnoliopsida; order Solanales; family Solanaceae; genus Capsicum; species Capsicum baccatum. The sequence continues at coordinate 28,256,409 of CM061550.1, read as the reverse complement.
TCTTTTGAGGTAATTTGATCCCTTGCCCGAACTCTGGTGAACTAAGACAAAATAACAAAAATAGCTTCATAGTAGCCTAGACTGGTGCTCTAACGCACCTTAATATGTTAGGTGGCGACTCTTCACAATCACATTCATCCTCAAACAATCCCAAAAAGAGTGGTCACGTCGAATGCCACTTTTCGTAAGGAAAATGGGGCGCGAAGGAATAGCGACTCTGCTGGGGATATTTGGTTCTAACAATTACGAATTTGTTCTTTATGTGGGATTCTATCTATGTGTTTTTATGTTTGTATAATATTGTTTGCTTGTGACATCATGATTTAATTTCTATATGTTCTCCTTTTATTGTTTATTTACATCATGAGTTATTAGTCTCTTCCCCTTTTCCTTTTTTATGTGTATTTCAAATGACTCTATTTCTATTTCTTTCCCTTTTTCCCCTGTTATTGATTATGTGTTATCATGCTTATTTATTTGTATATTTCTTAGCATGTCATTTTTATTATGTGCTATGTGTTACTGCTTTTATATAATTAGCATTTCGCTCATACCTTCCTTCGCTTGGAACCTCCTTTGTTTTCCTTTTACGAATGGTTGCATGGTTTCACGGACGTTCTCTCTTAAAACATCCTTCAAGAAATGCCTTGTGGATCAGTCGATCAGCGGTGCGTTGACAACCACAAGCTTTCCCACTCTCAAGTTGTCTACTTGGGGGAACCATGTCAAAACCACTCTTATTTCTATAATTTAACTATTTATCCCTTTACTAAGGAATAAACATTCTAAAAACCTAGGATGTCATGCTATAAAACCTGGCCCTAAGTTATAAGGGATCCCACGATCCCAAAAAGAGCGCCTCACTATTTATGTGCATTTTGAGAGACAATTATGCTTAAATAATGTCATTTTCTCTTTGGGGGGTAGGGTAGACTAAAGTTTTGTTTTGCAGATTTAATGGCCATCCTGACCTCATACCTAAGATGTGGCATGGTTTGGTGCACGCCGCCGCACATGAAACATTGGTGGTCAGATTTGGGAAATTATGAACAAAGTGTGATAGAGAAAGCATGGGGAAGTTTGCCGTCCCTCATGAACATCACCCCTTGTAGAGAACTAACTGAAGCTACTACTACATTTTGGGATGAAACGAGATCAGTATTCTGGTTTGGAGACATAGAAATGACCCTATATTTGGAGGAAATCGGAGGATACGTAGAGAACAAGATGTTTCCAACAACAATGAGGTGGCAAAGGGCTGAGGGTATCATTCCCAAAAGTGTCACTTTACAAGAAGCAAGCAACAAATTGGGCTTTCATGGCAGTCGACTAGTAGTATATGTGGTGTGGTCGAAAATGCCTGATAGTTATTTGGATAAGAGATTCGCCCATTGGCAAGGAAAAGAAATATACGTAGCAGAAGGTTCTGACCCTAACTCTTGGAAAGATAAACGAATCTTTGCATTCATCATTTACTTCTTAGGAATGGTGGCTTTCCCAATCAAAGCAAAAGAAGTAGTGCACACTCGTCTGATCACCGTAGATGATGCCTTATGCAATGGGATTCAAAAGAGGGATTGCACGAATGTACCAATGATAGTAGCAGATATTTATCGGTCCCTTGGACGTTGTAAAAATAGCGCCAAACATTTTAAAGGGTGCAATTTATTACTGCAGTTGTGGTTGATTGAGCATCTTCAGAAAATCCCTGGTGTACAAAGCATGCCTAGATACTCGAGACATATTGGGAGTCAAAAGAATCAAGTGACCAGGTGAGGCAGAGAAGTATGTTGGGGGTCATGATTGAAGATTACATCCAATAGATGTTCCTATGGTTCCCGAGCACAGATTTTATGACTTCTACTCAACAACAAGAACCCTTGATTTTGGCGGGAATTCATGGACTGCAACCATACTTTCCTACTAGAGTTATGAGGTAAGCAGGAAGGCAATAATTAGTCCCACGAGTTACTAATATGGAGGCATACCGAGTCGACTACAAAGATGATAAGATTCCAAATGGCCATGGCATTGCCAAGACTTAGGGTAAAAAGACCCGCCTAAACATAGAGAGAATTGCGCCAGATAAATACAATGCAGGCTACATAGTGAGTTATATTGAATGGTTGCATGATGATTGGGAAAACAAATTGACCTTGGGCATCAAAAGGGGTAGACATATCAATGACAAGGAGGCCGAAGCACAAGACCTCTACCGCAAGTTCAAGAAGAGGATTCTAGAATCTGAAGCACGCAACTGCCATATAATTACAGAGAATGCCAAAGAAATCGCCAACATGGGGAAACAACTGGAATCTTTGAAGTACCATGCTCTAGGAATGGAAAGAAAGGTGCAAGAGCTCTAAGATAAATTCGACAAGTAGGGACAAAAATGCGCCAATATGGGAAGCATGGGAGAAAAGTTAGCATTAGATTATCTCTTGAAAAGCCGCCACCACTTTGACAAGGCCCTAGAAGATGACAAGAAGGAGCAAGAAGAGGACGTATTTTGAATGTAGTTTAGCCTTCATTTTCTTGTGTTTATTTATCGCAATGTTAAAACAGTTTGAATGAAATAAAGTTTATTTTCTTTTGGGGGTTTATCTTTGAGCAAATGACATTATTTTATGGCATAATTATCTCTCAAACAATGATAGGCCTACATCTGGCTCAAAAGAGGCTCCCATCTAGGACACGTCAAACAATGTGCTATGTGTTAATCTAGTTTGTTCTTTTTATCACTAACACACTAACTTCTTCACCTTTATTGTTTCGTTTGTCTTGTTTCCCCCTCCCATAGGTTGATTTTTGCAGTCTGGCCTATCATACTAGATCAAAAGGGGATCCTCCTTCTCCTTCTCCTTTACCTATAAGTTCCAGAGGAAAAAAAACAATGGGTGATCATCACATTGTTGGAGAAAAAGAGGGTACTAGTTCAGAAGGGGATAGTGTCATCGGTCAGAACAAAATGATGATGAAAATGGAACAAAGAATCCTGGAACTACAAGAAGAATTGGCTTAAGTCCGTAACCTGGATAATCTTTCCCTTAACTTGAACACTCCAGAACTACAAGCCGATAACTTTGCCATCCCAAAATTCCAAGCTTCTTCCGACCATCCAACACCTCATCTCCAGCCTTAAATTCCAACCAATGTCCAAAATCTCCAAAATACCATAGCTCTTCTATATATGCCTACTCAAGAACCTAAAAACTCCTCTTATCCTTCTCCACAAAAGCCTCCGCATCCAAAAATATACCATCATCACTCATTCGGAAGCCATAACCTAAACCCCATCTATGTTAAAACACTTTCACTCAACTATCCTCAACTCACATCCGAGAACTAGGAGAATGATTATACGATACAGGTTGTAGTTGAGAGATTAAGATATTTAGAGGGAAACAAGGGTATGAAGGGTCTCAATTACAAAGACTTGTGCATCCATCCAGATGTAGAGCTACCGGAGGGGTACAAACCTCCCAAGTTTGAGTTGTACAATGGAACTGGAGATCCTAAGGAACATCTGCGTGTTTATTGTGACAAACTAGCGGGTGTAGCGAAGAATGAGAAAATTTAGATGGATCTATTTATGAGAAGCCTCATAGGAGAGGCTCTCATGGTACATTGAATAAGATGTGAAAAAGTAGGCAGGTTGGCTTGACTTGGCCTCTAGCTTCGTCGATAGATTTGGGTACAATATCAACGACGCTTTTAGTTGGATTTACATGCAGGAGATGAAGAAGAAATTGAATAAATCCTTCCGTGAGTATGCCATGAGATGGACGGACGAGGCTGTGAGATCTCGACCTCTAGTTGAAGAGCAACAAATAAAGAAATATTTTGTTAAGGCGCAAGAGCCACAGTACCATAACAATCTTAACGGTCACAGATAAGAGTTTCTCCAAAATTATTTGTATAGGAGAAATATTCGAGGAGTGTCTTAAGAATGGTAGCATTATCCGCTTAGACACTCAATGTGCAGAAGCAACGAAAAATAAGAAGAAGAAAGAGATAGGGTCAGTAATGGTAGCCCAACCTTCGGAGAATGTCCCGAACCATGAAAACCCCGTACTACCTCCCTTACCTTACCCACAAATACTATATCCAACCTCTCTCTACCCACTACAACCTACAATGCCATATCAAACCCCACTATACCAAATGCCACCTCCTTACCAAATGCCTCCACAATTTTCAAATCTTTCCTACCCTGTATATAATGCACAACCCATCCAAGTCGAAACAACCTGACCTACTCATATCCCTGCTACCAAGCCTGCTGCCCCCAAACCCAAGGAAAATATTGATAGAAGACAATATATGCCTTTAGCTGAACCGATGGCTCAACTATACGAAAGGCTCAAAAAAGTGGGCCATATCACCACCATTCCTATTGTACGAGTTGACATAAAGTCACTACAGTATCCATTATCAAACCTGCGCCTACCATTCTGGCATAAGGGGGCACCCCATTGAGGCCTGTTTTGCATTGAATAATAAAATTCAACAATGATCAATACTAAGGTGATTCAGTTGAAGGACCTAGAACCGAACATCACCACAATCCTCTCCCTGCTCATGAGGTAAATATGCTCGATGTTGATGATGATGTAGACTTGGAGCATTCTATCTGGGTCATTGAAAAGGCAAACAGTACTCCTATCAGTGTATAGAATCAAGTACCATTTGAGGTCGAAGTTGCCACGCCCAAAGCTCTCTTCACTGTTGTGAGAGCTACCCCGACTGTATACAATCCTCATGCAGTTCCATGGAATTATGCACTCAATATTTTAGGAAAGGCAAAGATAGCTGAGACAGACGTTGCGCAAGGGATGGCCGGATTAGGCAGAATATACACGCTTGAAAACTTATTTCAAGGAATTTCTAGTAAGGGAAAGCAACCTACCATCGGGGTTAAAGAAGATAGCATTTGGAATAAAGTATAGGCCAATGAGTATTCTATGGCCGAGCTAGACTTCGGCTCAAATATCAATCTTAACATTGCTACAGACTTTCGAAAATCACCAAAAGGCTTTGATGAGGGTCCTAAGAGAAGCTTATATTCTAACCACCATAACAGGCGGGGAGATGGCCCACATGCTAGGGCAAGTATTTGAGGCATAGAAGATATCATTTCATGATGATGAATTACCACCCAAAGGTAGAGCACATAATCGGGCTCTACACATCACATTGCAGTATGGGGGGAGAATAATATCCCGTGTGCTAATTGATCCAGGCTCAAGATTAAATATTTGCCCTTTGAACACCTTGACTAGATTGGAGGTTGATATATCCAAAGTGCAGACTTGGAAGATGAACGTGAAAGGCTTTGATGGCTCCCAAAGGGGCACTATTGGGGAAATCGTGTTGGACATGATTATGGGCCCAGTCACTTTTCCTATAACCTTCCAAGTAATGGATATTCCCGCCTCCTACAACTTGCTGCTCTAACGTTCATAGTTTCATGCGGTTGGCGTCGTATCCTCCACTCTTCATTAATGTCTTAAGTTTGAATACGACCACCAGGAGGTCATGATACATGGGGAGAAGGTGCATCCCATATATGCCATTGAAGGAAAGAAAGAACTTGACGGGGAAATGTTCCACACCCTTGAGTTGGTATGGAGTATCGAAGGAGGGTCGCATAATGACGCATTGTATATTTTCGTACAACATAAAGGGCAGGTAGTTCAGCATGTGTTGATTGATCTATGTTCAAGAGTAAACATCTTTCCTTTGGCTACCCTGACAAGTTATGAAGTTGACATGACCCAAATCCAACCCCGAATAAGGGTTATAAGGGTATATAATGACTCCCAGTGAAATACTGTTGGGGAAATCATGTTGAACATTACACTGGGCCCTGCCATATTCCCCATAACCTTTTAGGTAATAGAAATTCCTACCTCATACAATTTGCTGCTCGGGCGACCTTGGATCCACATGGCCGGTGTGGTACCTTCCACACTTCACCAATATGTCCGATTTGAATACTTTCAACAAGAGGTGTTGATATGGGGCGAAAGAATACAAGGAGTCCTTGATGCCTTGGAATGGATTGGGAACATAGAGGAAGACACATTGAGTTACATGCAACTCCAGAAATCTCTGGATGCCTTGAGTTACATGAGTTGGCTGGGGTACGAAGAGGAAAAAGGTCTCGGCGCTAGATTACAAGGGATAGTTGATTCTTTGGAATTTGAGGAGAAGGAATACACTTACGGGCTAGGCTACGCAGTTGATGAAAAGGCAATCAAATACGAAAACATGCCATGATCTGTATTGTCACTATATCAAATCTTCCACTCTTAGGGGTTTCACGAAGATGATGAGAATGAGGTTAATGAAATAACAAAAATGCTGAAAGGGCTCGCTATGACTGAGGACATCACCCTCTCTCCTAAAGACTAAGATAATATTGAAATTATGAAGGTAGATATGGCCGGGAATGAGGTCGTGGAGGTAGACATGACTTGGAAAGACACAGGTGGAAAGTTGATGAAAGGGTAAGAACCAGGTAAAGGTTTGGGGGCAAGACTGCAAGGAATCATTGAGCCCATACAGTTGCAGCTTAAGATGGACACGTTTGTTTAAGGATACAGAAGCACTCTAGAAGATTACCTCGACTGGGAGCCTCCTTTGAAAGGCTACTACCGCCCTTTTCCCAATCCCCTGCCTGTACTACATGAGTCCTTCCGTTCTGTCGGTTTTCTGGATCACAATGAAGAAGATGTCATGGAAAGGTTGAAGCTTTTTTCTGACCGAGGAGGATGGTTGCCATATCATTATTAGCGGGGAAGGAGGAGCCCCTAGCCAGATCCATGAATAAAAGGTCACCATCAGTAGCTGGACTGTCACTCCGTCCAAGCCCCATCAAGCACTTGGGTAGACATGATGGAGTTTGAATGTTTTTATTTTATAATAAACTTGATTAGTCGAGACAGTTTGAAGTTTTAGTTTTTTTATTTTCCTTTCAACGCTTTGTTTCAAGACATTTCACAGTATTAATAAAATTTCCCCTTTCAATTATTAACGTTCTTTATTTTTTTTTCTTTCAGCAAAATCATATTTAAAACTATTGAATCTGAGATTGTGACATCTAATAAGACAATACAACATAATATAAGTGAGGTTGATGCTACAGAGGAATTTGAAATCCCCCAGGAATTTGTCAGTAAGGTTGAAGACTTTGAAGACCAACCTAAGGTAAACCTCACAGAATCAGAAATAGTGAACATAGAGTCTTCAGAAGACATAAGAGAGACCCGTGTTAACATCCACTTGCCTAAAGAAGAGAAAGATAAATACTACTAGTTTCTGAAAAAGCATCCGGATGTCTTCTCTTGGTCTTACGCCAATATAATGAGGCTAAGAACTCCAATAGTGGCTTATAGACTGGCTACTGACCTATCTTGTCACCCTGTCAAGAAGAAACTCAGAAATTACAAGCCCGAGCTGAGTTTGAAGATCAAAGAGGACATCTCTAAACAAATTGACGCGGGTATCCTTCGAGTGACCAAATATCCGACCTGGTTGGCCAACGTTGTGCCTGTCTCTAAGAAGGATGGGAAGGTCAGAGTTTGTGTAGACTATAGGGACCTCAACAAAGCCCGTCCCAAAGATGACTTTCCACTCACAAACATTCATATCTTGATTGATAATTGCGCCAAACATGAAACACAGTCCTTCGTGGATTGCTTCGTCGGTTATCATCAAATCAAGAAGCATGAGAATGATGCTGAGAAAACTGCCTTTATTACTCCGTGGGGGGTTTACTGCTACAAGTTCATGTTGTTTGTTCTGAAAAATGTTGGGGCCACTTACATGAGGGCCATGACTGCTTTGTTTCATGATATGATCCACAAGGAAATTAAAGTATACGTGGATGATGTCATCATCAAATCAAAGAGGGATACAAGTCATTTGGAAGATTTAGAGAAATTCTTTGACAGGTTAAGAAAGTACAATCTGAAGTTAAACCTGGAAAAGTGCATTTTCGGAGTCCCTGTGGGAAAGTTACTGGGCTTCATCATCAGTTGTAGGGGCATAGAGTTGGATCCTTCCATGATCTCCCTCTTTCGAAAAGCAAGAAGAACATCATGAGCTTTTAGGGACGCCTCAACTACATCAGCCGATTCATAGCCCAATCCACGGTTATTTGTGAGCCAATTTTTAAGTTGCTGAAAAAAATGCTGCTATAGAATAACAACGAAGTGTCAATAGCCATTCAACAAGATCTAGGATTATCTCTGTCAAACCCTCCTATTTTGGTTCCTCCCGAACCTGGTATGCCACTGCTATTGTACTTATCTGTGACAGACAACGCCTTTGGATGTATTTTAGGTCAGTATGACAAGACAGGCAAGAAAGAACAGGCAATCTACTACATGAGCAAGAAGTTTACTTCATATGAGGCTCGTTATTCTCTACTGGAACGCACCTGTTGTGCTTTGACTTGGGTGGATCAAAAGTTAAGGCATTATCTCTCAGCATATACTACTTATTTGATCTCCAGAATGGACCTATTGAAGTACATAATACAGATGCCAATGCCTACTGGAAAGTTGGCCAAATGGCAGATATTGTTGAGCGAATTTGACATAGTCTATGTCATACAGAAGGCGGTAAAAATGCAAGCACTAGCAGATCATCCGGCCAAAAATCCTGTGGATGACGAGTACCAACCGCTGAAAACTTACTTCCCTGATGAGGAGGTGGCATTCGTAGGAGAGGACATCTCTGAAGAATATGATGGTTGGAGACTATTCTTTGACGGAGCTGCAAATTTCAAAAGAGTTGGATTTGGCGCTGTTGTGATCTCTGAAACTGGCCAACACTATCTTGTGTCGGCCAAACTCAGGTTTTCTTGCACTAACAACATGGCCGAATATGAAGCTTTTATCTTAGGGCTTCGCTTGGCTATCGACTTAAATGTCCAAGATATACTGGTGATTGGTGATTCAGACTTACTAATTCATCAGGTACAAGGAGAATGGGCCATTAAGAACAAAAATATCCTACCCTATCTGGAGTGCGTGCAAGAAATATGCACGAAATTCCACAAGATAGAGTTCAGACACGTCCCAAGGATCCAAAATGAGTTTGCAGAAGCATTGTCCACTTTGTCTTCTATGATCCAATATCCAGATAAAAACTACATTGATCTTGTTCCCATTTACGTTCATGAGCAGCCTGCACATTGCTTCCATGTTGAAGAAGAGTTGGACAAAAAACCATGGTATATGGACATATAGAGGTATTTGAAAAGTGGAGACTATCCTGAGAGTACGACAAGTGTTCAAAAGTGCACCATTTGGAGACTAGCCAATCAGTTCTTCCTAAATGAGGAAATCTTATACAGGAGAACCCTCGATTTGGGTTTGCTAAAATGTGTCGAGGCCAAAAAGATGTCTAGGCTAATTGTAGAGGTACACGCTGGAACATGCGGTCCACATATGAATGGGTTCATGTTAGCAAAAACGATATTGAGATGAGGTTACATCTGGCTAACCATGTAGAGTGATTGCATCCGCTATGTGTAGAAATACCACTAGTGTCAAACTCATGCTGATATGATTCGAGTTCCTCCCAACGAGCTCTACGTTACTAGCTCTCCTTTGCCCTTCACAGCTTGAGGCATGGACATCATTGGTCCCATTGAGCCAACCGCGTCCGATGGTCACAGGTTTATCCTTGTCGTAATTGACTACTTCACTAAATAGGTAGTGGCTACCTCTCACAAATCAGTCACAAATTCATTCGAAGTAACATCATTTATCGGTTTGGAATTTCCGAATCTATTATCACAGACAATGGGACCAACCTCAATAGTGATTTAATGCAAACAATTTGTGAGAAGTTCAAAATCAAGCATCGAAATTCCATGGCATACAGATCACAAATGAATGGAGTGGTGGAGACCACAAACAAGAACATCAAGAGGATCCTATGCAATATGATTGACAACAGTCGACATCGATATAAGAAGCTACCCTTCACATTACTAGGGTACCGTACTACAATCAGAACGTCCACTGGCGCTACACCTTACTTTATGGTTTATGGCAATGAAGCAGTGATACCGGCAGAGGTCGAAATACCATCTTTGAGCATCATTCAGGAAGCAGAATTGAGCGACGCTGAATGGATACAAAGCAGATTCGAGTAATTGTCGCTCATGGACGAAAGATGAATAAATGCAATTTGTTATGGTCAACTCTATCAGAACAGAATGGCCAAAGCTTTCAACAAAAAAGTTAGTCTAAGACACTTCACACCTGGACAGCTGGTTCTGAAGCGAATTATTTCACATCAAGAAGAGGCAAAGGGAAAATTATCGCCCAATTGGCAAAGCCCTTACATGGTTCTTTGAGTCTAGACAGGCAGAGCACTCATACTTGCAGAAATTGATAGCATAGTTTGGTCTAAGCACATCACTCAGACGCTGTTAAGAGATATTATGTTTAACTTATGCCCCTTGAATTGTAATTGGAACAACATTTGACCTAATTCTCATTTAAGAGGGATAGTAGGCGCTCCTTTGGAGTTCGGTCACTTCATAATAAAACATTTTCTTCCTGTCTCTTGGAATACTGTAACTGGGATAGAATTTTTTAGAGGACCTTAAAAATTCCACATCGGCATGATATCGGTATAAATTACGAACTGGGGCAGAATTTTTTAGACGACCTCAAAAATTCCTATAAGCAGACTTTGGAATTCTTACAACGAGTTACTTCTATACTGGGGCAAAAATTTTTGAGTGATCTTAAAAAATTTCTTAATAAGAGAACAAGGATCTGGAAGATGTTGTACTGTCTCAGGACATGTCACAATCAACGATTCAACAAAGTTTTCGTGTTTATTCTAACTGATTTTACTTATTACTTGCAAAAGACAATTTTTCATTTCAAAAATGATTTTTCTTTTAAAACATTTATTCACTATCTGTCTACCCGAGTGAAGGCCCGAACAAAACTCATCAACAAGACAACGACCTCAAGAGGAAGACAATTCAGTCAAGGCGAAAGCAAAAATCAACCTCCCCCTCTTACAAACTCACAATTTTTCTTTGAGTATGGGATTAACAGGTACAGGTGACAGGAATCATTCCATCATGAAGGAGCACAATATACAATCCAACATCATGGCGAGAAGCCTCGTAGTCGATCCGACGACATGACAGCTACACTTTCTCATATTCCATTACCTTTTCCGTAATGGTTGTTTGCTATAATGTTCAATCCTCTACACACATATATATCCGCACTAATCATTTCTACCAAGTTGAGCTAAAAAGGGAAGGTACGGGTCACAATTCCACGATGCATGGAGAAACCTAAAAGCTGATCGCACGATGAGAAGCCAAAAGTTGATTACACAATTCCACAATACATGGAGAATCCCAAAATTTGATCCCACGATGAGAAGCCGATCAACCGATCACACGATTTTAAAATGCATGGAGAAACCCAAAAGCTGATCCCACGATAAGAAGCAGAACAGCCGATCACATGATTTCACTATGCATGAAGAAGCCCAAAAGATGATCCCACGGTGAAAAGCCGAACAGCCGATCACATGATTTCCTTGATGCATAGAGAAGCCCAAATGTTGATCCCACAATGAGAAGCCAAGTAGCTGATCAGACGATTTCACAATGCCTGGAGAAGCCCAAAAGATGATCCCACGATGAGAAGCCAAGTATCTGATCACACTATTTCACAATACAAAGAGGCCCAAAAGCAGATCCCATGATGAGAAGCCAAGCAGTTGATCACACGATTCCACGATACAATATATATGCTTTTTTTATTTCCACATTCACGTTATGTTTATTAATTGTTTATTTCTTACATGTCTAACCTTTGTTATTTAGTGATGTAAAGACGCAGGTCACAAAGAAGGAATAACAAACCGAGATAATTTTTGTTTCTGTTTTCCAAAATACTACCCCATCTATTCATCAACCATGAAAACTCATCTTGAAACTCACCTGTATCAACATTTCCAAACTTCCCCATACGTCATCATCCTATCCATTACCATCTCACCCACCCACGATACCATTGTTGACACCCCAGCCTTAATCATTTGCAATTTTTAGGAATGTTGTTCATTCCTAAATCTAGAACTACAAACGGCCTGATTCTCGTAAAACTAGAGATATGTAGGCGACTTAAAACTGAAGTCTTGGCCACATTATTTTTAAAACCACCTCGTGTTGTTTTAGCTCCAACGAATCTTCCTCGGTCGGACAAAATTGGCTACGACGTCAACTTTCGTTGCTTGACAATTCTTTTATCATTCCCAAGCAATGAAGGGGCAGATGTTGACACCCAATTTTTACCTCCCAATATTACATTTAGGCTGCTATTTTAGCAAAATAATTAATTTTTAAAACGTAGTATTTGTTCTCGCATCAAACAGATTTTTAACGTGTCACATTTATATTTTAAAAATGCACAAATTAATTTTATTATATTTTAATATCATCTTACAATATTTATCCATTTAAACACGACATATTATGTAATTTTATTTAAATTTAGTTTTCTATTATTTAATATTATTTATTTATTATTGATATTATCATCATTATTATTTATTCACTACTATTATTATTTATTAGTATTATTTATCATCAATATTATTAATATCTATTATTTACTATTTGTTATTTATGATTACTATCATTTATTATCATTATTATTATTGTTGCTAGCTTTATTTTTTATTTTTTATCTATTTAAATATTGGCTGAATTTAAAATTACTTTGCCTAATTTATTCACCTTTTAACCCAATTTATTCAATTTCTTACGATTTTAGCCCCTTATTACAATTATAGCCTAAATCAGACTCAATTCATTTCATTTTCAATTCTAACCCAATTCTCATCTTATTAATCTCAGTCGTAGATCAAAATTGATTCAACGGCTGAGATCTAAAACCTTTTTCTTTCCTTTTAAAGACCAAATACCCCCAAAACCCTAACCCTAAACCAAAGCAGTCTCCTTTCTCTCTCTATCTACCTCTCTTCTCCATATTCTCTCTAAAAATACTCAAACCACTGTTGCCCCCACCCTCGCCGGCTAACCATCTCTCCAAATCTCTGATCTCCCTCATCAACAACAGTCGAACAACGGCAGCACCCATCGGAGAAGACAGTTGGCATCGCCATCGAAGTAGACGTCATGGTTGCTATCGCTGCTCCTTCTTCTTTCTCCGGCCTATCCGCTACCGTCGAATACCAGTCGCCTCACCTACCACATGTCCAGCCAATTCCTCCTCTATCCTTCAGCTGCTGCAACCACAGCACCACCGCTGCTACACCTCTCCTCCGCCAGCGCCGCCCTTCAGCGCCCCTCTCTCTCTTCTTTCTATCACAAAGCAGCAGCAACAGCGACCACAAGCCACCTCCATCCTTCTCTCCGTCGCCCTCCCTTTTCGATGTAACCAGTCCAGATCCGCCACCACCTCCGCTGGTCACCACCGAATCATGACGGATTCGTAGTGAATCCATCTCAGGTTTGTTTTCCTCGTTAAATCTTAATATCATAGCCTTCTTCTTTCCCTCTTTCTTTAAACATACTTTTGAGTATAAAATTGTTAAAATTTGACATTGATTTACTAACTAATTCTTTCGAATTCGTATTCGTTCATTGATATAAGGAATTCAGATACATAGCACATTTACTACGAATTCTTCATGATTCAGTGGTGACCAGCGAAGGTGGTGGCAGATTTGGATTGGTTACATCAGAAGGAAAGGGCGATGGAGATGAGGATAGAGGTAGCTTATGGTCGCTATTGCTGCTACTTTGTGATGGGAAGAAGAGAGAGAGGGGCAGCGGAGGACGGCGCTGGTGGAGGAGAGGTGTGGCGGTGGCGGTGCTATAGTTGTAGCGGTTGGAAGACGGAGGAGGACTCGGCTGGACGCGTGGACGGTGAAGAGTCTGGTATTCGACGGTGGCGGACAGGCCAAAGAAAGGAGAAGGAGTAGCGGCAGAGCCATGACGGTGGGTCAAACGATGATTAAACAAGTTGGGTTCTGACTTGAATGAGACCAAAACATTTCTTTGTTTAATTTGGACGATTTCTTTTTATCCTTTTATTTACTTTACATGTTCATTTATTTGGGGTAGTTAGTTTATTATAAAGCAGTCCCCTTTTTATTGTAAATTATGTTATTTCTTCCTCCTCGCTTGTCTTATTTACATATTTTATCACTCAGATGATTAATAGACAAATAATTAAGTTAAATGTTTGTTAATTACTTTATCATTTTTGGGTCTTTTTTCTCTTTCTTCGTCTTTAATTTTAGTTTGCTTTTTTTAGATTTAATTTTAATTATGTTTCAATTCTGCTTTGAGTCTTTTTTTTTCAAATATTATTACTTTTGTTTCCTACACTGACTACACTATTACCTTTCATTAATAACATATGAATCACCCAATAATTAAAATAAATAAGTGTATCTACCATATGAATCACCACAATACCATATATATCACCCATTAATATCATATGAATCACCCAATAATTGAAATAAATAATTGTATCTACATATGAATCACCATAATACCATATATATGAATCACCCAATAATTGAAATAAATAATTGTATCTACCATATGAATCACCATAATACCATATATATGAATCACCTAATAATTAAAATAAATAATTGTATCTACCATATGAATCACCCAATAATTGAAATAAATAATTGTATCTGCCATATGAATCACCATAATATCATATATATTACCCATTAATATCATATGAATCACCCAATAATTGAAATAAATAATTGTATCTACCATATGAATCACCATAATATCATATATATCACCCATCAATATCATATGAATCACCCAATAATTGAAATAAATAATTGTATCTACCACATGAATCACCATAATACAATATGTATCACCCATTAATACCATATGTACCATCCGTTAAAATCATACAAAATGTATTTATTGTATGAATCACCATAATACTCATATAATGATATCATATTTATCATTCATATGAATCACCATTAAAAAAATAAACGTATATGAATAACTAAATATGACCCGCCCAAGGTTTGATGGGTTTGGGCAAGAGTGATCTTGATAATGGGCTTATTTGGGCTAGCTCAAGACAACCCATTTAAAATCACCAACCCAAATAGACCCATGATGATGTTCAAACTTAACCCATCAAATTGTTTAAAGCTTTTACAAAATCTTATTTTATAAATGGGGAGCTTACAAAATAGTCTAGGTTTTAACAAAATGAGAGTATTTCTAGCCGAATTTTTAAAATTACAATTTATAGCATTTCTTTCTTCTTTTTTTTTTTCATTTTTTTATTCTGTTTTATCTCTAGCCTCTACTTCTCTTTCTTTTCCATTTTTTTTACTTTTTTTTTTTTGCTTTTTAATTAATTTCCTCTTTTTTTTTCTCTCTCTTTCTCTTTTTTTTTCATTTTTGTTGTATTTTATATTTTTCTTAATATTTTTGAAAAATATGGTTACGTCGATTACAAGTAATGAAAGATGACAGATACATCATAACCGGTCATTGTATTTATATTTACCATCATTTTTTTCTTTTATCTCTTTTTTATTTTCTTTTAATTTTTTGATTTTCTTGTATTTGTATTTTATAATTCTACTTGCATTTGAATTTGTATTTGTATTTTATAGTTCACATCATCATTTATATTTTTGTATTCATTGATACAATTATACTTGTATTTTATAGTTCACGCTTGTGTTTATATTTGTATTTTACAGTTCGCACTTGTATTTGTATTTTATAGTTCTCACCATTATTTATATTTTATTCAATTTATCTTCATTGATACGAATTGCATTTTATTAATACAAATTGAACAATACAAATATAAATGATAAATTATAAAAATAAAATGTTAAACTATACAAATACAACATGTACATTTGTATCAAATGATACATATTTATACAACTTGAACCATACACATAAAAATGACACTTATTTTTATAGAAATTCAAATGATAAACTTGACATACAAATACTAACAATACATATGCATTGAATGACATATTGCATATTAAATATTTTAGACTCAATTAAATACAATTATTCCTTATAACTATTTGTATACAACTACAAATGATAAATTATATTCACGGATAAAGTATGCAAATATAAATAATAAATTTATTTGAAATATAGCATACGATACAAATAAATATAAAATTCAAATAATATATAAAATATGAAATACGACAACAACAATAAAAAAAATGAGAGAAAAGAAAAAAGAATTACCAAAAAAAGGGAGAAAAAACAATGAAAAAAGGAAAAAAAATAAAACAGAGAAAAAAGAAAATAAAAAAAAGGTTTCAAAGAAAAAAGTAATAAAAAACAAAAAATAGATTAAAATGAAAAAAAAAAGAGAAAGAAAAATAAAAAAATAAAAAGGAAAAAAGAAAAAAAAAGGGGGGGGGGGGGGGAAATGGAAAAAAAAAATGAAAAAGAATAAAAAGGAAAAGGTAAAAAAACTGAAAGAAAGACAGAAACGACACTTCAAATTAAACTATTTTCATGAAATGACCACGGAATTAAAATTCCACTTTCTAGCCACTTCAATTTACTAGTTTGTCATATACCATTTCTACACACCTTCTATACAGTTTCTATAAATATATTATACATATAAATGTTCTTTAAAAAATTATTCAGTTTTGATACACAATTTATACAATAATTGTACCTTTTTTTACACGTTTTATACAACAATTATATAATTTTCATACACTTTCTATATATTTTTTATATATATTTTATACATATACATATTTGATAGAACTACACAATTTCTATACATATATCTTATATAGATACATATTCTATTTAACAATTATATTATTTTTATATAATTTAACTATTATTTCTAAACAATAAAAAAAGCAGAATATTTGATCAATTAAAACATTTATAGAAAAAAATTAAAATATTTTTAAAAGGGCCGAATTGCCCAAGTTGAATACTATATCAGTATTGTATATAGACTATATCAGTATTGTATATGGACTACATAGGCCAAAATGACCCAAATTAGGAAATGACTATAAAGCAAAAATAGTATATCCGACTGGCTACCTTTTGGAAGGTTTTCAAACTTGGACTATTTGTTTTTAAAAGTGCTATAGAGTGTCCTTTCCTCTGAAAGACGGAAATTGTCACTCGGCTGAAAAAAAGGACACAAAATGGTCAAGGAATTTCAAAACTCCATTTCTAGCCATTTGGCTATTGGTTGAGACCTTTTCTCCTTTTCTTTTTGTGGCTACAGTGTTTTTAAAAAAAAAATTCATTATATATTTTGACGGAGGCAGCTGCTTCATTCTTTTCTTGATTATAAAATTTGATGGTGTTTTTTCTTTTTAACCATTCATTCTTTTTAATTGTAAATTTTCTCAAAATTGATACAAAATAATGGCTTCAGCTTCAATTTTAGTTTCAATAATGATAAAATATGGAGTTGTATGAATGTACTATATGTACAAAAAAACATGCACAAATTTCTCTCTATCCATTTGAAAAGGTGTATGAATGTGCTATACGTACTATATTAATTTGGTATAACTGTTGTATATGCTTGCACAAATTTTTTTTGTAAAAGATGTATTTATGTGGTATATATATTGTATCAACATGATATAAAGGTGTATCAATGAGGTATAAAGGTGTATCAATCTAGTATAAAAGTGTATCAGTATGGTATAAAAGTGTATCAGTAGGTATAGAGACTGCATGCGACCGACAGGCCAAATGGCTAAAAAGGAAAAATAAATTGGGCCTACTAGCTCCAATTATCCACATTTTAAAATTGTGGGTCATTTCTTTTCAAAATTGTCAGCCCATGTCCTTTCCCCAATTAAGCTTGCATTTGGGTGGGTTGAGTTATAACTCATGACCCATAGTTTAGCTATCTTGACCCAAATGTATTTGGGCAGGGTTGGATATTAGCCCAATTATTTGTTCAGTCCATCTTGGCCCGCCCAACTTCAACTCAACCCAGCCATTTTCCACCCCTAGGCATCATAAATCACATAAATATACAATTTAAGAGTAAATATTACAAAATATACCACTAGTTTTATTTTTACAAAATATACCACTAGAAATTTTACAAAACTTATCAAATAAGATAAAAAGAAGAAAAAAATAGTTAAAAAGTATCTTTCCTATAATTTCTTTTAATATATTTTTCAATTCCATACCCACCTCCATAACAAAATTATTTTGGGGAAAATTTCAAAATCATTGCTATAAAATTAATTACACAAAAGAACATTTACTTTCCATTTAACAATTTCTTCTTCCTATTCTTTTCCTTCTATTTTATATTGGATTTTTTTTTCTCTTTTATATTTTTTTCTTCTTATTATTAATTATGTACCTCGTTTTTCTTTTTTTTATTTTCTTCGTGTGTTCTTAATTATCACGGGAAGAATGTATAGTTACCCATATGTAAAGATTGAATTTTTAGGATTTCTTTTGAAGAAAGATCTGGGAAAAAAAATATATAGTTATCCATCTTTACATCAATTTCTATATATTTCAGATACCATAAAATTATTAATGTACCTATTTTTATATATTTCACTATGAAATTATTCTTATTGATAAACCTATTTCTAAAGAGATCAAACACTATAAAATTATAGATACACCAATTTCTAAAATACTTTAAATAAAATTGATGATATACTAATCTCTAAATAATTCAGACACCATAAAATCGTTAATATATCAATTTCTAACTATTTCAAAAATCATAAAATTATTAATACTCAATTTTTTATACAATTCAAACACCACAAAGCTGTCGATACACCAACTTCTATACAATTCAGACACCATAAAGCTGGTGATACACCAATGTCTATACAATTCATACACCAATTTCTATACAATTCGTACATTATGACATATCAATTTATATACAATTCTTGCACCATAAAATCATTGATACATCAATTTTTATACAATTCAAACACAATAAAGCTATTGATACACCAATTTCTGTACCATTCAGATACCATAAAGCTGGTGGTACATTAATTTCTATACAATTCATACATCTATTTCTATACAATTCATACATAATGATACACCAATTTCTATATAATTCATGCACTATACAATCCAGACACCATAAAGCGGGTGGTACACCAATTTCTATGCAATTCATACATCTATTTCTATACAATTCATACATAATGATACACCAATTTCTATATAATTCATGCACCATAAAATCATTGATAACCTTCACTTGCTGGTGTCATAAAAAAATTCTCGAAACTCCTCAAAAATATCGAAAGATTTAACCTAGTTGACCTCTTCCTTTCCAACAACGTAGAAGTAGAATAACAAAAGAACAATCAGCAGTAACATACATTGAGAAAAAACCCAAAAACCTCCATGGGAAATCATATCCATGGCCATTGTCGCCACCATATCGGATTCCTTCACCGTATCCAAAACAAAAAACACAAAACATACTGACCGATGAACAAACAGATTGTCACCACCATTATCAAGAATGATAACCCAAAAATGTTTTGGTTATTGAATCACTTGACGGTTTCCTTAGCCCTTTGTACAATTTCTTAAGCCATTTTTTCTCACAAACAAAAACCTTAAAAATCCTCAAATGTTTATGCGGGATATTAGCATACCATACAGAATCCCTACTTTCCAGCCACCACAACGGCAATTTGTACCCAAACAGCGTCGGAATTCTGCTCTTCAACAACTCGTTCTTCCACCATGGGTTATTTTACAAAAAATTTAATGGAGTTTGGATGAAACCATCCAAAATCATCCGGCAATTTGCTCGATGTAATAGGGCAGATCTCTCGCCGGAGTTGCTGCAAGAAACAATGCTGGCCTTGACTGTTGCACTTCCGTTTAGGGCTATAATATTGTATGAGGAAGGAATCCTATATTAGTCTAATCATTTTCATGATATCCCCGTTGAGAAAGGCAAACTTTCATAATTTCTAGGGTATTAAAAACTAGGAATTTAGATATGTGTTTTCTGGTTGGGCCTTGGGAATTTGAGGAAGGAAAGAATTTTGTTTTGATTTTTTTAATTTTTGTATGAGAAAGAAAAATAATGTGAGAAAAGGGTTAGAATTTTTAATACAAGATGATCTCTAAATAGTTGATAGATTTTGTAAATAAAAGTTATATTTTGTAAATAAAAAATAATGCTGATATGTTTTGTAATATTTATTCTTAAGTTGTATATTTATGTGATTTTTCCTTATATATTCTGTTGTGCAAGTTTATATAGTGAATGAAAAATGGAGGAAAAAGAGTGAATTGTGCTTTCACTTTTAAAGAAGAGTATTTCTCCACATTGGTGGGGAAACTGAAATTCTTGTGCTTAAGAATAAAACACTCCTTTTCAAGTGAATAGTGAGGCGAGAACAAGATAAGTCTTATGTCGATAAGATTATCTTTTTGGATAAAATCATTTGAAATTTGATAATTAGAGATATTTTAATCCAAAAAGTCGATTTCTCCGTTTGCGGACGCATGTCACAACGCTACTCGATGGGACGTGAACGATTTGAAAAGTTGCAAATTTGGATTTGAAAATGCTCCATTTGTTTATCTAAGGTTGTTTAATCAATGTATTTCAATCGGCAGAGTGAATTAAGACCGATTAGCATATAACACCAAAAAGACGAAGAGGAGGGGGGAAAAGCATCTTTAGTTAATTTCCATCGGTCTCCAACAGGGCAGATCTAAAACTTGAAGATAATAGGTGCGCCTCTTAATGTAATGTACATACTTTTGAAATTTTCTTGAAAATTTCTATGTACCTTTACAATAATTCGAGCATGATGCAGTGAATATACTGCTTATCTACAGGATCTACTTTTGGTCTCAACTCTCAAAGCTACAAACTTTAATTAGCCTAAACATGAATCAGTAGTAGAAAAAAAGTCTTTTTTAGTATCATTTATTTGCATGGCTTTGCTAGCGTACACAATTTTTCCTTTGTATACATCTGCCTTTTCTGAGTTGAAGTCTGGAAATACCTCAATAAAGAGATAAAGTGAAAATTGTAGTTGTCAATGTCATAGTAATTGAGTAGTGTCACCATTAAATCAACGTTAACGAATCACATTCTCTACAAATTTTGTTATATGTGTTATCCTTCCTTTGACTGATAGAGGATGTTACACAGAATTTCAGAAGCAAAATCACTTGATCTTTGGGCACATTTTTTACCATTGGCTAGCTTTAAAGTTTTGTAATCTATTTTTCTAATCCGGGGTTAGGTCTGTTGAATCTTCAGATTCTTGTTCTTATGAGGAAATCAGAACAAGGATTCCTGATACGATATCATGGTACTACAATTTTGAACCTGCTGGAAGCACTCCTCTCAGTTTTACTGTGAAGGTAAATGTTCCCTTTGGCAGCAATTACAGATAGTAGATCCTGGTTTCCGTTCGTTTGTGACCACCAGCTCTACAAAAAGCATGTGTCAGTTTGCTTCACATCTTATTCACATAATATATGTTTTTGGGCCAGGAGTGACGTAAAATTGTCTTATTAAAGATTGTTCTTCGTGTGTGTTTTGTTGTGTTTAAGATTCTATTTGACAAATAATTGTCTTCATGAAGTATACTAGTTAATCTTCTGATTGTGCTTTCACACTAGACAGGAAGACTAATTAACATATATTAATAAGTCCTTAAGAGGAACTCACTTTGTTTCCTAATATTTACTGAAAGTTGAAAGTTCTGCAATTCTTCTTTTCTCTAGTTTTGGGAAATTAATGCTATCTAACAGTGAGTATATCAAGCTAAATGAGTGAATCTGGTTGTAGGCAGTCTTCTTTTTGACGTTTGGTATAAAGCTTGGCTTCCGTTTTTTTAATGGATTCCAAAGAGCAGAGGAGCAAAAAAGTTCCTAAACATTTTAATGTTCTGTTTGTATTCAATCAAAGTAATATGTTGGTATTATTTCATTTATGTTCTAGTCTTTTGTCATTTGAGAAAAGGTCTATGAAGATTTCCACAAGGAAACTTGTCAAATACCCAAAACTGTTTAAGGTAGCAGTTTTCAAACCTGTTTTAAAAATGCTTCTTGAGCTGAGGATCTTATCTGAAACAACATTACCTCTCCAAAGATAGGGAAGTTCACCCTCTCCAGACTCCACTTATGGGTTCATAGTCACATTGGGACTGGGTATATATTGTTGTTTTAGGTAGTAGTTCATCTGTACTATCATTTTGTAACAGATTGGGTTATATCAATCCTAGTACTTTGACGTGGAACTTAAGCCTCTTTTGTTGCATGAGGAAAAGTTCACTTTATGCTTTGCATGCCATAAATAAGGTATTTTGCTGATTTTGTTTTCTCTCAGGCCTTGAATGCAAGATTATTTGATGTGGTAAAATAATTATAGACAAACTCCCTGATTTTGATTTGTCGAAAAATAAATATAAAATGTCTTTTGTTGGTAGAATCAGAAACCATTAGCTTTCAAAATTCTCGGTTCAAACACCATTATGTTTAATTGACTACGGATGGTCTACAACAATAACAACACACCCTTGTGATCCCACAAGTGGGTTTGGGGAGGGTGGGTTGAACACCCAAACAAGTGATTTCTTAAGTATCGTGAGTTGAGCTCGGTCTACTAATGCACACTGCACACACTATCAAACTAATTCCATTTCCAGTCCCTTGTTCTGTAGGACTTGAAATTTGAAATGTAGGTTTAGTATCATGCTCTAATTTGATTAGTTGAGTAGTGTCAGAGACATTATCTGTTTCCATTTGGTATGCCTCTTTCAGGAGGCTACATTTGGTAGTATAACCTAATATTCTGCTACTAATTTGGACTTTTTGTCCCTGGTACTGAATCACATATTCCAATGCCCATCAACCAAATTCTCTGCAAATGATGCTCCAGAAGCAACTGCCCGGGTTCAAAAGCAGTGTTTCCTATTTTGACAAAGTTTGCCAGTGACCCTGGTCATTTGCAGAAGCAATCAACAAATCCAAGGGTAAGTGCTCCATTCTCTGTGTGGAACGGAATGGAGGGAAATGATAAGAAAGGTAGGATAATAGCAAGAAGGATTATAGAAGAGGAAGTGAAGCGGACCAATTTTATTTCCTTGTTTGGTTCAAGGGGATTTGGGGAGGGAGGTGAGGTATTTGTCTTCCTCCTTTTCAAGTAAAGTTGTATGCTTCTTCACTTTTGACATTATATGAGTCGCCTAGAAGTAAAACTTATTTTTTGCTAAAACTTAATTTTTGCTCTTTTTATCTTCCTTATGCTTCTAAATGGATAAGGAAAAAACAAAAGAAAAATTTAGAAACTTCATTGATTTTCTTTCTCTTTCTCTTTAATTAATCTAAAGAAATAAGAGTTAATCAGAAGTAAAATTTTGTCGCTATTCCAAGTTTTGGCTTATTTGTGCTTCTAGTCCCATCGATAGAGCTTAGGAAGCTTTTTGAAGTTAGCTTCACGTTTTTGCAAATGTTAAGTACCGTGAATTTATACACGTTCTGTTCTTTGTCCTTTATTGTTTCACAAAGTGTTTAATGCAATAAGATTGTGATTGCTTGATGTCTCGTTCCTCTACTGATGAGCTAATTATCACATGTCATTTGTTCAATTGGTAGTCTGCGGCTCTAAAGGAAGCCATTGATGACCTTGAGCGGCCAGGATTAAGTATTTTTCTAATCCTACAACCTTCACCTCACCTTTAAAGGTGAAGGCCATGGTGACTTACAGGTATAGTTTGACCTGATGTTTCACTTAGCATTCTATTCTCATATTCTCCAACCCGTCTTCTGTTTTTACTTCTCTTTTTGCAGATAGACTTTATGTGCCATGCAAACACCGATCTTCTGGTTGCATTTCATTGTGATCGTCAAGTCTCTCACAGGTGTCTCTCCTGATAAGAGTTTGGAGTGAGAAGCCAAGTGCTTTACATTTGTGAGAGACTTTATGATCTGATCAAAGACCTTGACATTGACAGTTATAAATACAAATTTCTCCGTGCTACAACCTCAAACATACCCAGCAGTGTCATCCGGGATAACCGAGGAAGTAAGCTGACCATTGGTAGAGGGGGAATGCTCAAAGTTCAGCATCTGGTCTCAGTTGCAAAACCAGCAATACCACATCCGCATGTTGATTCTTTTGGCTATCAGCAACCCAGCCGTATTGCTTATATTGAATTCTTTGTCAAGCCAGAGGTAGATGATGCCGACAATGCAAATGATACATTGGAGGCAAATGATACAAGCCGTATTGCTTAGTTGTAAAGTGTTTGTATAGGGGAGATTGGCAGCTAGATTAACCTTTGCCATTAACTTCCTTACATGTACGATCAATAGTCAAGTGTTATGATATGGACTGGAGTAGTTGCTTTACATGTCTATGAGGGTTCATCTACTAAAGACTCTGCCTTCACAATACTAAAGGTTCTTTGCTCATATAAAAGGCGTAATATATAGGCACACAAGTTCTATGTATCACATACACGCTTGGCAGGAAATGACACTAAAGAATGATCCTATTCTTGTTTCTTCCAACTTTAAAATGTTTTGGCAAAATGAAGGATCCATAAAATCAGAATTTTCAATCGTTCAAACACAAATTGCTAGACTCAAAAGTATTTTTAAGAAAAACACTCTACAAAAGACACTTTCAAAAGCCATCTATTTTGTATGATGAAAAGAATATTAATTAACATTAATAGAAAGTAATACATATGAAGAGATTCTGCTAAAGAATAGAATGGGTGTTATATTACTCTTTTTGACACTTACTACACAATTTGGTTTCTGCTAAGTAATTCTACTCCGTATATTAGACACTAAGTGTTGTTGCCTTCCTATTCGATACGTTCTCTTTAAACTGCTTCAAAGGGAAAACTGATGAAGTCCTTCTCTGGAATTGGGATTCGGCAACCAAAAAGATTAACCCTTGTTTCAGACATTAATGCCATTGATGCAGTTCATAAAGCTTGCTGAATAAAAGGATGTTGCAGTAGTTGTTCCGATGTCCATCTTCCTAGCGGGTCCCTTATGAAACACTTGTGCAAAAAATCTTTGGCTATCTCTGAAATATTAGTCGGAATCATGGGATCTTCATTCATAATCATCCACTGCAGATCTTTAGTGCTGCAATCAATCCAAACGCGATGTCCAGTCATCATCTCCGCCATGGTGCACCCTAGCGACCATATATCATAAGCCTTAGAATGAAAACCGTGCGTCAAAGATTCTGGCGGTGCATAAGGCAGAGTTCCACGGTTGCTCAATGCACGTCCCGTCATATATGCCATCCCATCACCAGCTCTCAATGACAATCCGAAGTCGGTCAATTTCAATTCATTATCGAAAACCAAAACATTAGCGGGTTTAATATCACAATGAACCCATCCTTTCTTGTGGACGTGTAGAATACCATTTAAGAGTTGATATGTGTAGAAACCTACTTCCAATTCTGACATCTTCATCATTCCTTTCTTCGAATTGATGATCAAATCGTGGAGAGACCCACCACATGCATATTCAACAAACAAATTGTAAGTTGGAATGCCGTTATCTACGCTTAAGGCTGCTCCAAAAAACTGGACCACGTTCGGGCAACCTTTGAGAGTTGTCAAGATTTGTGCTTCTAGTTTAAGTGAGGAAGAACGGCTAATATCTGAACATTTAACAGCAGCAACTTCAGAAAATATAGAAGAAGAATGGAACTTCACAGCATAATACACTTTGCCATAAGAGCCAGCACCAAGAACAAAAAGTTTCATCCACTGATCCATGATATTTTTACTTTGTTGTTAGTACTTTGAAGTAGAATGATTGATTGTAAGTGATAACGTTACAAAGGGTAACTGCCTTTTATAGAAAATCTTCTCCTAACTTGATGTGGAGAAGGTCTTCCTTAAATCAATCGTGTTGTATTTTTGGTAACTTTTGATTTCCAAAAAGCAATTAAATCTATATTTGACACGGAGAAGGTAATTTTCTAAATTCACCAAGTTTAAGGCTAAGATTACATATATGTAAACAATTTGCAGAGAACTTGTGCACCAAGTTACTACTACATATATGTAAATATAACTTGGAGAGAGCTTGTGCACCAAGTTACTACTCCATACATGTGTTGTGCACCCTTGGGATATGAAATATATTTGGGAACACCAAATTACAAATTTCGTGAAATAAAATTTATTGGAGGAGGAAAAAAGACACAAAACTCACCACTTGCATGTACCATGATCGTGAGCACTTCACTCATTCGTAAGGGGCTTATCGAGTCCCGCTTATCAGTTGTTATGTTTCACTTATCGAGAATCAATTTGATTAATTTTCAAAGCTTAATTAAATTAGTTCAATATATTAAAATAAAATTTGAATATTCAAAAACTATACAAAAATTATTGAAAGTTGCAACTTTTCTCGTATCAATGTACATGAAAAAAAATACATTTTAAAATATTAGTTAAAATTCATAATATTTGACTCTTCAAAAAGATACTATGACTAGTAAAAAGGAATGGAGGGAATATAGTACTTGTTACATGTTGTTCCACGGGTTTGGGAAACTAATATGTTCTTCCCTTTTGGTAGGCTATGTCTATATTTACATTCCATAAGAACTTATTTTCATATTCTAAAGATCAACGTTGAGAAGGCATGCAAGAATAAGAAGATAGTAATATATATGAAAGTTGTAAAAGCTAGATCCCTTAATAAAGAAAAATAATGACGATCCTCAAGTTAATCATGAATAACAACGCAACGTGATTTATTTATTGAAATCGAACATAAGTACAAAGATAAGCAAATGAAGGTATTCATGATTGCAATAGTACTCTACATACCAGTTTATTTCAATTTGTACACTGTAAAATTTACGGTGTGACCTTCTAAAAAAAAAAGTAGACTAATTAAAGATTACTTCCTTTTAGATAACCAAGTATTCTTATGATACCAAGAGCTACCATGTCTTGGTAATTATTTTTACCTAATAATCTGTTGGGTACGATGCAGTTTTGATGATTGACAAACTGACAAAGTGATATGAAACATATCAGTCAAGCTGGTCATAGACACATTGTCTCACGTAGCTGAAACTTGTAGCAAAACCATCGATGATTAAAGACAAGCGTGCAAAAATCAAGGAAGGACCAGATGGGTGGCTAATTCAGATAAACTCAAGGAAATAAATATGTGTTGATTTAAAGAGTTGGAGTTTGGCTACAACACTAAGGAGATAAGAGTTGGAATTGAAGGAGTCTCACTTGAAGTAGAATTCTATGCAATGAGAGTTCTGATTAAAGGAGGAGTTTGAAATAAAAAATGACTCTTTGGAGAGCTATGCTTAAATAGAAGATATATTATTCAGAATAACTTGTGCACTTACAGAGAGAGAAAAGGCTAAACACGAGCAAATTGAGAAAGTTTATAATTGAGAGAATTCTGACTGAAGATTCAAGTGCCAGTACAAAGAAATAGATTGACGAACTTGTTTCACAGGACAGAACTTTACAGTTCATGAGTCAGTTTAAATGTATTATTCTTATTGAGTTGTTTTATTGCTTTCCTAGATTGATTGTTTAGGAACAATATTGAGCTGAGTTAACTTTAAGTTTGGGATAACTAGAAGTGGGTTCAACAGTCAAGGGTGATTGTTGAGTTATAGGAATTAGAGTTTATGATTCCTAGTTGTGGAGTTATAGGAATTGGAGTTTATGATTCCTAGTTATTGAGGTATAGGAATTAGAGTTTATAATTCCTAGTTATTGGTTACAAGGATCACTGATGGTCCACTATTCTAATGAAGTTAGAAGATGGTGAACAGGTCAAGAAGGTAAGAAGTGAGTTTACCGCTGATGACTTAGTGGCATTAAATAAAAATGCTAAGGCTAAGAACATCTTAGTCTGTGGACTAGGACTGACTGAATACAACAGTGTCAAACTGTACCACTGCTAAGTAAATCCGAGATGCACTGGCCAATGCACATCAGGGTACCTCTCACGTAAGAAAATTCAGGATTGCTCTTCTCTTTACTGAATACGAAGATTTTAAGATGAAAGAGAATGAAACCTTGCATGAAATGATGACAAGGATTACTACCTTGACAAATGAGTTGACTTCTTTGGGAAAATCCATCACTGTTGAAGAACAAGTTGAAAAGGTGTTGAGGGTGCTATCAAAATCAAAATGGAATGTTAAAGTGACTGCTATTAGGGAGGAACATAAGGATCTCACAGGTATGACACTAGATGAACTAGTAGGGAATCTAAGAACTTATGAAATGGAAATTGATGGAACTAAAGAGCTAGTAGCCCCCGAGGATACCTTAGCTCTGAAGGTATCTGACAGCTCTGAAGGCATCTGACAGTGATAAAGAAATTAAACTTGATGAAAAACAAGTTGCCTTTATAGTTAAGAATTTTAACAAATTTTTCAAAAACAAGAAGGGAATAGGTAGCAAGAAATGGTCCAATGACAATCCAAATGGATACTATAAGCATGGTAAGACTGATCATCAATCAGGGATTTCCTGTCTCAAAAATAGAATGGAGAAAGGAAAGGGCTGAAAAAGAATTGAAAGAAAAAAACAAAAAAAGAAAAGAATATGCAATAGTAGAAACTTGGGGATCTGACTCAGATGATGATGAAGTTGATGAAATAACACTCATGGCTCTTGGAGATTCAGACTTGGAGGAAGAAGATGATGCTTCTGAGATAAGTATACTTGAACTTAAAGAAAAGTTGCATTTGTTTTGTAAAACAAAACTTATTTCCTTAATGAGTGCTCTAATTGATGATTTTCAAGAATTAACTTCTGACAGGGATGAGTTATTCAACAATCTTGCAAGTCTTAAGTTTGATTTTATTGATCTAGAAACTTGTAAGAACACTGTTGAAAAGAAAAACTGCACTCTTAAGGAATAGGTTAGCAGACTTGATTCATCAAACCTGACCCTCAAATCTGAAATCTTAAAACTGACTCTTTCTGAAAAAGGAAAAAAGGTCAAAAGTGAGGAACAAGAAAAAATTGAGTCAGAATTGACTAAGATTAAACATGAATACTTTTGTGAAAAAGAAAAGGTTAGTCAATTGAGTCAAAAAGTTTCTAAATTGAAACTTGATCTTGAAAGAGCTAATAGATGGACACATTCTTCAAGAATTTTTCAAAAGTTAGGTCAAAGAACTCACAATCAAAATGCTGGGCTGGGATTTTATAAAAGTTCTAATGCTATTAAAGATCTGTGTTATATTTGTGGTAACCAGGGGCCTCCAACCGCTGAATGTCTAGTTGCATCAAAAAGCAAATCAAGAAGCATAAGCCTAGCAAAAAAACCTGATTCCATGTTAGCACAAGCTAACAAGAAGGTCAAATCTAGTCAGAGAAATAGGTCACATAACTTGTTGCCTCAATGGACTAGAAGGAACCCCATACATCCTTTTTCTCAGAAGAAAGGACCCAAGCTTGTCTGGGTGCCTAAAGTTAACCCCTAATTTGTTTTGCAGGTGAGAGTGAAAGGAGACAAGCAAAATTTGTACATGGATAAAGCTTGCTCAAGGTATAAGACTGGAAACAAATAAAATTTCTTTCACTCACCACATTTAAAGGGGGAATGAATCTTTTTAGAGATGGCAAAAAAAAGAGGATAACAGTGAAACTGATAAGCATGCACAGGAACATATTGTACCACCTGGTTCAACTGTTGTGCAGACTGAGGGCATATTGACAGGGGGAACAACAAATCAAGAAATTGATGCATCAATAACACCAACACAAGCTGATGCTAATTTTATTGATAATTCATAAGAATTTGTGTTGTCACAAGAATCTTGAGATATCTCATGGGAATCAATGGCTTGATACTATGGTATTCAAATAAAAGTAATTTCACTCTTGAGGGCTATAAAAATATTGACTATGTGGGTTACTTAAATGACTGGAGAAGCATCGAAGGCACTAAGTAGAGAGCATTTTGAAAGAAATAGGTTAGATTTGGAGATGATTTAAATTGCATGAAATCCCAAAAAATGATTGACTAGAATAATCATTTTTCTTTTAAATCTTATTAGCTAAAATATTATTCGATTCAGTCTTGCACATTTAGTTGTGTGTCCCAATTCCAGATTTTTGACTCTTCTAACCTAATTTTGTATTAGATTGTGCAGAAAATAAGTACAAGAAAGCAATTGTGACCACAAAGTTCTTCTTATCAGGTATGCTCTACATTGACATAAGCATAGGCTGTCTAAGTTACAACAGTTGAGCACACCTATTATATTCTTCACACTTCATCCTCCCCTTGTCCTATGATGCTAACGAATTGGTTGACCAAATTTTCTTTGACTCTTTCCAAATGGTTGTGCACAAATATTTTGATTCTACACCAGAAATTTCTTCTTCTCTCTCAACCAAAATATTAGTTTTTTTATCATGAATTTGCCAAACTTGATCATCAATCACATGCAGCATATGTTTCTGAAGAATGAAAAGGGACATGCACTCCCTTTTAGTTCCTAATTAGCTACTTTTTTGGGGACGTCTCAGTCCTAGTTCAGGTTTGACTTATAAAATAACAATGGATGTTCTTGAGCAAATGAATCATGCTTCTATACCTATTTCAATAAGGAGGGCTAACATTTATTTGGAAAAAAAATGATAATAAAGAAATGATTTAGTTGAAGTGGAATAAGAGGTCCTTAAAGATAGGATCATGACTTTGAAGGTTGACCTTAATTGATAGAGGAATGAAAATGTTGAAGTCATTCGTCAATTGAAATAGTTGATGTCACATGTTTTACCTTTCTCATCAGCTCCTCACTATTTGTATCCTTAGCCACGTCTCACTTTCATACCATATTATTTTTTTTATTGATGCTCAGTTATTTTGCTTTATTCAGTACTAGCTTAGGTTTAATGTGGAACATGCTCTGTCAGTTAAATGGAATGGTTATATTTGTTAAATTGAATCATATTTTTGCTCTCTTTAATGCATTACTATGTTGGCTAAAGTCTTAGTCTGATTGTTTTGGTGATTGCCCCAGTGGACATGAATAGCATAACAAATCACTTTGGCTAGTAAATTATTGCATTAAATGGTTTTTCGATGATGCCAAAAGGGGGAAAATAAGAGGGGTGTAATGTTTATAACCCATTGTCTAACTTATTTCATTCTAGTGTTTTATACTTTAGTGCCTACAGGTAAAGATGTTTGAATGCACAAAGACAAGAGGTTTGTCATCATCAAAAAGAGGGAATTTATTGGGTACGATGTAGTTTTGATGATTGACAAACTGACAAAGTGATATAAAACATGTCAGTCAAGCTGGTTCATAGACACACTGTCTTATGTAGCTGAAACTTATAGCAAAATAATCGATGATTAAAGAAAAGCGTGCAAAAATCAAGGAAGGACCATATGGGTGGCTAATTCAGATAAACTAAAGGAAATAAACATGTGCTGATTTAAAGAGTTGGAATTTGACTACAACACTAAGGAGATAAGAGTTGGAATTGAAGAGGGAGTCTCACTTGAAGTAGAATTCTATGCAATGAGAGTTCTGATTAAAGGAGGAGTTTGAAATAAAAAATGACTCTTTGGAGAGCTGTGCTTAAATAGAAGATGTATTATTTAGAATAACTTACGCACTTACAGAGAGAGAAAAGGGTAAACACGAGCAAATTGAGAAAGTTTATAATTGAGAGAATTCTGACTGAAGATTCAAGTGTTGCCAATACAAAGAAATAGATTGACGAACCTGTTTCACAGGAAAGAACTTTACAATTCATGAGTCAGTTTAAATGTATTATTCTTATTGAGTTGTAATTTATTGCTTTCCTAGATTGATTGTTTAGGAACAATACTGAGCAGAGCTAACTTCAAGTTTGGGATAGCTCGAAGTGGGTTCAACAGTCAAGGGTGATTTTTAAGTTATAGGAATTAGAGTTAATTACTCCTAGTTTTTGAGTTATTGGAATTAGTGTTTATGATTCCTAGTTATTGAGGTATAGGAATTAGAGTTTATAATTCTTAGTTGTTGGTTACAAGAGTTCTGTAATCAGAAGTTGTTAAGGCTCAGAGTTATTTAGTGAGGTTGGGGTTAAATCCTGTAGAGGTACAGGTCGTGGTTTTTTGCACCTTTTCGAGCTGGGTGTTTTTCACATAAAAATCATTGTGTTCTTTACTTCCTGTTTTACTGCTTTCTTGGAACACGTCAGGCAACCCTTTCTATCCATAGGCAACTCTTACGTTAAAGTCACTGGTCAATAGGGCACGCACTCTAACATAATCGATATCCACATTGCAGATAACATAAATGGACTAGGGTAGGGTAATTTCTTTAAAAAAAATATGCAAAACATGAAAGTCAGGTCAACATCTTAATAGATCAAGACTTGCACCGACTTCGATCTATTACATCTCTATTTGTGTCCATGATATGAAAAAATAGATCATATTTAGAAACAAATGTCACCTCCCTCATTATAAAGTGGAAGCCCCAAGGACCAATCAATAGTTATAGTGGAACCACAACTATATATCATTAATTTTGGTGTAAGATAATTCATCAACTTTTTTTCTCAACTAGTTGAACATTTTCTTACCTAAATTGAGGGCGGATTATATTTTTTTGTCATTAAAAACTCAACTTACATATATTTATGTAAAGCTATTTTTTAAAATTCTAAGTAAATTTAACAACCAATTCATCCCTCCAGTAGTTGGTATAGACAAAAATGAGAGTACACACATAATTCTACCCTTTTCTTTCCATATTAGTTGGTCATCTTACTAAATATAAATATTCTAAATTAGTTGATCACTTACTAAATCAAGATAGAATTAATTGAAAAAATTTCCATGTTGCTCCTACTATTAATATATTCTTTACAAGTTTAAACAAATTATCTTTATGTTCATTAATATGGACAAATTAAAGAGTATAATATTAAAATTGATCATTCCATTAATAATTTCTTAAACACCATGCAAAATGAAACGTGCTCAAATAATATGGAACGGATGAATTACCAGAAAAGTGAAAAATTGGAATGGCCACCAAAAAATAAAAAGATGAAAGGGGCCGAAAAATTTTGAGGATGTTTGAACCCGACGTGAATCGGATGAGAAACCATCTGATCTAGAGTCAGACGCGCTACCATTGTTCCATGAATCCCTATTGCCTTGGAACTGTAATTAGCTTTATATGTTATGTCACTCTATCTCCTCTTCACATGTCTGAATCATGTAAGTCTCGCTTCTCACATCTTATCCTCACTCGAGGTCACTTCAACCTTATTCCAAACATTCTAATTTTCAATCTTACTTTTTCTTAGTGTACCACATATTCACTTCAGCATCCATATTTTTCCCACAACTTTCAGTTTTTAAATGTGGGAGTTTTTGACTGACCGATATTCCATTTCATAACAATCAGACTAACCAACTTCGTTGAATTTGTATTTAAGTTTAACTAGCCATATAAATTTTTCTCCAAAAGTATTTTTGAAAAAATATGCTTAATTTTTTTTTAAGTTTGGTTAAACACTATTCATTAATTCAAGTGTTTTTTCAATTGATTAGTCAAATTGTCAAATACACAAACACTATTCATCTAATTATTCTATTTCTTGTGACTTTCTTACAATTTGTTATGACTGGCTACTTTCTCGTATTGGTGGAAATTGTTTTGTTGTTCTAGCTGCTAGGCCAGATAATGCGTATTGGACGTGCCTTCTGTTTCCTGCTGTTGTTTTGTTTAGGGCTTTGTTTTGGTTTTTTGAGTAGTGGCTTTGGGGGTTGATGGTAGAATAGGGTCATGTCCGAGGGGGTTGGGGCTGTGGGTTATTTTGGGGTGGGGGAAGAGGGGAGGGAAGGGGTGGGAGTAGGGTCAAGGTTAGGTGTTAGGGCTGGTTCATTGAGGGGTGGTAGGGGTAGGCGGGAGGCAAGTGAAGATAAGTTGAGGGTAGGGTCTTAGAACATAGGGACCCTTTAGGGTAAGTCCGTAGAGCTGGTGATGATTCTTAAGAAGAAGAAGATTAATATTGTGTATGTTCAGAAGACTAAGTGGGTAGGGTCTAAGGCTAGGGATGTGGACAGGTATAAGTTGTGGTACTTAGAGAGTGAGAGGCGTAGGAATGAGGTAGGCATCCTAACGGATGAGGAGCTTAGAGGGAAGGTGGTGGAGGTTAAGATGGTCAGTGATACGATGATGATGATTAAGTTGGTCATTGGGGGGTTTACATTGAATATGTGTAGTGTTTATGCACCGTAGGTGGGCTTGGAAGAGAAGGTGAAAAATGATATTTTAGGAGGCTTTGAACGAGGTGGTGAGAAACGTTCCTAACTTTGAGAAGATTGTCATAGCAAGGGACTTCAATGGGCACATTAGGGTTCTACCAGGAGGCTATGATGATGTGCATGGAGGTTTTGGTTTCGGAGATAGAAATAGAGAGAGTTACTCTATTGGATTTTCTGAGGGTCTTTGGGTTGGTGGTAGTGAATTTGAGCTTTCTGAAGAAGGTGGATCACTTGATTACCTTCTGAAATGCGATAGCCAAGACTCAGATTGACTTTTTACTGCTTGGGAAAGGGGATAGAGCTTTATGTAAGGACTGTAAATTCATTTTGAGTGAGCATCTTTTGACCCAACACAGGCTTTTGGCGATGGACTTGGTTATCAGGAAAAACAAGAAGAGGAGGACCGGGAAGGGTCAACCCAGAATTAAGTAGTGTAGCTTGGCACCAGTTAGTGCGTTGGAGATAGGGGATAAGGTGGCGGGAATAGGGGTATGGGAGTGTAGGGGGGACATTGATGATATGTGGGATGGGGCTGCCATCTGCATAAAGGAGACTGCTAGAGAGGTGTTAGGTGTTTTGAGGGGCCAGAAAAGACAACATCAGGGGGACTGGTGGTGGAATAAAGAAGTTAAGAAGAAAGTAAAAATTAATAAGGGGGCGTATGTTAAGTTGATTGAGAGTAAAGATGAAAAGGAGAAGCGAGTGAATAGGAAGGATTACGAATTAACAAAGAAGGAGGTTAAGATAGCAGTTATGGATGCTAAGACAGCAACGTTTGAGAGCTTGTATGCGGGGTTAGATAAGAAAGGCGGGGAAAAGAGGTTGTATAGGATGCTAAGTCTAGGGATTGGAAGGGTCATGACCTCAATCAAGTGAAGTTCATTAAAGGGAAGGATGGTAGAGTTCTGGTGAAGGATGTTCACATTAAGAAAAGATAGCAGGAGTATTTTCATAGACTCTTGAACAATGAGGGGGACAGAGGCATTGAGTTAGGAGAGCTGGAGAACTTAGTAGAGTGCCGTGATTTCAGTTACTGTAGACATTCTAAGTATGAGAAGTCCAGAGAGGCTATTCGCAGGATGCAGAGGGGTAGGGCGATGAGGCCTGATGAGATTCTGATGAATTTTTAGAAGTATACTTGTGGGGCAGGTTTAAGGTGGTTGATTGATTTGTTTAATGGCATTTTCAAGATTACAAAAATTCTTGAGGCTTGAAAATAGAGTACGACTATTCCTTTACATAAAAACAAGGGTGACATTTAGAGTTGCAACAACTACAAGGGTATTAAGTTGTTGAGTCATACTATGAAGATTTGGGAGAGGGTGGTTGAGCAGAGGTTAAGGAGGATCTTGTCTATTTTGGAGATTCAGTTTGGATTTATGCCTGGTCTCTCAACGCCAGAGGTAATTCATTTGGTGAGGTGATTGGTGGAGTAGCATAGGGAAAGGAAGAGGGACTTACACATGGTGTTCATCGACCTGGAGAAGGCGTATAATAAAGTCCCTTGTGAGGTTCTTGAGAGATGCTTGGAGGTGAGAGAGATCTCGGTGGTGTACATCAGATCTATTAAGGACATGTATGATAAAGTGAAGACTTGGATGAGGACAGCGGGAGGAGCCTCAGAGCATTTCTCGATCGAGATAGGGTTGTATCAGGGATTGACTCTTAGTCCATTCTTGTTTGCTTTGACGAGGATGTGTTGACGCAGAGTATTCAAGGTAAGGTGCCTTGCTGTATGTTATTTGTGGAGGATGTAGTTCTGATTGATGAGACACGGAGGAGGGGAGGGAAGAGGGAGAGAGGGGGATGATAAATTGGAGGTTTGGAGGCAAAACCTTGAATCTAAAGGGTTCAAGTTGAGTAGGTCCAAGATGGAGTATATGCAATGCAATTTTAATGACTTGAGGCAGGAGGAAACGGTGGTAGTGAGGTTGGATTCCCACATTGTTTTTGAGAGGGATTGTTTTAAGTATCTTGGGTCTATAATTAAGAAAAATGGAAAGATTGACGAGGATATCTCTAAACATTTTGGAGAAGGTTGAATGAAGTGGAGGCTCGCCTCGGGAGTGTTGTGTGATAAGAAGGTGCCTCCTAAGCTTAAAGGCAAATTCTACAGAGTGGCAGTCCGTCCGACCATGTTGTATGGAGCGGAGTATTGGCCAGTCAAGAACTCCCACATTTAAAAATTAAAGGTGGTGGAAATGAGAATATTTCGTTGGATGTATGGACTTACTAGAGGGGATAAAATTAGGAATGAGATTATCCGAGAGAAGGTGGGAGTGGCTTCGGTGGAGGACAAAATGCGAGAAGTGGGGCTGAGATGGTTTGGGCATTTGATAAGGAGGGGCACGGATGCCCCAATTCATAGGTGTGAGAGACTAGCTTTGGATGGTTTCAGGAGGGGTAGAGATAGACCGAAGAAATACTGGAGGGAGGTGATTATACATGACATGGAGCAGTTACAGCTTACTGAGGACATGACCCTAGATAGAAAGGTGTGGAGGCCGCGAATAAGGGTAGAAGGCTAGTGTGTGTGGGTGAGTCGTAGCTAGTAATTGGGAGAGCTTTTGTGTAGCCGGGTTAGTAATCCTAGGACTGTGTCCATAGGTAGGAGTAACTAATTAGGAGAGTTTGGTTAGGTGGGTGTCTTAGCGGTGAGGTTGGGGGCTTTGGAAATGGGAAAAGAGACATGAGATTCGATTGCTACTTGCACCATTCAACAAATGCATAATAAAGTGCATCAGTGTTTTTATATTAAAATATAAGGATGATTTTAGTATAAACACAAATATAAGGGTCTATTTTGAACATTTAGAAAGGTAAAATTTACAATTAATCCCTCCCCTTTTCTCAACCAGTGTTCAATTTGGTAGGAACAAAAATAAGTTAAACGACAACGTTCAAGGCGTCGTTGACGCACTCACTTTCGTTCGATGGAAAAAACAATAGGTTCATTCTGTACTTTCTCTTTCCCAACAAAATACGTGACACAGGTAAAATTTTGAAAGTCAATCAAGTTTTTCTTTGATCAAACTTTTCTTTTATATATCTTGCAAGTTTTTAAAGTTATTAACTATTGTGATTTATATCCGAATTCACAGTCAAAGTTTAGAAACTCAACCGTGCCACATAAATTGGGAGAGAGGGATTACTAAATTTTCAATTCAATATAACACTAATTTTTCTTATGCTTCTTAGGATGCAGTTTTTCAGATATCAGAACATGGCATAATGTTAATTGTTGAGGAACTGCTTGTCTTCAGGCCAAAGTTTACTTGCAACAAGAGATTCTGAATTTTAGTGAATTGTTAAAAATACATCTAAAGTATCTCGATTTCATATCTGAATTTCATATCAGCAACTATCTATCAAGACACAGCTTGGCTATTATGGTCATCATTAAGGTAGAAAAAGTAAAAAGTCATTTTATGTCTTTTTACGAAGAAAGTAAATAGCAAGCGCAAGATGTGTCAAATATATAAATTATTCATTGATTATTTAAATTAAATTATTAAATATTTCTTTTTATTAGCATGAATAAATAAAGATTTAAATATTTATTTATAGTAACATAAATAAGATAAAGGAAATACCTACTCCTAAAGTTGATAAATAGAAAGACCAGTAAAAAAATGCATATTCCCTTGGATTCTCTGTAAGCTTTTCCATTTCTAAATTCAGTTCCACGACAACTAGGCATTAATGGTCTCTTTTATTGTGCCGATACAAAATTATCATTTCAGATAGAGAAAAGACATATTCCCCCCTCCCCCAAACTTGTCCTCCAAACTCATTTTAGCACTTATACCTAACTTTTGTTTATTTACCCCCTTAACATCTTTAAAGTGTATTAATTACACCCTCAAAATCATAATCCCACTCTCACTATGGAGAGTGCACTACACACACGTCATGTCAGTGCCAAATTAGTGCCACATCAGTTCCAGGTCATTGCCGCGCAAGAAAATAAAATTAAAAAAAATCTCTCACACATATGATTTTTATATATTTAAATATATATATATATATATATATATATATATATATATATATATATATATATATATATCCTCAAAGGAAATCTTATTGCAAGACCACAATTTTCCCCTACATCTGTTATGGTAGTAAACGAAATGTTGAAGCATGTTTTAAATCAGGAAAAGGTTTAGAAATATTTTTGCAAAGCAGGGCTCATTCAGTAAACCTCAATGAAAACCTTGGTACCTTAGGTTTGGGATACGAGCCCACTTTTGAGGAAAGAATAAAGGCTAAAAAGTG
Source organism: Capsicum baccatum var. pendulum (assembly GCA_030864225.1). Classification (NCBI taxonomy): domain Eukaryota; kingdom Viridiplantae; phylum Streptophyta; class Magnoliopsida; order Solanales; family Solanaceae; genus Capsicum; species Capsicum baccatum. The sequence goes on along the minus strand of CM061550.1, from coordinate 28,217,744 downwards.
TAAAAAAGATTGACGGTCACTTACCTAGCTGATACCATTACTTCACGAGTATTTTACCAAAGTCATTGTTGTTGGGTCATCTATGTTACCTGCTCCAGAGTCAATGAATTATGATGATACAAAGTTGATTGGCCTTTTCCATAATATGTTTATTAAAGCAGATATGGTTAAAATTGGGCAAGGTACCATCAATGTAGATTTGCAGTTTACCGGTCCTGATGTCCATCTTAACAGTTGGAAGGCCACTCCTCTCTCTACTATGAAGGAGTCTTGGTAGCTTGTTTGTTTTTCTTTCTTTAATTTGAATCATTCTAGGATTGTAATTCAGATCTTTACCTTGGTATTTTAGGTTAAAACTCTTTCTATCTTTGTTTTTAATAAAACGTAATTTTTCTTTGTTATTTTTGTGTCTAATATTTACTTATTTACTTTTTATCATACAATTCTTTCTATACCGATTAAAGATATGACATGCATGAAGAATTGTCAACCAAATTTAAAAACCTAATCTAATTATGAAATAATGAATAAAGAAGTTGAATACGATGAAGATGAAGCATTTGAGGATATAAGCAAAGATTTCAAACAGTTTGAGAATAAGTCAAACCCCAATTTGGATAAAACTGAGGCGGTCAATTTGGGAGATCATGAAAATATTAAAGAGACTAAGATAAGTGTACATGCTCGACCACAACAAAATAAAGCTATAATTAAAGCTTTACTTGAGTACAAAGACATCTTTGCGTGGTCTTATTATGATATTCCCGGTTTGAGCACTGATTTGGTAGTTCATAAGTTGCCAATTGATCCTGTTTTCCCTCCTGTCAAGCAAAAGTTAAGAAAGCTTAAAACTGATATGAGTGTAAAGATCAAAGAGGAAATTACAAAGCAACTTGAGGCTAAAGTCATTCAAGTGGCCCAATATCCTACTTGGTTGGCAAATATTTTCGCTATTCTAAAAAAAGATGGCAAAGTTTGGATGTGTGTTGATTATCATTACCTAAATAAAGCAAGTCTGAAAGATGATTTTTCACTTCTCAATATCCATATTTTGTTGGACAATTATGCTAAACATGATCTTACGTCTTTTGTGGATTGTTATGCGGTGTATCACCAGATAATTATGGATCTAAAAGATGTGGAAAAAACATTATTTATCACGTCATGAGGGACATATTGTTATCGAGTTATGCCTTTAAGACTAAAGAATGTTGAGGCAACTTACATGAGGGAAATGGCCATAATGTTTCATGACATGATGCACAAAGAGATTGAAGTTTATGTTGATTATATGATTATCAAATCAAGAGAGCAGTCTGACCATGTCAGGGATCTGAGGAAATTCTTTGAAAGGCTTTGAAGGAATGATCTAAAACTTAACCCAACAAAATGTGTATTTGGAGTCCCATCGGGAAAACTCCCGGGGTTCATAGTCATTCAATGTGGCATTGAGTTAGATCCTTCAAAAATAAAAGCTATTCAAGATTTTCCTTCACCAAAGAATAAAACAGAGGTGATGAGCTTACTTGGAAGGTTGAATTATATCAGTAGATTCATTGCGCAACTTACAACAACCTGTGAACCAACTTTTGAGTTGTTGAAGAAGAATGCAAAAGTTGAATGGACTAAAGAATGTCAAGAGACATTTGACAGAATTGAGAGGTACTTGTTGAATCTGCCTATTTTTGTTCCTCCAGAGATAGGAAGACCCTTAATATTGTATATGTCTGTGTTAAACAATTCTTTTGGTTGTGTATTAGGTCAACATAATGTCACAGGCAAAAAAGATCAGGCCATATACTACCTTAGCAAAAAGTTTACCACTTATGTGGCTAAGTACATCTTCTTGAAAAAACATGTTGCGCCTTAACTTGGGTAGCACAAAAGCTGAAGCATTACTTGTCATCTTACACTACTTACTTCATTTCTACTGTACAAATAATATGTCAGAATATAAAGCATGCATTTTAGGTTTGAGACTAGCCATTTACATGTAAATCCAAGAACTGTTGGTGTTAGAAGATTCAGATTTACTAATCCACCAGATCCAAGGAGACTGGGAGACTCGTGATTCAAAACTCCTTCCATATCGAGGTTGTTTGCAAGATCTTTGTCAATGATTTGTATCAGTAAAGTTCAATCATATTCCCAGAGCTCATAATTAGATTGTTGATACTTTGGCAACCTTATCTTTGATGCTCCAATATCCCGACAAGACTCATATTAACCCCGTGCATATATAGATCTGTGATCAACATGCATATTGTAATGTGGTTGAGGAAGAACTTGATGGGGAGCCTTGGTTCCATGATATCAAAGAATATATTCAGATTGAAAAATATCCCGTACATGTCAATGGTAACCAAAAGAGAACTATTTGACGACTAGCTAGTGGATTTTTCCTAAGTGAGGGAATCTTGTATAAGAGAACTCCAAATTTGGGACTTTTAAGGTGCATAGAGGCAAAACACGCTTAAAAAATCATGACTGAAGTACATTTAGGGATTTGTGGACCTCACATGAGTGGGTATGTTTTGGGCAAAGAAAATACTTCGAACAGGTTATTATTGTCTCACCATGGATCGAGATTCCATTCATCTTGTTCGTAAATGTCATGAATGACAGGTACACGAGGACATGATACATTGCCCTCTATTTGAGTTGCATACAATGACTGCTCCATGGCCTTTTGTGTCTTGGAGAATGGACGTAATTGGACCAATTGAACTGAAGGCCTCAAATGGATATAGGTTTATCTTGGTAGCCATTGATTATTTCACACAGTGGGTAGAAACGACAACTTTTAAGTCTGTGATCAGAAAAGCAGTAGTCGATTTTGTTCACTCCAATATCATTTGTTGGTTCGGCATTCCAAAGATAATTGTCACAGATAATGCTGCAAATCTCAACAGTCATCTGATGCAAGAAGTGTGTTAATAATTTAAGATTATGCATCGAAATTCGATTTCTTATCACCTGAAGGTGAACGGTATTGTGGAAGCTGCCAACAAGAACCTAAATAAAATACTCCGCAAAATGGTACAAGGATCCCTACAATGGTATGAAAAGTTATCTTTTGCTTTATAGGGTTATCGTACTACAGTTCGGACTTCAATAGGTGCAACTTCTTACTCACTTGTGTATGGAACTGAAGTGGTTATACCTGCAGATATTGAGATTCCATTTCTTTGTGTTGTTGTGGAGGCCAAAATTTATCATAATCTATGGTTCAAAACCTAATTGGAGCAACTGAATTTGATTGATGAGAAAAGGATGGTGTCGGTATGTCATGGCCAACTGTACCAAAAGAGAATGGCTCGAGCCTATAACAGAAAGATGCGATGCAAATAATTTGAAGCCGGCCAATTAGTACTAAGACGCATCCTTCCCCATCATATTGAAGCCAAAGACAAGTTTTCTCCTAATTGGCAAGGACCGTTTATGGTGAAGAGCTATGTTTCCTTAAAAGAGTCGATTCTAAAAGCTGTATGTTTTACCCAATGTTATGTAAATTTTTGAGTCTCATGCCGCCCTTTTCTTTTTAACCCTTTCCAAAAGCTAAGTTACAACCAAAGAAAGATCTTCAGATCAATATTTGATAGTGTCAAGGTTTAACATCTTATAGGTGCATGATATTTCATATTTTAGGTGTTTATTTTCTCAAAAAATATAAAAAAATGATAAGAGAGTCTTATTGGTGAAAACCCTCTTGGGCACCATAAGGCGACAGTGAGTTATAAGAAAAATGAAATGAGAGAGTCTTATTGGTGAAAACCCTTTTGGGCACCATAAGCTGATGGTGAGCTAAGAAAGAAATGAAAATGAGATAGGCTCATTGGCAAAAATCCGTTGAGGTGTCATTAGCCGAACGGAAATTATAATACAAAAGGAAAAAGTTCAAGATTGGCTCACTTTCAAGTTCAATAAATGGGCAAAAATTAATAATGATTGGTGATTAGATCTGGTTGTGTAATTCAAAATACATGTCATAATCATTGGAATCAGCTTCCATACCTAGATAAGTTTTTCTTTTTGTTTAGAAGAAGAGATGCCCATTATCTTTTCCTTTTCTTTTTGTTTTATTTTGATTTTGATTTTTTGTGTCCTTGTCGTCAAATGAAAAATTATTGTCATCTTTTGTGTATTTTTGATTCAAATTCATGTCAAGTCAAGTGAAAAAGGACTCCAAACTTGATACCAAATTCTTTAATGGTACAAAGCAAGACAAAGGGTCGACGCACAAAGACATCATTTAAAAATAAAGTAAGGTATTCAGAATGATTGTGATTTAAACATTTTGGACTCGTGGAAGGATAAAAGGTGTATTGAAAGTTAAACCCAGAGGTATCATACAAGAGAAATATGCTTTGAGTTGATACTCTCAGTAGTCAAAATTTTGGGTCAGAAGTATGACAAGTCAATGAATATTTATCAAGGATTGAAAAAGAAGTTTAGCATGTCAAGTGCAAGAACGGTCACTTCAAAAGCCAAATGCCGCAAATCAACCACCACGTGTTTTTAAAACTCACAATTTTTCTTTATTTGAAATAGATATGGAATGTTGTTTACATAAAAAAATAATGCAATTCCACAATTCTATCAACGCAAGGAGCATAGTTACAGCACACGATGCTGGATGTCGATTATGGTAAATTTTATTCTTTGTGAGATGTACTTACCAAAGATATTTCAGACTTTCATTTATATTTTCACTATATTGTTTTTAAAATATTAAGATCCAGTGATACACACAGATATTCCCAGTACAAACTGGGGCAAAAAAAAAAGTTTCGTGAGTAAAGAATAGAATTTATTTTATGCTCAGGACCCTCCTGAAGAATGAGAATTTATTTTTTGCTCAGGACACTCCTGAAGAATGGAAATTTATTTTATGTTTAGGACCCTCTTGAAGAATGGTAACTTATTTTTTGCTCAAGACCCTCTTGAATAATGAAAATTTATTTTATGTTCAGGACCCTCCTGAAGAATGGGAATTTATTTTATGTCCAGGACCCATCTGAAGAATGGAAATTTATTTTATGCTTAGGACCCACCTGAAGAATAGGATATTATTTTTGGTTTCACTATTTACTTTAAGTTCAGGAACCCGCCTGAAGAACAGGGTAAAGAAAAAAGAAGTCTAGGAGCCCGCCGCCTGAAAAACAGGGTGAAGAAAAAGAAAGTCCAGGAGCTCGCCACCTGAAGAACAGGGTGAAGAAAAAGAAAGTCCAGGAGCAAGCCCAAAAAATAGGGTGAAGAAAAAGAAAGTCTAAGAGCTCGCCTGAAGAACAGGGGGAAGAAAAAAAAAGTTCAGGAGCCCGCCTGAAGAACAGGGGGAAGAAAAAGAAAGTCCAGGAGCCCGCCTGAAGAACAGGGGAGAGAAAAAGAAAGTCCAGGAGCCCACCTTAAGAACAGGGTGAAGAAAAAGGAAGTCCAGGAGCCCGCCTGAAGAGCAGGGTGAAGAAAAAGGAAGTCCAGGAGCCCGCCTGAAGAACAGGGTGAAGAATAAGAAAATCCAGGAGCCCGCCTGAAGAACAAAGTGAAGAAAAAGAAAGTCCAGGAGTCCCCCTGAAGAACAGGGTGAAGAAAAGTGATTTCAGGAGCCAGCATGAAGAACGGGGTAAAGAAAAAGTAATTTCAGGAGCCCGCCTGAAGAACAGGGTGAAAGATAAGTAAGTTCAGGAGCCTGCCTGAAGAACAGGGTGAAGAAATAAAAAAGCTAGGAACCCGCCTGAAGAATAGGGTGAATTTTCAAGTTCAAGTCATGAAGATTCAAATCAAGATTCTAGAGAAATTGCATCTTCCATTTGCATTTTTTATTTTTTATTTTTGATTTTTGTTAGTCATTTGGATGTAAGAAAGAAGAAATCGTGAACCAGAAACTTAACGGAACCTTACTCGAGCTCTAACCCGTTCTGTCATCATTTTACCTTTAAACTACACGTAACCTGATTCCCTTATAACCCGAGATATGTAGGCAGTCCAAAATCATGACTCGATCACATCTTTTATTTTATTTCATCTTTATCCTCATATTTTGAATAATTGGAGGATCAAAAATCATTTCTTTTTCTACTTCTTTGTATGAAAACTCATTGAGATTTCACACAAAGAGTGGTAAAATGTAGACACGTGATTTTTGGCCCTCCCCGAGTCTAATATATTTTTCGACATTAACTATTTTTATTTTTTTCCAATAGTTATCTTAGATTTTATTTTATTTTTAATAAGTTTTGGTTGAAAATAAATAAAAATAATAATAAATAAAGTTACATTTTTTTTGTTTTTTAAATAATACGAAAAATTCAAAAAAAAAAATCTCTTTAAAATTTTAATAAATAAGCTAGTAATTTTAGTACTATCTTAATTATATTTATTTTTAGTTATTTATAAACTTTTATTGTATTTTATTAAAAAAAATTATTTATTTATTATTATTATTATTTTATTTATTTATTATTTTTATCTGTTATTATTATTATTATCTAATTATATAAAAAAATAATAAATAAGATAGATTAAATTCAAAATAATCTCTTATCTTAAATAATTGTTCCCTCAATTTTTTTCCCCAAGAATCCTCATATTAAAAGACTCTACAACCTCAGAGCCAAAAGACTAGTACATTATTTCTACAGACTACATCAGATTAACAAAAAACCAGAGAGAAAATACATAATAAAAGATCAGGAAAAGAGAGAAAAAGAAAGAAGAAAAATATTTGAAGTTGAAGGTTCCGTTTGAAGTTTCTAGTAACGATTTCATTTCTTTAGTATTCATTCTCATCAGGTTTTATTCAATCTTGTCCCACTTATATCCTAAATTTTATTGCGAAAAGTATGAATAAAAAATGTTTAAGATGTTTTTTTGTGCACGAAATAATATGATCATATAATTTTTTATGCATGATATTTTGTTTAATAGATGTGAATAACAAACTTTAAGTTCAGAAGCAGTGGATGTGTTAGGGAAAGAAAATAGATGTAGCAAATACATTTACAGAGTTTCACAATCACTCATAGAGTTTCCTTCTTCCTATTTTTCCATGAGTACAGTAGATTAACATATACACACACCAACACAGGAGAAAAAAGTAAAAAAAAAAGAAGAGATTAGAAATGGAGAGAAAATAGTAGGAGTTTAATTCGTTTTCCGATGAGGTTTTGCCAAAAATACCATTACCACCTCCCTCGTACCTCCATCGTTGGCATCGCCTCCCTCTCTTCTTTTTTTTCGGTGACTATCAAAATTGGATTCGTCGAAAAACTCCCAAAACAGTCCACCCCGTCGCTATTCCGGCGACTATCTTCGCCGTAAAATGGCGAAAAAACACCAGGCTTATCTCTCCATCCAGCCGCTGCCATCCACCATTGGCCAGCAACACAGATCCACCATTACCAGCCACACTTGGCTTGAGATCTGATGGAAAATCATCCCCAAAAATCCGCCGCCAGCGATGCCGTTAATGGCGAAGCCATTGCCGGCGGTACACAGCCAACCACCACCTACGACACCCCAATGGCAAAAATGCCGAACAGATCTGGCCATGACCGCCACTGGTAAATCAGTAAAGCTGGCAGCCTGTCACACCTCTGTTCGGACGGCTTATTTTTCACTGGAAAAAGGTGAATCTCCACTGGAGAATACATGCATATGGAGAGGGTAATAAAAAGGGAAAAGGATCAAATTTACCCTTCTGCTTTCATTAATTAGCTAAATTTATCATTCGTTATACTTTTGGACTATTTATACCCTTACCGTTATACTTTAGGGTGATTTATACCCTCGTCATCACAAAACTTATCAAAGATACCCTTAATTTGGATGGAAATCCCAAATCAAAATATAATTCCTAATATTACTTTAAATTATCCTATTCCCTCCTTTGAACCGGTCCGATCCGATACTTTCTTCTCTATTTTTTCTTCCACCTCTGCTCAAAGTCACCTCGAACCATGGTTGAAACCACTATTAAATTATGTTTGAGATAACTAGATGTAAGTGCCATAACAAGCATTAATAGAAAGTGAACTGCATATTCTTCATGATATCAACATATATATAATATGCACATCCATAACTTTCTAGCTCTACTGATCAACAAACCACATGCCCAAATATTTATCTTACTCAAATGTTAATTATTCTCATCAAATGAATCCAATGATGTTTCTTTTTTCTTTTTTTTTTTGGGCACCACCAACCTTACGCACAAATAACTATAGGAAAGACAAATTTTCATTCTGATATACTTCAATATAAGATCCTTTAAATGGCAAAAGATGGTCAATTTGGGTTGAAAATAAGGATCTATCCATATTTATATGTCATAAAAAATGCTTTGTGCTGGTCATTTACATAGGCCTCACCAACTCGACAACAAGTATAATTGAAAATTTTGTCCTATATTACATATGCTTATGCAGAACCCACTTCCAACATACAAAATTATACCCCTCCGTTATAATTTAAATGTCTTAATTTGACGTGGCACAAAATTTAAAAATTAAGAGGTTTTGACTCTTATTGTGTTAAATAAATTACACATTTTTTAATCACTTTAGATCTTATTAAACTTATTAGTATCATTTAGAGTGTCAGAATTGAAAGCTTACTAAAATTAGAAAGAGGCCCTTGTTTGGAACTGATAAAAAGAAAAATAACACAATTGTAATGGAGGAAAGTACTATAGTAGTATACTATGAGTCACGTCATATAATTTAAAATATCAAATAGTTTACTACCAATATACAATATTAACAAACCGGCCGGCCGGTCATCACTCTTTAGTTATCACATGAAACGATTAATATATCTTCAGGAATTGCAATAAAAGCTCCTACTACATATTAAATGCTTCTTAAAATTATAAAGAACATATGAGTTAGTTATCAACTGAATTCAAATTTAATTTGGATGTCACTATCTGAAAGAGTTCATATAAATATGTTTTCGCAATATACCATTTAAGATCATGAACAAAATCAATATAGGAAACAACGCAGAGAAGTGGTTCAAGCACTAAATAAATACTTCTTTCATCTCCATTTAGTTGCGTTATTTGAATTGACACAAAATTTAAGAAAGAACAAAAGGACTTTCAAAATTTTTGATTGAAAACACTCCTTAACCAAAAGGTCAAAGGAGGAAATAAGATAATTAAAGTAAAATTAGGAATTATATTTTGATTTGGGTGTTTTCATCCAAATTAAGGGTATGTTTGATAAGTTTAGTGATGGCAAGGGTATAAATAGCCCTAAAGTATAACAGTGACGGTATAAATAGCTTAAAAGTATAACGAAGGGTAAATTTAGCTAATTAATGAATGTAGAGGAGTAAATTTGACCCTTTTCCCTAATAAAAATGTGTGCACACACAGAGATCTGTAGCCTTGAAGTTATTTACTCTTATTCATGATTTTTTTTTATTTTTGAGAAATAATGAAAATTTTTATATTATTATTATTATTATTATTATTATTATTATTATTAGGATTCTTAGTGCTATTAGTACTGTTTTTGGCATTGATCTATGAAATAGTTATATTCAAATTTATTTTCTAATTTTCATTGATATATTTGGAATAATCTAAGATCAGATAAAAATTTCTTTTTAAATCCGCGAAATTTTAAAAAAATATATTGTTATGTATTAATTAAAAAATAATAATAAAAAAAATGTTATCATGTGTAATTATAAGTGAGTACCTTTAGTCATTGTTTTAAATTATTTCTATAGTGTTTATAAGTTAAATTTTCAAAAAAATGTACACTTAGGATTAAAAAGGAGGCATGTAATTTTGGATAATACAACTTTCATTTTCTCCGGTGGATTTATATACTGTTTTATTTAATTTTAAATTATTGTATGTAAGGTATTTGTTTGTTTTCTTGTTTAGGATACCTTAGGTCATAATATAATTAAATCATGTTATTTATAAGATTCCTCTATTGTAGTTTTATTGTGCTATTAAATATAAAATTAAGTGAGATAAAAATAAGAAGATAAAATAAATAAAAATAACTTTGATTTTTATGAATAAACGTTTTAAACCCTAAACAAGTTTTAGGCACATTCAAAAATATTCATCTCAATTATGAATGCGGTGTACGCATTTTTTTTGAGACATTTAAAAATTCAAGGTTGTAATAATGCACTTTGACAAATATTTTCTAAAAATTAACTTTCACAATTTATTTAATATAAAAGATATAGATATATATTTTAGGTATAGTAAAATTGAGTGAATTTAGGCCTTAACAAAATTTATTAAAATCATTTAAGTTAAGATAAGTCAATGAAGTTACCGTGCTAGAACCACGGGACTCGAGGGTTGCCTCACACCTGTAAGATACCATAAAATTCTAAGCTTAACTCAACCATTAAAGGTTGTTGAGGGGTCCCAAAGTTAGAAAATTTCAGCTAAGTATTAGGACTTAGTCTTTTCTAAGCCCTTCGAATTTCAGTGAATTTATTTATGACCTTTCCGACCTTAGAAAGTTAATTTCTATGATGAGTCATATTCAGGGATGGAAATAGCATGCCTCGATTAAGTTTTAGAATTTTTGAACAAGGATTGGATCGTATCCAAATTTCAGAAAAATAGTAGCTCACCGCGATAAGCCCGCGTCGTGGTGGCTATAGTGATGAGCACCCCATCGCATCGCGATGAGAGACAATTTGGCAATTGTCCAATTCTAGTAGCTCACCGTTATTAGGTCGCTTTGCGGTGAGTCTCAAATCAACAATTGTCACCAACCAGTATCTCACCGTGATTAGGCCGCGTCGAGGTGAGTATAGCGATGGCCACTCCAACACATCGCAGTGAGGCCTTAATCCGCATTCCAATTATGGGATTTTAAATCCCAAGGGAATCTTAGATATTTTGCATGGGCTAGGTCAGACCCAAACACAAAATTAATCCGTAAATGACCTAAATATTTCATTATTCGCTCAAGTTTCCCCAAGCTTCATCATTCTCTCTCAAAAGCAAGAAACCCTAAGTTTCAAAATTCAAGAAAAAGGCTCAAGAATTTCTTCAAGAACCTTTAGGGATCTATTTTCTAAGGTATGTAAAGTGTTCATCCAAGGATCCCTTTCATCCTTGGAGTCCAAGAAACCAATTTTAAATTATGAATTGTGATTTCTATGTTGTGGATTGTATTTCATCCATGTTAATGTTAATTTATGGTTTCCAAGTTGAAATCTTTATTGTATTTCACGGTATTATGATAGCATGTATGTTGTATTTGAATCCTATTATGTTAAATTCTTGAATTATGAACTAAATTTGATAGTCATGATGCTTTACCATGTTGTCCATGCCCAAGTACAAGAATATGCCTTCTAGGTGTTTGGTAAAATGCTTAAGTGAATGAATTGTGCAATTATGACTTCTTTGTGATCTAAATGATGATCCCATGCTATATTCATGTGTTTAAGTTGACTCCCATGCTAAATCTATGCCTTGTAAATGCTTGATGGAATGCTCATGAGATTGAAATAGTGAAGTTATAATATGTTAGAATGCATTCCTATCCATGTTCAAGAATATGATTATCAAGTGCTTCATGAAATCCCTTAATGATTGAATAGTTGACTATGGTCATGTGTTCAAGAAGTGTCATGTCCTATTTACTTTCATGCTATCGAGTCCTAGGGGTATTTATACTCGATAATTTAGCTGTGTGCCTAGAGTCAGTGTTAGTTTCATGATAATCTTAGTGACACCTTGATCAGTAGTACTCTCAGTCAGTTTCAGAACTCAATAGAAACTCAGTCAGTTATAGAACTTAGGAAAACTCAGTAATCTCATGAATTCAGTCAGTTAACAGAATTCAGCAATATTCTGGCAGTCTACGAAACTTAGTGAACTCAGTCCAGTTCAGCTCAGTAAAATCAGTTCAGCGTCTATTCAGTTGGGAGTATGATTCAGTATCGAGTGAAACCAAGGATGAGGGCACATACTAACAGCAGAGAGTGTGACCCTTACAAGCAATGCTTGCGTTCCAGAACTGTGTAGCCAGCATAGGTTGAGATATCAATACTGATAGTTGAGGGTTGATGAGGTGGATTAACACTGACAGATAAGGGTCCCACCATTTTCATTAGTGGATACTGACAGATGAGGGTCACTCTCACCTTGTTCTTACTAGTGGTACGGTATTGATACCCTTCCAATTGGGATTATAGATTGGACCCCAACTCTATTCAAAAAGGGACATGTTGATTAGATGACTACCTTCCACAGTCTCAGTCACAGTCTCAGTCTCAGTAATAAAATTCAGATAGTTCTATAGATTTTAGGACTATCAGATACAGTCACTCAGCTCAGTACGAAACTCAGCTAATTCTATCAGAATTAAGACTATTAGATACAATTACTCAGTTATCAGTAACTCAACATCAGTTTTATCAGTTATCAGTATTCCATGTTATCAGTATTCAGACTCAGTATTTAGAATCCTCATGATTTTAATTACAATTATGTATTCATGCATGTAATCTCACGCAGTCACGTTCATGTTATTCAGTCAGTAATAGTTCATGCATATGAACCCTTGCATTCAGCCTTACCCCACTTTGCAATCCAGTACAATCCCACGCACTGACCTTTCTTGCGCTATGGTGTTTTATACCATAGGTTTAGAAGCACGATCTCCAGAGAATACTTAGTAGTTCAGATCCATTCAGCAGTAGTAGACTTAGCAGCGAGTCATCATCATTCGAGGATGTTGTTATTTCATTATTTCATTAGACTCAGTTTTTCAGTAGATGGAGTTAGTTGGGGGATTGTCCCTTCAACTCCATAGTTCAGATAGTTTAGAGGCTTTCAGACTACAGTATTTTGAACCTTCAGTAGTTCAGACAGTTATTATCATCTTTGGTATTGTCATACCATATTCAGACATTGTTTTTATCAGTTATGTTTCAGTTTTGAACCTTATGGCAAGTCAGCCCATTATTCCACTTATTTCAGTATTATTATATAGTTATTGCAGTAGGTACCAGCATGGGTTAGCTAGTGGTACTTCGAGATTGTTAGCACCGTGTAGAGTCTAGGGATTTAGAATTCGGAGAGTTACAACACCTTCCCCTCGGTCAACAGAATTCCTTACCCGATTTTCTATTTTTGCAAACCAAAAGAGTCATTTTCTTTTGATTAGGAATTCAAAAAGGTGACTTGGAACACCATAACTCGCTTCCAAACGATGACTCTAGAATTGAAAAATACCTATTCAATATTGTCACTTTAATTAAAAAAATCCTTCGACTCAACCCTTGAGAGAAAAAGGGGCGTGACATCTCTGGCGACTCTGCTGGGGACTAACAAGAATTTGAGCTTTGATTGTTGACTTATACTTGCTTTAATTATTATTGATATTGTGTTTGTTGGACTAATCTGCTACTTGTTGCTTATTTTTCATTTGATATTGTTGAACTGTATAATAAATTGTCTTCTCTCACGCACCCACTTTGAGTCTGTGAAATAGGATAGAAGGAATGCAACGCATGCATCCTACCTTCCTTTTTAAGATAGCCGGAGTGTCAAGGCACCTGGTGAAAGATTATTGTCTCACACGTTAGGTAGGGTTCGGATCGGCGATGAAGGCGGAGTAGTACTGCTAACGAACAAGTTATCCCTCCCCAACTCGAGTGTCTGTTCGGGTAAACCAGTCTAGACACCAATCCCTATTAGGTTAAACTTAGAAGAACTGAAACTTAGAATCTGGATATCCCTATTAGATTCTGCTTTATTTGCATCATGTGCATTTGACTTAGCGGGATTCGGTACAGGGGCCAAGTCTATCTAGGAATGGTGTCCCTTTTACAATAACCAATATGTGCATCCTACATGCTCTTTGACATTTGTTTGGAAGGCTATCTGGTTGTTGACCGGCTTTTAGACAACTTTAAAATGCAAAAGATTATATTATCCTAAAATTTAGTGAATTATTTTTGAAAGAAAAATTTATTTTTAAAAGAAAGGCAAATTTTTAAAAATATAGTAACATAGTTTTACAGTTTTCATGATCTACGAGGGTCTGATTCTCACCCTTTAGTGAGATACGTAGAAAATTCTACCCGAGATACGACCCTGTATTTTAAGAAAATATTTATTCACAAATTTATTGAAGGATATTTTTGAAAAAATAATATAAATAATAAATAAAATTAAATTAAAAAAATAATTATTCTCATGAATATTACTATCTTTATCTTATTTTTTTCCTTTTTATCCTCAAAAATATTTTTAATACAAATCTTAATAGCTTGAGCCTTCAGGGGTCCTTAGCTGAATTTTTATAAAGTAATAAAATATGTAAACATATATTTAACAATCCTGAACCTTTAGGGGTCATGAGGTTGAAATTTTTGTACAATTTCATATGTAAAATAATTTATTTTTCTAAGTCATTTTATTTTATTTTCTTAAGTATACTTAAGGGTATTTTCTCCCAAACACATAGTTAATAGTATCTAAAGGTCTATTATTGCAAAATTTTCAATAGATTCAGTTTCAATAAGTGTTCTCCCTTAGAAAAAATATTGTCATTCATGTCTCTCTCACTCTATATTTTTGAATAAAATTATTCTTTGCATCTAAGTCCAATTTAGTGGTCATATTAACCTTCATGAGTCAAGTTAAAAAAAAAGAATCATCAATTATTTTGTTAAGTTTTTTTCCAAACTATGCAAGATTTGATTCATATCCTGGCATGATATATAGGCAACCCTCCAAAGGGTATGATCATAACTTTTGGAAAAAAATGCCTAGAAAAGTCGCGATGAAACACAAAGCCTTCCATGATAGGTTGGGAAATGCATATACAAGCATAACATACAATGTGGCATTATAATGTGTTAAATATGTAACACTCACCCATTTTCTACTTGCTCACAGAAAATACAAAATAATTGGTGGTTGGTTTGTGGTTTAAACTTGCTTCACATCTACACAACACCAGATACAAGGGAAAAATAAAAATGACCCGCAAAGAGGGTGTAGGGTCTGACAGTGAGGAGGAGCAAAATCAGTTACTTTTCACTGCAGGTACTTCCACCATGGATTCGGCCCCTATGCTAATAGGTCTTTCACTACAGGCACTTCTACCAAGCGCCCACCAAATCCGTCTGTCACAAATAACCTATTTTTCACTTTTGTAGCACCAGCTATTGCGGGCCTTCAATCGACAATACAGAAGAATATGGGAGAACCAAGTCATGACTTGTTGTATCCTCCTTAAATGACTTTCAAACCCCAAAATCCATATTATCATGCTCATCAACCCAATTCTCCTATTGTGATTGAGGAGATTGTTACGAATGAGGAACAAGAGGAGATGGCTAGGAAAGTAAGAAGCTTGGAACAGAGTATGAGAAATATGCAAGGATTAGGAGGACCAAAAAGTGTTGCATACAAAGATTTGTGTATGTTTTCAGATGTCCATTAGTCGTTGGGGTTCAAAATACCAAAGTTTGCCAAATACGAAGGTCATGGAGATCCTGTAGCTCACTTGAAAAAGTTCTGCAGTCAATTAAGGGAAGCAGGAGAAAACAAAGAACTGCTCATGGCTTACTTTGGAGAAAAATTGGCAGGGGTAGCTTCTGAATGGTTTATTGACCAAGACATTTTCCATTGGCACGTGTAGGATGACATGGCTCGGGATTTCATTCAACAATTTCAATATAACATTGAGATAGTGCTAGATCATACTACGCTTGCCAACATGAAAAAAATAACTAAAATTTTTTGAGAATATGCTGTCAGATGGAGAGAGCAGGCTTCAAGAGTCAGACAATCAATAAAGAAATCTGAAATAATCGATATCTTTCTGCAATCATAAGAACCTGATTAGTTCTATCATTTACTTTTTACTATTGGAAGCAAATTTACTAAGGATAATAAAGTTGGAAAGATAGTAGAGAATGGAATTAAGTCAGGAAAGATTATCAGTCAGGACACTTTGAAAGCAACAACACAGGCAATTCAAAGTGGTGTGGGAAGTTTCAGTGGAAAGAAGAGAAAAGAGGATGTAGCTACTGTGATGCAGGGTCCACAACAAAGTTAGAGAGGTGTGCATCAACCATACGCACAATATCAATCTCAAAACTATGTCTAAGACTCATATAACCATCCACGACATTATATTACTCTAAAAAATCCATTATATTTTGTTATATTCCCCAGTATCCTATTTATAATGCATAACCATATGTTCGGGCTCCTTCTTACCCGCAATAGCATGCACCAGCCATCCAAAATCATCCTCCAATCCCAGAAGTTTGACAAGCTCCCCCTAGATCTACTTTCCAGCCTAAAGCAGATTTCAAGATGGCTAACATGGAAAAAGTTAATTTCACTCCCATTTGAATATCATACGCAAGCTTGTTTCAAAGATTGAGGGACATGAATGTTTTAAGCCCAATCACGAGAAGTATTCAGAATCCTTCACCAAAAAATTAGATTATTCAGAAGATGTGCATATTATTTTGATGCCCCAGGGTACGACATAAAGAAATATTGGTATCTGAAAAGAGAAATTCAAGAGTTGATTGACACACAACAAATCCTGCTGCAAATTCCAGACGCTCCAAATATTAATCAAAATATGCTGCCAAATCATAATGAAACAGACATGCTAGAAATGATACCCAGAGGTGAAGATACTGTGATTCCTTTCAAGCCGATCATTAAAATTAAAACTGATTTGGAAAAATCAGCAAATATTCTGAATTTGACAAAAGAAAAAACCTGTGAAAGTGGAGGTAGTGGCTTTTGAGCATATCCTCAAGGAGAATCTCATCGCAAGACCACAATTTTCCTCTACATCTGTTATGGTAGTGAACGAAATGTTGAAGCATGGTTTCGAATCAGGAAAAGGTTTAGGAATGTTTTTTGCAAAGCAGGGCTTATCTAGTAAACCTCTATGAAAACCTCGGTACCTTTGGTTTGGGATACGATCCCACTTTCGAGGATAGAAAAAAGGCTAAAAAGCATAAGAAAGATTCATGGTCACTTACCAAGATGATACCGTCACTTCACGAGTTTTTTACCAAAGTCAGTGTTATTGGGTCCTCCATGTTACCTGCTGCAGAGTCAATGAATAATGATGATACAGAGTTGATTGACCTTTTCCATAATATTTTTATTGAAGCTGATATGGTTAAAATTGGGGAAGGTACTAGCAATGCAGATGTGCAGTTTATCGGTCCTGATGTCCAGCTTAACAATTGGGAGGCCACTCCTCTCCCTACTATGAAGGAGTCTTGGTAGCTTATTTATTTTTCTTTCTATAATTTGAATCATTGTAGGATTGTAATTCAGATCTTTACCTTGGTATTTTAGGTTAAAACTCTTTCTATCTTTGTTTTTAATGAAACGTAATTTCCCTTTGTTATTTTGTGTCAAATATTTTCTTATTTATTTTCTATCATACAGTTCTTTCTATGCCAATTATAATGATATGACATGCATAAAGAATTGTCAACCAGATTTAAAAACCCAATCTAATTATTAAATAATGAATAAAGAAGTTGAATACGATGAAGAGGAAGTATTTGAGGATATAAGCAAAGACTTCAAACAGTTTGAGAATAAGTTAAACCCTAATTTTGATAAAACTGAGGCGATCAATTTAGGATATAATGAAAATATTAGAGAGACTAAGATAAGTGTACTTGCTCGACCACAACAAAATTGTTATACCCCAAACTTTCTTTAAGTCAAATCTAGTCTCTAGAAGAGTTAGTGATGATTTCCTAAATGATTAATATTTAAATCAGATAGAATTTTCTCAATTTTGACTTTTTATCATATGGAAAATTGAATTAGCTTTCCAACGATATCAATTTAGTTCAAATCCGGTATCGAAGTAAAAAGTTATGGATGTTTTTTACAGAGAACTGTTGGAACTGCCCAGAAGCGACGGTCAGGCCGATGGACCATTGAGCTAGCGATGGACCGTCGCCCAAGCCATTGTGACTAAGGCAGGGAACCTGACTTCTAGTCAAGTGAGACGCCAGGACCGACGGACCGTCAAGCTAGCAACAGACCGTCACCCAAATCATTGTAGATGGGGCAGAAAGTTTAGGTTCTTGCCAAGTACTATGGGATGGACCGACAGACCGTTGTCCAAACCGTCGCCACTTCCGATCAGCAATTTCAAGCCATTTTTAAAAGGGTACTTGGGTTTTTTTCTACCCATTTTAACCCCTAATTATACTAGACCAGAACTCATAACTTCTTTATTCATCCATAACACCAAATTAGTGTTTCTCTCAAAGATCAATCCCCAAGAACAAGAAACCCTAGGTGTTTAATCCCAAGTTAAGAATTCAAGCTTTCCTTCACCAATATCAATAAATCATTCAACCAAGTATGTAAAGTGTTGATTCATGGGTTTCTTTAACCCATTAAGCTCAAGAATCCCATTTTAAACTCATGAATTGTGATTTCCATGTGGTGGGTTGATTTTAATTATGTTAATGTGGTTGTATGAATCCCAAGTTGGAGTCTTTATGTACTTTTCATGAAATTATGCTAGTATGTGGATTGGAAACTTTTAAATAGAGTTGATTAAAGTAACCATGATGTATGAACTAGTGTACATGCCTAAGCCTAAGGTTATTCATGCAATGTGTTTGATAATATGCCCAAGAGAACAAGAATCATGCTTTCGGACTCAATTATGACCACATTGATGAACCCATGTTTTACTCTTATGTTCAAAATGACTTTCATGTTATTGTTATGCATTGAAATTGTTTGATGGATTGTTCATGAGATTAGCCCTATGAAATTATGACATGTTTATATGCATTCCTATTCATGTACAAAACCATGATAATCAAGTACCTTATGAAATTTCCTCAATGATTGTATTATGGATTGTTGATTATGGTCGTGAGTCCAGGAAGTGTCATGTCTTTTCAGTTTCATGCTATCGAGTCCTGGGGGTACTTGTACCCAACAATTTAGCTGTGTGCCTAGAGCCAGTGTCAGTTTTTAAGATTCTCCTAGTCAAGCCATGCTCAGTAGAATTCAGTCAGATTCATGACTCACGAAAACTCATAAATCTCAGTAATTTCAGAAATCCCAGTAACTCAGTAATCTCAGTTGTATTCCATTAGTCAACGGAACTCACTGAACCCAATCCAGTTTAGTTAATCATGTTTTAGTATTTATTCAGATGGGAGTAATAATTAGCACCGAGTGAACCTAAGGATAGGGCACACACTGACAGTTGAGGGTGTGATCCTTAGAAGCAATCCTTGCATTCCAAAACTATATAGCCAGAAAAGATTGAGGCATCAACACTGATAGATAAGGGTTGATAAGGTGGATTAACATTGTCAGATGAGGGTCCCATCATTCTCTTTTGGGGACACTGTCAGATAAGGGTCACCTATAGCTTGTCCTTATCAGTGGTGTGGTATTGACACCCTTTCAATTGGGGTTACATATTGGACCTCAACTCATCTATAATAGCTTATTTGGGGTATGTCGGTTAGATTACTACTTCCCACAGTTACAGTCTCAGTCTCAGTAATAAACTCAGATAGTTCTACAGAATTCAAGACTGTTAGATACAGTCACCCAGTTCAGTGCAAAACTTAGCTAGTTCCATCGGAAATAGGACTATCAGACACAGTCATTTAGATAATAGTATATCAGTTATATGAAACTTATGTTATCAATATTCAGATTTAGTGATGTCATGATCTTAGTCACAGTTCACGTATTCATGCATATATTCTTATGTTTATGTTATTCAGTCAGCAGTATTGTTCATGCATATAAACCCCTTGCATTCAGCCTACCTCACTTCCATACCATTATATTCAATCATACTGATGCATTTGTGCTATGGTGTTTTATACCATAGGTTCAGAAGTACAAGATCCAGAGCACCCTTAGTAGATCAGACGTTCAGCAGACAGACTAGCAGTGAGTCCTCATCATTCGAGGATGTTATTATTTGATTATTTCATTCTTTTAGTACTTAGTTTATTTCAGCAGTTGGAGTTAGTTGGGGACATGTCCCATTAACTCCTCATTCAAATAGTTTAGAGGCTTTTAGACTATAGCATGTTCAGACAATTATTTTAGTATTGTTTGGTATTGATATATCGTATTTCCAAATGTTATGATTTATCAGATATTTGAACCTTATGGCCTTTCAGCCTTTTTTCTCATTTATACAGTATGTTATGCAGTGCTCAGTACAAATATCATTCATGGGTTAGCTTGTGGTCCTTTAGGGTCATATGAACCGTGTGCTGTTCTGGGTACCAGATTCGGGGTGTTACAAAAATAAAGCTATAATTGAAGCTTTGCTTGAGTATAAGGACATATTTGCATGGTCTTATGATGATATACCCGGTTTGAGCACTGATTTGGTAGTTCATAAGTTGCCAATTGATCATGCTTTCCCTCCTGTCAAGTAAAAGTTAAGGAAGCTTAAAATTGACAAGAGTGTAAAAATCAAAGAGGAAATTACGAAGAAACTTGAGGCTAAAGTCATTCAAGTGGCCCAATATCCTACTTGGTTGGCAAATATTGTTCCTGTTCTAAAAAAAGATGGCAAAGTTCGGATGTGTGTTGATTATCGTGATCTAAATAAAGCAAGTCCGAAAGATGATTTTTTACTTCTCAATATCCATATTTTGTTGGACAATTGTGCCAAAAATGATCTTGCGTCTTTTATGGATTGTTATGTGGGGTATCACCAGATCATTATGCCTTTCATACTAAAGAATGTTGGGGCAACTTACATGAGGGAAATGACCACAATGTTTCATGACATGATGCACAAATAGATTGAAGTTTATATGGATGATGTGATCATTAAATCAAGAGAGCAGTCTGACCATGTCAGGGATCTAAGGGAATTTTTGAAAGGCTTTGAAGGTATGATCTCAAACTTGACCCAGTGAAATGTGTATTTGGAGTTACGTCGGGAAAACTCCTGGGGTTCATAGTCAGTCGACATGGCATTGAGTTAGATCCTTCAAAAATAAAAACTATTTAAGATTTGCATCCACCAAAGAATAAAACAGAGGTGATGAGCTTACTTGGAAGGTTGAATTATATTAGTATATTCATTGCCCAACTTACAACAACCTGTGAATGAATTTGTAAGTTGTTGAAGAAGAATGCTAAAGTTGAATGGACTGAAGAATGTTAAGAGACATTTGACAAAATTAAGTGGTACTTGTCGAATCTGCTCTGCTTATTTTGGTTCCTCCAGAGCCTGAAAGACCCTTAATATTATATATGTCTATGTTAGACAATTGTTTTGGTTGTGTATTGGGTCAACATGATGTCACAGGCAGAAAAGAACAGTCCATCTACTACCTTAGAAAAAAGTTTACCACTTATGAGGCTAAGTACACTCTTCTTCAAAAGACATATTGCGCCTTAACTTGGGTAGCACAAAAGCTTAAGCATTACTTGTTATCTTACACTGCTTACCTCATTTCCCGTATGGATCTCTTAAAGTATATTTTTCAAAAGACTATGCCCACAGGCAGACTCGCGAAAAGGCTGATGCTACTTACAGAGTTTGATATTGTCTATGTGACTCGAACTGCAATGAAAGGTCAAGCTTTAGCAGATCGTTTAACTGAAAATCCTATTGGTGAAGAATATGAGCCATGAAAGACTTATTTTTCAGATGAAGAGGTATTATGTGTTGATGAGGTTATTTTGATAATTTCCATTCAGGTTGGAAGATGTTCTTTGATGGAGCTGCTAATATAAAAGGAGTAGGGATAGGGGCAGTCCTTATTTTTGAATCAGGACAATATATCCTATAATAGCCCCACTTTGATTCTACTGTACAAACAATATAACAGAATACGAAGCATGCATTTTAGGTTTGAGACTAGCTATTTACATGGGAATACAAGAACTGTTGGTGTTAGGAGACTCAGATTCACTAGTCCACCAGATCCAAGTAGATTGGGAGACTCGTGATTCGAAACTCCTACCATATTGAGGTTGATTGCAAGATCTTTGTCAACGATTTTGTATCAGTAAAGTTCAAGTTTAGTGAATTATTTTTCAAATTTAGTGAATTATTTTTCAAAGAAAAATTTATTTTTAAAAGACAGGCAAATTTTTAAAAATATAGTAACATAGTTTTAAAGTTTTCATGAACTACGAGGGTCTGATGCTCACTCTTTAGTGAGATACGTAAAAAATCCTACCCGAGATACGACCCTATATTTTAAAAAAATATTTATTCACAAATTTATTGAAGTATATTTTTGAAAAAATAATATAAATAATAAATAAAATTAAATTAAAAAAATAATTATTCTCATGAGTATTATTATCTTTATCTTATTTTTTTCCTTTTTATCCTCAAAATTAATTTTAATACAAATCTTAATAGCTTGAGCCTTTAGGGGTTCTGAGCTGAATTTTTATAAAGTAATAAAATATGTAAACATATATTTAACAATCCTGAACCTTTAGGAGTCGTGAGGTTGAAATTTTTGTTCAATTTCATATGTAAAATAATTTATTTTTCTAAGTCATTTTATTTTATTAAGTGTACTTAAGGGTATTTTCTCCCAAACACAAAGTTAAAATTATCTAGAGGTCTATTATTGCAAAATTTTCAATAGAGTCAGTTTCAATAAGTGTTCTCCCTTAGAAAAAATATTGTCATTCTTGTTTCTCTCACTCTGTATTTTTGAATAAAATTATTCTTTTCATCTAAGTCCAATTTAGTGGTCATATTAACCTACATGAGTCAAGTTGTTAAAAAAAAGAATCATCAAGTTTTTGTTAAGTTTTTTTCCGAACTACGCAAGATCTGATTCATATCCTGGGATGATACGTAGGCAACCCTCCAAAGGGTTCGATCATAACTTTTTAAAAAATGCGCCTAGAAAATCCAGGATGAAACACAAAGCCTTCCATGATAGGTTGGAAAATGCATATAGAAGCATAACATACAACGTGACATTGAAATGTGTTATATGTAACATTCACCCGTTTGCTACTTGGTCACAGAAAAGATAAAGTAATTGGTGGTTGATTTTTGTTTTAAACTGGCATCAAATCTGTACAACACCGGATACAAGGGAAATAGAAAAATGACCCGCAAAGAGGGTGTAGGGTCTGACAGTAAGGAGGAGCAAAATCAGTTACTTTTCACAGCAGGTACTTCTACCATGGATTCGGCCCCTATGCTAATGTGTTTGGCACTGCAGGTACTTCTACCATGCGCCCACCAAATCCGTCTATCACAAATAACATATTTTTCACTTTTGTAGCACCAACTATTACGGGCCTTCAATCGATAGTACGGAAGAATATGGGAGAACCAAGTCATGACCTATTTTATCCTCCTTAAATGGCTTTCAAACCCCAAAATCCACATTTTCTTTCACATCAACACGATTCTCCTAGTGTGATTGAGAAGATTGATACGAATGAGGAACAAGAGGAGATGGCTAGTAAAGTAAGAAGCTTGGAACATAGTATGAGAAATATGCAATGATTAGGAGAACGAAAAGGTGTTTCATACAAATATTTGTGTATGTTTCTGGATGTCCATTTGCCGTTGGGGTTCAAAATTCCAAATTTTAAAAAATACGAAGTTCATGGCAATCCTGTAGCTCACTTGAAAAAGTTTTGCAGTCAATTTAGGGGAGCATAAGTAAAAGAAGAATTGCTCATTGCTTACTTTGGAGAAAGCTTGGCAAGGGTAGCTCCTGAATTGTTTATTGACCGAGACATTTTCCATTGGCATGTGTGGGATGACATGGCTCGGGATTTCATTCAACAATTTCAATATAACATTGACATAGTGCCAGATCGCACTACGCTCTCCAATATGAAAAAAATGACTGAAATTTTCTGAGAATATATTGTCAGATGGAGAGGGCAGGCTTCAAGAGTCAGACCATTGATAAAGGAATTTGAAATAATCGATATCTTTCTGCAAGTATAAGAACTTGATTATTTCCATCGTTTACATTCTACTATTGGAAGCACATTTACTGAGGTTATTAAAGTTGGAGAGATGGTAGAGAATGAAATTAAGTTAGGAAAGATTATTAGTCAGGATGCTTTGAAAGAAACAACACAGGCAATTCAAATTTATGCAGGAATTTTCAGTGGAAAGAAAAGAAAAGAGGATGTATTTACTAATGCTGGGTCCACGACAAAATTGGAGAGGTGTGCATCAACCATACGCACAATCTCAATCTCAAAACTATGTCTAAGACTCTGATAACCATCCACGACACTATATTCCTCCACAAAAGCCATTATATATTGATCAATCCCCCCAGTTTCCTTTTTACAATGCACAACCATATGTTCGGGCTCCTATAGAGGCCGCGGATAAGGGTAGAAGGCTAGTATGTATGGTTGAGTCATATCAATTAGTTTGGAGAGCTTTTGTGTATCCGGATTAATAATCCTAGGACTGTGTCCATAGGTAGGAGTAGCTAGTTAGGAGAGTTTGGTCGTGGTGGGTGTCTTAGCGGTGAGGTTGGGGGCTTTAAAAATGGGAAAAGAGACATGAGATTGGATTGCTACTTGCACCATTCAATAAATGCATAATGAAGTGCATCAATGTTTTTATGTTAAAATATGAGGATGATTTTAGTATAAACACAAATATAAGGGTCTTTTTTTCCACATTTGGAAAATCAAAATTTACAATTAATCCCTCCCCTTTTCTCAACCAGTGTTCAATTTAACCCTTGAGCGGAAAAGGGGTGTTACATCTCTGGCAACTCTGCTGGGGACTAACAAGAATTCAAGCTTTGATTATGACTTATACTTGCTTTTATTATTGTTGATATTGTGTTTATTGGCCTGATCGGCTACTTGTTGCTCATTTATCGTTTGATATTGTTGAACTGTATTATAAATTGTCTTCTCTCGTGTACCCTTTTTGAGTCTCTGAAATAGGATAGAAGAAATACAGCGCATGCATTCTACGTTCTTTTTTAAGATAGCCAGAGTTTTAAGGCACCTGGTGAAGTATTATTATTCTCACATGTTAGGCGGGGTTCGAATCGGCGACAAGGCGGAGCAGCATTTCTACCGAACAAGTTATCCCTCCCTGACTTGAGTGTCCTCTCAGGTAAGCCAGTCTAGACACCTATCCCTATTAGGTTAATCTTAGAAGAACTAAAACTCAGAATCTAGATATCCCTATTAGGTTCTGCTTAATTTGCATGCATTTGACTTAGCGGGATTCGGCATAGGGGCCGAGTCTGTCTAGGACAGGTGACCCTTTTATAATGACCAACATGTGCATCCTACATGCGCTTTGAGATTTGTTTAGAAGGATATCTGATTGTTGACCGGCTTTTAGGCAACTTTAAAATGCAAGAGATTATATTATCCTCAAATTTAGTGAATTATTTTTCAAAGAAAAATTTAATTTTAAAATAAAGGGAAATTTTTAAAAATATAGTAACATAGTTTTACAGTCTTCATGAACTATCAGGGTCTGATGCTCACTCTTTAGAGAGATACGTAGAAAATCCTACATGGGATACGACCCTGTATTTTTAAAAAATATTTATTCACAAATTTATTGAAAGATATTTCTGAAAAATAATATAAATAATAAATAAAATTAAATTAAAATATAATTATTCTCATGATTATTATTATCCTTATATTATTTTTTTCCTTTTTATCCTCAAAATTAATTTCAAATCTTAATAGCTTGAGCCTTTAGGGGTAGAATCAGGAAAAGGTTTAGAAATATTTTTACAAAGCAGGGCTCATCCAATAAACCTCTATGAAAACCTCGGTACCTTTGGTTTGGGATACGAGATCACTTTTGAGGATATAAAAAAGGCTAAAAAGTGTAAGAAAGATTCATGGTCACTTACCAAGCCGATACGTCACTTCACGAGTCTTTTACCAAAGTCATTGTTGTTGGGTCCTCCAAGTTACCTGTTGCAGAGTTAATGAATAATGATGACAGAGAGTGATTGGCCTTTTCCATAATATGTTTATTGAAGCTGCTATGGTTAAAATTGGGGAAGGTACCAGCAATGCAGATGTGCAGTTTGTCGGTCCTGATGTCCAACTTAACATTTGGGAGGCCACTCCCATCCTTACTATGAAGGAGTCTTGGTAACTTGTTTTTTTTTTGTTTCTGTAATTTGAATCATTCTAGGATTGTAATTTAGATCTTTACCTTGGTATTTTAGGTTAAAACTCTTTCTATCTTTGTTTTTAATGAAACATAATTTTCCTTTGTTATTTTTGTGTCTAATATTTACTTATTTATTTTCTATCATGCAGTTCTTTCTATGCCGATTCTAATGATATGACATGCATGAATAATTGTCAACCATATTTAAAAACCCAATCTAATTATGAAATAATGAATAAAGAAGTTGAATACGATGAAGAGGAAGCATTTGATGATATAAGCAAAAGATTTCAAATAGTAAGAATAAGTCAAACCCCAATTTGGATGAAACTGAGGCGATCAAATTAGGAGATCATGAAAATATTAGAAAGACTAAGATAACTGTACATGCTTGATCACAATAAAATAAAGCTATAATTGAAGCTTTGCTTGAGTATAAAGACATCTTATCGTGGTTTTATGATGATATGCTCCGTTTGAGCACTGATTTGATAGTTCATAAGTTGGCAATTGATCCTTCTTTCCCCCTGCCAAGCAAAAGTTAACGAAGCTTAAAACTGACATAAGTGTAAAAATAAAAGAGGAAATTACGAAGCAACTTGAGGCTAAAGTCATTCAAGTGGCCCAATATCCTACTTGGTTGGCAAATATTATCCCTATTATAAAAAAAGTTGGCAAAGTTCGGATGTGTGTTGATTATAGTGATCTAAATAAAGCAAGTTCGAAAGATGATTTTTCACTTCTCAATATCCATATTTTCTTTGACAATTATGCCAAACATGATCTTGTGTCTTTTGTGGATTGTTTTGTGGGGTATCACCAGATCATTATGGATCCAGAAGATACGGAAAAAACATCATTTATCACGTCATGGGGGATATATTGTTATCGAGTTATGCCTTTAAGATTAAAGAATTTTGAGGCAACTTACCTGTGGGCAATGACCACAATGTTTTATGACCTGATGCACGAAGAGATTAAAGTTTATGTGAATCATGTGATTATTAAATCAAGAGAGAAGTCTGACCATGTCTGGGATCTGAGGGAATTCTTTGAAAGGATTTGAAGGAATGATCTCAAACTTAGCCTAGCAAAATGTGTATTAGGAGTCCCGTCGGGAAAACTCCTGGGGTTCATGGTCAGTCGATGTGGCATTGAGTTAGATCCTTCAAAAATAAAAGCTATTTAAGATTTGCATCCACCAAAGAATAAAATGGAGGTGATGAGCTTACTTGGAAGGTTGAATTATATCAGTACATTCATTTGCCAACTTACAACAACCTGTGAACCAATTTTTAAGTTGTTGAAGAAGAATTCTAAAGTTGAATGGACTGAAGAATGTCAAGAGACATTTGACAGAATTAAGTGGTACTTGTCGAATTTGCTTAATTTGGTTCCTCCAGAGCCTGGAATACTCTTAGTATTGTATATGTATGTGTTATAAAATTCTTTTGGTTGTGTATTGGGTCAACATAATGTCACAGGCAGAAAAGAACAGTCCATCTACTACCTTAGCAAAAAGTTTACCACTTATGAGGCTAAGTACACTCTTCTTCAAAAGACATATTACGCCTTAACTTGGGTAGCACAAAGGCTGAATTATTACTTGTCATCTTACACTACTTACCTTATTTCCCGTAAGGATCCCTTAAAGTATATTTTTCAGAAGCCTATGCCCACAGGCAGACTAGTGAAATGGCTGATGCAACTAACAGAGTTTGATATTGTCTATATGACTCAAACTGCAATGAAAGCTCAAGCTTTAGCGTATCATTTGGCTGAAAATCCTATTGGTGAAGAATATGAGCAATTAAAGACTTATTTTTCGGATGAAGAGGTATTATGTGTTGATGATTTCTATTCAGGTTGGAAGATGTTCTTTGATGGAGCTGCTATTGTAAAAGGAGTAGGGATAGGGGCAGTCCTTATTTTTGAATCAGGACAATATATCCTATAACAGCCCCACTTTGATTCTACTGTAGAAACAATATGACAGAATACAAAACATGCATTTTGGGTTTGAGACTAGCTATTTACATGGGAATATAAGAACTGTTGGTGTTAGGAGATTTAGATTTAGTAGGATTCAGATTTACTAGTCCACCAGATCCAAGTAGGCTGGGAGACTCGTGATTCGAAACTCCTACCATATCAAGGTTGTTTGCAAGATCATTGTCAACGATTTGTATCAGTAAAGTTCAAGTTTAGTGAATTATTTTTCAAAGAAAAATTTATTTTTAAAAGAAAGGCAAATTTTTTAAAATATAGTAACATAGTTTTAAGGTCATCATGAATTACGAGAGTCTGATTCTCTCTCTTTAGTGAGATACGTAGAAAATCCTACCCAGGATACGACCCTGTATTTTAAAAAAATATTTATTCACAAATTTATTGAAGGATATTTTTGAAAAAATAATACAAATAATAAATGAAATAAAATTAAAAAATAATTATTCTCATAAGTTTTATTATCTTTATCTTATTTTTTTCCTTTTTATCTTCAAAATTAATTTTAATACAAATCTTAATAGCTTGAGCCTTCAGGGGTCCTGAGCTGAATTTTTATAAAGTAATAAAATATGTAGACATATATTTAACAATCCTGAACCTTTAGGTTTCGTGAGGTTGAAATTTTTGTACAATTTCATATGTAAAATAATTTATTTTTCTAAGTCATTTTATTTTATTTTCTTAAGTATACTTAAGGGTATTTTCTCCCAAACACATAGTTAAAATTATCTAGAGGTCTATCATTGCAAAATTTTCAATAGAGTCAGTTTCAATAAGTGTTTTCCCTTAGAAAAAATATTGTCATTCATGTTTGTCTCACTCTTTATTTTTGAATAAAATTATTCTTTTCATCTAAGTCCAATTTAGTGGTCATATTAACCTTCACAAGTCAAGTAAAAAAAAAGAATCATCAATTATTTTGTTAAATTGTTTTCCGAACTATGCAAGATCTGATTCATATCGTGTCATGATACGTGGGTAACCCTCCAAAGGGTTCGATCATAACTTTTTGTAAAATATGCCTAGAAAATCCAGGATGAAACACAAAGCATTCCATGATAGGTTGGACAAAGCATATAGAAGCATAACATACAACGTGGCATTATAATGTGTTAAATATGTAACACTCACCCGTTTGCTACTTGGTCACAGAAAAGATAAAGTAATTGGTGGTTAATTTGTGGTTTAAACTGGCATCACATCTGTACAACACCAGGTATAAGGAAAAAAGAAAAATGACCCGCAAAGAGGGTGTAGGGTCTGACAGTAAGGAGGAGCAAAATCAGTTACTTTTCACTGCAGGTACTTCTACCATGGATTTGGCCCCTATGCTAATATGCTTGGCACCACGGGTACTTCTACCATGCGCCCACTAAATACGTCTGTCACAAATAACCTATTTTTTACTTCTGTAGCACCAACTATTAGGGGCCTTCAATCAATAGTACAAAATAATATAGGAGAACCAAATCATGACTTGTTGTATCCTCCTTAAATTACTTTCAAACCCCAAAATCCACATTGTCATGCACATTAACACGATTCTCCTAGCGTGATTGAGAAGATTGATACGAATGAGGAACAATAGGAGATGGCAATTAAAGTAAGAAGCTTGGAACATAGTATGAGAAATATGCAAGGATTAGGAGAACCAAAAGGTGTTTCATACAAAATATTGTGTATCTTTTCAAATGTCCATTTGTCGTTGGGGTTCACAATGCCAAAGTTTGACAAATAAGAAGGTGATGGCGATCTTTTAGCTCACTTGAAAAAGTTTTGCAATCAATTAAGGGGAGCAGGAGGAAAAAAATTGCTCATGGCTTACTTTGGAGAAATCTTGGCAGGGGTAGCTCCTGAATTATTTATTGACCGAGACATTTTCCATTGGCACGTGTGGGATGACATGGCTCAGGATTTCATACAACAATTTCAATATAACATTGAGATAGTGCCAGATCGCACTACACTTTCCAATATGAAATGACTAAAATTTTTTAAGAATATATTGTCAGATGGAGAGAGCAGGCTTTAAGAGTTAGACCATCAATAAAGGAATCTGAAATGATAGATATCTTTTTGCAAGCATAAGAACCTGATTATTTCCATCATTTACTTTCTACTATTGGAAGCACATTTACTGAGGTTATTAAAGTTGGAGAGATGGTAGAGAATGAAATTAAGTTAGGAAAGATTATTAGTCAGGATGCTTTGAAAGCAACAACACAGGCAATTCAAAGTTGTGCAGGCAGTTTTAGTGGAAAGAAATGAAAAGAGGATGTATTTACTAATTCTGGGTCCACGACAAAATTGGAGAGGTGTGCATCAACCATACGCACAATCTCAATCTCAAAACTATGTCCAAGACTCAGATAACCATCCACGACAATATATTCCTCCACAAAAGCCATTATATTTTGTTCAATCCCCCCAGTTTCCTTTTTACAATGCATATCATATGTTCGGGCTCCTATAGAGGTCGCGGATAAGGGTAAAAGGCTAGTATGTATGGCTGAGTCATAGCTAGTAGTTTGGAGAGCTTTTATGTAGCCAGATTAGTAACCCTAAGACTGTGTCCACAGGTAGGAGTAGCTAGTTAGGAGAGTTTGGTAGTGGTGGGTGTCTTAGCGATGAGGTTGGGGCCTTTGGAAATGCGAAAAAAGACATGAGATTGGATTTCTACTTGCGCTATTCAACAAATGCATAATGAAGTGCATCAATGTTTTTATGTTAAAATATAAGGATGATTTTAGTATAAACACAAATATAAGGGTCTACTTTGAAAATTTTGAAAAGCAAAATTTACAATTAATCACTCCCCTTTTCTCAACCAGTGTTCAATTTGACCCTTGAGCAAAAAAAGAGTGTGACATCTCTGGTGACTCTGCTGGGGACTAAAAAGAATTTGAGCTTTGATTATTGACTTATACTTTCTTTAATTATTGTTGATATTGTGTTTATTGGCCTAATCTGCTACTTGTTGCTCATTTATCGTTTGATATTGTTGAACTGTATTATAAACTGTCTGCTCTCGCGCACCCTCTTTGAGTCTCTGAAATAGGATAGAAGGAATGCAGCGCATGCATCCTACCTTTTTTTTTAAGATAAACGGAGTGTCAAGTCACCTACTGAAGGATTATTAGTCTCACATGTTATGCGGGGTTCGGATCGGCGACGAAGGCGGAGTAGCACTGCTATCGAATAAGTTATCCCTCCCCGACTTGAGTGTCTGCTTGGGTAAGCCATTCTAGACACCTATCCCTATTAGGTTAAACTTTGAAGAACTGAAACTCAGAATCTGTATTTCCCTATTATGTTCTGCTTTATTTGCATGCATTTGACTTAGCACGATTCGGTACAGGGGCCAAGTCTGTCTAGAACAGGTGTCCCTTTTATAATGATCAACATGTGCATCCTACATACTCTTTGACATTTGTTTGGAAGGATATCTGATTGTTGATCGGCTTTTAGGCAACTTTAAAATGGAAGAGATTATATTATCCTCAAATTTAGTGAATTATTTTTCAAAGAAAAATTTATTTTTAAAAGAAAGGCAAATTTTAAAAAATATAGTAACATAGTTTACAGTCTTCATGAACTACAAAGGTCTGATTCTCACTCTTTAGTGAGATACGGAGAAAATCCTACCCGAGATATGACCCTATATTTTAAAAACATATTTATTCACAAATTTATTGAAGGATATTTTTGAAAAAATAATATAAATAATAAATAAAATTAAATTAAAAAATAATTATTCTCATGAGTAATATTATCTTTATCTTATTTTTTTCCTTTTTATCCTCAAAATTAATTTTATACAAATCTTAATAGCTTGAGCCTTTAGGGGTCGTGACATGAATTTTTATAAAGTAATAAACTATGTAATCATATATTTAACAATCCTGAAACTTTCGTGGTCGTAAGGTTGAAATTTTTGTACAATTTCATATGTAAAATAATTTATTTTCTAAGTCATTTTATTTTATTTTCTCAAGTGTACTTAAGCGTATTTTCTCCCAAACACATAGTTAAAATTATCTAGAGGTCTATATTGTAAAATTTTCAATAGAGTCAGTTTCAATAAGTGTTCTCCATTGGAAAAAATATTGTCATTTATGTTTCTCTCACTCTTTATTTTTGAATAAAATTATTTTTTGCATCTAAATTCAATTTAGTGGTCATATTAACCTTCACGAGTCAAGTTAAAAAAAAGAATCATGAATTATTTTGTTTAGTTTTTTCCCGAACTACATAAGATCTGATTCATATCCTGGCATGATACATAGGCAACCCTCCAAAGAGATGATCATAACTTTTTAAAAAATGCGCCTAGAAAACCTAGGATGAAACACAAAGCCTTCCATGATAGGGTGGGAAATGCATATAGAAGCATAACATACAACGTGGCATTATAATGTGTTAAATATGTAACACTCACTCGTTTGCTACTTGGTCACAGAAAAGATAAAGTAATTGGTGGTTGGTTTGTGGCTTAAAACATCTGTACAACACCAGATACAAGAGAAAAATAAAAATCACCCGCAAAGAAGATGTAGGGTCTGACAGTGAGGAGGAGTAGAATCAGTTACTTTTCACTGTAGCAACTTCTACCATGGATTCGGCCCCTATGATAATGTGTCTGGCATTATGCGCCCACCAAATCCGTCTGTCACAAATAACCCGCTTTTCACTTCTGTAGCATCAACTATTGCGAGCTTTCAATTGATAGTACAAAAGAATATAGGAGAACCAAGTCATGACCTGTTGTATCCTCCTTAAATGACTTTTAAACCCCAAAATCCACATTATCATGCTCTTCAACACGATTCTTCTATCGTGATTGAGAAGATTGTTATGAATGAGAAACATGAGGAGATGGCTAGGAAAGTAAGAAGCTTGGAATA
Organism: Capsicum baccatum var. pendulum; assembly: GCA_030864225.1. Lineage (NCBI taxonomy): Eukaryota > Viridiplantae > Streptophyta > Magnoliopsida > Solanales > Solanaceae > Capsicum > Capsicum baccatum. The sequence continues at coordinate 28,184,680 of CM061550.1, read as the reverse complement.
GAGTATGAGAAATATGCAAGGATTAGGAGGACCAAAAAGTGTTTCATACAAAGATTTGTGTATGTTTCCGGATGTCCATTTGTTGTTGGGGTTCAAAATGCCAAAGTTTGACAAATACGAAGGCCATGGAAATCTTGTAGCTGACTTGAAAAAGTTCTGCAATTAATTAAGGGGAGTAAGAGGAAAAGAAGAACTGCTCATGGCTTACTCTGGAGAAAGCTTGGTAGGGGTAGCTTCTGAATGGTTTATTGACCAAGATATTTCCCATTGGCACGTGTGGGATGACATGGCTCATGATTTCGTTCAATAATTTTAATATAACATTGAGATATTGCCAGATCACAGTACGCTTGCCAATATGAAAAAATGACTGAAATTTTTTGAGAATATATTGTTAGATGGAGAGAGCAGGCTTCAAGAGTCAGACTATTGATAAAGGAATCTAAAATGATTGATATCTTTATGAAATCATAAGAACCTGATTATTTCCATATTTTACGTTCTACTATTGGAAGCACATTTACTGAGGTTATTAAAGTTGGAAAGATGGTAGAGAATGGAATTAAGTTAGGAAAGATTATCAGTCAATACGCTTTGAAAACAACAACACAGGCAATTCAAAGTGGTGCAGGAAGTTTCAGTGGAAAGAAGAGAAAAGAGGATGTAGCTACTGTGATGTTGGGTCCACGACAAAATTAGAGAGATACGCGTCAACCATACGCACAATCTCAATCTCAAAACTATGTCCAAGACTCATATAACCATCCACGATACTATATTTCTCCATAAAATCTATTATATTTGGTTCCATCCCCCAGTATCCTATTTACAACGCACAACCATATGCTCGGTCTCCTTCTTACCCGCAATGGCATGCACCAGCCATCCAAAATACTCCTCCAGTTTTGAAAGTTTGATAAGGTCCCCCTAGATCTACTTTCCGTCCTAGAGCAGATTTTAAGATGACTAACATGGGCAAAGATAATTTCACTCCCATTGGAATATCTTATTCAAGCTTGTTTCAAAGATTAAGGGACATGAATATTTTAAGCCCAATCGTGAGAAGTATTCCGAATACTCCACCAAAAAATTTGGATTATTCCATAAGATGTGCATATTGTTCTGATGACCCAAGGCACAACACAGAGAAATATTGGTATCTGAAAAGATCTATTGAAGAGTTAATTGACACACAACAGATCCTGGTGCAAAGTTCAGACGCTCCAAATGTTAATCAAAATACACTACCAAATCATAATGAAACAAACATACTCGAAGTGATACCCAGTGGTGAAGATACTGTGATTTCTTTCAAGCCGATCATTAAAATTAAAACTGATTTGAAAAAATTAGCAATTATTGTAGATTGGACAAAAGAAAAAATCTATGAAAGTGGAGTTAGTGGTTGTTGAGAATATCCTCGAGGGAAATCTCATCGCAAGACCACAATTGTCCTCTGTATCTGTTGTGGAAGTGAACAAAATGTTGAAGCATGGTTTTGAATTAGGAAAAGGTTTAGAAATATTTTTACAAAGCAGGGATCATCCAGTAAACCTCTATGAAAACCTCGGTACCTTTGGTTTGGGATACGAGCCCACTTTTGAGGATAGAAAAAAGGCTAAAATGCGTAAGAAAGATTCATAGTCACTTACCAAGCCGATACAATCACTTCACGAGTTTTTTACCAAAGTCATTATTGTTGGGTCTTCTTCAAAAGGCATATTGCACCTTAACTTGGGTAGCACAAAAGCTGAAGCATTACTTGTCATCTTACACTACTCACCTCATTTCTCGTATGGATCCCTTAAAGTATATTTTTCAGAAGACTATGCCCACAGGCAGACTCATGAAAAGGCTGATGCTACTTACAGAGTTTGATATTGTCTATGTGACTCGAACTGCAATGAAAGGTCAAGCTTTAGCAGATCATTTAACTGAAAATCCTATTGGTGAAGAATATGAGCCATGAAAGACTTATTTTTCGGATGAAGAGGTATTATGTGTTGATGAGTTTATTTTGATGATTTCCATTCAGGTTGGAAGATGTTCTTTGATGGAACTGCTAATATACAAGGAGTAGGGATAGGGGCAGTCCTTATTTTTGAATCAGGAAAATATATCCTATAATAGCCCCACTTTGATTCTACTGTACAAATAATATAACAGAATACGAAGCATGCATTTTGGGTTTGAGACTAGCTATTTACATGGGAATACAAGAACTGTTGGTGTTAGGAGATTCAGATTTACTAGTCCACCAGATCCAAGGAGACTGAGAGACTCGTGATTCAAAACTCCTACCATATCGAAGCTATTTGCAAGATATTTGTCAATAATTTGTATCAGTAAAGTTCAAGCACATTTCTAGAGATCATAATGAGATTGTTGATGCTTTGGCAACCTTATCTTCGATGCTCCAATATCCTGACAAGACTCATATTGACCCTGTGCATGTACAGATCCGTGATCAACATAGATATTGCAATGTGGTCGAGGAAGAACTTGATGGGGAGCTTTGGTTAGATGATATCAAAGAATATATTCATATTGGAAAATATCCCGTACATGCCGATAAAAACCAAAAAAGAACCATTTAATGACTAGCTAGCGGATTTTTCCTACGTGAGGGAATCTTGTATAAGAGGACTCCAAATTTGAGACTTTTAAGGTGCATAGATACAAAACAAGCTTAAAAAAATCATGACTGAAGTACATTCAGGGATTTGTGGACTGCACATGAGTGGGTATATTTTGGGCAAAGAAAATACTTCGAGTAGGTTATTATTGTCTCACCATGGATCGAGATTCTATTCATTTTGTTCGTAAATGTCATGAATGCTAGGTACATGGGGAATTGATACATTGCCCTCCATCCGAGTTGCATACAATGACTGCTCCATGGCCTTTGGTGGCTTGGGGAAAGGACGTAATTGGACCAATTGAACTGAAGGCCTCGAATGGATGTAGGTTTATCTTGGTAGCCATTGATTATTTCACAAAGTGGGTAGAAACAACGACTTTTAAGTTTGTGAGCAGGAAAATAGTAGTCAATTTTATTCACTCCAACATCATTTGTCAATTCGGCATTCCAAAGATAATTGTCACAGATAATGCTGCAAATCTCAACAGTCATATGATGCAAGAAGTGTGTCAACAATTTAAGATTATGCATCTGAATTCAACACCTTATCGCCCTAAGGCGAACGGTGCTGTGGAAGCTACCAATAAGAACCTAAAGAAAATACTCTGCAAAATGGTTTAAGGATTCCTACAATGGCATGCAAAGTTGTCTTTTGCTTTATTGGGTTATCGTACTACAGTTTGGATTTTAATAGATGCAACTCCTAACTCACTTGTGTATGGAACTAAAGCGGTAATACCTGCAGAAATTGAGATTCCATCTCTTTGAGTTGTTGTGGAAGCCAAAATTGATGATAATCAGTGGGTCAAAACCCGATTGGAGCAATTGAGTTTGATTAATGAGAAAAGGCTGGTGTCGGTATGTCATGGCCAACTGTACCAAAAGATAATGGCTCGAGCCTATAATAGAAAGATGCGACATAGAGAATTTGAAACCAGTCAGTTAGTACTAAGACGCATCCTTCCCCATCATATTGAAGCCAAAGACAAGTTTTCTCCTAATTAGCAAGGACCGTTCATGGTGAAGAAGGTGTTACCTAATGGTGTATTATATTTGACTGATGTAGAAGGAAAAATGGAAGGAATACCGGTCAATGTTGATGTAGTTAAGAGATATTATGTATGATATTCATGTACAATCATGTTATATATGTTTTGTAGTTGTATTTTAAAAGATTGAAATGACGAAGGCATTCTGTTCTACTATCCGAATAATATATCAACCTTTGCTTACCACTTTTGAGCTTTTATCTTTCCTCGTACCCCTCTTTTGGAATCAAATTAAAGTCAAAAATTTGGAAAAAAAAGAATAAAGTTGAAAAAAAATGATCAAAAATCCAAAATCAAGCAAAAGAATGACTTTCCTGAACTACGGTTGACCTGATTCTTGCTATGACAAGATACGTAGGCAGCCCTACTCTGGTTTCAGTCTGACCGAAAAAAAAAATTTAAGTTACCCAATATGAAATAAAACTAGGGTAAAAGTTTATTTCCTTAAAAGAGTCGATTCCAAAAGTTGTATGCTTCACCCAATGTTATGTAAATTTTTTAGCCTCATGTCACCCTTTTCGTTTTAATCCTTTCCAAAAGCCAAGTTACAACCAAAAAAAGACCTTCAGATCAATCTTTGATAATGTCAAGGCTTAATATCTTATAGGTGTATGATATTTTATATTTTGGGTGTTTATTTTCTTAAAAAAAATGATAAGAGAGTCTTATTGGTGAAAACCCTCTTGGGCACCATAAGACGACAGTGAGTTGTGAGAAAAATGAAATGAGAGAGTCTTATTGGTGAAAACCCTTTTGGGCACAATAAGGCGACGGTGAGCTGAGAAAGAAATGAAAATGATATAGGCTTGTTGGTAAAAACCCATTGAGGTGTCATTAGCCGAAGGGAAATTATAATACAAAAGGAACAAGTTCAAGATTGGCTCAATTTCAAGTTCAATAAATGGGCAAAAGTTAATAATGATTGATGATTAGATTTGGTTGTGTAATTCAAAATACATGTCATAATCATTGGAATCAACTTCCATACCTAGATAAGTTTTTCTTTTTGTTTAGAAGAAGAGATGTCTATTATCTTTTCTTTTTCTTTTTATTTTATTTTGATTTTAATTTTTTGTGTCTTTGTCGTCAAACGAAAAATTATTGTCATCTTTTGTGTATTTTTGAGTCAAATTCAAGTCAAGTCAAGTGAGAAAGGACTCCAATATTGATACCAAATTCTTTAATGATACAAAGCAAGACAAAGGATCGACGCACAAAGACAACATTTCAAAGTAAAGAAAGGTATTTAGAATGATTGTGATCGGAAAATTTTGGACTCGTGGAAAGATAAAAGGGGTTTTGAAAGTTAAACCCAGAGGTATCATACAAGAGAAATATGTTTTGAGTTGAGACTCTCATTAGTCATAATTTTGGGTCAGAAGTATGACAAGTCAATGAATATTTTTCGAGGATTGGAAAAGAAGTTGAGCATGGAAAGTGCAAAAGCGGTCACTTCAAAAGCCAAATACCACAAACCAACCACCATGTATTTTTAAAACTCACAATTTTTCTTTATTTGAAATAGATATGGAATGTTGTTTTCATATAAAATAATGCAATTCCACAATTCTATCAACGCAAGGAGAATGGTTACAACACACGATGTTGGATCTCAGTTATGGTAAATTTTATTCTTTGCGAGATGTACTTACCAAAGCTATTCTAGACTTTCATTTATCCTTTCACTATACGTTTTTAAAATATTAAGATTCGGTGATACGCACAAATTTTTTCAGTACAAACTGGGGAAAAAAAAAGTTTCATGAGTGAAGAATGAAATTTATTTTATGGTCAAGACCCTCCGGAAGAATGAGAATTTATTTTTTGCTCAGGACCCTCCTGAAGAATGGAAATTTATTTTATGTTCAGGATTCTCTTGAAGAATGGAAACTTATTTTTTGCTCAGGACCCTCCTGAAGAATAAAAATTTATTTTATGTTCAAGACCCTCCTGAAGAATGGAAATTTATTTTTTTGTTTAGGACCCTCCTGAAGAATGGAAATTTATTTTATGCCCAGGACCCATCTGAAGAATAGGAATTTATTTTATGCTCAGGACCCACCTGAAGAATGGGATGTTATTTTTTGTTTCATTATTTACTTTAAGTCCAGGAGCCCGCCTGAAGAACAAGGTGAAGAAAAAGAAAGTCTAGGAGCACGCCTGAAAAATAGGGTGAAGAAAAAGGAAGTCTAGGAGCCCGCCTGAAGAATAGGGGGGAGAAAAAGAAAGTCCAGGAGACCACCTGAAGAACAAGGTGAAGAAAAGGAAGTCCAGGAGCCTGCCTGAAGAACAGAGTGAAGAAAAAGGAAGTCCAGGAGCCCGCCTGAAGAACAAGGTGAAGAAAAAGAAAACTCAGGAGCCCGTCTAAGAACAGCATGGAGAAAAAGAAAGTTCAGAAGCCCGCTTGAAGAACAGGGTGAAGAAAAAGAAATTCCAGGAGCCCTCCTAAAGAACAGGGTGAAGAAAAAGTAAGTTCAGGAGCCTTCCTGAAGAACATGGTAAAGAAAGTAAGTCCAGGAGTCCGCCTGAAGAACAGGGTAAAGAAAAGTGATTCCAGGAGCTCGCCTGAAGAACAGGGTGAAAGAAAAGTAAGTTCAGGAGCCTGCCTGAAGAACAATGTGAAGAAATAAGCAATCTAGGAACCCACCTAAAGAATATGATGGATTTTCAAGTTCAAGTCATGAAGATTCGAATCAAGATTCTAGAGAAATTGCATCTTTCATTTGTATTTTTTATTTTTTATTTTTGTTAGTCATTTGGATGTAAGAAAGAAGAAATCGTGAATCAGAAACTTGACGGAACCTCACTCGACCTCTAACTCATTCTCTCATCATTTATGTTTGAACTACACGTGACCTGATTCTCCTATAACTCGAAATATGTAGGCGGTCCAAACCAGGACTCGAATAATATAAGGATAAAAAATCATCCATTTGTCTACTTCTTTGTATGAAAACTCTTCGAGATTTCACACAAAGAGGGACAAAATGTAGACACGTGTTTTTTGACCCTCCCCGAGTTTAATATATTTTTCGACATTAAATATTTTTATTTTTGTCCAATAGTTATCTTAGTTTTTATTTTATTTTTAATAAGTTTTGGTTGAAAATAAATAAAAATAATAATAAATACAGCTACATTTTTTATTTTTTTGTTTTTAAAATAATACGAAAATTCAAAAAAAAGGTATTTTTCTTTCTTAAATTTTAAATAAATAAGCTAGTACTTTTAGTACTATCTTAATTATATTTATTTTCGGTTGTTTATAAACTTTTATTATATTTTTTAAAAAAAATTAATTAATTATTATATTATTTAATTTATTTATTATTTTTATTTATTATTTTTATTATTATTATCTTTTTATATATACGAAAAATAAAAAAAATAGGTCAAATTCAAAATAATCTCTCATCTGAAGTAACCGTTCCCCCAATCCCCCCCCCCCCCCCAAGAATCCTCCTATTAAAAATGTCTTCAACCTCAGAGAAAAAAAAACTACGTACATTATTCTTATAGACTACATCAGATTATCAAAAACAAACAGAGATAAAATACAGGATAAAAGATCAGGAAAAGAGAGAAAAAGAAAGAAGAAAAGATTTGAAGTTGAAGGTTCCATTTGAAGTTTTCAGTCATGATTTCATTGCTTCAGTATTCATTCTCATCAGGTTTTATTCAATCTTGTCCCACTTACATCATAAATTTTATTGCGAAAAGTATGAATGAAAAATGTTTAAGATGTTTCTTTGTGCACGAAATATATATGATCATATAACTTTTTATACATGATAGTTTGTTTAATAGATGTGACTAACAAAGTTTAAGTTCAGAAGCAGTGGATGTGTTAGGGAAAGAAAATAGACGTAGCAAATACATTTACAGAGTTTCACAATCACTCGTATAGTTTCCTTCTTCCTATTTTTCCATGAGTACAGTAGATTAACACATACATACAGCAACACAGTAGAAATAAGTAAAAAGAAAAAATATTAGAAATGGAGAGAAAATAGTAGGAGGTTAATTCATTTTTCGATGAGGTTTTTTTGGAAATACGATTTCCCCCTCCCTCTTACCTCCATCGTCGGCATTTTCTCCCTCTCCTATCTTTCCGGTGACCATCAAAATTGGATTTGCCTAAAAACTCCAAAAACAGTCCAGCCTATTGCTATTTCGGCTACTATCTTCACCGTAAAATGGCAAAAAACCACTAGGTTTATCTCTCCATCCAGTCGTTGCCATCCACTATTGATCGGTGACCCAGACCACCATTACCAGCCATACTTGGCTCGAGATTTGACGGAAAATCATTTTCAAAAATCCACCGTTGGCGACGCCATTAATGGCGAAACCATTGTCGGAGGTACACAACCAACCACCGCCTACGACACACCAACGGCAAAAACGCCGAACAGATCCGGCCATGACTGCCACTGGCAAACCAGTAATGCGGGAAGCCCTGTCATGCCTCTGTTCTGGCGGCTTATTTTTCACCAAAAATGGTGAATCTCCACCGGAAAACACATGCACATGGAGAGGATAATAAAAATGTGTGCACACACAAAGATCTGTAGCCTTGAAGTTATTTACTCTTATTCATGATTTTTTTTTTTGAGAAATAATGAAATTTTTTATATTATTATTATTATTATTATTAGGATTCTTAGTGCTATTAGTACTGTGTTGGGCATTGATATGTGAAATAGTTATATTCAAATTTATTTTTTGATTTTCATTGATATATTTGGAATAATCTTAGATCAGATAACAAATTCTTTTTACCTTATTATAAAAAAATGTTATCATGTGTAGTTATAAGTGAGTATCTTTAGGCATTGTTTTTAATTGCTTCTATAGTCTTTATAAGTTAAATTTTCAAAAAAAATATTCACTTAAGATTAAAAAGGCGGCGTGTAATTTGGCTAATACAACTTTCATTTTCTTTGGTGAATTTATATACTGTTTTATTTAATTTTAAATTATTGAATGTAAGGTATTTATTTGTTTTCTTATATACAAAACCTTAGGTCATAATATAATTAAATTATGTTATTTAAAATATTCCTCTATTGTAGTTTTATTGTGCTATTAAATATAAAAATTAAGTGAGATAAAAATAAGAAGATAAAATCAATAAAAATAATTTTAATTTTTATGAAAAAAATGCATTAAATCCTAGACAAGTTTTAGTCACATTCAAAAATATTCGTCTCAATTAAGAATGTAGTGTACGTATCTTTTTTCGAGACATTTAAAAATTCAAGGATGTAATAATGCACTTTGACAAATATTTTCTAAAAAATAACTTTCACAATTTATTTAATATAAAAGATATAAATAGATATTTTAGGTATACTAAAATTGAGCAAATTTAGGCGTTAACATAATTTATTAAAATAATTTAAGTTAAGATAAGTCAATGAAGCAACCATGCTAGAATCACGGGACTAAAGGGGTGCCTCACACCTTCCCCTCGGTCAACAGAATTCCTTATCCGGTCTTCTGTTTTCCCAGACCAAAAGAGTTATTTCCTTTTGATTAGGGATTCAAAAAGGTTCGGATCGGGAGTAACCACTAGTGATAGGGCAAAAATAGGGGGGAGGAAAAAAGAAAGAGCGATTCCTACATTAAATCAATTGATTCGTCATGGTAGAGAAGAAAAATGGTGCACGATCCGTACTCGATCTTTGGATCAATGTCCCCAGAAGCAAGGAGTATGCACGCATGTTTCAACGAGAACACCGAAAAAATCTGATTCATCTCCACGTAAGATAGCCAGAGTATGGTTGAGCAATAGACATGATATATTTGCTCACATTCCAAGTGAAGGTCATAATTTGCAAGAACATTCTATGGTATTAATAAGAGGAGGTAGAGTGAAAGATTTGCCAGGTGTGAAATTTCATTGTATTCGAGGAGTTAAGGATTTGTTGGGAATTTTGGATCAAAGAAGAGGCAGATCAAAATATGGAGCGGAAAAACCAAAATCAATTTGAATGGAAGTTGCCTCTGGAACTCCTTTTTATCGGTAAGGATAGGTAATAATCCCTATTCAATATCGTTACTTTAATTGAAAAAATCCTTCGACTCGATCCTTGAGCGAAAAAGGGGTGTGACAGCATAAAGATAATATTTCAGATGCTTTGTATCATGCAACTATAAATTATTGATGGTGGATCTTGGCATTGACTTATGGCTATTGTTTTGGTGTTGAACTTACGGTGGACAATATAATTGCACAGTAATTTTTTGATAGGTTTAATGCCAATCTTCATACAACCGGGATTATTGCAGCTAGTTTTGGTTTAGCAAACTTATTTTTCACGCATGGAGGAGAGATGTTGTCTGATATCGTGGCGAAAAGGTTCGGTATGATTGGAAGGCTCTGTACACTTTGGATTATGCAAACATTAGGGGGCTTTCTTTGTGTTCTTTTAGGGAAAGTTGAATCGTTAAGTGGTTCTATTGTTGTGATGCTTGTGTTTTTGGTGTTCTGTCAAGCTGTCTGTGGACTAACTTTCGGGGTTGTTCCATTTGTTTCAAGAAGGTACTATTCTCATACCTGATTTTGGTATTACAACTCAAGGTTAAAGGGAAAAGAGAATGGTTTTCACCAGTCAAGCATGAAATTTGCTGGAAATAGTAGAAGTAAAAGAGACAAAAAAGTTGAATCAACACCTACACCTATAGATGGAATTCCTAATACATAATCATTTTAATTAAAGCATGTTGTCACTCTAGTATTGTATTTTGTTACTCTTGTTTTGTATTGTATTGTGTTGTGTTGTGTTGTGCTGTATTGTATTGTATTGTTGCTTATTGCTAAAAGTTGCACAAATTTCTGTTTAAGCTTAGTTCCCTACTGCAAAGAACTGTAATTTGATGTGTTATTATTTAGGGTAACTTACATAAATCCCTGAATCTTTAAGTGATATTACATAAAATTCTGACTATTTTGTTAATTAAATTTTATCCCGATTTTTTGAAATGATGATACATATGTTGTATGGTGATACATATAAAAAAGTGATACATTTGAAACAAACAAGATATTTATTTAAGGAAATAATAGATTCTCTTTTATTCATTGTATTCTTTTATTTAAGGAAATATATCTAATTTTTCTCTTTTTTTGATTTAATTTAGATGTTTTAGTTATGTTTCTCTTTTTTCGTCTGTAATTATGAATGATATGTTTGTTTATACCCAATTTTGACCTCCCAATATTACATTTAGGCTACTATTTTAGCAAAATAATTAAATTTTAAAACGTAGTATTTTTTTCTCGCATCAAACAAATTTTTAACGTGTCACATTTATATTTTAAAAATGCACAAATTATTTTTATTATCTTTTAATATCGTGTTACAATATTTATCCATTTAAACACAACATTTTATGTAATTTTATTTAAATTTAGTTTTCCATTATTTAATATTATTTCTTTATTATTGATATTATCATCATTATTATTTATTCACTAATATTATTATTTATTATTATTATTTATCATCAATATTATTAATAATATCTATTATTTACCATTTATTATTTACTCTTATTTACGATTACTATTATTTATTATCATTATTATTATGTTGCTAGATTTATTTTTTTATTTTTTATCTATTTAAATATTGACCGAATTTAAAATTACTTTGCTTAATTTATTCACTTTTCAACCCGATTTATTCAATTCCTTACGATTTTAGCCCTCTTATTACAATTATAGCCTAAATCAGACTTAGTTCATTTCATTTTCAATTCTAACCCAATTCTCGGCTTATTAATCTTAACCGTTGATCAAAATTGATTCAGTGGCTGAGATCAAAGACCTTTTTCTTTCCTTTTAAAGATCAAATACTCCCAAATCCCTAACCCTAGACCAAAGTAGCCTCCTTTCTATATCTCTCTCTACCTCTCCTCTCCATATTCTCTCCAAAAATACTCAAACCGTTGCCACTCCCACCCTTGCTGGCGAACCATCTCTCCAAATCTCTGATACCTCTCATCAACAACAGCCGAACAATGGCAACACCCATCGAAGAAGACAGACGGCGCCGCCCTTGAAGCAGATGCCATGGCTACTGTTGCTGCTCTTTCTCCTTTCTCCGGCCTGTGCACCATTGTCGAATACCAGCTGCCTCACCGGCCATGCATCCATTCGAGTCCTCCTCTGTCCTCTAGCTGCTGCGATCACAACACCACCGCCGCCATACCTCTCCTTTGCAAGCGCCCCCTCTCTCTTCTTCCTGTCACAAAGTAGCAGCAACAGTGACCACAAGCCGCCTCCATCCTCCTCTCCGTCCCTCTCCTCTTCCGATATAACCAGTCCAGATCTACCACTACCTCCGCTGGTCACCACCGAATCATGACGGATTCGTACTGAATCTGTCTCAGGTTTGTTGTCCTCGTTAAATCTTAATATTATAGCCTTCTTCTTCCCCTTTTTCTTTAAACATACTTTTGAGTATAAAATTGTTAAAATTTAACATTGATTTACTAATTTATTCTTTTGAATTCGTGTTCGTTCATTGATATATGCGAAAAGTCCCCATTGATTGTTGGTTATTTGACTGTTTTCTATAAATTTTTTAATTTTTTATCCCTCTAAGCATAATTTTATGGGTTTGACAATGCGAGGTTTGCTATGTATGTGAATTCCTTATTACTGAGTCGGTACTTGGAAAGAGTTGCATACGTATAATGTTTTGAAAAGAAAAATCTATGGTAGGCTCCCTTTTTAGGTATTGACTGATTCTTGGAATGATTTTTGGCCCTTATTTAGAATACACATCATTGTGAATGAAATTTCGGCACGCTTTGATATCTGATTTGTCTTAAATTACTGTGTAACATATTTTTGGTAAGACAGGATACGATTCTGCCTAATTGAAACAATCTGACAGCTTTGTATTTTACTAGTTCCAACAGTTATGGTAAATAATTGGGCATATGTTGCACTTATGGTAAATTGGTCCTTTTACCTTTCTAATTGATTCTTGATGTATTCCTTTTCTCTTTTAATTTCAAAAATTAAGCTTCTTTGAAGATCTTTTTTTTCTTTTAACGCTACAACTCCTTTACTATATAAACCCCCTCCCTTCTTATTAACAGACAGTTCTGAAGCTCCAATTACAATTACTACTCTCTTAACAAAGTCATTGGTTACTTTAATACAAAATCCATTAGACACTTTAAAAGTTCTTTGTTTTTTTGGAGGCTTACTGGAATCACCGCATAGTATTCTTACAAGTGTTTATATTTATTATTTCTATTATTTCTTATTGTTTTTCACCTGTAAGTACCTAAGATGATGCAATTTAATTATCTATTTGCTCATTGGATGTTTTAATGTGTTAGAAAGCATGTTTATAGGAACTCTTCTATGATACTTATCATGTCATTGTTTGATCGTTTGTGTATAAAGTCACACCATGGTATATTCGTTTGCCTTCATGTTTACCGTGTTGTTGCCTTACGTTTGACAGGTCATGATTATTGAAGAGTCGAAAGTTGGGAAGGATCGTTTACTTGAACTTCTCTTTTTCCTAGTTTCATAGCCTCTTATTTGTCCATTTGTATTGCATAAATATTATTCTTGATATAATAATAAAATTTGGGGATTGCTTCGGGGGGCAAAAATTTACGTGCTCTATGAACGGTTTAGATAGGCACAACTTAGGTTTATGTGCAATATGTGTTATGTGGATCATCCAGGCACACAAAGTTAGGATTATTACCATATGAATCAGTTAGATGCTTTTATTAATTAACTCACTTAGAAATCTTGACTGTAGGTTTTTAATTAACATTCGATGCATTAAATCATGTCCAACCATGATAACACCTTTTTAATATGTCCACATTGATATGATAATGTGGCATGCATGTTAACAGTTAATTGTAGGCATATTAATGAGTCCCTAATAAGTATAAAACTGTTAAAAAAATTGATTTTAATTGTGTTGTTTCATGTATTAATACGTAAATACAAAATAAGGCATGTCAATAATTTTAAAGCACAAAATTCCTGCGCATTAACATATTATTCTTTAATATAATTTTTAGCATATCTGATCAATTTTTCAGCATATTTAATAAAAATTTCAGCATAGTTAAATTAATTTTCCTGCATGTTCAATTGGATTCTAGCATATTTAAATTACATTTTTAGGCGTAGACAACTAATGTTCAGCATGTTAAATTACTATTTTTCTATTTTTCATCATGTTGAAATATTAGGCATTAGGCAGTCTTGGCATGTTTTCAGCATATCAACATGAGAATGTTATGCCTTAACATTATTTTCAGTATGTTTAATGACAATTTTTGATGTTTTCTGAATGACAAATAAACGAATTCCGCTTAGCATGTTTAGAACTATGTTTTCACATAAGATATTAGTGACCTACATGCTAAAAATCGTATTCTCATATAAGTCAGTTAATTTACAGCATGCCTCCACCATTAGAATGCAAGTTCAACATGTTTAACTGAATTTCTTGCTTATTAACATAAATTCCTGCACAATTTTCAGTATGTTAACATTAAATTTCTGCACGTTTAAACAAATTTTAATATGTTTCTGCACACAATAAAACAACTTTCAGCATATCAACCTAATTTCTTGCACTATTTTCAGCATGCTCGCATAATTTTCCTGCACTACTCTTAGCATGTTAAATATTAGATTTTAGGTATTTCCAACATGTTGAACACTAGTTCGAGTACATATTGCATCATGCATTAGTTCATAACACTCAATTCATGAGCACAATTCCTCGACACATTTGCCACACTTTAGACACCCTCTTTTAAACAATTAGCAACACGCTGTTATATACATGAATCATAGTTATTTTTTGTCATACTAATAAATTGTTGAACACTTAGACATCATGCCTATATGTTAACAAAAGATAAATAATTATGTGTTGTTTGTTTGTTAATCACATTAATCTCATTAATTAATCAAGAGGCTAACTTAGGATTATTATGTGCTACTTGTTGTCCAACGTGTTACGCGCTTAGAGTCCTAGGTAACATAGTTTTACTTTTGTATAGAGCACAAATCCAAAATAGTATAGTCCAATGCCTCTTGGACGATAGGTGGGACGATAAGTGTTACTAAGAGACGTTAGTTTATCCTTGTCATAGAACACCCTCGGACTTGACATCCAGCCTAGGTGGAGTTGGACGGGTAGTCATTTGGAAATGATGATCTCCAACAAATTAAAGGTAAGACATACTTGTCCACGAGTTCGGTCCGTGGGTTGGATGATGAATAAACAAGTTGGGATTCTTGTCCGAATGAGACCAGAATATTTCTTTATTTAATTTGGACGATTTCTTTTAATCTTTTTATTTACTTTACATGTTCATTTAATTTTGGGTGGTTAGTTTATTATAAAGCAGTCCCGTTTTTACTGTAAATTAAGTTATTTCATTCTCCTCGCTTGTCTTATTTACATATTTATATAGATTTTATCACTTAGATGATTAATAGATAAATAATTAAGTTAAATGTTTGTTAATTAATTTATCACCTAGATAAGTATTAAATTAATAATAAAACAAGAGACCTTATTTGATCACATAGAATCTCTATGTAAAGTATGAATTCGGCCGAAAATCACCTTTGTGGACCTAGAAAGGTGCCTAACACCTTTCTTTTGAGGTAATTTGATCCCTTGCCCGAACTCTGGTGAACTAAGACAAAATAACAAAAATAGCTTCATAGTAGCCTAGACTGGTGCTCTAACGCACCTTAATATGTTAGGTGGCGACTCTTCACAATCACATTCATCCTCAAACAATCCCAAAAAGAGTGGTCACGTCGAATGCCACTTTCCGTAAGGAAAATGGGGCGCGAAAGAATAGCGACTCTGCTGGGGATATTTGGTTCTAACAATTACGAATTTGTTCTTTATGTGGGATTCTCTCTATGTGTTTTTATGTTTGTATAATATTGTTTGCTTGTGACATCATGATTTAATTTCTATATGTTCTCCTTTTATTGTTTATTTACATCATGAGTTATTAGTCTCTTCCCCTTTTCCCTTTTTATGTGTATTTCAAATGACTCTATTTCTATTCCTTTCCCTTTTTCCCCTGTTATTGATTATGTGTTATCATGCTTATTTATTTGTATATTTCTTAGCATGTCATTTTTATTATGTGCTATGTGTTACTGCTTTTATATAATTAGCATTTCGCTCATACCTTCCTTCGCTTGGAACCTCCTTTGTTTTCCTCTTACGAATGGTTGCGTGGTTGTACGGACGTTCTCTCTTAAAACATCCTTCAAGAAATGCCTTGTGGATCAGTCGATCAGCGGTGCGTTGACAACCACAAACTTTCCCACTCTCAAGTTGTCTACTTGGGGGAACCATGTCAAAACCACTCTTATTTCTATAATTTAACTGTTTATCCCTTTACTAAGGAATAAACATTTTAAAAACCTAGGATGTCATGCTATAAAACCTGGCCCTAAGTTATAAGGGATCCCACGATCCCAAAAAGAGCGCCTCACTATTTATGTGCATTTTGAAAGACAATTATGCTTAAATAATGTCATTTGCTCTTTGGGGGGGTAGGGTAGACTAAAGTTTTGTTTTGCAGATTTAATGGCCATCCTGACCTCATACCTAAGATGTGGCATGGTTTGGTGCACGCCGCCGCACATGAAACATTGGTGGTCAGATTTGGGAAATTATGAACAAAGTGTGATAGAGAAAGCATTGGGAAGCTTGTCGTCCCTCATGAACATCACCCCTTGTAGAGAACTAACTGAAGCTACTACTACATTTTGGGACGAAACGAGATCAGTATTCTGGTTTGGAGACATATAAATGACCCTATATTTGGAGAAAATCGGAGGATACGTAGAGAACAAGATGTTTCCAACAAAAATGAGGTGGCAAAGGGCTGAGGGTATCATTCCCAAAAGTGTCACTTTACAAGAAGCAAGCAACAAATTGGGCTTTCATGGCAGTCGACTAGTAGTATATGTGGTGTGGTCAAAAATGCCTGATAGTTATTTGGATAAGAGATTCTCCCATTGGAAAGGAAAAGAAATATACTTAACAGAAGGTTCTGACCCTGACTCTTGGAAAGATAAACGAATCTTTGCATTCATCATTTACTTCTTAGGAATGGTGGCTTTCCCAATCGAAGCAAAAGAAGTAGTGCACACTCGTCTGATCACCGTAGATGATGACTTATGCAATGGGATTCAAAAGAGGGATTGCACGAATGTACCAATGATAGTAGCAGATATTTATCGGTCCCTTGGATGTTGTAAAAATAGCGCCAAACATTTTAAAGAGTGCAATTTATTACTGCAGTTGTGGTTGATTGAGCATCTTCAGAAAATCCATGGTGTACAAAGCATGCCTAGATACTCGAGTCATATTGGGAGTCAAAAGAATCAAGTGACCAGGTGAGGCAGAGAAGTGGGATCGAATGTTGGGGGTCATGATTGAAAATTACATCCAATGGATGTTCCACTGGTTCCCGAGCACAGATTTTATGACTTCTACTCAACAACAAGAACCCTTGATTTTGGCGGGAATTCATGGACTGCAACCATACTTTCC
Source organism: Capsicum baccatum var. pendulum (assembly GCA_030864225.1). Lineage (NCBI taxonomy): Eukaryota > Viridiplantae > Streptophyta > Magnoliopsida > Solanales > Solanaceae > Capsicum > Capsicum baccatum. Next base: position 28,167,389 of record CM061550.1, on the reverse strand, counting down.
TACTAGAGTGATGAGGTAAGCAGGAAGGCAATAATTAGTCCCACGAGTTACTAATATGGAGGCATACCGAGTCGACTACAAAGATGATAAGATTCCAAATGGCCATGGCATTGCCAAGACTTAGGGTAAAAAGACCCGCCTAAACATAGAGAGCATTGCGCCAGATAAATACAATGCAGGCTACACAGTGAGTTATATTGAATGGTTGCATGATGATTGGGAAAACAAATTGACCTTGGGCATCAAAAGGGGTAGACATATCAATGACAAGGAGGCCGAAGCACAGGCCCTCTACCGCAAGTTCAAGAAGAGGACTCTAGAATCTGAAGCACGCAACTGCCATATAATTACAGAGAATGCCAAAGAAATCGCCAACATGGGGAAACAACTAGAATCTTTGAAGTACCATGCTCTAGCAATGGAAAGAAAGGTGCAAGAGCTCTAAGATAAATTCTACAAGTAGGGACAAAAATGCGCCAATATGGGAAGCATGGGAGAAAAGTTAGCATTAGATTATCTCTTGAAAAGCCGCCACCACTTTGACAAGGCCCTAGACGCTGACAAGAAGGAGCAAGAAGAGGACGTATTTTGAATGTAGTTTAGCCTTCATTTTCTTGTATTTATTTATCGCAATGTTAAAACAGTTTGAATGAAATAAAGTTTATTTTCTTTTGGGGGTTTATCTTTGAGCAAATGACATTATTTTATGGCATAATTATCTCTCAAACAATGATAGGCCTACATCTGGCTCAAAAGAGGCCCCCATCCAGGACACGTCAAACAATGTGCTATGTGTTAATCTAGTTTGTTCTTTTTATCACTAACGCACTAACTTCTTCACCTTTATTGTTTCGTTTGTCTTGTTTCCCCCTCCCATAGGTTGATTTGTGCAGTCTGGCCTATCATACTAGATCAAAAGGGGCTCCTCCTTCTCCTTCTCCTTTACCTATAAGTTCCAGAGGAAAAAAAACAATGGGTGATCATCACATTGTTGGAGAAAAAGAGGGTACTAGTTCAGAAGGGGATAGTGTCATCGATCAGAACAAAATGATGATGAAAATGGAACAAAGAATCCTGGAACTACAAGCAGAATTGGCTTAAGTCCGCAACCTGGATAAGCTTTCTCTTAACTTGAACACTCCAGAACTACAAGCCGATAACTTTGCCATCCCAAAATCCCAAGCTTCTTCCGACCATCCAACACCTCATCTCCAGCCTTAAATTCCAACCAATGTCCAAAATCTCCAAAATACCATAGCTCTTCTATATATGCCTACTCAAGAACCTAAAAACTCCTCTTATCCTTCTCCACAAAAGCCTCCGCATCCAAAAATATACCATCATCACTCATTCAGAAGCCATAACCTAAACCCCATCTATGTTAAAACACTTTCACTCAACTATCCTCAACTCACATCCGAGAACTAGGAGAATGATTATATGATACAGGTTGTAGTTGAGAGATTAAGATATTTAGAGGGAAACAAGGGTATGAAGGGTCTCAATTACAAAGACTTGTGCATCCATCCAGATGTAGAGCTACCGAAGGGGTACAAACCTCCCAAGTTTGAGTTGTACAATGGAACTGGAGATCCTAAGGAACATCTGCGTGTGTATTGCGACAAACTAGCGGGTGTAGCGAAGAATGAGAAAATTTAGATGGATCTATTTATGAGAAGCCTCATAGAAGAGGCTCTCATGGTACATTGAATAAGATGTGAAAAAGTAGGCAGGTTGGCTTGACTTGGCCTCTAGCTTCGTCGATAGATTTGGGTACAATATCAACAACGCTTTTAGTTGGATTTACATGCAGGAGATGGGGAAGAAATTGAATAAATCCTTCCGTGAGTATGCCATGAGATGGACGGACGAGGCTGTGAGAGCTCGACCTCCAGTTGAAGAGCAACAAATAAAGAAATATTTTGTTAAGGCGCAAGAGCCACAGTACCATAACAATCTTAACGGTCACAGATAAGAGTTTCTCCAAAATTATTTGTATAGGAGATATATTCAAGGAGTGTCTTAAGAATGGTAGCATTATCCGCTTAGACACTCAATCTGCAGGAGCAACGAAAAATAAGAAGAAGAAAGAGATAGGGTCAGTAATGGTAGCCCAACCTTTGGAGAATGTCCTGAACCATGAAAACCCCGTACTACCTCCCTTACCTTACCCACAAATACTATATCCAACCTCTCTCTACCCACTACAACCTACAATGCCATATCAAACCCCACTATACCAAATGCCTCCTCCTTACCAAATGCCTCCACAATTTTCAAATCTTTCCTACCCTGTATATAATGCCCAACCCATCCAAGTCCAAACAACCTGACCTACTCATATCCCTGCTACCAAGCCTGCTGCCCCCAAACCCAAGGAAAACATTGATAGAAGACAATATATGCCTTTAGCTGAACCGATGGCTCAACTATACGAAAGGCTCAAAAAAGCGGGCCATATCACCACCATTCCTATTGTATGAGTTGACATAAAGTCGCTACAGTATCCATGATCAAACCTGCGCCTACCATTCTGGCATAAGGGGGCACCCCATTGAGGCCTGTTTTGCATTGAATAATAAAATTCAACAATGATCAATACTAAGGTGATTCAGTTGAAGGACCTAGAACCGAACATCACCGACAATCCTCTCCCTGCTCATGAGGTAAATATGCTCGATGTTGATGATGATGTAGACTTGGAGCATTCTATCTGGGTCATTGAAAAGGCAAACAGTACTCCTATCACTGTATACAATCAAGTACCATTTGAGGTCGAAGTTGCCACACCCAAAGCTCTCTTCACTGTTGTTAGAGCTACCCCGACTATATGCAATCCTCATGCAGTTCCATGGAATTATGCACTCAATATTTTGGGAAAGGCAAAGATAGCTGAGACAGACGTTGCGCAAGGGATAACCAGATTAGGCAGAATATACACGCTTGAAAACTTATTTCAAGGAAGTTCTAGTAAGGGAAAGCAACCTGCCATCGGGGTTAAAGAAGATAGCATTTGGAATAAAGTATAGGCCAATGAGTATTCTATGGCTGAGCTAGACTTCGGCTCAAATATCAATCTTAACATTGCTACAGACTTTCGAAAATCACCAAAAGGCTTTGATGAGGGTCCTAAGAGAAGCTTATGTTCTAACCACCATAACAGGCGGGGAGATGGCCCACATGCTAGGGCAAGTATTTGAGGCATAGAAGATATCATTTCATGATGATGAATTACCACCCAAAGGTAGAGCACATAATCGGGCTCTACACATCACATTACAGTATGGGGGGAGAATAATATCCCGTGTGCTAATTGATCCAGGCTCAAGATTAAATATTTGCCCTTTGAACACCTTGACTAGATTGGAGGTTGATATATCCAAAGTGCAGACTTGGAAGATGAACGTGAAAGGCTTCGATGGCTCCCAAAGGGGCACTATTGGGGAAATCGTGTTGGACATGATTATGGGCCCAGTCACTTTTCCTATAACCTTCCAAGTAATGGATATTCCCGCCTCCTACAACTTGCTGCTCGGACGTTCATAGATTCATGCGGTTGGCACCGTATCCTCCACTCTTCATCAATGTCTTAAGTTTGAATACGACCACCAGTAGGTCATGAGACATGGGGAGAAGGCGCATCCCATATATGCCATTGAAGGAAAGAAATACCTTGACGGGGAAATGTTCCACACCCTTGAGCTGGTATAGAGCATCGAAGGAGGGCCGCATAATGACGCATTGTATATTTTCGTACAACATAAAGGGAAGGTAGTTCTGCATGTGTTGATTGATCTATGTTCAAGAGTAAACATCTTTCCTTTGGCTACCCTGACAAGTTATGAAGTTGACATGACCCAAATCCAACCCCGAATAAGGGTTATAAGGGTATATAATGACTCCCAGTGAAATACTGTTGGGGAAATCATGTTGAACATTACACTGGGCCCTGCCATATTCCCCATAACCTTCTAGGTAATAGAAATTCCTACCTCATACAATTTGTTGCTCGGGTGACCTTGGATCCACATGGCCGGTGTGGTCCCTTCCATACTTCACCAATATGTCCGATTTGAATACTTTCAACAAAAGGTGTTGATATGGGGTGAAAGAATACAAGGAGTCCTTGATGCCTTGGAATGGATTGGGAACATAGAGGAAGACACATTGAGTTACATGCAACTCCAGAAACCTCTGGATGCCTTGAGTTACATGCGTTGGCTGGGGTACGAAGAGGAAAAAGGTCTCGGCGCTAGATTACAAGGGATAGTTGATTCTTTGGAATTTGAGGAGAAGGAATACACTTACGGGCTAGGCTACGCAGTTGATGAAAAGGCAATCAAATACGAAAACATGCCATGATCTGTATTGTCACTATATCAAATCTTCCACTCTTAGGGGTTTCACAAAGATGATGAGAATGAGGTTAATGAAATAACAAAAATGCTGAAAGGGCTCGCTATGACTGAGGACATCACCCTCTCTCCTAAAGACTAAGATAATATTGAAATTGTGAAGGTAGATATGGCCGGGAATGAGGTCGTGGAGGTAGACATGACTTGGAAAGACACAGGTGGAAAGTTGATGAAAGGGTAAGAACCAGGTAAAGGTTTGGGGGCAAGACTGCAAGGAATCATTGAGCCCATACAGCTGCAGCTTAAGATGGACACGTTTGTTTAAGGATACAGAAGCACTCTAGAAGATTACCTCGAGTGGGAGCCTCCTTTGAAAGGCTACTACCGCCCTTTGACCAATCCCCTGCCTGTACTACATGAGTCCTTCTGTTCTGTCGGTTTTCTGGATCACGACGACGAAGATGTCTTGGAAAGGTTGAAGCTTTTTTTCTGACCGAGGAGGATGATTGCCATATCATTATTAGCGGGGAAGGAGGAGCCCCTAGCCAGATCCATGAACAAAAGGTCACCATCAGTAGCTGGACTGTCACTCCGTCCAAGCCCCATCAAGCACTTGGGTAGACATGATGGAGTTTGAATGTTTTTATTTTATAATAAACTCGATTAGTCGAGACAGTTTGAAGTTTTAGTTTTTTTATTTTCCTTTCAACGCTTTGTTTCAAGACATTTCACAGTATTAATAAAATTTCCCCTTTCAATTATTAACGTTCTTTATTTTTTTTCTTTCAGCAAAATCACATTTAAAACTATTGAATCTGAGATTGTGACATCTAATAAGACAATACAACATAATATAAGTGAGGTTGATGATACAGAGGAATTTGAAATCCCCCAGGAATTTGTCAGTAAGGTTGAAGACTTTGAAGACCAACCTAAGGTAAACCTCACAGAATCAGAAATAGTGAACATAGAGTCTTCAGAAGGCATAAGAGAGACCCGTGTTAACATCCACTTGCCTAAAGAAGAGAAAGAGAAATACTACTAGTTCCTGAAAAAGCATCCGGATGTCTTCTCTTGGTCTTACGCCAATATAATGAGGCTAAGAACTCCAATAGTGGCTTATAGACTGGCTACTGACCCATCTTGTCACCCTGTCAAGAAGAAACTCAGAAATTACAAGCCCGAGCTGAGTTTGAAGATCAAAGAGGACATCTCTAAACAAATTAATGCGGGTATCCTTCGAGTGACCAAATATCCGACCTGGTTGGCCAACGTTGTGCCTGTCTCTAAGAAGGATGGGAAGGTCAGAGTTTGTGTAGACTATAGGGACCTCAACAAAGCCCGTCCCAAAGATGACTTTCCACTCACAAACATTCATATCTTGATTGATAATTGCGCCAAACATGAAACACAGTCCTTCGTGGATTGCTTCGCCGGTTATCATCAAATCAAGAAGCATGAGAATGACGCTGAGAAAACTGCCTTTATTACTCCGTGGGGGGTTTACTGCTACAAGTTCATGTTGTTTGTTCTGAAAAATGTTGGGGCCACTTACATGAGGGCCATGACTGCTTTGTTTCATGATATGATCCACAAGGAAATTAAAGTATACGTGATGATGTCATCATCAAATCAAAGAGGGATACAAGTCATTTGGCAGATTTAGAGAAATTCTTTGACAGGTTAAGAAAGTACAATCTGAAGTTAAACCTGGAAAAGTGCATTTTCGGAGTCCCTGTGGGAAAGTTACTGGGCTTCATCATCAGTTGTAGGGGCATAGAGTTGGATCCTTCCATGATCTCCCTCTTTCGAAAAGCAAGAAGAACATCATGAGCTTTTAGGGCCGCCTCAACTACATCAGCCGATTCATAGCCCAATCCACGGTTATTTGTGAGCCAATTTTTAAGTTGCTGAAAAAAATGCTGCTATAGAATAACAACGAAGTGTCAATAGCCATTCGACAAGATCTAGGATTATCTGTCAAACCCTCCTATTTTGGTTCTTCCCGAACCTGGTACTCCACTGCTATTGTACTTATCTATGACACACAACGCCTTTGGATGTATTTTAGGTCAGTATGACAAGACAGGCAAGAAAGAACAGGCAATCTACTACATGAGCAAGAAGTTTACTTCATATGAGGCTCGTTATTCTCTACTGGAACGCACCTGCTGTGCTTTGACCTGGGTGGATCAAAAGTTAAGGCATTATCTCTCAGCATATACTACTTATTTGATCTCCAGAATGGACCTATTGAAGTACATAATCCAGATGCCAATGCCTACTGGAAAGTTGGCCAAATGGCAGATATTGTTGAGCGAATTTGACATAGTCTATGTCATACAGAAGGCGGTAAAAATGCAAGCACTAGCAGATCATCCGGCCAAAAATCCTGTGGATGACGAGTACCAACCGCTGAAAACTTACTTCCCTGATGAGGAGGTGGCATTCGTAGGAGAGGACATCTCTGAAGAATATGATGGTTGAAGACTATTCTTTGACGGAGCTGCAAATTTCAAAAGAGTTGGATTTGGCGCTGTTGTGATCTCTGAAACTGGCCAACACTATCTTGTGTCGGCCAAACTCAGGTTTTCTTGCACTAACAACATGGCCGAATATGAAGCTTTTATCTTAGGGCTTCGCTTGGCTATCGACTTAAATGTCCAAGATATACTGGTGATTGGTGATTCAGACTTACTAATTCATCAGGTACAAGGAGAATAGGCCATTAAGAACACAAAGATCCTACCCTATCTGGAGTGCGTGCAAGAAATATGCAAGAAATTCCACAAGATAGAGTTTAGACACGTCCCAAGGATCCAGAATGAGTTTGCAGAAGCATTGTCCACTTTGTCTTCCATGATCCAACATCCAGATAAAAACTACATTGATCTTGTTCCCATTTACGTTCATGAGCAGCCTGCACATTGCTTCCATGTTGAAGAAGAGTTGGACAAAAAACCATGGTATATGGACATATAGAGGTATTTGAAAAGTGGAGACTATCCTGAGAGTACGACAAGTGTTCAAAAGTGCACCATTTGGAGACTAGCCAATCAGTTCTTCCTAAATGAGGAAATCTTATACAAGAGAACCCTCGATTTGGGTTTGCTAAAATGTGTCGAGGCCAAAAAGATGTCTAGGCTAATTGTAGAGGTACACGCTGGAACATGCGGTCCACATATGAATGGGTTCATGTTAGCAAAAAAGATATTGAGATGAGGTTACATCTGGCTAACCATGCAGAGTGATTGCATCCGCTATGTGCAGAAATACCACCAGTGTCAAACTCATGCTGATATGATTCGAGTTCCTCCCAACGAGCTCTACGTTACTAGCTCTCCTTTGCCCTTCACAGCTTGAGGCATGGACATCATTGGTCCCATTGAGCCAACCGCGTCCGATGGTCACAGGTTTATCCTTGTCGTAATTGACTACTTCACTAAATGGGTAGAGGCTACCTCTCACAAATAAGTCACAAATTCATTCGAAGTAACATCATTTATCGGTTTGGAATTTCCGAATCTATTATCACAGACAATGGGACCAACCTCAATAGTGATTTAATGCAAACAATTTGTGAGAAGTTCAAAATCAAGCATCGAAATTCCATGGCATACAGATCACAAATGAATGGAGTGGTGGAGACCACAAACAAGAACATCAAGAGGATCCTATGCAATATGATTGACAACAGTCGACATCGACATAAGAAGCTACCCTTCACATTACTAGGGTACCGTACTACGATCAGAACGTCCACTGGCGCTACACCTTACTTTGTGGTTTATGGCAATGAAGCAGTGATACCGGCAGAGGTCGAAATACTATCTTTGAGCATCATTCAGGAAGCAGAATTGAGCGACGCTGAATGGATACAAAGCAGATTCGAGTAATTGTCGCTCATTGACGAAAGATGAATAAATGCAATTTGTTATGGTCAACTCTATCAGAACAGAATGGCCAAAGCTTTCAACAAAAAAGTTAGTCTAAGACACTTCACACCTGGACAGCTGGTTCTGAAGTGAATTTTTTCACATCAAGAAGAGGCAAAGGGAAAATTATCGCCCAATTGGCAAAGCCCTTACATGGTTCTTTGAGTCTTGACAGGCAGAGCACTCATACTTGCAGAAATTGATAGCATAGTTTGGTCTAAGCACATCAACTCAGACGCTGTTAAGAGATATTATGTTTAACTTATGCCCCTTGAATTGTAATTGGAACAACATTTGACCTGATTCTCATTTAAGAGGGATAGTAGGCGCTCCTCTGGAGTTCGGTCACTTCATAATAAAATATTTTCTTCCCGTCTCTTGGAATACTGTAACTGGGATAGAACTTTTTAGAGGACCTTAAAAATTCCACATCGGCATGATATCGGTATAAATTACGAACTGGGGCAGAATTTTTTAGACGACCTCAAAAATTCCTATAAGCAGACTTTGGAATTCTTACAACGAGTTACTTCTATACTAGGGCAAAAATTTTTGAGTGATCTTAAAAAATTTCTTAATAAAAGAACAAGGATCTGGAAGATGTTGTACTGTCTCAGGACATGTCACAATCAATGATTCAACAAAGTTTTCGTGTTTATTCTAACTGATTTTACTTATTACTTGCAAAAGACAATTTTTCATTTCAAAAATGATTTTTCTTTTAAAACATTTATTCACTATCTGTCTACCCGAGTGAAGGCCCGAACAAAACTCATCAACAAGACAACGACCTCAAGAGGAAGACAATTCAGTCAAGGTGAAAGCAAAAATCAACCTCCCCCTCTTACAAACTCACAATTTTTCTTTGAGTATGGGATTAACAGGTACAGGTGACAGGAATCATTCCATCATGAAGGAGCACAATATACAATCCAACATCATGGCGAGAAGCCTCGTAGTCGATCCGACGACATGACAGCTACACTTTCTCATATTCCATTATCTTTTCCGTAATGGTTGTTTGCTATAATGTTCAATCCTCTACACACATATATATCCGCACTAATCATTTCTACCAAGTTGAGCTAAAAAGGGAAGGTACGGGTCACAATTCCACGATGCATGGAGAAACCCAAAAGCTGATCGCACGATGAGAAGCCAAAAGTTGATTACACAATTCCACAATACATGGAGAATCCCAAAATTTGATCCCACGATGAGAAGCCGATCAACCGATCACACGATTTTAAAATGCATGGAGAAACCCAAAAGCTGATCCCACGATAAGAAGCAGAACAGCCGATCACATGATTTCACGATGCATGAAGAAGCCCAAAAGATAATCCCACGGTGAAAAGCCGAACAGCCGATCACACGATTTCCTTGATGCATAGAGAAGCCCAAATGTTGATCCCACAATGAGAAGCCAAGTAGCTGATCAGACGATTTCACAATGCCTGGAGAAGCCCAAAAGATGATCCCACGATGAGAAGCCAAGTATCTGATCACACTATTTCACAATACAAAGAGGCCCAAAAGCAGATCCCATGATGAAAAGCCAAGCAGTTGATCACACGATTCCACGATACAATATATATGCTTTTTTTATTTCCACATTCACGTTATGTTTATCAATTGTTTATTTCTTACATGTCTAACCTTTGTTATTTAGTGATGTAAAGACGCAGGTCACAAAGAAGGAATAACAAACCGAGATAATTTTTGTTTTTGTTTTCCGAAATACTACCCCATCTATTCATCAACCATGAAAACTCATCTTGAAACTCACCTGTATCAACATTTCCAAACTTCCCCATACGTCATCATCCTATCCATTACCATCTCACCGACCCACGATACCATTGTTGACACCCCAGCCTTAATCATTTGCAATTTTTAGGAATATTGTTCATTCCTAAATCTAGAACTACAAACGGCCTAACTCTCGTAAAACTAGAGATATGTAGGCGACTTAAAACTGAAGTCTTGGCCACATTATTTTTAAAACCACCTCGTGTTGTTTTAGCTCCAACGAATCTTCCTCGGTCGGACAAAATTGGCTACTACGTCAACTTTCGTTGCTTGACAATTCTTTTATCATTCCCAAGCAATGAAGGGGCAGATGTTGACACCCAATTTTTACCTCCCAATATTACATTTAGGCTGCTATTTTAGCAAAATAATTAATTTTTAAAACGTAGTATTTGTTCTCGCATCAAACAGATTTTTAACGTGTCACATTTATATTTTAAAAATGCACAAATTAATTTTATTATATTTTAATATCATCTTACAATATTTATCCATTTAAACACGACATATTATGTAATTTTATTTAAATTTAGTTTTCTATTATTTAATATTATTTATTTATTATTGATATTATCATCATTATTATTTATTCACTACTATTATTATTTATTAGTATTATTTATCATCAATATTATTAATATCTATTATTTACTATTTGTTATTTATGATTACTATCATTTATTATCATTATTATTATTGTTGCTAGCTTTATTTTTTATTTTTTATCTATTTAAATATTGGCCGAATTTAAAATTACTTTGCCTAATTTATTCACCTTTTAACCCAATTTATTCAATTTCTTACGATTTTAGCCCCTTATTACAATTATAGCCTAAATCAGACTCAATTCATTTCATTTTCAATTCTAACCCAATTCTCATCTTATTAATCTCAGTCGTAGATCAAAATTGATTCAACGGCTGAGATCTAAAACCTTTTTATTTCCTTTTAAAGACCAAATACCCCCAAAACCCTAACCCTAAACCAAAGCAGCCTCCTTTCTCTCTCTCTCTACCTCTCTTCTCCATCTTCTCTCTAAAAATACTCAAACCACCGTTGCCCCCACCCTCGCCGGCTAACCATCTCTCCAAATCTCTGATCTCCCTCATCAACAACAGTCGAACATCGGCAGCACCCATCGGAGAAGACAGTTGGCGTCGCCATCGAAGCAGACGCCATGGTTGCTATCGCTGCTCCTTCTTCTTTCTCCGGCCTATCCGCCACCGTCGAATACCAGTCGCCTCACCTATCACACGTCCAGCCAAGTCCTCCTCTATCCTTCAGCTGCCGCAACCACAGCACCACCGCTGTTACACCTCTCCTCCGCCAGCGCCGCCCTTCGGCGCCCCTCTCTCTCTTCTTTCTATCACAAAGCAGCAGCAACAGCGACCACAAGCCACCTCCATCCTTCTCTCCGTCGCCCTCCCTTTTCGATGTAACCAGTCCAGATCCGCCACCACCTCCGCTGGTCACCACCGAATCATGACGGATTCGTAGTGAATCCATCTCAGGTTTGTTTTCCTCGTTAAATCTTAATATCATAGCCTTCTTCTTTCCCTCTTTATTTAAACATACTTTTGAGTATGAAATTGTTAAAATTTGACATTGATTTACTAATTAATTCTTTTGAATTCGTATTCGTTCATTGATATAAGGAATTCAGATACATAGCACATTTACTACGAATTCTTTATGATTCAATGGTGACCAGCGAAGGTGGTGGCAGATTTGGATTGGTTACATCGGAAGGAAAGGGCGATGGAGATGAGGATAGAGGCAGCTTATGGTCGCTATTGCTGCTACTTTGTGATGGGAAGAATAGAGAGAGGGTCATCGGAGGACGGCGCTGGTGGAGGAGAGGTGTGGCGGTGGCGGTGCTATAGTTGTAGCGGTTGGAAGACGGAGGAGGACTCGGCTGGACGCATAGACGGTGAAGAGTCTGGTATTCGACGGTGGCGGACAGGCCGAAGAAAGGAGAAGGAGTAGCGGCAGAGCCATGACGGTGGGTCAAACGATGATTAAACAAGTTGGGTTCTGATTCGAATGAGACCGAAACATTTCTTTGTTTAATTTGGACGATTTATTTTTATCCTTTTATTTACTTTATATGTTCATTTATTTGGGGTAGTTAGTTTATTATAAAGCAGTCCCCTTTTTATTGTAAATTATGTTATTTCTTCCTCCTCGCTTGTCTTATTTACATATTTTATCACTTAGATGATTAATAGACAAATAATTAAGTTAAATGTTTGTTAATTACTTTATCATTTTTGGGTCTTTTTTCTCTTTCTTCGTCTTTAATTTTAGTTTGCTTTTTTTAGATTTAATTTTAATTATGTTTCAATTCTGCTTTGAGTCTTTTTTTTTTCAAATATTATTACTTTTGTTTCCTACACCGACTACACTATTACCTTTCATTAATAACATATGAATCACCCAATAATTGAAATAAATAAGTGTATCTACCATATGAATCACCACAATACCATATATATCACCCATTAATATCATATGAATCACCCAATAATTGAAATAAATAATTGTATCTACATATGAATCACCATAATACCATATATATGAATCACCCAATAATTGAAATAAATAATTGTATCTACCATATGAATCACCATAATACCATATATATGAATCACCTAATAATTAAAATAAATAATTGTATCTACCATATGAATCACCCAATAATTGAAATAAATAATTGTATCTACCATATGAATCACTATAATATCATATATATTACCCATTAATATCATATGAATCACCCAATAATTGAAATAAATAATTGTATCTACCATATGAATCACCATAATATCATATATATCACCCATCAATATCATATGAATCACCCAATAATTGAAATAAATAATTGTATCTACCACATGAATCACCATAATACAATATGTATCACCCATTAATACCATACGTACCATCCGTTAAAATCATACAAAAACAGGATAGATAGATAGATTACAAAAAATCATATTCGAATTTAACAATATCCGGGATTATTCTTGTATCATCCTCTCCATCTTGAGAGGAATTTGCCCACAAATTCATGGCACAAAACAGCCCGCAAAAATATGAAACGGTACAAAACAGTCCACAAAATTGGAGGAACCCGAGATCTCAATACAACAAGTCTCGATCAACAACTTCATTTTTCACCTCAGCTTCCTCTCCATCTTAAGACTTGCCTTCAATCTCACCCGACTCAATTCTCCTTCCATCATAGAAGCATCATTGTAGACTCCATGTACCTCATGTTCCTTTCTACTATGTTCCTCTTCTTGGATGTGTTGATTTTTGGAAAAGGAAGTTTCGGTTGAGAGGCTCGATTTGGTAATGTGGAGCTTCGGTTGTGGAGCTTGGATGAGAGGAAATTGGCTTCTAAGTCCTCCTTGTTGGACTTGATCAACTTGTGGGTGAAGTGGTCTATCTTGTTCTCAGTTTTGAGGGGTATTTGGAGTTTGTCTTATGGCATTATGTGGTGGTCTTGGAGGATTGGTCATTGGAAGTAAAGTTTTGGGAGTAAAAGCACGAGAGTTCCTTCGACTCTCCATTAGATCCAACCTCTCACTCATAGTTACCACATTCGAGTCAATTTTTTCAAGACCCGCATTTTCCCTAGCAAGGTCTCGGGACAAAGCATCAAGGAGGGCCAAAATGGTTTCCATTATTGCCAAGAATTTACCTACAAAACAACAAATAAGTTAGTTGTACAAGAATGGTCCTCACACTTCCTTTCTATTGTTTTGTCTCTCGAAGTTTTTTTCCTCACTTTGATCTCACAAGTGTCGTAACCTTGCTTGTACTCCATGAGGAAGTGAGAGGTGGACCAATTATTACAACGACTCAAAAGAATAAGACACACAAAGGAATGTATACACGAAGGACGGTTTCAAAACTAACTTACAATCTAAAACTAGCTTGTAAGTTAGTAATGGAATCAACAAAGGAAACTAAAGAAACAACACAATGAAACTAGAAGATCAAATTTTGAGCTTACAATTTTCGTGTGAATAGTACCTTGGGTGACATGGCAGCATACCATTGGTCATGGCCCCACAATTAGTCACTAGTTGAAGTTTACAAACTTTAGTTACTATGTAATGGAAACAATTGGTTTTGGATGGAAAGTATATGTATTAAATCTCCTTTAAGTCTAATCTTCAAAAGGCAAGACTTGAATTTGTACAATTCCCACAAAACAAGGTCCCTAAACAAGGAAAGTGGTTGAAAAGTAGATGTCAAGAAAGTGATGGCTCAAGTCTTCTTACAAACAACTTTACAACTAGTAGGTTCACCTTTTTGAATCTATGTTACACTTTTGGTTGTCTTAAGTTGTAAGATGAGATGAAGAAAAAGATGAACACCACAACAACCTTCAAGAACACATCAACAACAGAACAAAAATGCCCACCCCACGGCAAACATCAACACACATCACGGTCAATTTTAGTGTCAACACACAGCCAAGGTTCTTTTTGGTGTTGTATTTCGATTTTAGCAAGGGCGAAGGTTGTGATGAATGTCAAGAACTCTACAACAACTTTATCAAGAGCAACAACAACACCAACAACTTCCAACCAAGACTATAACAATAAGTTCACATGGCCAAGAACAACAACTTCAACACACGGCCATGGTCTTGTTCACAACAACAACATTAATTTTTTTAAAGCTAACATCTAGATCGACTCAAAGTGTTAATGGACAAGAATACTAACACTTGAAACAAAAATACAAGAAAAATAAATCATAGACCTAGACACACAATATTCGGCCAAGATACAACAACAAGTTCAACTTCTCGGACAAGATCTCAAGCTCAAGAACACATCTTTCTTTCCTTTTTTTTATTTTCTTAGAAAGAAAGCCCAAGATTGGTATTGTAAGAACAAAACCAAATATGGATTTGATACCAAATGATACAATAATAAGTGTGTATCAAGAGATTCAAGCCAACACAAGAGCAACAAGCTGAACAACAAGGTGCTAGTGAATCGAAATAGGCCACTCACGGCTTCACTAGACTTTAGATTTAGTTTTGAGCAAGAAAAAAGATGAACACAAGAACAACAATGCTAGTGAATCGAAAGAGCCCCACACAGCTTCACTAGACTTCAAAGAACAACAACAATACAATGTTAAAAAAAAAGATGAAGATAGTTTGACATACAATATTCAAAAATCTAAGAACCCTAACCACATGTAAGGACCCTAATATTAATGAATGTTAACACCAAACTCTTACATTTCCAAAAGAGGGACTTTACCTCCCTAATCACCAACGTATCAAGCCAACTATGCAACACAATTGATATCCATACTTGGGCAGCCCTAGTTACGGATTGGTGGCTTTTCCAAGCCCTACAACTAAGGGGTGTTACACTCCTCATACTAGATAGAGAGTTTGTCTTCCATCAACAAACAACTAATAAGAAAAAGACCTAAAACGTTCTATTTATATTCTATTACAAGACAAGGCAAAATGACAATAATGCCCTTAAAGGGATGGGTGTCCATGGAGTGCATTTGGACCCAATGAAGTAACCAAAATACCCTTAATGAAGATGACCAAATCATGACCCATTAAGTGTTGTCCAAAATCGTGAGTCCTCAATTCTTCAATGCTCCAAGTAATCTTCCACATACGGCCTTGCTTGTGCTCAGAACTGGTCTTCCTTGCATATTCTTGTGTCCTCGGGGTGACCAAGTATTGAGCCTTTAAATGATGACCTCCAATCATGTCTTCAAAAATTAAGGTGTCCATTTGACTTGTATCATCCCTCCCTTCTTGAAAAGGATTCGACCTCGAATCCAAACCTTGCAAGAACAAAGAGAAGACAAACAAGCACCACATCCTCATGACATGAGGATTAGAGTTAGTACCATAAACAACATCAACATGCCAAGGAGGTACACACTTGAGATATAACCATACGTCCTTTGTTATAATCACGGGGGACTTAGAAAAAAAATTACAAAGGAGTTGGCGAAAGGAATCACCATCAAGGGGTGGTGTCCTAATTGAAAGTAAAGTCCACCTAACACATATAACAATATCACTCAAACAAGTGGACCGACCAAGAACTACACATCCTTCACACCCTAAGAAGTTACCAGGATCGAATGCGAGACGTAACCAAGGGCTTAGGTATCGACCACTCTCACTTTCTCATAGGGTGTCATCCTCGAAATTAACCAAGTCCTCTTTATCACTATTGAAAATATCATGAACTAAAAGAGTGTTGAGAAAGGTGTTCCATAAGTCAACTTCAAATAAAAAGTTCCTATGCATGCACTTACTACTAGTTTCAAAATTTCCACTAGGAATATGCCCAACATAAGAAACACATAAAAACGAAGTAGATGGCATTTCTAAGCACATATCACCTTCTCTTTCACAAGAGTTATTCCCACATACGTACAAACCATCATGGGAAGCCAAAGGAATACAATCAAAATCATCTTCACAAAGACAATCACAACTCGGGTTTTCTAAATATTCAAGCAAATCAAGATCATCTACGTCTGATTGATCATTTTTCTCACCCTCACTAATTGTTGGCAATTCAAATACCAATGTAGACTCACATTGTTTTTCACAAGGGTCAACTAGTGTGTGAATACTCTCGTCACTTAGTAATGGAACCTTAGTCAAGTTGTAAGTGCTAGCACCAGAAGGATACAAATCATTCTCACGAGGAGAATCAATTTTGTCATCTAAAGGATCAACTAGTGTTTGTGTACCTACAACAAAGAGTTTGGTCCTCATGTGACCTAAAAATATCAAGAGTATCACAAAATGAAGACTCATGCACTCCTACACTAAGTAAAACCACAACTACATTCATATGAGTGAAGGGGATAACATTTTTACCTCATAGCTTACATGAGCTACGATCTTCATCTTGACGTGTATCCGGGTAGCCCACTTGCTCCCTTGGAACTCCCATATGATCCAACCTTTCATTTATCACTTCCCACTGACGGGTAATGGCTTCAAGTTTAGCCAAAATAGCACTTGAAGCCGCGGGTTCCATCGTAATTGCACCTAAAAAAAAAAAGAACAAGTCTACGAAATAAAACACAAGTTAGTTCGAAACAACCTCACCACACTCTCACACACTTGATCGTTTCACACTTAGATTCATAAGTTTTGCAAGTCGGCTTGTAGTTCGTGATCAGTCGAGGGGTGAGTCTACTCCTTGGTCGGAATGGATTCTTTGTTTGAAGACTCAAGGAAATAATGTCTGAACTTGAATCAAGAAATTCTACGATTCAAAAACAAGAAAAGCACAAAATAATGCTAACACGAACAAACGGGCACAAAAACTAACTAACAAGCTAGTAGGAGATTACTAGGTCGTCAATTAGTGTTCAAACCAACAAACGAAACTAAGAAACAATAAAATGAAACTAATAAATCTAAAAATTGAACTCAAAATGTTGTGTGAACAGTAATTTAGTGATGTGGCAGTCCACTATTGGCCTCGGTTTTATCAAAATTTTACTCTCCAATTTCAAGTCTTGACTAATCTACAATTTGGAAATGGTGGATTTGGTTAATGGAGGAAAATTTGGTCTTGGAGCATCATTTTCAAATTCAAAACAAGACTTGACCTTCTTGGTACTTTCTCCTTGAAACAAGGTCCTTAAATCAAGGAAAGTAGGTGAAAAGTGATTGTCAAGTCTTTTGAGTGATGTGATCAAGTCTTTCACCAATAAGTACTACAACTTGGTCTTTCACCGATCTAATGTTCACTTTTTATTTTAACAAAAGATGAAAAGGGTGAATAACCTTAAGAACACAACAAGTCCAAGAACAACAACAATTTCAGTTTCCAACTCCACTACAACAAGACCATCAAATCGGCCAAGGTTTAGGTAACAACAACATTCAACTCGGCCGCACCTTGTTCACATCAACAACTTCAACAAGTTCAAGTTCAATCTTAGATCTGGACACTTTTTAGTGGTGATGAGAAAGAAACCAACACTAGAAACACTCTAAACAAACAAAAGACTACAAGTTCTAGACACACAACAAACAAATCTTGGCCAAGATAACAATAACCCAATTTTTGGCCAAGAACACAAAATGGACAGATTTGCACTTTTCTGGAAATTTTTTTCAGTTTTCAGCTTTTTTTTTTTTTTAATTTTCGTCCAAGAGAACCCAAGATTGGTAGTGTAGGAATACAACCAGCCTTGATTTGATACCAAAATGATACAAGACAAACAATAAAGGCACAAAAAACACTCCAAATCAGTCCACAAATCTTAAGGATTCAAGGGCCAAGATGGAGACCACTCTCGGATTCACTACCAACAATAAGATTACAAGATATAGTGGTGTATTTGACACCAAATCAGCAGTCCAAACTAAGATTAACCACAATATATGATGAAAAAGAAGACAAGATTACAAAACAACAATAAACAAGATTACATGAAGGTAAAAGGATAGATAGATAGACCACACGCCGGTATAATCTTAAGAACCCAAGAATGGAAAATCTTGGATCCTTAACACTACACACAACAATAAACCTATCTCTTACAAAGATACAAGTTCGGATTCCGCCTCCCAAGCATCAATGTTTCCAAGCAAACACAATCACGAGTGATTCCACACTAGATCTTGCCCTAGTTTCGGTTGGTGGCTCTTCCAAGCCCTAACTATGGTGTTCCAAGTCTTACAAGACTTACAATAATATCCCAAAAACTACTAATGGAAGCCCTAGCATGTTACTTATATAGTCATTACAAAATGAAAGCTAAAAATGACCAAAAGGCCCTTAAGTGATGGGCTTCCATCAAGTGTAGTGTTTGGACTCTTTTGGGTGCATAATTAGGTCCTCTTTGAATCTTCAATTGAACACACCAAGTCTCGGATCCAACACGCACTCTCATAAATTCATATCCGGGATTATTCTTGTATCAAGTGTCATTCGGAATAATCGAGGAAGTAAGCTGACCATTGGTAGAGGGGGAATGCTCAAAGTTCAGCATCTGGTCTCAGTTGCAAAACCAGCAATACCACATCCGCATGTTGATTCTTCTGGCTATCAGCAACCCAGCCGTATTGCTTATATTGAATTCTTTGTCAAGCCAGAGGTAGATGACGATGACAATGCAAATGATACAAGCTGTATTGCTTAGTTGTAAAGAGTTTGTATAGGGGAGATTGGTAGCTAGATTAACCTTTGCCATTAACTTCCTTACATGTACTATCAATAGTCAGTGTTACGATATGGACTGGAGTTGTTGCTCTTAAACACAGTATTAGTGATCTGCTTTACATGTCTATGAGGGTTCATCTACTATCAGAAATTAGAAGATACCAAATTGATGATGCATTCAACTTGTGAAAGATGAAGGTAAGAAAGAAAGACTCTGCCTTCAAAATACTAAAGGTTCTTTGCTCATATAAAAGGCGTAATATATAGGCACACAAGTTCTATGTATCATATACACGCTTGGCAGGAAATGACACTAAAGAATGATCCTATTCTTGTTTCTTCCAACTTTAAAATGTTTTGGCAAAATGAAGGATCCATAAAATCAGAATTTTCAATCGTTCAAACACAAATTGCTAGGCTCAAAAATATTTTTAAGAAAAACACTCCACAAAAGACACTTTCAAAAGCCATCTCTTTTGTATGATGAAAAGAATATTAGTTAACATTAATAGAAAGTAATACATATGAAGAGATTCTGCTAAGGAATAGAATGGATGTTATATTACTCTTTTTGACACTTACTACACAATTTGGTTTCTACTAAGTAATTCTACTCCGTATATAATACACTAAGTGTTGTTGCCTTCCTATTCGATACGTTCTCTTTAAACTACTTCAAAGGGCAAACTAATGAAGTCCTTCTCTGGAATTGGTATTCGGCAACCAAAAGGATTAAACCTTGTTTCAGACATTAATGACATTGATGCAGTGCATAAAGCTTGCTGAATAAAAGAATGTTGAAGTAGTTGTTCCGATGTCCATTTTCCTAGCGGGTCCCTTATGAAACACTTGTCCAAAAAATCGTTGGCTATCTCTTAAATATTAGTCGGAATCATGGGGTCTTCATTCATGATCATCCACTGCAGATCTTTAGTGCTACAATCAATCCAAACGCGATGCCCAGTCATTATCTCCACCATGGTGCACCCTAGCGACCATATATCATAAGCCTTGGAATGAAAACCATGCGTCAAAGATTCTGGCGGTGCATAAGGTAGAGTTCCACGGTTGCTCAATGCACGTCCCGTCTTATATGCCATCCCATCACCAACTCTCAATGACAATCCGAAGTCGGCCAATTTCAATTCATTATCAAAAACCAAAACATTAGCGGGTTTAATATCACAGTGAACCCATCCTTTCTTGTGGACGTGTAGAATACCATTTAAGAGTTGATATGTGTAGAAACCTACTTCCAATTCTGACATCTTCATCATTCCTTTCTTCGAATTGATGATCAAATCGTGGAGAGACCCACCACATGCATATTCAACAAACAAATTGTAAGTTGGAATGCCGTTATCTACGCTTAAGGCTGCTCCAAAAAACTGGACCACGTTCGGGCAACCTTTGAGAGTTGTCAAGATTTGTGCTTCTAGTTTAAGTGAGGACGAACGGCGAATATATGAACATTTAACAGCAGCAACTTCAGCACATATACTGTGAAGAATGGAACTTCACAGCATAATACACTTTGCCATAAGAGCCAGCACTGATCCATGATATTTTTACTTTGTTGTTAGTACTTTGTAGTAGAATGATTGATTGTGAGTGATAACGTTACAAAGGGTATCTTCCTTTTATAGAAAATCTTCTCCTAACTTGATTTGGAGAAGGTTTTCCTTGAATTAACCGTGTTTATATTTTTGGCAACGTTTTTTATTTCCAAAAGACAATTAAATCCATATTTGACAATACTTGTGTGGATGTTATGGTATTAAATTGAGTAATAATGGTTGATTGAGATGATTTAGAGTATATTTGAACTAGGAAAGTAGTCTATGATGACATGACATTATGTTAAAAAAGATCAAGAATAGGTTGTGAATGGGAGGATAGAGTAGTTAAGAGTTGACAGACGTAGGTTGCACATTGTGATTTTGAAAAAAGAACTCTCTATTTTACCGAGTTATGATTGTAATTTAGGCAGGTAATGTATAAGTAGTATTGGTATTAAAGGAGAATGCACTTGTAATCCGCAATTAGGCCGATGAAGAAATTAAGATCGATTGTTTTTTTTCACGTGCTTTCAGTGCACTAGTATTCGTTTTGATTTTTTTGTAGCTATGAATCTGTGTAGTATGTGAGAAGTTGTGTTGTCCATGACTAGTACTAGACACTATGTTGGAGTTGTGAATGATCGTCATGCTGGAACAAATGGTAGTTCAGGGGCGATAATGCTAGGTTTATGAAATTGATCTAGTAGGCTTTACCTAGTGTATGCGAGCGTTATGATGATTAGTTTGCAAAAAGTGCTTATGATGATTAGTTTGACAAAAGCGTGAAGTTTCAATTATGATATATTTGTGACCCCTAGGTGAGATAGTAAATTGTGGCTAAGCCAAAAAAAAAAATCCTTAAGGTTTATAAAGAAATTAGTGTACCCAAAGTAGTATGTTATTACATGAGATACTAAGGATAGGTATGTATTATATGGTGCCCCTGAGAGCTGAATTGAAGGGAATTTAGATAGACGATGTTGAAGTCCCTTAGTGTAGTTTTAATCCCATTGAGTTGGGTGAATATGAATTTAGAGATGTGATTCTAGTAGACTAATAAGAGAGAGCCAAATTGGTAAGTGTTGAAGTGATCATATACATCAATAGGAGCATAAGTTATAGAATGATGACCGTAGAGGAAAGAGAAAGTTAAGGGAAATAGCTCAAAAAAAAAAAGTTCTAGCATCGGTTTTGTATCTACAAATATAGTCTAACATGGAAAGTTTAAGCATTCTTGTGAATAGTAATACCCCAACTGTGCAGAGTGTTGTGCTTATATCTCAGTTTAGAGAATAGGTCCGTACCTAGAATATCGACCTTTGAGCTAAGGGGGAGATGATGTGGTGTTGAACCAACTCGGGTCTTGAGCTTCAGGGATTGATAAGTCCCAAAACAGATAAGATGAGGCATCTATCCATTCCTATATCAACATGTTCCTTGTACTTCAGTCAAAATGACACTCTGCTCTTGTCTTGCATACTAGCATCATGCCCCCGACCTAGGTTTATGCTCTTTATACTGATTCACATCCATGTTCAGTTCCTAGAATGAAAGTAATAGCTTCTCTCAATGATTCCAGATTTACTCTATGAATCCATGGATTCCAGTATTCCCAGACCTATGAACTCAGAATTCATGATTTATTTCGAACTAATGTTATGTCATTATCTATCTCTTGAATGACTATCCAGTCGTGATTTAAGTAATTAGTCTATGAAGTATTCGTGCCTAATACTTACCACGAGGTTAGTCTTGAACAGAACAGGGAAAACAACATGTTGATGGACGCAAACTCTAGTAATCTGTTAATATGGAGATTATAAGTTGACAATGATGGTGTGTGGTATTCAGAGGAGAAAACATAGGAAGAAGTATTGCTAAGCTTAAGGTTATCAGTCATATCGTCTAAGGTGGAAATTCTCCTTCTACTATGTTCAACACACCCTTGATTCTTGTCATTTAACTTTAGATTGTATGGAACCTACATTTAAGCCCATGTTCCTATATAGTTCTTACTGTATATGCGTCTTTTCGATTCTACAGACTCGTGCTTCATATCCTTAGTGTGATAATTTTTGTATTTATAACTCGTGCTTATGAATTCCCTTGTAGTTGGTTGTCAAACCCTTGTCATTATTACAGCTTAGCCATATTGATGAGTACAGTGCAGTAGACGATGGTCAATAGTTTCAACTCATGCACTTTCTTCTAGCCAAGACCATTCGAGGACGAATGAATCCAAGGGGGAGATATTGTAACACCCTGAACGTTCTAGCTAAAAATAAAATAAATTGGACCGTTCTTCATATGTACTTAGACCTGAATCTAGAAATTTTATTGTATTTAAGTGTAAAGGTCATATCTAAAGTGTCGTGGGGGTATTGTGTATGAATTAAGGGCATAAGAAAGCTCTAAAACAAGTTTGAGTTGAAAGGTCCTTTAATGATTAAGTTTTTGTATAGGTTCATACAAGGGCCAAATTTAAGCAAGGATTTATCCTAGAATATTTAGAGTTACGTGACCCATTACCTATCAAATTAAAGCATTTTGAGTCTTCTTTTCAACTCTACCAACAACTCATTAAACTGAGACCCAAGCAAAAAGTTACGTGTGTTTTACTAAGAACAGTCAGAATAGCCCTATACCAGACGAAAATTTTATTTTTTTCTTTTCTTTTCATATTCTTGGAAGGGTAATTTTGTCCTTTCCTTTTTACATTAACCCCAAGTTATTAAAACTTACTTCTCTATTAATTTTATACGTTAAGACTCCTACACTTACTATGCATCAATTACACGTTACAATACAAACCTCCCTGCCTTCTTCAAGTTTCACAGGATAAAACCTCACTTTCCCCCTTCAGTTTTTCATACGATATCCATAAATAAACATCCTTATTCCTCCTCTAAAACTCAAATCTCAAGATTCTGATGAAATTCATTCAAGAAAATAAGTCTAATCCCTTCTCTAGATCTTAAGTTCTTCAAAAGTTTTGAGGTATGTAGAACCATCTTTTTGCTCACGTTTCATGATGTTTTCTTATTCTCCAAATCTGTTTTGTAATCTCCTTTCCAAATAGATGGTGTATAGATGTTTGAATTCAGAAGTTAGATTTAAAACAAATTAACCTGTCAAGTTCTATTTCTATTTTCTCTTGGCGTCTTAACAAGTGCTTATGTATTCACAATGTATGGACTGGTTTTGGCTAAATCTGGAACCTGAATCTTATCCAGTCAATAACATGGTGGTCTCAATAATCTTCAATAAGTATTTTCTATTTCTAAATTTCTTAAAAGATATTAGGATTAATTAACATAAAGAACGTCCCTTTTATCTCTTAAATTGATGTCCGATCCAATTCGAGTTTATGTTGGCATATGCTGAAATTCTTCAAATTTAACAAGTAGGAAGGAATGCCATTTCTTTGGAATTTTTGAACTTCTAAAATAAACAATTTATTACCACAAACTTCATAACCTTGGCTAATATTGGTAACCAAAATTGTGAGCGGCTAAAGAATGGAAACTCTATTTTCTAGAAATCTCAATATGAATTGTCTAGTTTACTCTTTGACTGTCATGTTGGTTTCTTGTGATTACAATCATCTTTATGCTTTTAGATCTGCAGCTTTGTAACTCAATTCTCAAATAGCCAGAAAATGAGTTTTTGTGGTCATTTTTAGGATATGAAAATCAATCACGGAAACTGTTCTGAACCTTATTGATAACTATGAGATAAACTCTACTTCTCCTTCCCTCCACGCGTTATCTGGTCTGATGTTCTTTGACTTGACATGTAGATTAAGAACCTGGGGTTTGTCTAGATTAAGAATCTTCCCTTTCTTGCCTAGGAAATTTTGAGAAAATCTACAAACTCAAATCTGCCAGTAGCGTCAAAAATCAATGTCGGCCAGATTTTTGCAGTATTCTTCCCTTCTGTAAATGTATTTTAGCCAAGTACTATAGAGTTGCGATACATTCATTATATCCTTAATGATTATAATAATGTTTCACAGAATTTTCCAGATGTTAGTTAGGATCTTAATCACTTTTTTAAAAAAATTTCTTCCGAACAGATTTGGCTTATCCCAACTGTTACACTATGTGTAATTGCTTTTCTTCCAGTTAACTCCTAACCATAATCTCTCAAGAGTCGTGAAAGTCATGTTCATGAACCATTAACAGAATTTTTTTTTACTGTCCAGTATACTATGAAAAGGTATCAAATAAAAATCTTATGAACCCAAAGTAATTGAATTCCATGCATGAGCCCAAAAAGGGCTAAATTATGTACATGATCCTAAAACGGCTAAACTATGAATATGAGCCTAAAATGGCTAAACTATGAACATGAGCCTAACGAGGGTAACACTTTGAACATAAATAAGTAATACAACGCCACGGGCATAAGGGAGTTAGTTAGCTGACCGTGAAGGCATAGGTTTAAACAACAGATACCCGAAACTATATTTGCCGACATAGGATAGAGATTATTCCGCAAGTCGGATGACTCTTTTTTTCATGTGTCCCAAAAAGGGGATAACCATGGATACTTTCTAGCAAATCATGTCATGTCACGTCCTATGCCTGGAAAGGTATAGGACGGCTTAGCTGGTCGGGCCAAGATCAGAGTCCATGCGCTCACATAGTGATTTATGATGATTCACTACTTTCTCCCACAAATAATCAAATGAATTTAATTCTACTTTATATTGTCAATTATAAATTTAGTTTACATTCTTGTTCCTTTCCAGATGCCTTCACTTATATTTGATTCTTATTGTTACTTCAAATCAATTGTTGTACTACCCTTTTGCAATGGTTTTACATGCCAATACATTTCACGTATTGATCGTCTTTGGCGCTACATCATTTCATGATATAGGTTCTGGCTCTCAAGTCTGCGGTCAGGCACCTCATTAGGATTCCTAACTTCTATTATTGGTGAGCCTCTTTCCTACCAGGAGCCTTGATGAGATATGATGATTTTTTTGTATTTTCTTCCTTTCAGTATTAGTACTTATTAGAGGCTTCACAAGTTGGTGTAGTTTCCAAGAAAACTTTGTAATTTTCAGTCTTCATTTACACTAACTATTGGTATTGTTGAACATTATGCGGTATTAATAAACTTGGGTGAAGTTTTATATCCTTAGAAAATCGTAATTGAATTCTATATTACCTTCGCTTTATACATTTGTATTAGAGAATTATGCTTGGGTGATATGCCAGAATGTTCACTCGTACTAGCTATAGTATCGTGTGTGTGTCACGTCCAGGACCTCAGCTCGGGTTGTGACTATAACACCCCGCATTTTGGGCTAGAATAAAAATCATGACTCTGACGCATTGATAATCCCAGAGCCTTAAATCCTATGCCAATTTGGCATGTTAATCAATTATGTAGTATGTGAATCTATTTGAGCATGTATTTAGACCATAGAGGTCTTTCAACTCAAGGATGAGTTGAAACTATTTCGATCGATTAAGTTTTAGTGGACATTGTAATTTGTGTTAGCTTCCATCGACCATAACTCTCTGTATATGTCGAATTAGAGAGCCTAATATGTGTCCAATGATAGGTCTTTGATTTAACTTTCCAACGATACTAATTTTACTAAAATTCGACACCCGAGCAAGAAGTTATGGCCTTTCAAAGTAGTATGTGTCGCCTAACCAATCGCACATGGCCACTAAAGCATATGTGATAGCATATGCGGCGCCTATGTAAATATAGGTGATATCATATGTGGCGCCTATGTAAATATAGGCAATATCATATGCGGCGCCTATGTAAATATAGGCGATATCATATGCGGCACCTATGTAAATATAGGCGATATCATATGCGGCACATATCTTATGATTTCAAGTGACTTAAACACTCCGTTTTGGGGGAAAAATGATTCTTTTCCCACTCTTATTCAGCCATAAACACGAAATTCAGTCCCAATTCTCCAAAATACATCCACATTTATCTAAAAATTCTCAAGAACACTCCCAAGGGTTTCAAATTAAAAACTCAAATAAATCAAGATTTAACTGTGGGTTTTAAAAATTGATTAAAGATTCGGAATCCCCAATCCATAGGCTTCAAGAAGCATCCATTATTTTTCAAAATGGAGGTACGCGGGGTTTTCCTAAATTCTCATGGACATAGAAAAATCATATTTTAGAATAGGGTTTCTGAAACTATGTATATATTCATGTATTAAATATTTTAACATCATTGTTTTGGTCTTTCGACCTTCCCCAAAGTGATTTGAGAATATGAATGTATGAAACCATGTATTTAAGAATGAATTCTTGTTGAGAGCATGATTTTCGGTGAATTTCCTCTTATTATGAATTTTTCAGATTTCTCATAGCATATGAATTTTTTTGCAATGCATCCTTGAAAAGCACTATATGAAATGATTGAACTCTTGTTATGATTTAAAGGTGGTTTTAAATCACTAAAGGGGGAATTTAGCATAAATGTTTAATGTCCATAATGCATGTAATGAAAGAGTGCAAGGATTTGCTAAAGGCATTAGACCACCATATGTTGATGAAGTTTTTGCAAGAATTTGACTTGAGTTTCGAAACACGAAATCTTCTATATCAGCTGCATGTTTTTGGTGGTCTAAATTATTCTTTAAATGAAAGATTTATCTTAATGTATTATGGCTCAGAAATCATGACTTGCAAGTCTTGGTATGACGATACCAATTTAGACCAATGCCATATCAGACTCAGACTAATAGACATTTCAGACTATCATGATTTTAGACATTCAGAATGTTGCATGTACAGAAAAGGTTAAAAATGGGCATACAGAGATGTTAGGTGGTTCCCTGAAGAGGGCTTGAGTTCAAGAAACTCATTGCCTAAAACCGTGATTTGCTGACCCGGGTATATTATTATACGCTGACTTAAGTGTCATGTGGCGTATCAGATTCAGGAACTCCAACCCTTGCGGCATACTCGGGTTGGAGGCTCTCCCGCCGAGTCAATGTTAGATTCCATATCGCCCATGGAATATCAGACTTGTAGAGGATACCACCTAACTCAGAAGTAATACATAGATCAGAGTTTGAGATTTACAGACAGGTTACATGTTTTTAGAAGGTGCCCATGTGTTTTTCAAAAACTATTTTATGCATAATGTTTGATGAACATTTGTTCTCATGTATTATATATATATATATATGTTCAATTACTCTATTTTGGATTACTTCGCGTGCCAGTACAATTGTATTGACCCCCCTTCTTCCCAGGTACTGCGGCGCAGTCTAGAGGTCCAAATCCTCAATAGAGTTTACAGACAGGGTTATCTCAGAGTTCAGTTGGTGATCCTTCTTTTCTTTGGAAGGCCTAGTCATTTAGGTATTTATTTCAGTATGGTTTTTGGTCTGCTGGGGACCTTGTCCCAGTTATTCAAATAGTATGTTAGTAGAAATTTTGTAGACTGTTGCAGATGTTTATTAAATATTTTTAGGCATGTTTTCAGGCCTTTAACTGTTTTAAATTGTTGGCCATGTTTCTATATTATTGTGTCTATTCTGTATTACTTTGATCATATGAATTATGTGCATGATTACAGATAGACAGAGGGTGTTTTGGGCCTTTGGATTTGAGAATGCTCATCACGGCCAGGGCCCCGGTTTGGGTCATGACAAACTTGGTATCAAAACACGGTTCATGGTCCCAGGGTGTCTGCGAAATCGCATTGGGTAGAGTCTTGTTTATGGGTGTGTAGCGCGCCACACTTATAAGCAAGAGGCTACAAAGCATTTAAGAATGTCTCTCTTTCTTCATAAACTAGTTCATGTTATAGAGTCAAAATGTTTCTCCTTCATACTCTAATTCGTGCTATGGTGTCACCCATACTAAAAGAAAAGTTATCCTAATTTCATCCTCACTCTGGTGTTCTAGATATTCTCTGATTATCTAGCAGAAATTTCAGAAGTCCCACAAAGGACAGGAGAGGAGTTCCCTAGTGTAAAATTGTGTCCTCGTTCTTATGAGGTGTTTAGTTAAGACAAGAGTAAGATGTGTATTCTTGAGTCATTGAATATTGTGTATCAAGCTTCTATCTCTTGTAATCTTGATATCATTGTGTTGTTGAAAATAAAAGTCTAGTGGAGTCGTGTGAGGCCTATTTCAATTCACTAGCATAGTTGCCTTGTCATTTATCTTATTCTTCTTCAAAACACAAAAATCAAAGTCTAGTGAAGTTGTGTGAGGCCTATTTTAATTCACTAGCAACTTTTTATTCATCTTATTATTCTTGTGTTTGTTGGAACTGTATTTCCACCCGAGTAGTAGTATAAGTTAGAGTGTCGGTGTCATGACCTATTGGTAGTGAAATTAGACCAAGAAGTTTGTGATATGAAGTCACAAAGTTAGAGGTTAGAGTGAGGGTGACTTTTGTGATTAAATATTTATAGTTGAATAACCGTTGATTGAGAATGATTTACCCTTTCGTGGTGGTAGACTAATGTGGTGGTACCATTTATGGATTGTATGGTAGTCCATGGAAGAAGTGTTGACTCAGAATGTTATTTGTTTTCTTCCTTTCAAAATAGAGAAAGAGCCCATAGTGGATATTTAAGGTGGTTATAGAAATCCCTTATAGGCTATGAATGAAAATGGCTAGATTAGCCAGTAGGTTGTAAGTATAAACTCATTGTCATATGGGATATTTGAAGGTAGTCTAAATGCCCATTAGGGTGAGTAAGTATGATGTGACAAAGCCGTATAAGTAGATAAGATTGTATGGTTATAATATAAGTTTAAGGTTGATCATGTCTATTATGAGAACTTACCCCTTAACCTTCTTCTCATTGGTAGTTGTAAACTAATACTACTTGTGAGAAAGTATGTAGTATATTTTTGAAGTATTTGGGTAGAATATCCCAATTTGAAGGATTAGTATATTTATATTATGTTGCACTCTTCATTGGTTGTAAATGATTGATGCTAGACTATAGGCTTGAATTTAAATAGTGTGGTGGTGAATAGTGGCAAAAGATTGATGATATATGTTTCGTGGGATTAGATTTGTAAGCTTGATGTGTTGAAATAGTACGTGCTAATGGATTATGACAAGGAAAACTGTAAGGTCATGATCGATTATTGTGGTTATGAATTTCTAGTGTACTAGTGTTTCTTTGATGTTTATTTCATAGTTTCTAAGTGAGGATTGTGTGTAAGGTTGGTTGTAAATCATGTTTAGCACTAGACATTAAGTTTGAAACAATTGTGGCCATGGAGGTGGATGTGATGATTTCTTGGTTAATGATACTAGTTATATGGAAGTGATCTATAAGCTTGAACGGTGTATGCAAGTGCCTAAGTTTATTTGATTCGTAATGAAGTATGACGTTGTATATGTGATGTAGAAGTATGCCCAAGGTGGTATGAAGTTGTAGTATTTTTCTAAGGCTATTACATGTTGTGTGTGGCTACTGGTACCGTTGAGTTTCTAGGTGGAAAAAAAGACTAGCTAGATGGTATATGGTATTCTAAATAGACAAGTTAAGGACCTTTGATTGATAACGTTGAGCCTTTTGATATGAACTTGATTCTCATGGTAGAGGAAAATAAGTTTGAAGTTTTTATGTTGGTAGACTACGATAGAAATAGAGTGGATCATTGAAGACTTGGTGATACCCATGTTAGGTGCTATAATCTAAGCTCTAGAAATAAGAGTAGAGGAAGTAGAGGGTGTGCACTTCAACTTTGGGGATACTCATGAAGATTCGAAGTTAGTAAGTGTTCGAGTAATAGATGATGACTATTGGGGTTACAGAATGATAGAGTGTGCCTCAGGAGATAGTATTAGCAGTGGGCGTTCAACTCTCATATTTGGTATTTCGGGTTAAGTTTTATTAATTTTGTGTATTGTTATATTTCAAAACCCAATGTGTAGTAAGTGCAGTTAAGTTTAAAGTCTAGTAAGGTATATCCCAAAAACTTAAGATGATGTCTTGAAGCTAAAGGGGAGATGACTAAATGAATAACCAAGTAAGACTCTCAGATTCTTGTAATGACCTATTCCTATTTCAGTATTTCTTAGTGATCCTAATACCTACTCATGCTTTACGATTTAGTTTCATGATCAGTTCACATTCATACATATGACAGAGAGCCATGTACTCACACATTATAATATGCTCCGTTTCCATAACTCATGTTTTACGCCAAATGATTAGTGAGATTCAGCTTATAGCCATGAATACCCTAAATTTAGAGCTCTTTGGTGAGTCCCTGTTATTGTTTTACTATTCCTCAAGCTCAGATGAGTGTCAAGCTTCATATAGTATCATTCCATGCCTCCAGATCTTATGTTCTAACCTTTTATTGACTTCTCCTTATGCGATGATAGTGGTGGCGAGTAATTATTCCTTGTTGGTGAAAGATCATAGTACGCTTGTTTAGATAAGGCCATAAGTATGAAGTAAGATTTGGGGCTAAGTTTTTATTTATGTGATGGTTAGTGGAATTTTGTATGTGTATGTTCTTGGGGTAGCTTATGGGAGCGATATTGATAGTGGTTTAGAGAATATGCGAAGTATGCCTTTATGAGTATTTTCTTTGAAGTTCATATGTGGTTATAAATATAGGCTTGAATGACCTGTCGAGATTGTTGTAAAGGAACGCTATATGCGCTAGCGACTTCATAGTAAGAGTTCAGAGTAGTCATTGAAGTGGTAAGGCATGTTATACTTAGGATGTGATCTTTAAAGGAGATATAGAAGATTGCATCATATGGTTTAGAATAATAGCGTGGTCTGGCATGTTGTATTTTTGTGACTTAGAGTTAGGCTTGATCACGGCGAAGGGATTAAGTTATTTCTGACATTAGTAGAAAGATTTGTCAATGATCATATGAGAATTTTAAGCTGGGTTGAATGAATATGATATTTAAAGAGAATAGTATAGTTAAGTGATATTCGAGAAGTGTGCTAAGCTTGAAAGTAAGAAGTTGTAATGCCAAAGGCCTGGTAATTCTATCCTAATTCAGGAGTTATATGCCTATGTTCCAGACTGCAGAGTAGTGTCTATGTGGTGATTCCTCAGTTGGATGTCTTGTGTAATCCATTCCCAAGATTCATGGCTCCCTATTACTGCTAGAATTTCTTTAGAGAATTGTGATGAAGAGATACTCCAGTTAAGTATGAGGGTGTAGTATAATTCAATCTATATGGCCAATAACGCAGTTTAGCAGTTAGATTCACATGACTTGTTTTCTCGTCTTTGCACTTATTCATGCTACTCGAAATCTCAGACATGCTACTATTCCAAGATAGAGTATACCAATAGTTACGAGTATAGCCCATTTCATGCATCATGCATTAAATTCAGATTCCAGATGTTCAGTTATGATTCAATTCATAGGTACCCTGTGCATCGCCTCAGTTTTTCGAGTATCTTAGTGAATTGAGCATTCATAGAGGGATATAGGTTACCAAGGGGGAGATACCTCATTCAGTTACATGCATAGATTCTTATTACAAGCTTCACATCAGTTATTATTGCGTATTTAGCCATACGTTACTTCAGTCAGATATGCATGCATTAGAAATGCATGTTCAATAGAAATGTTCAGTTTATCAGTGTATTCAGTCCTGCATTCATGAGAACAACTCGGTCATAGATCCATTCATCAGATATGCATGATTCATTATGAGAATTGAGCCTATGAGTAGCATCAGTTGTGTATTCCATGCCTCGGATATGCATGTCCGGCATAAGCATTTAAAACATTAGTAGTTCCAATCTTATAGTCATGTTTACGATCAGTGTATTCTTTATTACGGAACATATCATGTCTGAGTTATCCTATACCCTTAAGACTTCGACATTCTATCCATCATTCGGAGACGAATGATCCCAAGGGGGAGATAATGTAACACCCCGCATTTCGGGCTAGAATAAGAACTATGACTCTGACGCGTTGATAATCCCAGATCCTTAAATCCTATGCCAATTTGGCATGTTAATCAATTATGTAGTATGTGAATCTATTTGAGCATAAATTTAGACCATAGAGGTCCTTCAACTCAAGGACGAGTTGAAACTATTTTAATCGATTAAGTTTTAGTGGATGTTGTAATTTGTGTCAGCTTCCATCGACCATAACTCTCTGTATATATCGAATTAGAGAGTCTACTATGTTTCAAATGATAGGTCTTCGAGTTAACTTTCCAACGATACCAATTTTGCTAAAATCCGACACCCGAGGAAGAAGTTATGGCCTTTCAAAGTAGTATGCGTCGCCTAACCAATCGCACATGGCCACTGGAAAGCATATGCGGTGCCTATGTAAATATAGTCGATATCATATGCGGCGTCTATGTAAATATAGGCGATATCATATACAGCGCCTATGTAAATATAGGCGATATCATATGCGGAGCCTATGTAAATATATGTTATATCATATGCGGCCCATATCTTATGATTTCAAGTGACTTAAACACTCCGTTTTTGAGGTAAAATGGTCCTTTTCCCACCCTTATTCAGCCATAAACACGAAATTCAGTCCTCAATTCTCCAAAATACATCCACATTCATCTAAAAATTCTCAAGAACACTCCCAAGGGTTTCAAATTAAAAACTCAAATAAATCAAGATTTAACCGTGGTTTTTCAAAATTGATTAGAGATTCAGAATCCCCAATCCACAGGCTTCAAGAAGCACCCATTATTTTTCGAAATAGAGGTACGCGGGGTTTTCCTAAATTCTCATGGGCATAGAAAAATCATGTTTGAGAATGGGGTTTTTGAATCTATGTATATATTCATGTATTAAATGTTTTAACATCATTATTTTGGTATTTTGACCTTCCCCAAAGTGATTTGAGAATATGAATATATGAAACCATGTATTTAAGAATGAATTCTTGTTAAGAGCATGATTTTTGGTGAATTCCCTCTTATTATGAATTTTTCATATTTCTCATAGCATATGAATTGTTTTGCAATGCATCCTTGAAAAGCACTATATTTAAAGGTGGTTTTAAATCACTAAAGAGGGAATCTAGCATGAATGTTTAATGTTCATAATGCATGTAATGAAAGAGTGCATGGATTTGCTAAAGGCACTAGACCACCATATGTTGATGAAGTTTTTGCATGATTTTGACTTGAGTTTCGAAACACAAAATCTTCTATATCAGTTGCATGTTTTTGGTGGTCTAAATTATGCTTTAAATGAAAGATTTAGCTTAATGTATTATGGCTCAGAAATCATGACTTGCAAGTCTTGGTATGACGATACCAATTCAAAACAATGTCATATCAGACTCAGACTAATAGACATTTCAAACTATCATAATTTTAGACATTCAGAATGTTGCATGTACAGAAAAGGTTAAAAATGGACATACAGAGATGTTAGGTGGTTCCTGAAGAGGGCTTGAGTTCAAGCGACTCATTTCCTAAAACCATGGTTTGCCGACTCGGGTATATTATTATACGCTAACTTAAGTGTCGTGTGGCGTATCAGATTTAGGAACTCCAACCCTTGCGGTATACTCGGGTTGGAGGCTTCCCCGCCGAGTCAATGGCGGATTCCATATCTCCTGTAGAATATCATACTTGTAGAGGATACCACCTAACTCATAAGTAATACACAGATCAAAGTTTGAGATTTACAGACAGGTTACATGTTTTCAGAAGGTGCCCATGTGTTTTTCAGAAACTATTTTATGCATAATGTTTGATGAACATTTTCTCTCACATTATATATATGTTCAATTACTCTATTTTGGATTACTTCACGTGCCAGTACAATTGTGTTGATCCCCCCCCCCTTCCTCCCAGGTACTGAGGCGCATTCTAGGGGTCCAGATCCTCTGTAGAGTCTACAGACTGGGTTGTCTCAGAGTTCAGTTGGTGAGCCTTCTTTGCTTCAGTCCTAGTCATTTAGGTATTTATTTCAGTATGGTTTTTGGTCTGCTGGGGTCTTGTCCCAGTTATTCAGATAGTATGTCAGTAGAGATTTCGCACACTGTTGCAGATGTTTATTAAATATTGTCGGGCATGTTTTCAGGCCTTTAACTGTTTTAAATTGTTGACCATGTTTCCGTACTATTGTGTCTATTCCGTATTACTTTGATCATATGAATTATTTGCATGATTACCAGATAGACAGAGGGCGTTCCGGGCCTTCGGGTTCGGGAATGCTCATCACGGCCAGGGCCCCGGTTCGGGTCGTGACAGTGACACTAAGTTACTATTACATATATGTAAATATAACTTGAAGAAAGCTTGTGCACCAAGTTACTACACCATATATGTGAATAATTTGCAGAGAGCTTGTGCACTAAGTTACTATTATATATATGTAAATATAACTTGAAGAAAGCTTGTGCACCAAGTTACTACACCATATATGTGAATAATTTGCAGAGAGCTTGTGCACTAAGTTACTATTATATATATATAAATATAACTTGAAGAAAGCTTGTGCACCAGGTTACTACACCATATATGTGAATAATTTGCAGAGAGCTTGTGCATCACCAAGTTACTACTCCATACATGAGTTGTGCACCCTTGGGATATCAAATATTTCTAGGAAACACCAACTTTTAAATTCGTGAAACAAAATATATAGGGTATATATTTAAAAAACAGAAAAATTTACAAGACAATTGCGGAGGATAAAAGACCAAAAAAAAAAAATCACGACCTGGGACTAGGAAGGCTTGCATGTGCCATGATCTTGAGCACTTCACTCATATGAGTAAAGCCCCTTTAGAGAAACAAATCACAATGATGTTGTACTTAACACGTACACCCTCCGTGTTTTTTAGTTGTCAGTTGCCATATTTCGCTTATCAAAAATTAGTTTAATTAATTTTTAAAGCTTAATTAGACTAAACTAGTTCAATATATTAAAATTAAAAAATAAATATTTAAAAATTATACAAAAAAATATTGTAAGTTACAATTTTTCTCATATCATTATAATTAAAAAATATATATTTCAAAATGTTGATCAAAATTCATGATATTTGACTCTTCAAATAGTATGACTAGTAAAATGTAACAGAGGTAATACAGTACTTGTTACTTCTTGTTCCACGGTTGGGAAACTAATATGTTCTTCCCTTTTGGTAGGCTGTGTCTATATTTACACTTCATAAGAATTCATTTCATATTCAAAAGATCCAAGGTTGAGAAGGCATGTGTTAAGAATTTGTGCCCTACTGATTATCTTATTTTCGCTTATCTGTTTCTTATCGATGGAATGGGTTGCCTGACGTGTTCCAAGGAAGCAGTAAAATAGAAAGTAAAGAACACAATGATTTTTACGTGGAAACCATCCGGCTCAAAAGGTGTAAAAAAACACGACCTGCACCTCTACGGGATGTAACTCCAACTTCACTAAATAACGCTGAGCCTCAACAACGACTGATTACAAAACTCTTGTAACCAACAAATAGGAATTATAAACTCTAGTCTATATAACTCAACAACTAGGAATTATAAACTCTAATTCCTTTGACTCAACAACAAGGAATTATAAACTCTAGTTCCTAACTACACACACACCTCCCAAGGTATGCGTTCCCTAAGTCTCTAAGTTTTCCTAACTCGAAGACTATCTCCTAATTCAGTTTATAACACACTAAAACTAATATTACATCAATAGCTCAAACACAATGAACAACTCTAAAAATCAAAGATAAAACTCTTAGTTGGATTCTATACTTAGGACCAGGTTCTTCAATGTATTTCTTCAGTGATTGAGTAGCACTTTGTAAAGTCGATCTGTCGATTGTGCTTTTCTGCTTTGTAAGTGCGTGAATTATTCTGAATGTTGTATCTTCCATTTAAGCACAGCTCTCCAAAGCGTCATTCTTTATTTCAAACTCCTCCTTTAATTAGAACTCTCATTTCATAGAGTTCTACTTCAAGTGAGACTCTTTCCTTAATTCCAACTCTTGTTTCCTTAGTGTTGTAGTAAAACTACAACTCTTTTAAATCAGCACATGTTTATTTATCAGAATCTTTCTCCTCCCACACATAGGACTCTTCAAGATATACTCAGAAATGAAACTCTTTCTTTACGTAGGACTTCTTTTTCAACTCAAATTGCTTTCCATTGTCATTAAGTGTTTGAATGAAATTCAACTTGTTATATTCCCCACATGATCAGTAGCTTGAGTATTCAGAATTAGGATTGCTTATTCGTTCTTTTCTTTAAGCAATCTTGTCTGCATCTATCAGTGAAACTGAAAATCTGTTTTCCTATGCGTGGATCAACTCAAGTAACATGTTTCATTCATGTGTCAGTTTGTCAATCATCAAAACTACATAGTACCCAACAAATTCCCCCTTTTTGATGATGACAAACCTCTTGTCTTGTGCATTCAACCATCTTCACCTGTAGGCACTAAAGTATAAAACACTAGAATGAAACAAGTTAGTCAATGGGTTATAAATATTGCACAACCCTATTATCTTCCCCCTTTTGGCATCATCAAAAAACCATTTCAATGCAATAATATACTAGCCAAAGTGATTTGTTATGCTATCCATGGCCACTGGGGCTATCACCAAAACAATCAGACAAAGATTCTAGCCAACATAGTAATGTATTAAAGAGAGCAAAAATGAGTCAATTTAGCAAATATAACCATTCCATTTAACTTACAAAGCATGTTCCACATTAACCTAAGTTAGTACTAAACAAACCAAAACAACTGAGCATTAATAAAAAAAATATATGGTATAAAAGTGGGACATGGCTAAGGATACAAATAGTGAAGAGAAAGAAGGAACAGGTGATATCAACGGTGGACCACTTATTCCACTTCATGACTGTCTTATGCAGCTTCAAGTTCAGGTATTTTTTTTTAGCCAAATCATTTTTTTCAATTTTTTTATGTTAGCCCTCCTTATTGAAACTGGTAGAGCAATATGATTCATCTGTGCAAGAACATCTATTGTTGTTTTCTAAGTCAACCTGAACTAGGACTGAGAAATCCAAAAAAAATAACCAATTAGGAACTAAAAGGGAGATCATATCCCTTTTCATTTTTGAGAAAACTTATGCTGCATATGATTGATGATCAAGCTTGGCAAATCCATGGTACACAATTGATATTTTGGTTGAAAGAAAAGAACAAATTTCTAGTGTAGGATTAACATATTTATGCACAACCATTTGGAGAGAATGAAAGAAAGTTTGGTCAACCAATTCGTCAGCTTTATAAGACAAGGGGAGAATGAAGTGTGAGGAATTGAACAGGTGTGCTCAACTATTTCAACTTAGACAGCCTATACTTATGTCAGTGAAGAACATACCTGCTAAGAAAAACTTTGTGGTCATAATTGCTTGCTTTTACCTATTTTTTTGCACAATCTAATACAAAATTAGGTTAGAAAGGTTAAAAATCTGGAATTGGGACACACAACTAAATGTGCAAGACTGAATAGAATAACTTTTTAGCTAATAAGATTAAGAAAAAATGATTATTCTAGTCAATCATTGAGGGGAGTTCATGCAATTTTAATCATCCCCAAGTCTAACCTATTCCTCTCAAAATGCTCTCTACTTAGTGCCTTTGGTGCTTACATAGTCAACATTTTTGTAGCCCTCAAGAGTGAAATTGCTTTTATTTGAATACCATAGTATCAAGCCATTGATTTTCATGAGATATCTCAAGATCATTTTGACAACACCAATTCTTATAAAATACCAACAAAATTACCAGCAACTTGTGTTGGTTTTATTGATGCATCCATTTCTTTATTTGTTGTTCCCCCTGTCAATATGCCCTTAGTCTATACAACAGTTGGACCAGGTAGTACAACATGTTCCTATGCATGCTCATCAGTTTCATTGTCATCCTATTTTTTTATTTTTTTTAAATCTCCCTTGCTTCCCCCTTACACGAGTACTACAAATCTAGCCATCTTTCAAATGATCCATTCCCCTTTAAATGTGGTGAGTGAAAGAAACTTTATTTTCTTCTAGTCTTATGCCTTGAGCAAGCTTTATTTATGCACAAATTTTTCTTACCTCCTTTCACTCTCACCTGCAAAATAAATTAGGGGTTAACGTTAGGCACCCAGACAAGCTTGGGTACTTTCTTATGAGTAAATGGATGAATCAGATTTCTTTTAGCTCATGCAGGCAACAGGTTACGTGACCTATTTCTCTGACCAGGTTTAGTTATCCTTTTCTTGGTCTGAGATAGTTTATTTGCCAGATTTAGACTGTTGGATCTGCTTTTGGCAGTAACTGGACATTCAGTGGTTGGTTGTTTAAGGTTTCCACAGATATAGCACAAGTCTTGATAAGCATCAAGACTTTTGTGAAAACCCAAATCAGCTTTTTCACTGTGATATATTTCACTCAACTTATGAACAATTCTTGAGGAATTTGTCCACCTATTTACTCTTTTAAGGTCAAGTTTTATTTTAGAGACTTCTTGACTCAGTTTATTCACCATTCTGTTGCATTATTGCACTCTTCTTTGTACTTGACCAATTCAAGTTCAACTTTTTCTTGTTCTTTACTCTTGATGTTTTTTTCCTTTTTCAGAATGTGTTAATTTTAGAACTTCAGACTTTAGATCATTATTTGAAAAATCAAGTTGCTCAACCTGTTTTTTGAGAGACAAGCTTTCCTGTTCAACATCGTTCTTGCAAGCTTCTAAATCAATAAAATCAAAATTGATTCTTGTAAGACTGTTGAACAGCTTATCCCTATCAGAAGTTGATTCTTGGAAGTAATCAATTAGTGCACTCATCAAGAAAATAAGTTTTGTTTTAGAAAACAAATGCAACTTTTCTTTAAGTTCAAGTATACTTACCTCAGAAGCATCATCTTCTTCCTCCAAGTCTGAATCTCCAAGAGACATGAGTGCTGCTTCATCAACTTCATCATTATCTGAGTCAAATCCCCAAGCTGCTACCATTGCATATTCTTTCCTCTTTTTGTTTTTTTCTTTCAATTCCTTTTAATCCCTTTCCTTTCTCAATTCTATTTTTTAGACAGGACAATTATTGATATGATGATCAGTCTTACCATACTTGTAGCATCTATTTAGATTGTCATTTGACCATTTCTTGCTACCTGTTCCCTTCTTATTTTTGAAAAAATTGCTGAAGTTCTTAGCTATAAAGGCAACTTGTTCTTTATCAAGTTTAATTTCTTCATCACTGTAAGATGCCTTCAAAGCTACGGTATCCTCTGGGGATTCTATCACTTTAGTTCCATCAATTTCCATTTCATAAGTTCTTAAATTTCCCACTAATTCATCTAGGTCATGCCTGCAAGATCCTTATTTGCTTCCCTAATTGCAGTCACCTTAACATTCCACTTTGATTTTCGTAATACCCTCAGTACCTTCTCGACTTGTTCTTATTTAGATATAGTTTTTCCTAAGGAGGTCAGCTCATTTGTTAAGGCAGTAAGTCTTGTTATCATCTCATGCAAGGTTTCATTCTCCTTCATGTTAAATGCCTCATACTCAGTGAAAAGAAGAGAAATTCTGAATTTTCTTACTTGAGATGTGCATTCATGAGCATTTACTAGAGCATCCCAAATTTGCTTAGCAGTGGTGCATGTTGATACCCTGTTAGATTCAGCAGGTCCTAATCCACAGACCAAAATGTTTTTGGCCTTAGCATTTTTCTTGCCAATAAGTTATCAGGAGTGAATTCACTTCTTACTTTCTTGACATGTTTCCCATCTTCTAATTCATTGGAATAGTAGGACCATCAGTGATCCTATCCCATAACTCATAGTCTTCCCCTTGAATGAATATTTCCATCCTAGCTTTTGTAACGCCCCGAAAATGGGTCCCGAAGCGTCACACGGTGCTTGAGGCTACGAGTAACCCCAAGCTAACCCTTTGAACCATTTTCATTCAATTCAACACAAATCAACAGGATTTCCATAAATAACCCTCAAATATCAATAGAGTAATCATCATCCAAGAATAAAAGAATTTCAGAAAGATAACAAAATACGACATATTAGTCAACTCCCAACATCTATACTAGTTTGACAAGCCTCTAAGAAAATCAATAAAACCAGTGAGCCATTGAGACATGCCCCAACTGACTCATACTCAGTTATCAAATGTAAATAATTCCATGAAACCAACATCATACATCACGTCCTCGGAACATGAGGACTCACCACAACAGAGGATGTAGAACAGCGTGCCCAAAAAATCACTGTCGAACCTGGAACTGAGCACCTGAACCTACATTTTGAGAAAATGCAGCCCACATCCAAAGATGTGGGCCAGTACCATCTGAAGAAAATCATCATAATCATGAGAAGATGAAATAAGTATAATTACACATGTGAGTCATCATATAATTTGTCAATCACTTTCAGTTCATCAAGAATATCAATTCTCATAATGTAAATATCATTTAAATCTTTCGAAAGAATAACTTTCACAATTCCACTTTCAAATCACTTCACCGTTCACCATAGACACAAGGAAACACACACACACTAGGAGATCCTATAACCGACATAAACCATGTAAGCTACATGGAGTCCAACGTACAACCCACATTGGGGAGAGCCGTCCTATCCTTGCCATCGGAATAGGACTATTGATATCAAATCCATACAAACTAGTGATCACTATATAAATCAGCCTCAGGCTCACTCCTACGAGGGCACGTAGTTCTAGGAAATTAAGGTCTCTTTATACTTCCCACTCGGTGCTAAAGATTTCTCCCAGACTTAGCTCAGATCATTTCAAAGACAATCCACAACAAAATAATTTCAGTAATATATAAATATACAAAGGGAGCCATCATGCTTCCCATCTATCAAAATCAACCACATTGTGGATTTCTTTCACACTCAAGTTCAAAACAACTCCATTAAGTCCAAAAGGTCAAATCATTCAAAATATCTCAAATATTCAACATCAACGTGCTTATAACACACACTTTCTCAAAAAAAACACAATTTCCAATGGGGATTCATGACCCAAATATCAAAATCATGATAAATATCGTTCAAGATTCATGCTTTATATCACCACACATGTAAATTCATCTTTCAAAATCATAAACATCAAGATTTCATAATAATCATCATAAAATATGGGTTCATGCTTCAAATTCATAAAAATCAAATAAAAATCATGCCTTTATAAAGAAAAATAACTTTTGGGCACA
The DNA here is from genome assembly GCA_030864225.1 of Capsicum baccatum var. pendulum. Lineage (NCBI taxonomy): Eukaryota > Viridiplantae > Streptophyta > Magnoliopsida > Solanales > Solanaceae > Capsicum > Capsicum baccatum. Next base: position 28,125,365 of record CM061550.1, on the reverse strand, counting down.
AGAACGAAAGAGAGTTCTTGTTCAAAAACTCTACATACCTTGAATGATGAACTTTAGATCGATACTTATTTTTGAGATGTTAATCGTGCCTTTGAATGATGGTTCTTGGAGTTCTTGAACTAGGAACTTGGAATCTTGAATAAATTTACAGAATTAATGGTGAACTTTGGAGGTTCTTGAAGTTGGATGTAGGAGCTTAGGGTTTTCTTTTTGAGGGAATTTGATGAAATATAACATATAATGCTTCTAATAGGCTTTAATATAGGATTTGGATGGATTTTGGGTGAGGGGGAATGACCAAAATGCCCCTAAAAATCAAATAATTCTCGAATCTGTCCTTTGGTAGACTGTTTTAATAGTCTGAAGTAGATCAACCATAACGTTTTACTTCGATATCCAAATTTGATGAAACTAATTTCATTGGAAAAAGGAATCTCATATCTTTTCATTGATATATAGTATCTCACCCAGATCATTGTGTACGAGGAGTTATGATCATTTGAAATTGACCCAAAAATTCACTTTTGATAAGCTGAAGTAGATCGACCATAACTTTTTGCTCCGATAGAAAAATTGGATGAAACTAATTTCATTAGAAAGAGGACTCATAGAGCTTTCCGTTGATATATAGTAGATCACCTAGATCATTATGTACAAGGAGTTATGATCATTTAAAGTTGAAACAAAAATACGCCAGGCCTCAGTACTTTTTCCTGCATGTTTTACTGTTCACTACTATTCACAGTTCGATCGGAATGTTCATAACTCGTCACTCGGGTGTCCATTTTGGATGATACACATATCGTTGGAAAGCTTATTCGTTACTCTACACAATGGTGGGTCATAATATAAGACATTCCTCACGAAAAATTTATAGTTCATTCTAGAAGATAGAACCCAACACGTTTACGCACAAAATTACAATGAAACATTTCTCGGGGTATTACATCATCCCCCCTTGGAAACATTCATCCTCAAATGACACTAGACATGCGAATATTAGATAGGGAATAGAGTATACATCTGAAACCATTCGTTAGACTTATTACCACATCGTTTCTCACTCCGAATGCAACATAGAATGCATAAATTCAAGAAACTACAGCTGAACATATAATAAATGACAGCTAAACTGCTGCAACTTTTTATCAAAAGTGCATGATTTAGGAAAGAACGGTACCTTTGGCTTGATCAGAGTTCACAAAAAATAGTTGTAAGGACCAACATAACGGGAACTAAGCTTCCCCTTCTTGTTGTTGAGTTCGTGCCTTTGCCGATGAGTCGCTTCTTCAAATCTATTGGAATCATACATCACATTCAATTGAGGACATCTTAAAATACTTTCGCCAATGATCTCTTTCTTTTCACTTTTCACTTTTCTCTTGAACACACCATCGCCTTACAGTGCCCCTGAGGGTTTTCACCAATAATACTCTCTTATTTTTATTTCTCTCCACTCACCATCGCCTTATGTTGCCTGCGAGGGTTTTCACCAATAACACTCTCTCATTTTCATTTCTCTCAACTCACCATCGCCTTATGATGCCCACGGGGGTTTTCACCAATAACACTCTCTTTTTTGTATTTCTTTCCTGATTTCTTATGCTGAGGGAGACAAGTGGTACCTCACAATGTATCATCATATCCATTGCATGCTTAGCCTTAACATTATTAAAAATTGATCTGAAGGACTTTCTTTGGTTGTAACTTGATTTTTGGATAAGTTTAGAAAATGATGGCAAGGGGTTCAAACAACACTTGAAGTGGGGGTGAGACTTACAACTTTTGGAATCGACTCAAACAACACATTAAATCATGCCCCAGTTTTGTTGACTAGGTGAATCTTAAATCTTTATTTGGTTGGACCGAGCCTAAAATAGGGCAGCCTACGTATCTCACTCCTGAGAGAGGAGAATCAGGTTGCACGTAGTTCCATCAGCTTGTTCTTTGTTTTGATTTGATTTTTTTCTTTTATTTTTGAACTCTTTCTTTTATTCTTATTTTCTTGACATTTATCTTTGACTCTATTTTGATTCCAAAAGAGGGATATGAAAGAAAAATAAAACGAAGCTCAAACGGGTAAACAAAGGATGACACAATGTTTGGATAGAAGAATAAAATGCCTTCATCATATCAATCTTCAAAAATACCAGTACTAAACATGCAATAAAATCAAAAAAGGATCAAATATCATACATAATATCTTTTGACCGCATCAGCATTGATAGCCATTTCTACCATTTTGCCTTCAGTATCTGTCAAATATAAGGCTCCATTGGGCAACACTTTCTTCACAACGAAAGGACCTTGCCAGTTAGGGGAGAACTTGCCTTTCGCTTCAACCTAGTGAGGAAGGATACATCTCACTACCAACTTCAAAATTCTTGGGATGGACCTTTTTGTTATACGCTCGAGCCATCCTCTTCTGATACAACTGGCCATGACATACAGACGTTAGCCTTTTTTCCTCAATCAAACTCAAATGTTCCAGTCGCATTTTGGCCCATTTATCATCATCAATCTTTGCTTCTACAATGACTCGAAGAGAGGGAATTTCAACTTCTATAGGGATGGCTGTTTCTATCCCATACACTAATAAATATGGAGTTGCCCCTGTTGAAGTGAGAACAGTGGTGCGATAACCTAGCAATGCAAATGGCAACTTTTCATGCCACTATCTAGACCTTTGTACTATTTTCCACAGTATCTTTTTTATATTCTTATTGGCGGCTTCTACAGCATCATTGGCCTTTGGGCGATATGGAGTAGAATTTCGATGTGCGATCTTAAACTGTTGACACACTTCTTGCATCAAATGACTATTGAGATTGGCAGCATTGTCTGTAATGATCATCCTAGGAATTCCAAACCTACAAATAATATTGGCATGAACAAAATCTACCACAACCTTCTTTGTCACTGACTTGAAAGTTACAGTTTCTACCCACTTTGTGAAGTAGTCAATGGCTACCAAAATGAATCTATGTCCATTTGATGCCTTCGGCTCAATCGGTCCAATCATATCCATTCCCCAAGCCACGAATAGCCATGGAGCAGCCATTGCATGCAACTCAACAGGAGGAGAACGTATCAGATCACTGTGTACTGACATTGATGACACTTTCGAACAAATTGAATAGAATCCCTCTCCATAGTAAGCCAGTAATAACCAGCTCGAACAATCCTCTTTGACAAGACATGATCATTCATATGCGACCTGCATACTCTAGAGTGTATTTCAACCATGATTGTCGAGGCTTCTCTTCCATCTACACACCTCAAAAGTCTCAGATCTGGGGTTCTCTTACATAAGATTCCCCCACTTAATAAAAATCTACTAGCCAAACGCCTAATAGTCCTCTTTTGATCGTTGGTGGCATATGTTGGGTATTATCCTGACTGAATGTATCACTTGATATCCAAGAACCAGGGTTCTCCATTGATCTCTTCTTCAACCGCATTACAGTAAGCATGCTGATCATAACTCTGTAATGCACTGGATCGATGTAGGCTTTATCAGGATGTTGGAGCATTGAAGACAGAGTGGCTAAAGCATCAGCAATTTCATTATAAATCCTTGGAATATGCCAAAATTTTACTAACACAAACTATTGACATAACTCCTGTAAGCATTGTCGATACGGGATGAGCTTCAAATCTCGCATCTCCCAATCTCCTTGAATTTGATGGATGAGAAAATCCGAATCTCCCAACACCAATAATTCATAGACTCCCATATCAACAGCTAACCTCAAACCAAGAATGCAGGCTTCATACTCTGCCATATTGTTAGTACAGTAGAATCAAAGTTCTGCTGTTGCCGGGAAATGTTGTCCCGGTTCAGAGATAAGAACCGTACCTATTCTGACTCCTTTCATATTGACAGCTCCATTGAAGAACAACTTCCAACCTGGATCAGCATCTATAACGACTTCATTGACATACGACACTTTTTCGTCAGGAAAATATGTCTTTAATGGCTCATACTCTTCATCGATGGGATTCTCATCAAGATGATCTGCCAAGGCTTGGCCTTTCATGGCGGTTCGAGTCACATGTATAAAGTTAAACTTGATAAGCAATATTTGCCACTTTGCCAATTGACCTATCTGCATAGGCTTCTGAAAGATATACTTCAAAGGATCCATGCGGGAGATGAGATAAGTAGTATAGGATGAGAGATAATGCTTCAAATTCTATACTATCTAAGTTAGGGCACAATACCTCCTTTCAAGAAAAGTATACCTGGCCTCATATGTGGTGAACTTCTTGCTAAGATAATAAATAGCCTGCTCTTTTTTGCCTGTGACATCATGTTGACCCAGGACACAACCGAAACAATTGTCCATGACTGATAAATATAAGATCAAAGGCCTACCAGGCTCCGGGGGTACCAGCACGGGCGGATTTGACAAATATCTTTTGATTCGATCAAACGCTTTCTGACATTCTTCAGTCCATTTTACCGCAGCACTCTTTTTCAGCAACTTTAATATGGGCTCACAAGTGGTTGTGAGTTGAGCAATAAACCTGCTAATGTAGTTCAGTCTACCAAGCAAACTCATCACCTCCGTCCTATTCTTGGGCGGGGGCAAATCCTGAATGGCTTTGATTTTTGAGGGATCCAATTCAATCCCCCAACGACTGACTACAAACCCCAACAGCTTTCCAGACGAAACTCCAAATACACATTTTGCCGGGTTGAGCTTGAGATTATACCTGCGAAGCTTTTCAAAGAATTTTCTTAAATCTTTAACATGGTCGGCCCGACTTTTTGACTTAATAATCACATCATCCACGTAGACCTCAATCTCCCTATGCATCATATCATGAAACATAGTGGTCATGGATCTCATGTATGTTGCTCCAGCATTCTTCAAACCAAACGTCATCACTCGATAACAATACGTCCCCCATGGTGTGATAAAAGATGTCTTCTCTGCGTCTACATCATCCATAATGATCTGGTGATATCCGGCATAGCAATCCACAAAAGAGGCAACCTCGTGTTTAGGACAGTTGTCTAGCAAAATATGGATGTTGGGTAGTGAAAAATCATCTTTCGGACTTGCTCTGTTCAAATCACGGTAATTAACACACACTCAAATTTTGCCATCTTTCTTTGGTACGGGAACAATATTGGATAACCACATGGGATAACGAGCCACTCAAATTACTTTGGCTTCAAGTTGTTTCATGATTTCCTCTTTGATTTTAATACTTACATTAGTTTTGACCTTTCTCAACTTCTGTTTGACAGGAGGGAACGCGGGATCAGTTGACAATTTGTGAGCCACTAATTCAGTGCTTAAACCAGGCATATCATCATAAGACCATGCAAAAACATCTTTATAATCAATTAATGCTTGAATCATTCCATCTTTTAGCTGTGGAAAAGCATGTACACTGATTTTAGTTTCCCTAACATCTTCTTGATCCCCTAGATTTATTGGCTCAGTCTCATTCAAATTAGGATTTGGTTTGTCTTCAAACTGTTCCAACTCTTTGCTTATTTCTTCTAGTGCTTATTCTTCATCATATTCCCCATCCTGCTTCATTACATCTTGATTAGTTTGGATTTTAAGGTCAGGCTGAAAATTTCGCATGCATGTCATGTCATTAGAATCAGCATAAAAAGAACTATATATATAAAAAAAAAGAAAAACAAAATATATTAGACACGAATCAAAAGGGACATTGCATGTCATTAAATAAAAAGATAGAAGGGTTTAAACATAGATGCCAACATAACATAAACAAACTAAAATCTGAATTACAACCCTAAAATAACTCGAATAAACAGAAAGAAAAACAAAATAAACTATCAAAACTCCCTCCTGACAGGGAGAGGAGTGACTTCCCAATTATTAAGCCGGACAGCTGGACCTATGAATTGCACGTCTGCCATACTGGTACCTTCTCCTTCTTCGACCATATCAACTTCAATAAAAAGGTTCTGGCAGTCATCAACCAATTCAACTTCAAATTCCACATGCTTCATGACACCGCTCTTAATAAATGATTCACTGAGTAGTGGCATTGGGCGAGGGGGTGACCATGTTTCCTTTTTCCTTCCCTTGGCTTTCTTCAGATCTTCAGTCGTAGGCTCAAATCCTAGACCAAACATGCCCACATTCTCACTCAGACATATGGGACGAACTATACCGTGCAGAGACGCTCCCAAACCCTTTCTTGGCTCAAATCTATATTTCCAAAGCTCACTCACCATCATGATAGAAGCAGAAGACAATTGCAGTCCTAGTATAACCTATCATTCAAGGATGTGATTCACTCACACTGTATCAAAAATTTGATAGACGAATGTCTCCTCTACATTATTTGCTTCAATAAGAGACAAGGGAGAATCTTCGCCGGTGGACAAATCTCCTTCACCGTGAATAACCACTTCTTGCCTGTCATGCTCAAACTTAATTATTTGGTACAGTGTAGATGCAACCGCCTTGTCCTTGTGGATCCACGGCCTTCCCAACAATAGATTATAAGAGGAGTCTATATTCAATACTTGAAACTCTATGGCGAACTCAACAGGCCCTATGGTCAACATTAGTTCTATTTCGCCAATGGAGTTTGATTTTGCACCATCGAAAGCCCTGACGCATACATTATTGGGCCTGATCCTGTCAGCACCAATATTCAACTTTTGCAAAGTAGAAATAGGGCAAATATTTACACCTGAACCTTCATCAATTATAACATGAGTGACGTAGAAATCTTCATACTTCACTGTACTGTAAAGGCCCCGGTTATGCCCTATACCTTCAGCAGGCAATTTATCATCAGAAAAGCTGATCCGATTGACCTTAAAGATTTTTTCGACCATTTTCTCAAGCTGATTTATTGTAATCTCCCTAGGAACATATGCTTCATTTAATACCTTCAGTAAAATATCACGATGCTCCTTGGAGTGCAACAACAAAGATAAGAGGGAAATTTGAGCAGGGGTTTTCTTCAACTGTTCTATTATTGAATACTCTGGCAATTTCATCTTTTTCAAAAATTCTTCAGCTTCTTCTTCGGTGATAGGACTTTCTTACACTTTTAGGCACGAAACATCTTCCTGACCTAGTCAAACCCCCTACCTCATCTACATCTTCCACTACTTTTTTCCCGTGATAGGTCATCACAGTCCACCCATAATTCCAGGGAACCCTTTTCGTGTCAACTATCGGAGGTTGGGTTATCGGTTTGAGGATAATAGGTGCTTCCAGTGCTCCTTTCACCGTCAAGATGGGCTGACTCAGATCTCATACCACTGTCAACTTAGGTTTATCCTGACTTAAATAAACATACTTTCTGGCGCCTTGTACTGTGATCAGGGGTTTCTTTGTGCTTTCTTGGGCATTATCTTCTATCATTCATTCCTGGCTCAATGATATTGCTTTCAAAGACTCTGCTATATTCACCAATTTCTCCTCAATGGTCTGTACCTTGACAATAGGATTATGACACCTTGAAGACTCTTTCCCATCATACATCAACTCTAACATATTGGTTTCAGCATGGGTTGGCAGCGGATTCTGGTTAATGTTTGGACCCTCCGGGGCCTAGACCAGCATCTAATTTGTGTCAATTAAATCTTAGATAGCTCTCTTTAAATGCCAACATTTCTCGATATCATGGCCTGGCATGTCAGAGCAGTACGCACACCTTAAATAATAATCGAGTTTCCTCGACGGTGGGTTTGAAAGCCTTCCTTGAATTGGCTGAAGACCTTCAATTTTCTCAACATATTAAACAGGCTAGCATATGACTCCCCAAGAGGTGTGAATTGATTTTTGACTGCCTTCTCTTTCTTATACTCGGGCCTAGGTTGAAAACCGGGTTTCGAGGGGTTTTGGTAATTCGGTGGAGCGAATGGGCGATTTTGTGGAGCTTGCGCGCGCCACTGCGGATAAGAAGGGATTTGGGCATATGGCTGTGCACTATATACTGGGTACGGGGGTGGTGGAATGAAATGTAAAGGATTTTGTGAAGGGTAGTAATGGTGGGGAGGAATGTATGGAGCTTGGGCGTAGACTTGGGCTTGGGATAGGGGATAGGGGCGAGGTGGTCGTTTGGGATAGGAATGGGTTCCCGCTACGACAGTCGCCACATTCTCTTTCTTCTTTTTACCTCTGAATGCGCCAGATCCACCTTGAATCGCTTGTGTGGTGGCTTTTACTGCGGCAAAACTCACTATTCGGCCGCTCTTGATTCCGTCCTCTATCATCTCCCCCATTTTGAGGACTTTAATAAAAGACATTCCCATTGCCGGAAGTAAATGTTGAAAATAGGTCTCACCCTGTGGCTGAATGAAAACCTCTACCAACTTACTTTCTTTCATTGGAGGCTTTACCCTGGCGGCCTGTTCACGCCACCTTATCCCTAAAACATTTAGTGTTTTTATTCTTCATGTTGACTAAGGATTTTCGCCCAGAATCAGGTCAATGTTATACTGAAAATGTTGAACAAACTCAGAAGTTAAGGCATCCCAGTTGTTCCACTTATCGATATCTTGATCGATAAACCATTCTAAAGCTAGATCAGAAAGACTCTCGCCAAAGAAGGCCATGAGCAGCTCTTCCCTTCCTCCTCCAGCCCTCAACTGGTTCCAATAACATCTCAAGTGTGCCACGGGATCACCGTGCCCTGCATACTTCTCGAACTTAGGCATTTTAAAACTGAGGGGAAGGTTGATGTCTGGGAACATGCAAAGATCTTTATAGGAAACACTCCTATAATCTCCGATTCCCTGCAAATTCCTCATAGCCTGTTCTAAACTTTTCAACTTCTGTGCTATGATTTCCTGTTCCTTTGTTGCGACAGGTTTCTCCGTATCAAATGGAAATGTAGGTGGCTGAGTGTACCCATACGGTTCATTCATTCTTAAAGTAGGCTCCGGGGCATAATACTAACTATCTGGAACCTTTAATACTGGCTCACTGGCAAACCTAGGAAGCCCCATTGTGGGACGCACAGCATATATGGGAGCTTCAGGTGGTGGAGGAACCACGAATACCGATGTGATTGGTGGCACCGGCTGAGTAGCGGGTCTTGATTGGGGAGATGCCAAGGGCACACTAGAACTGCCAAGATAATAATGTCGCGGAGTGAATCCTGGCGTGTGCTCAGGTGACTCAGTAGGATCATAGAATTGCACCTGAGAGAGCGGTGGGCAATTAGAGATATTCCCAAGACCTTCAGGGAGCGAAGGAGGAGGCATTCCGCTGGACCATGCCCGGTGCAAATCTATCAATTGTTGTCTGAGCCTTACTACCTCATCATTGTGTTCTAAACTTTCTTCCCTGTGATCCTGATCCGGGTTAATGTGCAAATTTTTAATCTCCCTGCTAGCCACGGCGAGCTTTGCTTTGGATCTAGTAAAGTATGGGTGACTATCCAGAGTGCTGCAAACCTACCACTGTTATCTGAAAAAATATGCTCATCAAAGACGGCATCCATTAGGATTAGGGCACACAACACGCATGGGAATCACATTGGTAAAATTGTCTTAAATTCATGTTTATTTCTACCAGCTTTTGAGGGTAGCGAGGTTATTTTAACATCATCCCAATTTTTATCTACACTTATTTTTATCTACACTTATTATTATCATTATTATTTATTATTTTTTTCTTTCCCTCTCTCTTTTTTTTTGTATCAATCTCTGTTCTTTTCCTTTCTTGTCTCATCATCCTTTCTTTCTTTTCTTCTCTCGCTATCTACCTTCATTTTATCATTCTTTATGGCTTTTGCTTCTTTTTTAAAAAAAAAATGGAAAACAATGAAACAAAATGACTAGATCGAACTCAAAAGCAGGTTGCCTACGTATCTTGTTGTACATGAATCAGATCTTGCGTAGTTCGGGCAGCCTATGCATAAACATTACATAATTGAATTTTTTATTTTTTTTTTGCGAAAATGAAAACAAACAAATAAAAGAAAGACATAACCTCATAACAACTGATGAAACAAAGAAACAAAACATGCAATGAATTTAGGACCGCTTTAAAAACTAAACAACAAATACAAAATAACATTCTAGACCCCTAAGACGACATACGTGAAATTACTGATAAAGACCCTAATACCAAAACAATTTGAATCCGACTTAAAACTGATGCCACCCTACAATGACAGAAACATAAAAGACTCAAGCCGAATAAAGATAAGAAATGCTCTTTCAGACTGGTGCTCTGCGTGATGACCTTGGCTGAGATGGACCTGCCTGTGAAGTTCTCTTTCTCCCATTCAAACTTTGTAGCATATCCTGTAAAGACACCCTGATATTAAGGAAGAATCTTTGGGCCCGTATTGCTTCCTCATGAGGAGTGCACTTGGAAAGATTATTCTGACACCTTTCTACCGTCTTGAACAAATCTGCTAACTGAACTTTCAGTGTCTCCACTTTGGACCCTGCACTTTCATCCTGATGGTCGTCAACTATGCATTATTCCTGTATTCTCCCTCTAAGTTGCGCTGGTAAGGGTTGACTGATACCCCGAGGGACATATTAAAGCCAGACCCCATATCCATGAGTGTACCCCGAATTATCCAAACTTTCTTTGAGGGTGTCCATACCTAGCTTTGTTGCATGCTTCCAAAACTGCTCGTATTTCCTTTCACTTAAGGCTTGGTCCTTGAAGTACTCAACATCCTTTAGAAGATCCACTACTAGTGGCACATCCTACGGCCTACCTAACTTGCGGATTACCCTAAAAGGACTGTATGGTCTAGTGCAATTAAGCCGTAACATAACTAGAAGGAGTTGCATTTGACAACCAAACAAGATTATCTTTGGTCGAAGCCACAGACAAATCCACAAAATGTTATCCCCGGTCCTTGACTCAAGAAATTCAATCCAAGCGTCGACTCCCACGGGTAGCGAGAATTTATCCAAACGCAACATGAGGTCCATCGCTTTTACTCGATTGGGAATACAACGATCCACCACGTCTATTTTAACTAAATAAGGCGCATGAAAATGCTCCATCATCCATAACTGCAATATCAGGTTATTGCCCTCAAAAAAACTCACCTCCCCCCTTCACTTCAGTTAAAGCCTTATATATTTCTGTTAAGATCATGGGTATAAGAGTGAACCTGCCCTTTTGATTAATGCCCTTGTCATTTTGATCCTTATGGAATAGAGCCATCACCACAGATTGCAAACGTGTATTAATACGTCTTTCTTCTAGTGGAAACACTAAAGTGCCTAACAAAGCGAGGGTGAAGACTTCAAGATGCTTTCTCTCCCACTTCTCCTTAGTCATATGAAATTTATCCCAAAAGCAATCAAAACCTTTCGAGGGCCCGAATCTAGCGAATAAAAAATCTAAAGAAACCCATGAATCACTTAAACAACCCAAACGCATACCGTTACTTTTTAAACCACAAGACTGCAAAAATCTCACGCCATTATGATTTCGTGCTCGGATCATATCCTTCTCGATATAGGGCGAATGCAACAAACCGGATATTTCTTCCAAAGTAGGAGTCATTTCACATTTCCCAAACCTGAACACCAAACTACTTGGATCCCAAAAGGTCAACAAAGCCTCTATTAAATCTGGACGAGGGGTAACATGCAGAAGTTCCGTAAGATCATCTAATAGTTTAATCAGTTTCTGCTGATCAACATAGTTAAAAATTTCCCACCACTTAATTAACTTTTTGGGCACCTTGACAACCATCAGGACTCTAGACTTGGTGGATAAATCCATCCTGTAATAACACATAAAACGCTATCTCAAAAATTCGACAGAAGTAGAAGATTCCCAACCCTTGGGATTTTTGACGCAAACATATGTCGATGGGACAGACCACTTCATGACTCCAATTTGCCGAACAGAAGTACTGAGCAAAATCAGTCTACTTGGCTAACAACTCTAGATTACGGGGCGAGAGACCTAGGCTAATAATAAGACAAAGGCCAACACAAAGATTACCGGACCCACCGAGGGTTGCCTACGTATCCCAACCCGAGGGAAGGGAATCAGGTATGTGTAGTTCATCCAGATTGAACAATTAACGATTAACTAATAAATTGACCCTAACTTAAGAGACAGCCAAAAACAAACGAATGAAAACTTTTTGGATTTCCAACTAGACATTTCAACTAAGACTGACACCACCAATTATGAAAAAAATCTTTTCGTATTTTGTTTTTGACAAATAAGTAAAAAAGGCAAACAAAACCCTCTTTTTTTTCATTTTTTTTGTTATTTTGAGAACATAAATGCAAAACGTAAAAAAAATTCTTTTTGAGTTCTTGGATCGTGAAGAACAAAAGTCATAAAGAACTCTAAAATAAACTACGACACTCCTTTTGATTCATTCTTTTCGACTCAGTTTTTCTATTTTTTTTATTTTTTTTCTTTTTCGTTTTTGACTACGCACCTTACTCCTAACAAATGTTTTTTTTTCTTTTTTGTTTTTGCCTACGCACCTTACTACTAACAAAAAGTTTTTTTTTCAAATCAATCCATCAAATGACCACGTTACCCTTAAAGATGCAACAGTTTGCACGTAGGGATGCTTTAGAGGTGAGTCTCCTACAAAGGGCCATGTGGGTCCCGCTAGGTCTCAGTATGATGCACATAAGCATGACCTAAAGGCTGACCTACGTTGTGGTTCACTAACAAGGCTGTTCGGGGGAGCGTATGGTCGATAGTGGCTGCTTTGCTTTCCACCTACTCCATAACACCGACGGCTCCCCCCCTATAATAAGGGTGACTCAACTAGAGGTTGTGTACAACACGTGTACTATGGACTTGTTGCAGAAAAAAGGCCTGGGGGTAAACACATGATGCCAGATATAAAAGCGGTAACACATAGGATAAATGCTATAAACAAAGAACACGAAAAATGCACAAAAAGTGATAACAATAACACAAACAAAATCACAAACAATGCTTATACACTCGTAATGCCAAACAAAGCCGATACGAGTCCAAAATAAGCTCGAATTTTGAAAAATCCCCAGCAGAGTCGCCAGAGCTGTCACACCCCTTTTTCGTACTCCAAAAGAATTATATTTTAAGTTTGAAAGAGTTTTTATTAAAGTGAAAAAAAATGAAAATTTGTTTCGAAAAGGATTCATTATATTTCAAAACTCAGAGTTGCCACTTGGCATAAATTGGGTGTGCCAAGTCACCTGTGGATATCCTTTTTCAAAACGATTTTGACTCTGTAACACTGGTTTGCGAACAGAGATTCTGGTTAAGGAATTCTGTTGACCGAGAGGAAGGTGTTAGGCACCCCTCGATCCCGTGGTTTGACTACAGTCGCTTGGTGGGCGTATCGGCTAATTTGACATTACAAAATGTATAAACCACACAAAAACAATCAATCAAACAAACAAAACAAAAACCAGTTCAAAAATATAGTGTCCAGTCCAATTATTACAACCCAAAATGAAAAAGTACTGAAATGTGAACCTACGCTAACCTGCACTAATCCTAAACTACGATCTAATGCCTTACCCGATTCTTCAGGCCTTCATCACGAACGTCCTCGGAGTACATGATACGTCAGGGCATTCCTCGGTGAATAAATACAAATATGACCTCGGGGCATTCCCCGGCGAATGAATACTATCAATCCAAATTCATAAAATAAAACTATTCAACAAACATTTTCAACATTCAACAATCCAAAAGTTCTAAATTTAGCCTACCCGAACCTTCTATTTTTCTATCAAACCTGACCTATCATGATTCTTATCACATTTCAACATCATCAACGAATCAAAAATTATCCAAATTTACTTTTATCAATTTTTGAGTCCCATTCCCCAAATAACTTAATTTTAATCCTCTAACAAGACCTCATTCCACCATACAATCTATAATCAAGGAACAAACACGAGCAATAATTCACCAAGAACAAAGATCAACCAATCACACAAATATTCAATTCGATGCATCGAATATAATAAATAATGAAATAAAAAAGGGGAAGATTAGAATTGGACCTCAACTTGGAACTTTCTAAGAATATTGCTTGATAAAAATAAAGAAGCCCGCTCCCGATAGCCTCGAATCGAACCTCAACCCCAACAAAGATCCAACTCGATATCACAAATTCTTTGAACAAATTTGAATCCAGAATCGACAATTCTGAAATAGAAACAACTAATCCCGAACAGAAATCCCAAAGACAAAATTTCAATCTCACAACCCAAGAGTAAAAAATAATAAGCCCAGGTCAAAATAATTCGATGACAGACAAAAATTTGATGCTGAACTGCCAACAGGGATTGACACAAATGACTGATTTTCTATTCAAAATTGGCTGGAATAACGGGTTCTTCGCGATAGAGTCGTGTTTGGGGTTTAAAGTTTGGCTTCACCGGAGCTCGAAAGACTCGATAGACACCAATAAGAATAGTAAGCGATGCAGTAACTGAGTTTTTCGGTGAAAAAACTCACCGGAAAAGGAATATTTTCCGTGTTCATATCTACCTGCTCGCTGCTACTCATCGATTTCACTATTTTCGGCGAGATTTGAACTCGCCGGAGCTCCAATGACCTTGGTGGTGATGAGCACCAGGCACAGATCTGGTGGAAGCACTGTTTCCGGCGAGAGCCCGCCGACAAAAGGGTGTTACTCATCGGTTTTGGTCGTTTTTAGATGCTAATTCGATCTCTGGTGAGATCTGGTCGCCGGACTTCTCTCACTGTTCTCTCCCTAAATCTCTCTTTTATCCCATTTTTTCTTCGATCTGGTGTATTTGTGTTTGATGTATGCATATTTCGTTTTTCGATGACCCTCTCCTTTTCCGATGAAGTTTTTGTGCGTGTATCTATATTCTCTAGTTATTGTGTGTGATATGTGAATATGATGATGGAGAGTGAGTGTGTGAGGTTTGTGCATGAGTATATGAAGGGAAAGAATCGAATACCGTGTGTGATATGTGAATATGATGATGGAGAGTGAATGTGAATTCCTCTTTTCTTTGTGTCAAAGAAATGTGGGGGAGGGGTGGTTACGTGGGGTAGGGGTTAGTATGTGTTGTCAATTTTTAGTTGGGTGGGTTGTTAGAATATTAGGATAAGACAAGGTTTTTTTTTTATTTTGTGAGGATATAATAACATGGATGAGGGTCCACGGTAGGATAAGGTAAAATTGGGTAAATTAATCTTTCGGAGGGACAAAATTATGTGTCTACACAAGTTATAACATAACTTTTCAATAATTACTAGACTTAAGAAATAATTACAAGTTATAGTAACTTTTGAGAAAAACATATTTTTATTAAATTTTCAAAAATCAAATTTTAAATATTTATTATTTGTATCATTTCCTTATTTTTAGCATTTAACATTTATCACTCTTAATTAAAGATTTGGATAATTATGGCAAGTTAAGGTATCAATATTTTTTATTCAATTTTAATAATTAAATATTAAAGTTTGTTCACAATTTAAGGAGTTATATATGGTAAATATATTTTTTAAATTTAAGAACTGATTTTCTTACTTTTTATTAACTTGAATAATTAACTTTCTTCTACATATATTTTTTAAAGTTAAGAACTGATTTTTTTACTTTTTATTAACTTGAATAATTAACTTGCTTCTACATTTTTTCATGTTTTACTGTCTTTAATATTCAATAGAAGTCTTATCTCTTTACCTTTTTTTTAAACTTCTTTTTCCATTCTTTTGACTTTATTCTACTAACCTTCATGTTTTACAGTATCTTTTTAGTTGAATTCATATGCAAGATCTTTTAAATTTTTACCAACTACCAATAAAAGTTTTCAACTCATTATTATTTACTCTTTTCAACTTATTTTCCCTTCTTTTGAGTATGATTATTGATTTCCCTACATTCAGTCACCGTTGAGCTTGGTTTAATATCTTACATTTTTTTTTGTTTTCTTGAGATAATGTTTGAAAAATCAAGTTTGATTCTACTCCTAGTAGGAAAAGCCCTAGAATAATACAACAAAATAGTCTAATTAATCTTTTGAGATCCTCATTTGATTTGGGGTGCTTTACCTTATCTCCAAAATCAAAGAACAAGAACAAGAACAAGGTAGTTGAAGCTGATTCTATTTCTCACAATAAAAGGGAAATTTTGCCGGTGAAAACCAATTTTTCAAGGATTTCACCATCCTTCAAGCAACAACAACTCAACATGCAAAGCTATATAGTGTTAAAAAGGTTGTTGTTCTAGATTTTAAGAAGCTTGATAAGAGGAAAAAGCTTGTTGGTCAATATGATTCAGATTTGAATTTTGAAGATGAAATTTCCGCTCCTAAAATGTAAGACCCCACAAAATCTTAAGCTTAACTCAGTCTTTTAAAGCTTGATAAGGGGTCTCAGTCTTAGAAAATTTAAGCTAAGTGTTAGGACTTAGTCCTTTCTAACGCCTTAGAACTTTGAGGAATTTATTTACGATCTTCCCGATCTCGAAAAGTTAATTTTTTAAGTAGATTCATGATCAGGAGAGTCAATAGTACGTCTCGGGTGAGTTTCAAAATTTTGAACAAGTGTAAGGGCATGTTTGAAACCCCAAAACAGTAGCTCAGGGCGATATACCCGCGGTGCCCTGCCCAGTCCGATACCTGGGGGTAGCCCGTAATGGGCATCATGGCGCCTCGCCTAGAGCGGCGCTTCAGAGCCTACGGCGCCCTAGCTAGTCCGGCCCGTGTATTTTTTGCAGTCCAGCTTCGCATCTTTAAGGGTAAATAGGTCAATTTTCTTCACCCAATAGGTTCATAACACGAGAGTAAAGCCCCAAATAGAAAAATTTCTCATACTTTTCACAAAATCCTCTCAAGAACAAATCCTATCTTCATCAAGCTCAAGAATTAATTCTCAAGAATTCACCAAGATCTCCACGAAATTAACAATCAAGGTATGTTAGGTGTTCATCCAAGGGTCCCTTCCATTCTTGGAGTTCAAGAAACTTTTTAAAACATGAATTATGATTTCCATGTTGTGGATTGGATTGTACTCATGTTGATGTTGTTGTATGGTTTCCAAGTTGAGATCTTTAATGAATTTCATAAAACTATGTTAGCATATGTGTTGAAATCCTTGAATTTGAATTGATTAATATCGCCATGATGTATTAGTTTAATGTTCATGCCTAAGCATAAAGTTATGCATCCTATGTGTTTGTTAAATTGCCTAAGTGGGTAAATTGTACATTCTGATCCATTGGTGATCTTAACGATGAATTCACACTAGAACTACATGTTCAAAATTACTCCTATGTTAAATTTATACCCTATAAGTGTTTGTTGGAATGCCTATGTGAATTGAATAGTGTACTATGACATGATAGCATGTATTTTACCTATATACAAGTTCATGATTTTCAAGTGCTTGATGGAATGCTTCATTGATTGCATTGTGAACAGTTGACTATTGTCATATTTCTAAGAATAATTGCGTCTTATTATTAGTTATGCTATCGAATCTTGGGGGTATTTAATAGCCGATAATTTAGCTATTTACCTAGAGCCAGTGTCAGTTACAGTAGTACTCTTAGTTAGTCATGAAACTCAGTAGAACTCATTCAGTTACAGAACCTAGGAATACTCAGAAAAACTCAGTATCAGTCCAGTTCAGATTAGTATACTCAGTTCAGTGTTTATTCAGTTGGGAGTAGGATTCAACACTGAGTGAATCCAAGGATGGGGGCTCACCTGCCAGTAAAGGGTGTGATCCTTAGAAGCAATCCTTGCATTCCAAAACTATGTAGCCAACGTAGGTTGAGACATCAAACCTGTCACTTGAGGGTTGATGAGGTGTTTTAACCTGTCAGTTGAGGGTTCCACCATTCTCATTAGGGAATCTTCCAGATGAGGGTAACTCTTCAGTTGTTTTTACTCGTGGCATGGTACTCACAACCTTCCAATTGAGGTTACATATTAGACCCTATTTTAGTTATCTTACCTTATTTAGGGCATGTCAGTTAGATGATTACCTCCCACAATCTCAGTCTCAGTCTTCAGAATAGAACTCAGTTTAGTTCTACGGAATTAGGACTGTTAGATACAGTCAATCAGGTACAGTAACTCAGTTATTAGTAATCTCAGATCATCAGTTACTCAGTATCAGAAATCAGTACTCAACTATAGAAAAGTTCTTTATACACGCATATGAACAACATTGCATACTCAGTATTTACAGTAGTCCAGATTATTCATGTACTCTCATGCTTAATGACTCTATATCATTCAGTGAGTATTGTTCATGCATATGAACCCTTGAATTTAGCCTTACCTCATCTAGCATACCAGTACATTCCCACTTACTGGCACATACTTTCTTATGCTATGATGTTTCATATCATAGGTTTGGACGCTTAGGTTCACGACCGCGCATAGATAGATTCAGATTCAGCCAGCAGTAGTAGACTTAGCAGTGAGTCCTCATCATTCGATGATATTCTTTTATTTCATTATTATAGTAGACTCAGTATTTCAATAGATGGAGTTAGTTGGGGAATTATCCCATCAAATCCACTTTCAGATACTTTCAGTTAGAGGCTTTTCAGAGTAGATGTTAGACAGTTTACAATTTTACAGATATTATCACAGATGTTATGTTTTTCTCTGAATTTCATATATTTGAACCTTATGGCATTTCAGCCTATTATTCCACATTTTACAATATATTATTCAATTCTCAATTACAGATATCAGTCATGGGTTAGCTTGTGATCCTTCGGGGTCGTAAGCATCGTGTAGCATCCGGGGTACAGACTCGGGGCGTTACATAAAATAAAAAAATCAAAAAACTAAAATCGTGAAAATGCTAGAGTTACAAGGTTCAAGGCCAATGTGAGTTTTGAAAAAGTGGATAATGAGAAGGTTGACACGAAGAAATCAAGAAACGTGTGCAAGGTTAGTGTAATTTGATTTTGATTTTTTTCATATATGTATTAAATTGGTATAAAATTGATATTGAATTATTTTTATTTTTTTAATAACATGCATGTAAATTAGACTTTCATAAATTTTGTGTGTTTGTGTTTGAAAGTTGAAATATAACTCTTGATTTTATTAGTGTTCAAATTATATTGAAATATCACTTTTGTTGTTGTTACTGATTGAAATATCACTTTTGTTGTTGTAAATTATTGAAAGTTAAAATATCACTTTTGTTGTTGTTGATGGTTGAAAGTTGAAATATAATTTCTAACTCTGAAATAAGTTGGTGCATTATATTTTTTTTTTAGCTTCATGGAAAAAGTTTTGTGAATTATTTATTTTGTGTATGCAAAAAATTGAGATGTGATAAAAAATAGTATATGTCTTTATTTGATGATAAAAGTTTTGTGAATTATTTATCTCTTTTTTTCAGGACAAAAAACAGTATACTCACTTGTCTTCATACATAAAAGTTAATGTGTTTGACGATCTCAAATAGAGATGGACCAAAGAGCATTTCAAAATATTTCAGAAATCTTCATTTGCTCATTTTTGAATATGCATTATTTAAAAATTCAACCCCAGCTTCTTCGTAGTCTATTACTTGCAGAAATCAATAATGATAGGGATGATTTATTCATCTTCAGTATTAATGGTAAAGATATGTATTTTGGAAATAGAGAATTTTGTGTAGTTAGTGGGTTGAAATGCTTTAAGAAATCTGATTTTGTTTTCGATCCTAAAGGGAAAAACAAATTAATGGATAGATATTATCTAGGTATGGATAAGGTCATGAGGTATATTTTTTATGATGATTTTGTTAACA
The DNA here is from genome assembly GCA_030864225.1 of Capsicum baccatum var. pendulum. Lineage (NCBI taxonomy): Eukaryota > Viridiplantae > Streptophyta > Magnoliopsida > Solanales > Solanaceae > Capsicum > Capsicum baccatum. The sequence goes on along the minus strand of CM061550.1, from coordinate 28,105,644 downwards.
AGAAGATTGCTTTTCGAGATGAAGATTTGTACTAAATTGAATTATTATACTTCATAAGTCGATTTCTTCAATCTGAGTTACCAAGAAAGTTCATCAAGAAGGTTGATTTTGACTTGGTAGAATCAGGTAACTACTTGAAGTATGATTGGGGAGATGAGTGTTTTCAAATCTTGAAAAATGCATGTTGTCATAAGATGAAAACAAATCCAACTTCTTTTACTTTTTGAAGATTTCATCTTGCGCTTCAAATCTGGTTCTATGAGTGTTGTTTAGACATTGATAATTGTGTTGCTAATCGGGTTCAATCCGAAACTCCTCGAATTTTGAATTGGTAGTCATCTAAAGAACTCATTTTTATGACTATCTTTAGAGTACAATGTTCAAGCGGTACAACAATGAGGTAATGATCATATTGAAAATGTATTTTTTTATTAATTATTTTATGTACCAATTTTTTTCCTTCATATTTTATATGTATATTATTGATATGCAGTAACTTATTTTAGGCATACCTATGTTTAATTTTATATCTAACTTTTTGTTGAAACTTCAGTATGTGTTTAGAGACATTGTGTTCATCGATGAAGAAAAGGTGGAATTAAATCTTGGAGCTATTCATCAGGACAACTTGGGTCATGAACATTGTAATGATTCAGACCATTCTGTACCACCCATAACTGAAGATGAATTCATTGTCATAAAGAATGAAATAGCCAATGTATGTTTCTAATTTAATCATCAAGCACATATTCAATATTGTTTTCAAAATATTTAATAAACATGTGGGTGATGTTTTTTGTATGTTTATGTGCAGGTTCGTCGTGATATGTCATTATTTCTGGAGAAGGTTAGTTTTGATTTATATGTAAAACGTAAAATGCAGATCATCTTTCTTGTATAACATATTTGTGTATTCATTTTGTAGGGTTATATTACTCAATAGTACTATTAACTAAGTAATTTACATTTATGTATGTGCAGGTTTTCAAAAAAATGATAGAATATCAGAAGAAGGTATGTTTAATCTATAATTTTATAATTTCATTATTAATCTGAATCAGTTTTTTATATATCTTTTCATTGTTTTATATTTTTTTCAGGTTGATATTTAATTCAATAGGATGAGGGAGTTTTTTGATGAATCTGTGAAGTTGATATTGAATGAATTAAGATCAGTTAAACAGTTGTCTTCTGAATTTATTGGAAAGAGGTTTAGTTTTCATTGCATTGAATTATCATATATTTGTTATCATTTTTCTTATTATTAACTATTATTAAAACACTATACCTTTCCTAGTAATGTGGACGTTGGTTTACAAACATCAAGTGCAAGCAAGAAGCAAGATGAAGTCCTTGTTGATCCTGTCATTGAAAAATATTCTTTTGGTGATGATGTTTCTGTCTAATTGGATGGTAATATTTCTATATTTTCATATTTAATTTTATTTCTATAATAACAAGACTGTACATTATTGAAATTCATTTAATGAGTTCTCATATTTCATTCACAATTTCTAACAATCAAGTTGTGAATAATCCTGTCAATGATCAGTCATCGTTGGATGATATACCCTTCTTTACTTAGTCTCAATTAGTTTCTCTTGAACCAATATTTAGAGTACTGAAAACACCAAAAAATAAAGATCATATCACATCGCCTATCATGTTTGACAAATCTCCAGTAGAGGTGTATAACCAATCTGATACAAGCTCCCAAAGATGTTCATTATACTTCAAGAGAAAGCATCTCTTTGAAAAGTATATTAGATTTGAGACTCCGCATTTTTTGATCGAGCAGTTCACTCACTGGTGTTACCCAAATTCAAAGTCAAGACGAAATAGGTATGATTTCTGAATTTCAAATTATTTTTATTGACGGTTCAATAAAAAAGATATTTATTACCTTTTAAAAATGTATGAAGGAGTAGTGCAAAAACTGCTTTACATAATAAGATAATTCCTGAATTTGTATTGGCTGACATAAAAATTGGAGATAAAGATAGGTACCTTACCTTTATTCACACTGGACGATCATCGAATGATGAGGTATATTTTCTGTATTTTATTTGGTATTGAATTATTTCTTGAGGTTTATTTGTATGTAGATAGCATATTTCTGTGTATGTCATTACAAACATGTTTAATGGAAACATAGATGATTTCTGTGTGTGCTAGTGTGTTTGAAAACAAGCTATGTTGGTTGAAAATAACATCTGTGTTTGAATTATATGTGTTGTTTGAATTATATGTGTTGGTTACAAATTGTTATAAGAATGCCCAATAACTTCTGTGCGCCATTTATGAAGCAAAAAAGAACACGCATTAGTCCTGACTGATATCATGCTGGATTCCTAGGGATCGATCAACTATTTGAGTGGCATGTATTTTACCTGCAGAGTGAAAATAAGTGTAACGTGGAGTTTCTATCTTTCATTCAGAACATGAGTTTAACTTTGATAGTTATACAGTTTCTTGAGATGGAGTTTTTTTTAATACTCTTCAATTTAGTAGACTGAATAGTACTGATTATCTACATAAGCATAGCTTCTATTTGTGTATCTTATATATATTCAATAGTTTCTATCTGTGTAAGTATAGACTGAATGGTACTGATTATCTGCATAAGTATAGCTTCTTTCAGTTCGTTTAATTATTTCCTTAGTTATTTGCACTACTCATTGCAACTTATTGTCTCAAATAAATCCAGAATTTCTTTTTTCTTCCAATTAAACTGGAACAAAGATGATTTTTGTGTATGAAACTATTTTTGAAAATAAGTCGTATTTGAAATTAAGTTGTGTTGAAAACAAGTTTTTGTCCCTTGTATTATTTTTATCCCATGCCTTATTTTCCCCCCTCTCCACTTTCTTCTTCTTCTTCTTGAAAAAAAAACATATCAACTCCTGCTCTTACAATCAGCTTTTTTCCAATTCCCCTTTGTCAGTACACATTCTTCCTTAGTCTTCTTTTTCATTTTTAGTTGTTCACATTTAACCATTATAATTTTCTTTGGTTCTTCAAAGGTGAGTTAGTATAGTCCAATATATATACAATCTCTATGTAACATAGTTGTGTGCATTTTTTTGAGGATTTTGATGAAGCTTTTTCCAGTGCATTCTGGTTCAGATTCTTTTTTGTCTTTTTCTCTGATAGTTTATGGTGGTTATTGAAAGTTGACATGATGTTTTGTTCTTTTATTGTACTTTTTGTCCCTCGTCTCTCATTATTTTTGTATTGTTGGATCATTGATCATGAGGAAAATAAAAATCTTGATTTGACTTGTACTTTCATCAGGTCATTGTCTGGAAAAAATTATTTCAAGAAGTGTAAAGTTGTGATCTTTATAACATTGAATTGCTGATTTTATGTCAAAATTAGTCTAACAATGAAGATGGGTGTCTATTGTCTAGTTTTGATGTTGGTAGAATAAACTATAGGTTTGATTCTCTCTTTTTTTTTTCTATATTTTTTCAATTTATGTTGTCTTGTTTCTTTTAACTTCTTAGTTTATTCTCTACATCTATGGCTACCTACCACTGTGCTATCTTATAATTCCTTTTTTGTCTCTATTAAATGAGATGCATCTGCTAAGGTTTTTTATTTTTGATGATTTATGAGTTCTTAATATTTTCTAGATCAGTCCAGCAATCAACAAATTAATTATTCTTTGTTGTACCAGATCAGGACTTTCAAATTTAAGAAAATGTCATTTTATTACTACAATTTATTGATGTTTTTGCTAAATGTATATAGATTTTGAGGCCATCAAGAAGAATATTCTCAGTTTGTAACTAAAGTAGTGCTATGCCATGACTTTGTGGAAATTTGATTGGGGTTCTCAAGAATATTAGTAGCTGTGATATATTATGAATTTAATTATTTGCTACCTTCACATATTATTATATTATATGTGTTGTTTCAATTATATGTGTTGGTCACTAATTGCTATAAGAATACCTAATAACTTATGTGCGCCATTTATGAAGCAAAAAAGAACTGTTATGAGTAATATCATGAAATCGATGTGAGATTACATATAGCTAATCAGTAAGGACTATATAATCCTTGAAAACATTAAAAAGTAGATTTCTATAAAAGGTATACAGACAGAACACAAAGGCATGACTTGTTAATTGTGTTAGTTGTAAATAACATCTGTGTTTTTTTATATGTGTTGGTCACCAAGTGGCTTACATTAAGAATGGAACTAAACACAACTTATGCAGAACTAAATTAGGATTAAGAGTATGTTGTGCAGCTTTGTTGTTTATGTGTTTACTTTATTCTAATTTAATTTTTGTTTAATCAGCATGTAGATGTGATAATGTATTATTTGAAGAAAAAATCAAAGTACAGTGTAATGAAGCCAATTACATACCCCACTACTGATGCCTTCTTTGTTAAATGGATACGTTCAAATCAGCAACAATGGTTGAGCTTGAATGAAGACATAAGTTATATTGCTTCTAAACACCATGCTAGCCAGTACATTAAGGGTACAAAATGCCTGCCAATATTTCATGGGATTCTGTTGATAATATCATTATTTCTGTGAATGCTAGTGAGTCATTTCATTGGATATTGGTTATTTTTTGAATTAGACATAGGTGTCTATATGTTTATGATTCAATGATGGGAGGTGTTGTGCATTCAAAGAATGTTTTAGATCATGTTCGATCTCTTTCTACCATGATACCTATGTTTTTTATTTCCACTGATTTTTACGGGAAACCTTCAAATATTGAGTGGAATCGAGAAAAAGCATACATTGATAAATCCATTAATGAACCTTTGAAGTATGTCATTGTGAGGGATACACCCCAATAGGAACCTCAATCTAAGCATGTTACAATTAAATTATGTTTTTATTTATTTGTGGTAATATATATGTTGCATTATCAATGATTTTTCTGATTTTTAATTTACAGTGACTGTGGTATGTTTGTATGTGCCTTTGTTGAGTTTGATAGCCATGGCATATTTGATATCTCTACTAGACTATTTGGTGCTTCCAATCATCGACTTAGATATGGTGCATTACTATGGAATTATGTCAGACGAAATCAAAATGACAGAGCTGTAATACCCTGCACTTTTGGACTAAAGTTTGAACCATCTTTTCCTGGCATATAGACCTGTACCCAATGATTATTTGTTAATAAATATGTGATGATCAATCCTATAGTGTGTGAATACCTTTGAATATGAATTGAGTCCCTAAAAATCCCCTAACTTGACGACGAGTTGAAAACTCTTTGTAAGACCCCGTAAAAGTCTAAGTCAAATTCAGCTCCTTAAAGCTCTATAAAAGATCCAACACTTCGAAAATTTTAGCTAAGTGTTAAGGACTTAGTCTCATTTTAAGACTCTGAACTTCGAGGATTTATTTTATGATCTTTCCGACCTTTATTTTTTATTTTTAAGTTGATTCACGATGGGGCAAGACTATAGTATGTCTCGGGTAACTTTCAGAATATCTGGACAAGCGTAAGGGCATGTTTGGATTTCCAAAATAGTGAGGTCTCACGATGTCCCCACATCGCGAGGACTAGTCAACCTGAATAGGGGTCGCATCGCGATGGCCAGTCAACCTGAATAGGGGTCACAACGCGAGGCCTGGTCCAGTTCAGTCAAATTTTTATTATGGACTATGAGGGCATTTGGGTCATTTCCCCCACACTTATTTAGCCATAAACACGAAATTGAGCCCTCATTCACCCAAAATATACTCACTTCTCTCATAGTCTCTCAAGAACAAGCTATAGGTTTTTCACTTCAAGATTCAAAATCTCAAGAATTCTACCATTATTCTTCTCAAAATCAAGTAACAAAGGTATGTGGGTCCCTTCCACCCTTGGAGCTCAAGAAACCCTTTTCAAAATCATAAATGTTGATTTTCATCTTGTGGGTTTGATTTTTTACATGTTGATGTTGTTGTATGATTTCCAAGTTGGAATCTTTAATGTGTTTTCATGAAATTTTGTTAGCATGTGGGTTGAAATCTATGAAATTGATTGGATTAATGAGATCATGATGTATTGTTTTGATGTTCATGCCTAACCCTAATGTTATGCATCCTAGGTGTTTGTTAAGATGTCTAAGTGAATAGAAATTGTGCATTATGACTCATTTGTGATCTAAATAATGATCCCACGCCATATCCATGTGTTTAAGTTGACTCCCATGCTAAAGTTATGTCTTGTAATAGTTTGATGGAATGCTCATGAGACAACAATTGTGATATTGTTTTATGTTAGAATGCATTTCTCTTCATGTACAGGATTATGATTATCAAGTGCTTCATGAAATCCCTCAATGATTGTATTATGAATTGTTGACAATGGTCATGTGTTCAAAAAGTGTCATGTCCTATTTATTTTCATGCTATCGAGTCCTGGGGTATTAATACCCAATAATTTAGTTGTGTGCCTTGAGCCAATGTCAGTTTCATGATAATCTCAGTCATGCCATGATCAGTAGTACTCTCAGTCAGTTTCAAAACTTAGTAGCAACTTAATCAATTACAGAACTTAGGAAAACTCAGTAATCTCATGAACTCAGTCAGTTAACAGAATTCACTAATATTCTTTCAGTCCACAAAATTTAGTGAACTCAATTCAATATAATTAGTTTAGTTTCTATATAGTTGGGAGTAGTATTCAGCACCGAGTGAACCCAAGGATGAGGGCACACACTGACAGCAGAGGGTGTGACCCTTAGAAGCAATCCTTGTATTCCGAAACTATGTCGCCAGCATAGGTTGAGATATCAACACTGACATTTAAAGGTTAATGAGCTGGCTTAATACTGTCAGATGAAGGTCCCACCATTCTCCTTTGGGGCACTGCCAGATGAGGGTCACTCACAACTTGTCCTTACCAGTGGCACGGTATTGACACCCTTCCAATTATGGTTACAGATTGGACCTCAACTCAGCTATAATATCTTATTTGGGTTATGTCGGTTAGATGAATACCTCCCAAAGTCTCAGTAATAGAACTCAGATAGTTCTATAGAATTCAGGACTATCAGATACAGTTACTCAGCTCAGTACAGAACTCGGCTAGTTCCACCAGAATAAGGACTATCAGATATAGTCACTCAGTTATCAGTTACTTTAGATATCATTAATTCATGTTATCAATAAACTCAGTATTCAGAATCCTCATGATTTCAGTTATAGTTATGTATTCATGCATATAATCTCACGCAATCACGTTCATGTTATTCATTCAGTTATAGTTCATGCATATGAACCCTTGCATTTAGCCTTACCCCACTTTGTTGTGGTGTTTTATACCATAGGTTCAGAAGTATGAGCTCCAAATCATACTTAGCAGTTCAGATCTAGTCAGCAGCAGTAGACTTAGCAGTGAGTCCCCATCATTCGAGGATGTTATTATTTCATTATTTCATTAGACTCATTTTTAAGTAGATGGAGTTAGTTGGGGGATTGTCCCTTCAACTCCACAGTTCAAACATTTAGAAGCTTCCAGACTATAGTTTTTTCAGACTAGATATTCAGATATTTATTTTGGTTTTGGTATTGTTATATCATTTATCATATTATGTTGCAGTTTTGAACCTTATGGAATTTCAGTCCATTATTCCACATATTCAGTATTATTATACAGTTATTGCAGTAGGTACCAGTCATGGGTTAGCTAGTGGTTATTTGGGGTTGTTAGCACCATGTAGTGTTCGGGGTTCAGAATTCGAGTTGTTACACTCTTCTATCAATTAAGTTTTGATGAATGTCTCAACTTGGTTCAACTTCCATCGACCATATTATATATAACGTGTTAAAGGTCCTACTATAGATCAAAATAAATTCCTTGGAATCTTCTTTCCAACGACACCGCCCGTTTGTCAATTTGAGTCCGAAGTCAAAAGTTATGAGTGTTAGAATGAGACATCGTACATACTAGACATCGTACATACTATGTGATGGGGCATGCAACGCCCACTTAAGTCAATGCCATGGGTTGTGCGTCAACCAGCTTAGCTTGTGCTATGGGTTGTGCATCGCCCACCTTGGAAAGAACAGCGTAAAAGCTCCATTTTAGTGTTATTTGAAAGTAATACGGTCCTTTCACATCCCATAATAGTCCCTAAACATCTATAGATAAATTTCAACCCTAATGTACATTATTTCCTCCTCAAAACCCCTAATTCATCTTCTAAAACACAAAAGGAGAAAAACTAACTATGGTTTACACATTCAAGCTTAAAGGTTCAATCTTTCGTGAACTCTTCATCAATTAAGGTACGTGGGGGTTTCCTAAACTACATGAGCATAGTGAAATCATTTTGAGAATGTTTAAATGTTGAGAAATCATGATTTTGCAATGGGTTTTGAATTTATATTTACAATTGTGCATTATGAAATCCTTTTTATGATAATGTTTTAGTCTAGAGGCCTTTCCCTAAATTAGATTTGTACTCGCATATAAGTATGTATGCATTTTTGAGTTCTAATGTTGAATTGAGAGCATGAACAATTAAAATTCCTCTCTTATTGTAAAGCTTCTTGTTTTCATATGTTATGAATTATTCAATTGCATATTGAGAAGCACGATTCAAATATCTTTACTATTGTTTAAGTCTTGATTTTTGGATATGAACTACAGAAAGGATAATTCTTGTTAATATAAATGAAAAATGGTGATTCAAAGAGATTGCATGGTTTGTTACAAAATACTTGACCACCACATGTTTGTTGAAATGTTGAAAACAGAAAATCCCTGCATAGTTTGAAATATGTTTTAAAAATAAGAACTCTCTTGCATTGTTAAAAGTTTTTGGTGGTCAACTGAATTGATTCGATTGAAGTAACTAATGCATATTATTATATGGCTTAGATATACAACTTTTAAGTCTTGGTATGACGATACCAAAATAAATGAATGCCATAACAGACTTAGAATAAAATAGAAGTCAGATTTCAATTAGATTTTCAAACTTTGATTTTTGAAATATGCATATTTATAAAAGGTTAAAAATGGGCTTAAGAGATGTTAGGTGGTTACCCGAAAAAGGCACAAGTTCAGAAAACTTATTGCCTGAAATCGTGTTTTGCCGATATGGGTTATTATGTCCCCCAGAGGGATTATACGCTGGCCTAGTGCCCTATAGCGCATCAGACTCAGACACTCCAACCCTTGCGGCAAACTTGGGTTAGGGTCTTACCCGCCGAGTCAATGGAGGATTCGATATAGCCCGTGGAATATCAAACTTTTAGGGTGTACCACCTAGCTCAGAAGTAAGACAAAGAGTGAGTCGTGGTTTCAAAGTCTTTGAAGTGTGCCCATGTATTTTCATATATTATATGTAAAATATTTTATGAATTGCTTTCACTTATTTATATATAAATATATTATTTTGGATTGTTCTGCGTACCAGTACATCTGTAATGACCCTCTATATTTTTGGATCTTAGGCTAAGTCCTGGGGGGCCGCTAAGTCGTAGATTAATTGATCAAAGATTTGTAGTTGGTGAGCCCCCCTTATTCCGAAAGTCCTAGTGTATAAGTCATTGTTATTTTATTTTGATTCAGTTAGTAGAGATTTCACAGACTAATGTTAGATGTTTTTGATCTTTATGAACTCATTTCAGTATTGAGTAGTTTGAAATAAAAGTTGACCATGATTCCATTTTGTTATGAATTTTTGCATTTTCTCTTAGTATATGAATGGATTCTATGATTGCAAGTTAGTAGGGGCACTTGGACCTTCATGGTTTAGGATGTCCATCACGGTCAAGGCCTTAGTTCGGGTCATGAAAAACTTGGCATCATAGCACGGTTCATGGTCCCTGGGTGTTTATGAAATTATGTCTAGTAGAGTCTTTCTTATGGAGGATGCGAATTAGGGCAGAAGGCTAAGGCCAGTTTGGGTCGCTAGTGTAGGGAATTACTTGGTGAGGGTATTATTCTTGTTATGATACCTTGTTCCATGTTTTATTTCGAATCTGTTTGCTTTTCTCTGTTTTTATTACTTATGGGTGTCGCATTTATGTTATGACATCTTGTTCTATGCTTTACTATGTATTTGTGTAGTATCTCGTGTCTCGAGTCGGGGGTCTATCGAAAATAGTCTTTCTACTTCTTTAGAGGTAGAGGTATGGACTGCGTACATCTTAACCCCCCCCCCAGACCCCATTATGTGGGAATACACTGGGTTTGTTATTGTTGTAGAGTTTTTCTTATGGGTGTGTTGCACACCACACTTATAATCAAAAGGTTGCCGGGTATTTGGGAGTTGTTTCTTATTCTTTCATGCTCTAGTTCGTGCTATAGCGTCATCCATAAGAAAGTTATCCAAATTTCTTCCTTGTTCTAATTTCATGGGCCATGCCTCATTGTCGAGGCAATACAAGTTTAAAAGTATAGCTCCCCTAGTGATGTGGTTCTCTCTGATTAAGTTATCCATAAAGTTACAAGGTAGCACAAGGACTTGAGAGGATTCCATTAGTGCTTCCAGGTGTATTGATTGGAGTGTATACCTTTATCTTAATGAAATCGTGCTTTTCAGCCTGAGGTCCGAAATGTATTCAGTCCCCTTTCAAAATTCATGTTGCAAATGTCATGCATAAGGGTAATGATGTGAAGTAGAATGCTGGAATTATATTTCCACCCGAGTAGTAGTATATGTTAAAGTGTCAGGACCCATTGGTAGTGAGATGGTCCAGAGGTTGGTGACATGAAGTCACAAGGTTAGCAGTCAGAGTGAGGGTGACTTTTGTATAAATAAATAGTTTTAGTTGTATAACCGTGGATTGAGGAGTGGATTTCCATTTTATAGTAATAGACTAGTGTGGTAGCAATAATTGTGGATTGTGTGGTAGTCTGTGAAGGAAGTGGATCAGTATGATTATTAATTATTCAAAATAGGGAAAGATCTCAGAATGGATATTTATGGTGGTTGTATAAATTATTTATAGGTTTGAATGGAGAGGGGTAGATTAGTTAATAAGTTATGGGTAGAGACTTATTGGTGTAAGTGAATTTGAAGGTAGTCTAAAAGTATGCTTGGGTAAGTAAGTATGATGTGAGAGATTATAATACGTTGATAAGATTGAAATGGGTTATATTATAAGATTAAGATATCGACTACATTTATTATGTGCTTTTACCCCCTTTGATTATTTTTTTCTCTAGTAGTTGTAAATTTGTACGACGTGTGAGAAGGTATGTAGTAGATTTAGAGGTGTTTTAGTAACATTGTGGAGAGGATGAACTTATGGGTCATAGTTAAGTAAAGTAATAGACTTAGGTTGATATTTCTATTTGATGGGATAGTATAATATGCGGTATGTTTCATCGGTGTTACATGATTGGTGTTAGGCAATAGGCTTGAACTTTAGATGTGGAATGTGGTGGTAAAAATAGTAGCTTAAGATTAATGATGTATGTCTTGTGGGAATGAATTAGTAGGCTTGATGTGATTTGTGATAGAGCCTAGGTTGATAATTTATGAAAAGTTTAAGTGGTAATGGTGAGATAATTATGCACATGAGGACTAGTATAAAAAAATGACTGATTGTGGTTGAGTCATTAAGTGGATAAGTGCATAAGTAGAAAAGATTAAGTTGAACCCCGAGGTAGCGTGTTGTTAGATAAGGCGTGATGTGTATGAGTGTCACATGTACCTAGGTTTCATTCTCGAATTTTATAGTATGGAGAAGTCTGGGGAGTTGTGTATAGCATTATCTAGAGTTGAATTGAGGAAATATAGGTACACAATATGTGCCTTTGGTATATTTTTACAAATTTTATTATGTTGTAAGTTATGTGATTAGCGGTCTAATGTTAGAATGTTAAGTAATGGGAAGTGTATTTTTCTGTGATAAGGAGTGAGGATGTGTATGCTCATGAGACTGTGAGTTGTAGGTTGATGGCTATAGAGGATAGGGAAAAATTAAGAGTAGCATTCTTGGAAAGCAATGCCTTTAGAGTATAGTTAAAAAGGGGAAGTTTAGTGTTTATGTGTATGGTGATACCCCATTATGTTGAGTGTTGTGCTTGTAGATTTAATGAGAAGATATGTCCTCAAGTCTAGTAGTGTGACTTTGATCTAAGGAGGAGATGATGGATTAAGGTAGTTCTCGAATTTTCTTGTGTTGTCAAGTTTCAAGTAAGAATAATGATAAAACAATTCCTATCCAAGCAAGGTCCCCCTACTTTGATTTGAATGTACATCTACCAACGTCTTGTGTAATCAAGTCTTACCTATGTCTACGGTTTGAGATCTCTATGTAACTCATGTCATGTTCTGACCTCCAAATTAGACGCAATAATGTCCCTCAGTGATCCAATATTCTAAGTTTCCAAACTCTATGTTATGTTGCTCATGATCCATTAAAAAATCCATGTCTCACATAATGCTTGGTTCCAAGAAACTATGTGTAACACCCCGTAAATTTTTCCGTACACTAATCGCGATTATATGGAGTCCTAAAGGCTTGCGTATGGGTTAAATTAAGTTTATGGTGTTCGGAAGTATCCCGTCAATAGTTGTATGTGTAGGTATTGGAATAAGCTTTCCAACGATATAAAGATTGCCCAAAACAGAGGAGTATTTCATATAAGCGAGCATATTCGAAATTTCAAAACGGTGGCCGGGAAGCCTGTGAACAGTAAATCTGCAGGAAAATTACTGCAGCTAGGCAATTATTTTTTTGGACCAACTTTAGATGATCATAACTCCTTGTACAAAAAGAACTGTGTGAGCTGCTATATATCGACGAAAATCTCCGAGAGTCTTCTTTCCGATGAAATTGGTTTCATCCAAATCCAATGTCTGAGTAAGGAGTTATACCCGTTTTACTATAGCCTATCAAAAAAAAATAGAATTGTGGGACAGATTTTTGGGTCAACTTTAAACGACCATAACTTCTTGTACAGGAAGAACTGGGTGGTATACTTTATATGAAAATGAAATCCCTTTGAATTATCTTTCCAATTCAATTGTTTTCACCCAAATCCGATATCGGAGCAAAGAGTTATGATCGATTTACTTCAGCCTGTCAAAACTGTCCACTGGGGACAGATTCGGATTTATTTAAATTTTTAGGGCAAAATGGTCATTTTCTATTACCTCTTGGACGAAAATGGGTCTTTATAAACCTACACTTAGCCTCATAAATATCATATATCATCCAATTATTAAGAGAAGGTGAAACCCTAGCCTAATTTCAACTTCAAATATTTTGTGATTCAACCGTACAAAATTTAAATTGGTTCCGTAGTTGTGTTCACCATCTCGAAAGCTTCGAGAAGCACCCCATGGTTATGTAAGGAGGATTCTAAATGCAATAGTTCATTGTTAAGGTATGAATATTGTTTATTCTTGATTCTTATCCATGAATAAGTATTGATAAAGGATTATGAGTATTGTCTTGATGTTGGAAGATAACCAGAAACATAGTTATGAATTGTTTTGTATAAATTGTTAGTAGTAAATTATGGAAGTTGTTGTATTGGATTATGGAGGATGAATTATGGTGATATATCATTATATTAGTGGTTATGTATGCCTAGTGATCATGTTGGTATTGGATGGTGATTAAGAAGGGAAATAAAGGCTAAGAGTTATGTTGAGGGATATTTCATGAAAATGCATGATATGTGAATGTAATAAGAGTATAAGAGGATGTATGTAGCACTCTTATTGATGAGTTAAAGGATTACTTCCTAGACATTATTTGGTGAAGTTAATACCTAAATGGTAAGGTTTGGTTGCTAATACTAGTTTGCCACAAATGACTTATTGTAGATAAGTGTTCGAAGAGTACGGAAAGTCAAGTTGGACTTGTATTGAAGTGGTTATATCAAGGTATGTAAGACATACTCTATCTAATCTTTGGCATGAATAATGACCCATGGCACTCTCAAGTAAGCTTCCAACATTGTCCTACGACACATGACACATAATAACATCATATGATCTTCGACACTACCAATTGAACTTGTTTTCACTTTTAAGATGTCCGGCTAGTCAAAAAAAATGTCCATATACTATTGTTGACTCCGAAATGGTTTAATGAGGTATCCATGATTCTCTACTTCATTTTCATGATATTGATTACCTATTTACATGTTTTTCCTATTGAGGTATCATGGTTTCAAGTTCCATAAGGTGTGAGCACAAAGTAACCAATCTCATAGATTAATTGAATTAAGAAATGGAATGTCTGTATTTTAAATTGATGATATGATGTATTGTATTAGTACCACTGATCAGTTGGCCATTGTATTATAAAGTTTATGTATATATGCTATTCCAGGGGTGGTCCCTGATGTATTGTATTAGTACCACTGATCAGTTGGCCATTGTATGACATATGTTATGTATTGATAAGGATTACGGGAAGTAATGATATGAAAGTAATGTGCAGGTATCCCATCAGCTCTTTTAAGTGTGGTCTACTCATACTGTTTATTCACTGGTATCTGGGTTCTGTTGATCTTTTGTATCTCATCTTGATACTCACTGCCTTACATACTCAGTACATATTTCCATACTGACGTCCCTCACGGGGGACCCGTATTCATGCCTGCAGGAACAGGTACTTCAGGTCGTACACCTCCGCAGTAAGAGCCAGGACATTCTGTTGTTAGTGGTGAGCTCCAGTTGTTTCGGGGCATCCCAAGTCGTGTCTATATGTATTTTTGGTATTTGTATAAAAGTCTTTTGTGGGCGGGAGTTTGTCCCGACCCTAACTCAGTTGTGTATCTATGTAGAGGCTTTTGTAGACATATTGTACAGCCATAGGAGTGTTTGGTTGATGGACGTGATGGCTCTGACGGCCAATTACTGTTTATATATATATTTATGCGTGTCTGCTGGGCTGATACAGGTACTGTTTTCTTCTATTTACAATGAAGTGCTGCCCAAATTTTTAATTTTCATAAGTAATGTAAATGTGAAAGTATAGGTTATGAACGGGTTCTCCCGGGCCTCCTCGGCTACAGGTGTCAGTCCGCTCCAATGGGATTTGGGGTATGACACTATGTTTTCTATATGTTACCGAGCCATTTGATGTCGGGATTAGCCAAAGTGATAAAGTTTATGCTAACTCATGGAGAATTTCAGTTCTTTACATGAGGAGCAATCGCTTCAAGTGTCAATCCTTGTCTTAGTTGTTAACTACATAAATTCCAGCTTTATACTATATAGCTCATAATATGTGCACCCATGTTTCTCACTATAGTCTGTCCAAGGAAATCATGTAGTGTTGTATTTTTGTTGAACGACACTTTACTTATGATCCAGACACTTGATATATGAAGCACTTGGTGTCTATTCTATCATATCTTCATTTCATATCCCTCCTTAAGTAGTGTAATAAGTATAATTTATGGTCCAATAGTGTTACTTTCATTCATGACGTTTATGCTCAGGTCCCTCAATGACCCTCTGTATGTTAGTATGATGGTGGTTGTGGAAGCGTGATGATGTTTTAGGTAGGGGAGTAAATGTTCTTTAAGGTGAAATTTTTTGGATATGCTTTCTTGAACTAAGGTTATAGGAGAAGAGGAAAGAAGGAGATGAAATTTTGTTGTGTGAAATAGCTAAGAGTGTGAAATAGCTAAGAAGGACAAATATGGCAAAAATATTTGTGAGAGTGATTGAAATTGTTGGTCTTAGTGGGGAGATCCATGTAGTGGGTGTAGTTATGATTAGGCTTGAATGTTATGATTGCTGAAAACACAAACCTATGTGTTGTGTGGTTAGTACTCTCTAAATTAAAACCCGAGGGTGTTTGATGGTAGTGATAAGGTGAAGAAATATTCTTAAAGGGATGTAAAGTACAGGGTCCTGTAGGTCCTGTAGCTTAAGTTAGCACCTTTTAACTCCGAGTTAGGCTTCAACATAGAAGTACTAAGTAGTGGGACTCAAATTCTTTTGGCTAGATGTGTGATTGGAGAATTGTAAGTTGGAGAGTGTGAAGTATGCTATTTATTGTTTGGGGTGTAGACTATTAGTGCCTCTAAGTTTAAGTGTATTCATGGTACCTTGTAAGGTAGAGAATAACTCTAATCCTATCTTCCGCGAAATCCTATTTCATGATTAGTATCAATGTAAATCAAGACTATGATCACCAAATAGACTCATACCTTAGGTTGTGATGATAATGAGTCATGGAACTGATGTCCAAGATCATCCCTATGTAAAGTTTCATTACCACATATTTCGTGCTTACACGTTTTCCTAGGGGTTATCATGAAGCTCATTTGATGCCTTCACATATTTTATTGAGGAAAAATGTTCAATGCGATGTTACATTCATTATTCTACACTTTTAGAGTTTCAAAAAGTCCCTACCCATCATTCGGGGATGAATGATCCCAAGGGGGAGATAATGTAACACCCCGCATTTTTGGGCTAAATTTTGCACCATCTTTTCCAGGCGTATAGACCTGAACCTAATGATTCTTTGTTAATAAATGTGTGATGATCAATCCTATAGTGTGTTAATACCTCTAATTATGAATTTAGGTCACAAAATTTCCTAACTTAAAGACGAGTTGAAAACTCTTCTATCGATTAAGTTTTGATGAATGTCTCAACTTGAGTCAAATTCCATCGACCATAACGTCTTGTATATAACATGTTAGAGGGCCTACTATATATAAAAAATAAATCCCTTTGAATCTTCTTTTCAACGCCACCGACCGTTCTTCAATCGGAGTCCGGAGTCAAAAGTTATGAGTGTTTGAATGAGACACTGTCTAGACTATGTGATAGGGCATGCGACGCCCACTTAAGGCTATGCCATGGGATGTGCGTTTCCCAGCTTGGCTTGTGCTATGGGTTGTGCGTCGCCCATCTTGGGAAGAACAGTGTAAAAGCTCTGTTTTAGTGTTATTTAAGGGTAATACGGTCCTTTCATGTCCCATAATAGTCCCTAAACATCTATAGACGAATTTCAACCCTAATGTACATTATTTCCTCCTCAAAAACCCCTAATTCATCTTCTAAAATACAAGAGGAGAAAAAACAATTAGGGTTTACACATTCAAGCTTAAAGGTTCAATCTTTCCCAAATTCTTCATCAATGAAGGTACGTGGAATTTTCCTAAACTACATGGGCATGGTGAAATCATTTTGATAATGTTTAAATGTTGAGAAATCATGAATTTGCAATGGGTTTTGAATTTACATTTACAATTGTACATTGTGAAATCCTTTTTATGATAATATTTTGGTCTTGAGGCCTTCCCCTAAATTAGATTTGTACTCGTATAGAAGTATGTATGCATTTTTGAGTTCTAATGTTGAATTGAGTGCATGAACAATTAAATATCTCTCTTGTTGTAAAGCCTCTTGTTTTCATATGTTATGAATTATTCAATTGCATATTGAGAAGCACGATTCAAATGTCTTGACTATTACTTAAGCCTTGATTTTTGGATATGAACTGAAGAGAGGGTGATTTTTGTTAATATAAATGAAAAGTGTTGATTCAAAGAGATTGCATGGTTTGTTACAAAATACTTGACCACCACATGTTTGTTGAAAAGAGGAAATCCCTGCATAGTTTGAAATATGTTTTGAAAATAAAAACTCTCTTGCATTGTTAAATATTTTTGGTGGTCAACTAAATCGATTAGATTGAAGGAACTAATGACATACGACTTGCAAGTCTTGGTATGACGATACCAAAACAGATGAATGCCATAACAGACTTAGAACAGAATAGAAGTCAGATTTCAATTAGATTTTCAGACTATGAGTTTTGAAAGATGCATGTTCAGAAAAAGTTAAAAATGGGCTTAAGAGATGTTAGGTGGTTACCGAAGAAGGCACGAGTTCAGAAAACTCATTGCCTGAAACTGTGTTTTACCGATACGGGTTATTATGTCCCCCAGAGGGTTTATACGCTGGCCTAGTGCCCCGTAGCATATCAGACTCAGACACTCCAACCCTTGCGGCAAACTTGGGGTGGGGGCTTACCCGCCGAGTCAATGGAGGACTTCATATAGCCCGTGGAATATCAGACTTGTAGGGTGTACCACCAGACAAAGAGTGAGTCGTGGTTTCAAACAAAATATTTCAAAGTCTTTGAAGTGTACCCATGTATTTGCATATATTATATGTAAAATGTTTTATGAATTGCTCTCACTTATGTTATATATAAATACATTATTTTGGATTGCTCTGCGTACCAGTACATCTGTAATGACCCCCTATATTTCAGGATCTTAGGCTCAGACTCGGGAACCCGCTAAGATATAGATTGATTGGTCAGAGATTTGTAGTTGGTAAGCCTCTCTTATTCTGGAAGGCCTAATGTATAAGTCATTGTTATTTTATTTTGATTCATGGTCCAACTGGGGGCCTTGTCCCAGACTTCAAACAAAGGTTATTTTCAGTTAATAGAGATTTCGCAGACTAGTGGTAGATGTTTTTTATCTTTATGAACTCATTTCAGTATTGAGTAGTTTGAAATAAAAGTTAACCATGATTCCGTTTTGTTATGTATTTCCTCATTTCCTCTTAGTATATGAATGGTGTCTATGATTGCAAGTTAGAAGGGGCGCTCGGACCTTCATGGTTTGGGATGTCCATCAAGGTTAGAGCCTCGGTTCGGGTCATGACAGGAGCAATCAGTGAAAGTAAGGCAACTGAAAATGTTACTAGCAAGCATGGTGGTTTCAAAAGATCTAGGGAAGCATTTTTGAAGGTTCAAGAACATGATAATACTAGTCACAAAACAAGATTGTAGTAGACGTTCTTGTTTAGTTCTTGTGTTTTTGACGGATGTTTTGTTATTTGAAAGTAGTAGGTTCTTTTCTAATAGTTTCAAGAATACCCAGAATTTTCGTTATTACTCTATATTATTTTTGGTTCCGTTTGGTTGAATATTATTAATGTGATGAAGTAAAAGCAACAGCATTTTTAATTGGGGAAGTTCTTGTGCTTGTATTAGTTCTTATAGATTATATCATTTTCAACCCGATTTGATACTGTCATTTGTTGCATTCTGCTGTTATACATGGTATTTTTTGGTCTTATTCGAGAATTCAATAGAAAAAAGTTGTTCATTAAGTATTGTTTGTTATTGATATTACATTCACTAGTGATTCTAAATCTGAACCGACATTTCGATTCCTGCTTACCAAGTTGCAACTACTTCACATGACTATGCATTTTTGGAGTAGGTTGTTATTTTTTGATTTGCAACATTTTGATTCCTGCATACCAATATTTCGTACTATCAGCTAGTTGATTTGAACTTCTTAAGTATCTATGTTTTACACTCAATGTCTTTTTAATGATTTCATATGATACTTCATTAGGTACATTCAAGGTTCAACTCCAAAATGGTTTTAAACACATATGACACCATTATAATCCAACATAATATATTATAAAGATAATACACCATTATAGGCAAACATAATATATGATAAAGATATTTTATACAATATTTTCTGTCATAATCAGTGAAAAAGAAATTCACTAACTCTCAAGAATTTGATTATTTAAAACCAATAAAAATAAATATTCATAAACACAAATTACTTAAAATAGCACAAATCTTAACACTAAAATTTATTGATCATAAACATTTTTAAAAAAAAATATTAACATCAAAATAAAGTAAGAAACACAGATTCGCTCATAAGCAGGTGGTGCATATTTGTGGAAAGTCTTTTTATTGTGCCCCTCACGATGACAGCTACTACATGTAACCTTTGAGCGTTTACACTTGTCTTCATTTGGTGTTTTACATCTTTCATAACATGATCTTCTATAAGGTCATTTTGAATCAGGTGGCAATACAACTTCATCCAACACTTCACGTGATATTTTTCATGTACTTTCACAAGGAAGAGGTTCAACTGGTATGACATAAGCATCTCTAAAATTTTTGTTGTTGTAGTAAGGTGAGAAATAGTTCTCGCCATGTTGGTTTCTATATGTAATAGCAGTCATAGCATGAGAGCATGGTATTTCGTCCAATTGAAATTCTCGTTAGCTGTGTTTTCTGCTTCGCAAACAAACAATGAATATTTTTGATCTATTACTTACAGTATGCAGGAATTCATTTGATGTTTTTACTTGCATTCAGAAGAAACTTTAAGACACAAACCAATTAACATAAAATTTAAATCATGTATAAAGTAATGGATAAAGGACTTACTATCATTTTCTGAGAAAGAAAAATATTATTTGTCAAAATATCATTATATTTGATTGTCAACTCTGTTAACGTGTTTTTTGCCTCCTCATGTTGTTTTGCATTCCACGATTTAACCATTAACTTCATAAAATTCATCGTTGAAACCACGGGTAATCTTCTAGCTATTCTGTTGGTGTTGTTAATGGATTCCTCTATGTTTGATGTCATCATCCAAGTCCGTTTGCAGTAGAATGAACCTTTGCCCATTTGTGATGGCTAATTTATAATGAATACCCTCTAACTCTCTTATCTATTTGGTCCACCCTTTCCATTAACTCTTCAAATTATTGTAGAGTGTATGCCTTTGCCACTGCAAAAAAAAAGTTTATGCAATTCTTCAAGATTCTTACGAAAGTTTACCTTTATGTTGCACCACAAATGCCAAATGCAAGCATGATGTGATAGATTGGAATATACTGTTGATGTTGCCTTCCAAATGCTCTCGTTTCTATCGGACATTATACATATACCTTCCCTTTCACCAAATGTAATCTTAAATTTATCAAAAAATCAAATCCAAGATGCAATATTTTCTAAATCAACCACAACATAAGCAAGGGGTAGTATATGACCTACATTCATGGCATACTTCATATAATATACTAGTTGATTACTTTTTAACATAACAAACAAAATACATACATAAGACATACCAATATTATACAACGCACTATAATACTAATATGATTTCCTTTAAAAAAAATATTAAAAAAGTAAGCATTACCTCCTGGATCCAACGTACTCGCAGTTAGTATAGTTCCACCGTAAACTGCTTTTAGAGCTGCCCCATCAACTACAACAATTGGCCTGCAATATTCTCATCCCTGAATGAAAGCGTCCAATGCAACAAAAGCATACAAGAATCTATTTTCTTTAGTTTTCTCCCAACTGACAACAGATCCAAGATAATGTTTTTCCAACATATATAAATAACCTGGTATCTTTTGATATGACTGGGTGAGATCGTCGCGCAAAATATTAACTGTTTTGGTTTTTGCACGCCATGCCTGATGATAATTTAGTAAAATCCCATGCTCCCTCATCATGTTAGAAACAATATCGTTAGGAGTGTATATTCTTTTGGTGTCCACATAATTACCTAAAATCGGTCCAGCTACCACTTTTGTCATCCCTTGACGCCTTGCATAGACTTGATCTTTTATTGAGTATGTATGAATGTCACAATACTTTAGTATCTTAAAAATCTTTAATTTGTTAATTCTGGAAGAACGAAGAAACCAAATATAGTTATCCACCACACAAACCAAATAGTAGCTATTTAGATTAAAAAAATATTTTCTATTTAATACACAAAAAACAGATATCCGATTTACATTCAACTATTATATCCAATTTAATACATAAAAAAAAAATCAGGTCGTTACCTTCTTGCGCTTGACCTTTCAGTTCGATACGAGAACTGCTTCACAAATGCATGCAACTCCATAATATTAGCCAATATTTGTTCATCCTTATAAGTCTATTCTATAGTTATGTTGATATTTGTTACATCACAAATTATATCCACACATTCTTCTTCAACTTCTTCAAATTCTGGACTTAACCCAATCAAACGAACACAATCTTTTGAAAATAGTTTTCTCCGTTCTGAATTTTTTTCGTTGCAATTATGTTGTCCAACACAAACAATTGCTCCTTCAGTTTGGTGAATTAGATCGTCCAATATATCCATAGTTGTAACGTACAATGAATATTTTAAGAAAAAATCAGCAACTATTTTCTTCTGTTCCAGATAGACCTTCACACTTTTGTCATTGTGTATGACCGTAGTTGGGCATCTATCACTTATTAAGTATCTTATTTCAAGTTTATTTGAAGTTGTGTCTATCATCAGCTATGTTGTGATTGCTTCTTCTAATCCTTTGTAATTTGTAGTTGCTTCATACACAATTCCATCAATACCAAAGTCCCTCGATATTTCTGTTTAAACAACAATTTTACTTTTCATGGAATTGATAAACATACACAAACTCAAATCATCATTATATTATACAAAATTCAACAATGTAACAATAGAGAATTGAAGAAACACAAAAAAAAATTCTTTAAATTCGTTTTGAATGCAAAATATCCATTTTCATAAAAAATGTAACATACCTGACGAATTTCATCTCCCTCCATGGTGTATCATGATTGAATACAAATTATCAGAATTCATATTTGTTATCAAAATAAATACTTATTTTTGCTTTTCTTTCAAATAATAATCCTCAGCAATTTGTTAGAAGAAGCCAAAATTATGTTTCAAAGTTTACTGTCATAATTTAATTGTGTACAAAGAGGGAGGAAGATAGTGTATGAGATGGAAAATTTTAATGCAAGCATTAAAATAGGAGAAAATATAAACGGTTAGAGGGATTTGGGGATGGATTAATATTAGTAATTAAGGTTAACTATTTTTAAGGAAAGAAAATTGTATATTAGTTGTATTAAATCTTTATTTTCCTTTTCAGTAAATACTTTTTGGTATTTAAAAAAAAAACAAAAAAAATCTTTTTAACTACTTTTTTTTAAATAAAAGTTGCTATAACTTATAAACTTAAAAGTTTTGCTATAATTTGTAATAACCAATCTAATAAGTTTATATAGTTAATTTTTCCTTAAATAAATGTAGGGATAAGGACATGGGATAGTCATTTAAAAAAAAAATGGCCCATAATTGAAAAGGTGGACATGCTGTAGCCAGTCAGCTAAAGTAATTCCCATTTTTAGTCATTTGGCCCAATTGGGCACATGCAGTCTCTATACTCAATTGATATACTTTTATACCACATTGATACACTTTTATACTATATTGATACACTTTTTAAAAATGAGAAAGAAAATTCTATGCAAGCACATGCAGTCCTTATACCCAATTGATACTCTTTTATACCACATTAATAAACTTTTATACTACATTGATACACTTGCAGTGTCCATATACTCAATTGATATTCCCTTATACTAGATTGATACATTTTTAGAATGCATGTAGAAACTATATAGAGTCGTATAAAATATGTATCTAAATAATAATTGTAGTTAAAAATTGTATAGAATGTGTATAGAGATGCTATAATTATTATATAGAATATGTATATGTATAGAAACTGTATAATTATTATATATAAATATGATAGACGGACTCGTAATATTTTCTCAAAGTCACGAAGTTGGAGTACTTTAATTGAAATTTAATTGTCAGCAAGTTGAGTACTGAAAAGTCAAAATCTTGGATGAGAGTGGAAAGAATTGTCAGTTTCCTCTCACTTTCCCAAAGCAAATAAAGAATGGAAAAAAAAAAGCCGAAAAGATATGGGCCCATTAAAAATGAAAAGTCGGTCTAGTACATAAAACGAAAAGGGCCGAATTGTGATGTAGAATTGAGAGGAATATGTGCGCCCATCCCTTAATGGCTATTTACTGAATTTTTAAATTTAGGTGCTAGTTTTGTGAAATTATTTTAGTTTTAGGTATTATTTTTATCCTTTCCCCGTAAATGTATTCATAGGCCCAAATGTAAAAATGAAAGTAACCCAACTAAACTAACAAACAGCAAAATGTATATATACAATGTAGACAAAGCAATCATACAATATATCATATCACGTAACACCAACACTACAATGACTTGGTAATTGTTTATACCTAATAATCAATATTCATACAGCTGATAACATAAACGGAGTAGGGTAGGGTTATTTTAAAAAAAAAAAAAATGCTAAACGGTCAAGTCAGGTCAAAATCTTAATTGATCAAAAAGTGCTCCGGCTTCGAACTATTTAGGTCCAATTTGTGTCCCATGATATGAAAAAATAGATCATAGTTCTAAGCAAATTTGACCTCCCTCACCATAAAGTGGAAGCCCCAAGTACCAATCAATAGTTATAGTGGAACCACAACTATACATCATTAATTTTGGTGTATGATAATTCATTGATTTTTTTTTTCAACTAGTTGAACATTTTTTTACCTAAATTTAGGGCGGATTATATTTTTTTTCATTAACAACTCAACTTACATATATTTATGTAAAGCTATTTTTAAAAATTCTAAGCAAATTTAACAACCAATTCATCCCTCCAGTAGTTGGTATATAGACAAAAATGAGAGTCCGCACATAATTCTACTTTTTTCTTAGTTGGTCATCTTACTAAAAATAAATATTCTAAATTAATTTATCACTTACTAAATCAAGATAGAATTAATTAAAAAATTTCCATGTTGCTCCTACAATTAATATATTCTTTTACAAGTTTGAACAAATTATCTTTATGTTCATTAATATGGATAAATTAAAGAGTATACATTAGAATTGATCATTCCATTAATAATTTCTTAAACACCATGCAAAATGAAACATGCTCTACTAATATGGAATGGATGGAGTACCAAAAAAGTGAAAAATTGAAATGGCCACCAAAGAATGAAAAGAAGAAAGGGACCGAATAATTTTGAGGATGTTTGAACATCGACGTGAATCGAACACGCAACCTTCTCATCTGGAGTCAGACGCGCTACCATTGCGCCACGAATCCCTATTGCCTCGGAACGGTAATTAGCTTTATATATTATGTAAGTCTCGTTTTTCACATCTTATCTTCACTTGAGGTCACTTCAACCTTATTCCAAACATTCTAATTTTCAATCTTACTTTTTCGTAGTGTACCACATATTCACTTCAGCATCCTTATTTTTCCCACAACTTTCACCTTCTAAATGTGAGAGTTTTTAATTGGTCAATATTTCATTTCATAACAACCAGACTAACCAGCCTTATTGAATTTGTATTTAAGTTTGACTGGTCATATAAGTTTTTCTCCAAAAGTATTTTTTGAAAAAATATGCTTAATTTTTTAAAAAGTTTCGTTAAACACTATTCGTTAGTTCAAGTGTTTTTTCAATTGATTAGTCAAAATTTCAAATACTCAAATATTTTTTCATTAAAACTACCTTTTTAAAAAATAGAAAAAAAAAGAAAAAAAATATAAAACGATTGAATTTTAAAACTTGACGAAACAGGCTACATTCCGGTGTATGGTATGAAGCAAAATGTTTTCACTCAAAAATATTTTTTTTAGAATAAGTATTTTCTATGTTTTAATTTGTTTGTCTTATTTTCTTTTAGTCCATTTAAAAAATAAACATTATTTAATTATAATTCTTCACATGACATGCTTAAAATCACAAGTTTAAAGAACATGTTAATATATTTTACGTATCCTGAATTTAACACCTCAAAATTCAAAAATCTTAATTACTTTTTAAAAATTCGTACCAAATCAGCACAGAATAAATAAATTAAAAATAGGGGAGTAATAAGTTTAATTTATCCTTATTTTCTTTTAGTCCATTTAAAAAATGAACATTATTTAATTATAATTCTTCACATGACATGCTTAAAATCACAAGTTTAAAGAACATGTTGATATATTTTATGTATCCTTAATTTAACACCTCAAAATTCAAAAACCTTATTTACTTTTTAAAAATCCGTACCAAATCAACACAGAATAAATAAATTAAAAACAGGGGAGTAATAAGTTTAATTTATCTTTTATTGTTTGATAGGCAAATTCAAAATATATTGCCTTAAAAGTTACTCCCTCTAATTCAAAATAAATAAATTTTTAAGCTATTTTTTAATTTCTAAAATAAGTTAATGTTTATTCTTCCAGAAATAGTTGGAAATTCTTTCAATTTTATTCCTTATTTATACTTTTTAGATTATGAGTTCTAAGAGATTTAATTGACTTTATTTTAATATGATAAAATTTTAAAAGTAGTTTAATAATATCTAAAAAGATAAATATAAAAAGTAATGTATAATTTTTTTAGTTTCTTTTTCTTAATAAATATGTATTAGAGTGAAAATTTATTTATTTTGAACTGGAGGAAGAATTTACATGTAAGGGTGAGAAGGGGTGGTGGCATTGTCAAAGGGGTGAGGTGTGGGCTTTGAAAATGGGAAAAGAGACGGGAGATTGTATTGCTGCGTGCACATTCAACAAATGCATAATGAAGTGCATCAGTGTTTTTATGTTAAAATCTAAGGATGATTTTAGTATAAACACAAATATAAGGGTCTATTTTGAACATTTAGAAAAGTAAAATTTACAATTAATTCCTCCCCTTTTCTCAATCAGTGTTTAATTTGGCAGGAACAAAAATGAGTTCATCAGGGTTCTGGTCAGGGCGGCTCAAGTATATTCGTGACTTAAAGTAAAAATTAAATGAAGGTTTTAAATTTTCAAGAAAAAATAACTTTTTTTAATGAACTTTATTTTCAAGATTATATAATTTATTTTTTCTAATTATACTTTTTAAATAATAATATAATTAATGAATTTAATCTTTCTTGAGACATACACTCTAAATATATGAACTTATTCTAATAATTCTTTTCTTTTATATAAAAATATTTATATTTTTATAAATAATATTTATTTATTTTTTTAAAATCTATAATATATTATCGTAAAAAATGACGCCCTCAAATTTGGAGGCCTAAGATGGCCACCTTTTTCTTTTTTTTTTGAGGTAGAACCGCCCTTGGATCTAGTGTGCCAACTTGACAACGTTCAAGGCGTTGTTGATGCGCTCACTTTCGTTCGATGAAAAAACCAACAGGTTCCTTCTTTACTTTCTCTTTCCCAACAAAATACGGGACACAGTTGAAATTTTGAAAGTCAATCAAGTTTTTCTTTGATCGAAATTTCTTTTATATAGCTTGTAAGTGTTTTAAGTTGTTCATTAATGTGATTTATATTCGAATTCACAGTCAAAGTTTAGAAACTCAACAGTGTCACATAAATTGGGACAGAGTGATTACTAAATTTTTCAATTCGATATAACACTAATATTTCTTAGGATGCGGTTTTGGAGCTATCGGAACACGTCATAGTGTTAATTGTTGAGGAACCGCTTGTCTTCCGGCCAAAGTTTACTTGCAACGAGAGGTTTTAAATTTTTGTGAATGGTTAAAAATACATCTAAAGTGTCTCAATTTTCGAGTTTCATATTTAAATACTAGGTGTGCAAGTTTTTTAACTGAACAATCATCAACTATCTGTCAAAGCACAGCTCGACTAATATTGTCATTTAGGTAGGAAAAGTGAAAAAGCATTTTAGGTCCTTTTATGAAAAAAATAGTATATTTAATAGCAAGCGTAAGATGTGTCAAATATATAAATTATTTATTATTTTTTAAATTAAATTATAAAATATTTGTCTTTATTAACATAAATAAATAAATATTTAAATATTTATTTTTAGTAACATAAATAAATAAAGGAAATACCTACTCCTAAAGTTGATAAACAGAAAGACTTGATTCAACCCAAAGAAAATGAATGAGTAGTATTGCAAAAATATCAGTGAGGACAAAATTGTCATATACAATTTGCATAAAGAAAAGTAAAAATGGAATCTCCAGCCCAGTCAAAAAAATGCATATTCCCTTGGATTCTTTCCCATTTGTAAAGTCAATGCAACAAATCAATTAATGCTCTCAAGTCTCAACTTTCTTTGTTTCCCTCTAAATTCAGTTTGACGACAATTAGGCATTAATGGTTCCCTCTTTTATTGTCCCAATATAAAATTATAATTTCAAATTATGATATAAAATTATTTTAGATAAAGTTAAAGTTTTATTTAGACATTAAAATTTAAATTTTTTAAGTTATATTTTTTCTAACAAACATAAAATTCATAAGCTGCGAAAATTTTTAATGTTTCCCAAACTCTTATATAATCTTATCAAATAAGTAAAAATTTATAAATAAATTGATAACTATGATTATATATTTATTAATATCTATCAACTTATGGATCTTTCTGTACAAAATATGAATATATCTTCATATTTATTGTTATAAATAATTGTTCAAAATTGCAAATATTTAAGTAAACATAATTTATAAAAATCAACAAGTCAACAATAATAGTAGTAACTAGTCTCTTTGTCCATAAATGCTTGATCGTTTTTTATTTGATATATATTTTAAGAAATAATAAATAAAAAGGTGAATTTACTATATCATGAAATATAAAAAATATTTTGTTTTGAAAAATGGAATGAATAATGTATTGTACTTAATACAAAGGATAAAATGGGTAAAAATAGATAAATCATTTATTATTTTTATAAATTCGACAAGTATTATTTGACATTTCGAAATAGAAAAGTGGATAACTAAAAATGAATGGAGGAAATATTTCCTTAATACTCTCCATTTCAAAACAGTTAGTCATCTTTCTTAAAATATTTGCTTCAATTTAATTGACCCCTTTATAAAATTAAGAGAATTTTATTATATTCTTTCAATACTATCTCTATCAAATTTATATTTTTAAAATTTAATTAATAAGACTAATTTGCTAAAAAAAATCTCTCATAAATATTTTCTTAAGGGGAGTGTCAAATCAACAATGACTAACTATTTTAAAACAGAAGAAAGATAATTCTTTCAACATGGTATATGCAATTTCTTTGAAACAGAGGAAGTATCATTCATTCAACATAATATATACAATCTCTTCAAATTGAGCATAAGACTTTTTTTTTTTTGAAATTTAAAATAATAATTTTTTTTACAAAATATAAATTTATGAATTAAATTTTATATTTAAAAAAATTGTAATAATGACTCAAAATTCTAATTCTATTTTTTTTTCTTTTAGAATTTAAGTGCAAATTTCATCTCAAAATTTAAAATCACAAAATTATGAAATGAAATTAGATGTCAAAATAGTTATAAAAAGTGTTGATACATAGGATTCAGATAGTATCGAGAAAAAATCGCACCTTTAAAAAGATGTGATATAAGCATTAAATATCATAAAACAGACTGAAGAAATAACACATCTCAATATTCATTTTTTTCTTCCTCACAAATAAACTTTTGTTAAGTATCCAACATCGGAAAAGAGATGGTTAATTGATCTCCTTATATGAACTTGCGCAATCCTCCCCTTATGAGCTAGCATTTGAGGTTGAGTTAGGCCAAAAATTCATTCTTTACTTGGTATCAGAGTCAGGTTCATCCCAAATCTTTATTCACCGATGTTAGACCCTAATATTATATTATCCACGCTCCAATTAACAAGATTTGAGTGTTTAGGGGAGTGTTAAGTATCCACATAAAAAAAGAGAGGATGGTAATTAGTTTCTTTATATGGACTTGGGCAATCCTCTTCTTATGAGCTAGCTTTTAAGGTTGAGTTAGGTCCAAGATTCATTCTTTACAATCTTTAAATTTCTTTTTGCTACCAAAGTTTCACTAGCACCTTTCACAATTTTTCATCATAAAAGTATATTACAATTTTTATATTTGAACATTTTAAAATTGGCGTAATTATCCCAACTTGAGGTAAAGACAATTTAAAATTTGTCATATGCTACGTCGATATTTTAGGTTGTGTTCAGTACGACGTAAGCTATCTTTCGAGTTTAGAAAATGACATATTTTCTAGCGAGTAATTTTCTTATAAATGTTTGTCGGATTTGGTTAGAGTAGTATTTCCTTCATTTCTGATTAGTTATCGTCCTTCATAAAATAGATATTTTTTAATATTTATCATTTTATAAAATCAAAGCATAATTATTTATTTTTTCACCTTTATCCTAAGTAGGCATCTGGACATGCGATTTAATGCTCATTCTCCAAACGCTTGATTTGAGATTTATATCATAATTTGAGATTTTTCAAATATAAAACTTGATCTACAAGTTTATATTTTGTTAAAGCAAATCGTCATTTATATCTATCAACCATTTATGTCATATGTAAATAAAATTTATAGTCATATAATTAAATTATTTATATCTCACATAACCATTATTGTTACCAATATAAAATTTATTTTTATTCCAAATCAAAAATCAACTTCTACTTTGCTATTTATTATTTACCAAATTTATTATTTTTGACCAACAAGCAACTCAAATTAACAATGTTGGTTAGTCTTTTCGTGATTATTTGATTGAGAAATGCAATCTCAACGTGAGGAGATTTTTCGTACTATATGGGAGAATTATATTAAAGAGTAGTACACTGCAATTCGTATTCAATTTTTACCTTTTTATTGAGCTAATTTTGATAAATAAATGTTGTATTTTCTTAGAATAGCTTTGTAATAGTGTATTATACTTTTATAGAGACATTTTCTGCTTATTTGGTAAGATTTTATAAAATATTTGAATATTTTTGATAATTTTCTCAACTTACGAATTTTGTATGTTTATAAGAAAACATACAACATAAAAAGTTAAAATTGTTTGTCCAAACAAATCTTCAACTTCATCATGATTTCATCTTACATGGTCAATCAGGCCCTTAGCTATAAATATGAAGAAATATCAATATTGTACAAAAAAAGAAAAGTATTAAACAGAGAAGATTGATAAGTAAGGATAACTTAGTCAATTTAACATGTAGAAGATTGATAAGTAATGATAATTTAATCAATTTAACATGTAGTTAATATTTTTCTTAAGAGAAATACAAACAAAAACGATTACAACCATTTAAGAACATAGGAATTACTAAAGATCAATTATACGAATAATAGTATCTAAGCGTTTGGTTAAGAAAGTTCAAAGCAACAATATGAAATTAATTTTTCCCTCAAAAGTGAGAGAAGTCATTTTCGTTTTTTCTTTTTGTGAAAAATGTTTTCTCCTACAAATATTTTTTATTAACTAAAATACTAAAAAATTTTCTTAAGCCAAAGTTGTATTGAAATAATTTCCCTTACCTTGTAAGATACAGATAAGGTTTATATTCTTTATATTTTATTTCGTGAGATCATATTGGATAATTGTTGTTGAAAGACATTATTTATTTCGTGAGATTATATCGGATAATTATTGTTGAAAGACATTAGAAAATGACTAAACTAATCTTTAAAAAATTATCTACTCATTTTAAATTGATTGATCTATTTTGACTTGACACGAAGTTAAAAAAAAATAAAAAATAACTTTTGAATTTTATGATCTTGAATTGAAGATATGTCAAATATATCAAAAAAATCAATCTTAATTTTAATCGCATCACATGAAAAGTTAGGATTAAAAGAATTATTAAGAAAAAAAAGATCATTAAGTTCTAAACGGATTAAATACGAAAATCGGTGGACTAAAAAGGAAATTCCGTAAAAAGTAATATTTCCACCTTACCAAACACACCCGCACACTTTGGTACCATCCATGCCAGTAAAGGGTCCTATTGATTGCATACTTATCAGCATAAAAGGAGCAATATTGAATGTAGAGCAAACAAAAACAACAAAGTCTTCTTACGTTTCTTGAAGTTCTACTGTTCCCACCACTATGGAAAACATGGACTTGGAATCTAAATCCGTTCACAGAGATTTTGTTTTGCCAGTTGATTCTGAAGATAAAGCTACTAAATTCAGAGTGTATTCTGTTTCGGCACCTCATATGAGAGCATTTCATCTTTCTTGGATATCTTTCTTTGCTTGTTTTGTTTCCACATTTGCTGCTCCACCTCTTGTTCCGATTATCCGCGACAATCTTGATCTTACAGCTACTGATATTGGAAATGCAGGGATTGCAGCAGTTTCTGGTGCAGTTTTCGGGAGAATTGCTATGGGAATAGCTTGTGATTTGTTCGGTTCAAGACTTGCATCATCTGCACTTATTTTGTTAACTGCACCAGCTGTTTTCTTAACGTCTATCGCCAATTCAGCAGTCTCTTTCCTTCTTGTTCGTTTCTTCACAGGGTTTTCTTTAGCCACTTTTGTTTCCACTCAATTTTGGATGAGTTCTATGTTCTCTGCTAAGGTCGTTGGCACGGCTAATGGGATCGCTGGAGGCTGGGGAAATCTTGGTGGCGGAGCTACACAGTTAATTATGCCTTTGGTCTTTTCACTAATACATAAAATTGGTGCAACTCCGTTTACTGCTTGGAGAATTGCGTTTTTTATACCTGCCCTGTTTCAGGCTTTATCAGCGTATGCTGTTTTCTTTTTTGGCCAAGATATGCCTGATGGGGATTATGCAAAACTCCATAAATCTGGTGAAAAGCATAAAGATAATATTTCAGATGTTTTGTATCATGCAGTTACAAATTATAGAGGGTGGATCTTGGCATTGACTTATGGCTATTGTTTTGGTGTTGAACTTACTGTGGACAATATAATTGCACAGTATTTTTTTGACAGGTTTAATGTCCATCTTCATACAGCGGGGATTATTGCAGCTAGTTTTGGTTTAGCAAACTTATTTTCCAGGCCTGGAGGAGGGATGTTGTCTGATATCATGGCGAAAAGGTTCGGTATGAGGGGAAGGCTCTGGGCACTTTGGATTATGCAGACATTAGGGGGCTTGCTTTGTGTTCTTTTAGGGAAAGTTGAATCTTTAAGTGGTTCTATTGCTGTGATGCTTGTGTTTTCGGTGTTCTGTCAAGCTGCCTGTGGACTAACTTTCGGGGTTGTTCCATTTGTTTCAAGAAGGTACTATTCTTATACCTGGTTTTTGTATTACTACTCAAGGTTAATTAAGTTTACCTACTCATGACAGAGAATTTAATTTCTATATATGCTGAAAGAATTTTTTAAATTATCAGTCCATATTAAAGGTACCTACTAGTAACTGTCCATAATAAATAGATGGTTCGATCTAAGGCCGACCCCTTAAACTTTGTGTCCTTGCTTGAGGCTGGCGTGAGGGCAGTTCTCTCTAACTGGTTCCAGTGTCCTAGAACTAGTTACTGGAAAATAATTAAAGAAACTAGCAACTACGATGAATTAAATTTCACTACTTAAATACTTGCAATGAATTAAAATATG
The DNA here is from genome assembly GCA_030864225.1 of Capsicum baccatum var. pendulum. Lineage (NCBI taxonomy): Eukaryota > Viridiplantae > Streptophyta > Magnoliopsida > Solanales > Solanaceae > Capsicum > Capsicum baccatum. Next base: position 28,072,631 of record CM061550.1, on the reverse strand, counting down.
ACTTGTCAGTCATGTAAAGTCTAATCCTCGTCAATTTTTGCTTAAATAGATCATTGGGCATAATTGCGGGGATGACCGGAGGAGGTGGAAACATTGGAGCAGTGCTAACACAAGTAATTTTCTTCAGAGGAACAAGATATTCAACAGAAACAGGAATTACATACATGGGAATCATGATTATTTGTTGCACTCTCCCCATTATGTTTATATACTTCCCACAATGGGGTGGAATGTTTTACGGTCCCTCATCGAAAGGCTTAACAGAGGAAGACTACTACATGAAAGAGTGGAGTTTAAAGGAAAAAGAGAATGGTTTTCACCAGTCAAGCATGAAATTTGCTGGAAATAGTACAAGTGAAAGAGGCAAAAAAGTTGAATCAGCACCTACACCTATAGATGGAACTCCTAATACATAATCATTTGAATTAAAGCATGTTGTCACTCTAGTATTGTATTTTGTTACTCTTGTTTTGTATTGTATTGTATTTTATTGCTGGAAGTTGCACAAATTTCTATTTAAGCTTAGTTCCCCACTGCAAAGAACTGTAGTTTGATGTGTTATATTTACTTCTTCTTGAGTTTGCATAAAGTAATCGCTACATTGTTTCTTTGAGTATATTCTGTATAAATTGCTTCTGCTATATTTAACAACTACAAAATAAGAGGCATCATTATATATTCTGTTGTGCAAGTTTACACGGCGAATGAAAAATGGAGGATAAAGAGTGAATTGTGCTTTCACTTTTAAAGAAGAGTATTTCTCCACATTGGTGGGGGAAACTGAAATTCTTGTGCTTAAGAATAGAAGAACTCCTTCTCAAGTGAATAGTGAGGCAAGAACAAGACAAGTTTTGTGTTGTTAAGATTATCTTTCTGGACAAAAACGTTTGAAATTTGATAATTAGTGATATTTTAATCCAAAAAGCCGATAGATAGAAAATTTTTCTCCATTTGTGAACGCATGTCGCAACGCTACTTGATGGAGTGAAAATACAAATTTTGTGATATGCGTTCTCCTTCCTTTTACTGATAGAGGATGTTACACGGAATCTCAGAAGCAAAATCACATGATCTTTGGGCACATTTTGCTTATTCTCAAGTCTTCTTTCACTATGAGCACCATTGGCTAGCTTTAAAGTTTTGTAACCTATTTTTCTAATTCCGGGGTTAGGTCTGTTGAATCTTCAGATTCTTGTACTTATGCGGAAATCAGAACGAGGATTCCTGATACAATATCATGGGACTACAATTTTGAACCTGCTGGAAGCACTCCTCTCAGTTTCACTGTGAAGGTAAATATTCCCTATGGCAGCAATTACAGATAGTAGATCCTGGTGTCCGTTCATTGGTTACCACCAGCTCTACAAAAAGCATATGTCTGTTTGATTCACATCTTATTCACATAATATATGTTTTTGGACCAGGATTCTCTTGTTAAAGTTTGTTCTTTGTGTGTGTTTTGTACCTCTCTACCTCACCAAAGGTAGGGAAGTTCACCCTCTCTAGACTCCACTTATGGGATCACACTAGGTATTATTATATTATTGTTTTAGGTAGTAGTTCATCCGTACTATCATTCTGTAACAGATTGGGTTATATCAATCCTAGTACTTTGAAATTTTTTTTGTTGGTGGTAGAATCAGAAACACCATTATGTTTGATTGACAATAACAACACACCTCTGGGGAGGGTGGGTTGAGCACCCAAACAGGTGGCTTCTTAAGTATCATGAGGTGAGCTCAGTCTGCTAGTGCACACTGCACAAACTATCAAACTAATTCCATTTCCAGTCCCTTGTTCTGTAGAACTTGAAATTTGAAATATAGGTTTAGTATCTTGCTCTAATTTGATTAGTTGAGTAGTGTCACAGACAATATATGTCTCCATTTGGTATAACCTAATATTCTGCTACTATTTTGGACTTTTGTCCCTGATACTGAATCATATGTGCCAATGCCCATCAACCAAATTCTCTGCAAATGATGCCCCAGAAGCAATCCATGTTCAAAAGCAGTGTTTCCTATTTTGACTAAGTTTGCCGGTGACCCTGGTCATTTGCAGAAGCAATAATTAGCTTCACGTTTTTGCAAATGTTAAGTGCCATGAATTTATACACGTTCTGTTCTTTGTCCTTTATTGTTTCACAAAGTGGTTAATGCGAATAAGATTGTGATTGCTTGAAGTCTCGTTCCTCAACTGGTGATCTAATTATCACAATATCATTTGTTCAATTGGTAGTCTGCGGCTCTAAAGGAAGCCAGCCATTGATGACCTTGAGGGGCCAGGATCAAGTATTTATCTAATCCGACAGCCTACACCACCATCGGTTACCTTTAGAGGTGAAGGCCATGGTGACCTACAGGTATAGTTTGACCTGATGTTTCACTAGCATTCTATTCTCATATTCTCTAACCCTCTTCTGTTTTAACTTTTCTTTTTGCAGATAGACTTTATGTGCCATGCAAACACCGATCTTCTGGTTGTATTTCATTGTGATCGTCAAGTCTCTCACAGATGTCTCTCCTGATAAGATTGTGGAGTGAGAAGCCAAGTGCTTTACATTTGTGTTAAGACTTTATGATCTGATCAAAGAACTTGACGTTGACAGGTATAAATACAAATTTCTCCGTGCTACAACCTCAAACATACCCAGCAGTGTCATCCAGGATAATTGAGGAAGTAAGCTGACCATTGGTAGAGGGGGAATGCTCAAAGTTCAGCATCTGGTCTCAGTTGCAAAACCAGCAATACCACATCCGCATGTTGATTCTTCTGGCTATCAGCAACCCAGCCGTATTGCTTATATTGAATTCTTTGTCAAGCCAGAGGTAGATGACGATGACAATGCAAATGATATATAGAAGGCAAATGCTACAAGCCGTATTGCTTAGTTGTAAAGTGTTCATATAGGGGAGATTGGCAGCTAGATTAAACTTTGCCATTAACTTCCTTACATGTACTTTCAATAGTCAAGTGTTATGATATGGACTGGAGTTGTTGCTCTTAAACCCAGTATTAGTGATCTGCTTTACATGTCTATGAGGTTCATCTACTATCAGAAATTAGAAGATACCAAATCGATGATGCATTCAACTTGTGAAAGATGAAGGTAAGAGATAAAGACTTTGCCTTCACAATACCAGAGTTTCTTTGCTCATATAAAAGGCATAATATGTAGACACACACGTTCTATGTAGCACATACACACTTGGCAGGAAATGACACTAAAGAATGATCCTCCTATTCTTGTTTCTTCCAACCTTAAAATGTTCTGGCAAAATGAAGGATCCATAAAATCAGGATTGTCAATCGTTCACACAAAATTTGCTAGTCTCAAAAGTATTTTTAAGAAAAACACGGATACAGAAGTTAAATTTCAAAAGCCATCTCTTTTGCATGATGAAAAGAATATTAAAATTAATAGAAAGTAATACATCTGAAGAGATTCTGCTAACGAATAGAATGGATATTATTCTGGAATTGGAATACATCTTGCTAAGTAATACATCTTTTGACAATTACTACACAATTTGGTTTCTGCTAAGTAGTTCTACTCCATATATAATACACTATCTAAATTCTAAGTGTTGTTGCATTCTTATTCAATACGTTCTGTTTAAACCGCTTCTAAGGGCAAACTGATGAAGTCCTCCTCTGGAATTGGAATTCGGCAACCAAAAGGACTAACCCCTCTTGTCACCTCTTGAGTTTCAGGCATTAATGACATTGACGCAGTACATAAAGCTTGCTGAATAAAAGGATGTTGCAGTAGTTGTTCCGATGTCATCTTCCTAGAGGGTCCCTTATGAAACACTGGTGCAAAAATTCTTTGGCTATCTCTGAAATATTAGTCGGAATCATGGGATCTTCATTCATAATCATCCACTGCAGATCTTTAGTGCTGCAATCAATCCAAACGCGATACCCAGTCATCATCTCTGCCACGGTGCACCCTAACGACCATATATCATAAGCTTTGGAATGAAAACCGTGCGTCAAAGATTCTGGAGGTGCATAAAGTAGAGTTCCACGGTTGCTCAATGCACGTCCAGTCATATATGACATCCCATCACCAACTCTCAAAGACAATCCAAAATCGGCCAATTTCAACTTGTGCATTCCACCACGTTCATTATCAAAAACCAAAACATTAGCGGGTTTAATATCACAATGAACCCATCCTTTCTTATGGACGTGTACAATACCATTTAAGAGTTGATATGTGTAGAAACCTACTTCCAATTCTGACATCTGCATCATCCCTCTCTTCGAATTGATGATCAAATCGTGGAGAGACCCACCACATGCATATTCAACAAACAAATTGTAAGTTGGAATGCCGTTATCGACGCTTAAGGCTGCTCCAAAAAACTTGACCACGTTGGGACAACCTTTGAGAGTTGTCAAGATTTGCGCTTCTAGTTTAAGTGAATTTGAACGATAAATATCTGAACATTTAACATCAGCAAATAAAGAAGAAGAATAGAATTTCACAGCATAATATACACTTTTCCATAAGAGCCAGCACCAAGAACAAAAAGTTTCATCAACTGATCCATAATAATAATTTTAATTTCTTGATAGTACTCGGAAACAGCCTTTCTATTTCTTCGGAGGTAGTGATATGAACTGCGTACGTCTTACCCTCCCAGACCTCACTTTGTGAGAATATATTGGGCTGACCTTACTTTGTGAGAATATACTGGCCTGTCGTTGTTGTTGATAGTACTTGTAATACAACGATTGATTGTGAGTGATAACGTAACAAAGGGTAGCTGCCTTTTTATAGAAAATCTTCTCCTAACTTGATGTGGAGAAGGTTACCTTAAATCAACCGTGTTGTATTTTTGGTAACTTTTTATTTTCAAAAGTCAATTAAATCTATATTTGACATCGACAAGGTAATTTCCTAAATTCACCTAGTTTAACTGTTTAAGGCTAAGCACTGCATATATGTAAATAATTTGCAGAGGGCTTGTGCACCAAGTTACTAGGGAAAAATTGGCAAGAGTACCCACTTCCAAAACTATTTTGTCATTTACCCACTAAAATTATATTTTATTTAATTTTTGGGGTTAGGGTATAAATTTTTTTAAAAAGTTTAAAAAGTGAGGCCCACAGGTGGACCAAGGGACCATTTCATCATTTTTAGAACTTTGCAAATTTAATATAATACACTAGCACCCTCCACTTATTCCAATATCCAAAAAACCCTCTCTCTCTCCTCTTCAATTCTCTCAACTCCCGCTTAAGAAACCTTCATCCCAAAATTGTCATTTTCGTTTCTTCTTCTTCTCCAGCAGCTAAGGGATCGTTATTGCTTCGTAAGGTTAGTTAAAATCAAGTTGCGATCATTTCTAGATCCATTTAAACGGGTTTCTTTGCTAATCGGTTCGTAGTGATGTAGGAAATTTATTTATTTTTTAATTTGGTTGATTAAGGAGTTTTGGTTTAGTTCCGATTTTGTTTAGCGAAAAAGTGTTGAATGGTGGAAGAATCGTTATTTGAAGAGTTATTTTGGCATTTTGATTCGAACAACGATCTGTTTCTGTTCGTAGACCCGTGGTCTATGAAATCAGAATGCCCTAGATTGAAATCAATTTTTAGGCGTATGAAATTCTTTTAAAATATGATTGCTGAAATAGTGGAAATTGAAAGATTAATAGCTAATTAGTTTGATTAGGTGCATTAGTTTGATTTTTAGAAATTGTTGTGTTTTGATACTACATGTTAGATTTTGGTTTCAGTTATTGATGTGTGTAGTGAACTGATTGATGGTGGAAGAGTTATTTTGGCATTTTGATTCGAACAGTGACCTGCTTCTGTCCGTAGACCCGTGGTCTATGAAATGAGAATGCCCTAGATTGAAATCAATTTTTAAACGTATGAAATTCATTTAAAATATGATGGCTGAAATAGTGAAAATTAAAAGATTAATAGCTAATTAGTTTGATTAAGTGCACTAGTTTGATTTTGATACTGCATATTGGATTTTGGTGGGGTATTTCTTAATTTTTTTTTTTGGAGAGGAGTTGTTTCATTTGAGCATTGAGTTATTTTTATTGATAGACTTGTGGTCTATGAACTGAAAATGGGAGATTTGTTCTGCAGGTGTAGATTGTGTTGAAAATGGATAAAAAATACATCCTTTTTAAATGCAAAGCCAATACCATTTCTGATTCTGCTGGTAGCAGTAGAAAAAAAAAAGCTGACACAGTTGGAAATATCTCAAAACGAAAGAAAAATAAAGAGTTGGTTTCCAAATGAGATTCGGACTTAAAGGAGATAAGTGACTACGTCGATTTCGGTGACGATGTTGCCAAGCACAGTGGTAGTGATGACAGTGAAGAGAGCGAAGGTAGTGGAAGAAACAGTGATGATGGGGATAATGATCCCTTGTCCGTGCCATCTCTTTCAAGGTTCATTTCCGTGGAGTGGTATGACCTTCGAACGATAATGGACGAGGTCGGATTTTTTTCGACAAAGATATCGGTCAGATCAAGAATTGCTGCTTATCGAGAATTCCAACAAGTTCTTGTCGACCAAGAGTTGAAGAAAAGATTCAAGCGGTCTTGTTTTGGACACCTGAGAAACCTGCCGGAACATCTCAAGTTCAATGGGCAGTTGGTCAATTATTTGTTGTTGCGACGCATCAAGAACTATAAGATGCATCACGAGATGTGGTTCTACGTTAACAACAAGCCTGCCTGTTTTAGCTTGAAAGAGTTTTGTTTGATCACGGGACTGAACTACTCATCATACCCCAATGAATAAAAAATGAAGAAGGCATTAGCAAAGGAGGAGAATTTTTGCTTTAAGGTGACGAAAAATAAAAATATTATGGAGTCCAACTTGCTACACAATATTAGAGGGAATAAGATGAACGAGGACTAAAAATTTAAGTGTTATTTACTGTGGTTCTTGCACACCATGTTGCTTGCAAAAGATTCGACGAAGATTGTTGACACGAAACTGATTCGAATGGTCGATTCTTTGAGTTTCTTCGAGAATTATCCGTGGGGGGAAGAGACATTTTAACTGACCCTAGACTATCTAAAGAAGAAAAGTGATCTGAAGAAACAGAGGAAAGTATTTGATGAGAAGCAGAAGGCATCCTATGCTCTATTCGAATTTCCCTGGGCATTCATGGTATCTAGCATAAACCTTTTAGTGAGTTTATCGTAGATTCTTGTTTTAGTTTTACTATGTCATAGACTCTGAGTTCTTTTTCACTGATGTACTGCTTACAGGTTTGGATCTACGAGGCCTTTTCTCATCTTGAAAAATTTGCTGAAAAATCAAAGAATGAGCCCTTTCCCATTCCCCGCATCCTCAAATGGCACACTACAAAAAGTGACCAGATAATCGAAGGCGCCCCATTCAAGTACAAAAGATTTATTATGCAATAATAATACTACTGTTGTATCTAATGTTATGTAATTGTTAATTGATATTTTGTAGAACGTGCACCTGTACATCATCTCTACTCTTCGTGAGATGAAGATGGATTACATGATTTCCTTTGAGCCATATACAGACGAGGTGAAGAATGACGTCCCCAATGGATTAAAGAAAAAGTTAGAAGGGGTGACTGTACTTATTTTAAATAAGGACAGTGATGATGACGGGGATTTGGGTGGTAACCCCTTTGAAGTACGCGTTGGTGATGATGATACTCCGAGCACCTCTAAAGATACAACGGGCACCTCATCCTCTGGGGATCTTCATAAGCGTGTTGTTGCGCTCGAGGAAGCGGTGTTGGATATTGCTGCCTATATTAGAGAGAAAAGACTGAAGAAAAAGGAACAAGTTAAGCGAATACACGAGCAAGGTAACTTCATTCAATCAATAATTGATGTTGTTAATGAATTTTCAGCTTTAAATATCATTAACACTTTGTAATATGATGATACAGTGAATGTGGACCTTCGTGAATTGGAGAGAAATGAAGAAGGAGAAAAAAGAAGCAAAATGGAAGAGTTAGCCTCTGTTGTGGTGGAAGAGAAAAAAGAAGAAGAAAAGAAGGATGAAGAAGAAGAAATGAAAGGAGATATGTGACAAGAAGAAAGTCTAAAAGAAGCAGCTAAAAAAGCAGAAGAGAAAGCTGAAAAATAAGCAACAAGAGATGCTGAGAAAAAAAAAGGTGAAGAAGCACCAGCCGAAGAAAGTCCAAAAAAGCAGCTATAGAAGTAGAAGAAGAAGTTGAAAAAGAAGCAGCAACAGATATTGATAAAAAGGGAGAAAAAGGTGAAGAAGCACCAACCAAAGAAGCACCAGCTACTGTAGATGCTGAAATAGAAGGAGAAGAAGGCGAGCATGAAGAAGCAGCTGCAGCTGCTAAGAAAAAAAAAGCTGAAGCTGACCAAAAAGATGTGGTCATGGATATCATAGGTGAAATCAACAGTAACATTTGTGTTGATGAGAAAAACAGGGAAAAAACATTTGAATGCTAATATTGTTAATGTGTTGTTGAATGATCAGTAGTTAGGATCGGACAAATATTTTTTTTATATGACAAGTATGAAAGTTTAAAGGATCTGTTGGTAGGATATTAGAAACATTATTTTATTTTATTTTATGATAGTGGTTATGATTCTGCACTGAATCTGTCTCTATCAAACTGATTAGTGGCATGGTCATTTGAATATGCAGGGTGTTGTCATAGTTGGTACAGTGTATGGTTGATGTCGTAGAATGCATACTTAATCTTTCGTATACTGCATGTATGGTCTATTATTACCATACTGGTCGGTTTTAAGTCAACGTGTTGTTTGATCGACCATGATTCTATCAAAAATAGTATTAACATTATAGAAAAATAGTAGTAGTATTATTTATTCAATATCACTACATCCATGTTACACCTTTTCAAAGAACGAATACTAGCATTATAACACATAACATCATTTTTAGGCCATTCTCCCTTTGTTCGGCCAAAATTAATTTTTGTTTTAGTTGATCCCTCTCTATTTTGGTGTTACGTAGCAACACTTTAAAGTGTTTCCTCTGTTCTTCGGCATCTTTGAACAAAGTCATTAGTAAATATTTATTTTCTTCGCATTGTTGGAGCCTTTATAGTAGATTAAATTTTGTCAAGCCTTAAAAATTTGATGTCTCGAGTCCCGGATTCAACGTTGATGGACTGGTTGGAGGTGATAGCTCATCAAGCCATTTAAAAAATGAGCATGCGCCATTATCCTATAAAAAATAATAATTACATAACGACTAACTTAACTTCATAAAAAAGACACACACAACTCACCATCGCAATTGCACAGTTATAAAATTTACGATCTGGATTTAATCCTGTGCATGACGTCCTCAGGACAGCCGCATTCCCACAATGACAAATTAAAATATTTTTAGAATTAGATATTTGAGAGGCTTGAGACATTATAAAATTTTTAAAAACAAAACAAAGTAAATGAAATAAAATAATGAGGGATGACCGACCTTATAGTTGAAGTAAAAATAAAGTATTGACACTGATGGATTATAAAAGTAGCCGTTTATTATCGTTGGAGCAGTAATTTTATTTTTTGAACTGGTGGTGGAACTTAATAGACCGTCGTAGATCATGACCTATGTTATCCATCAATTTGTCTAGTCTACCGTAGACTTATATCTTCTATAGTGCATCGATTGATCTTCTGATTACATAAGTATGTGTAATCATGTAAAAAATACACTTGTGGTTTTAGGGTCCATCGATTAGACTGGTCTACCATATACTTATACCTTTAGAGGTGCATAGATTGATATCATAAGTATACGTAGACCACGTTGATCGATGTGCACTGTCATAGACCGTTGCTTTGATGTAGTTAAAAAATGAATATATAAATTAAAAATAAATATAGTGTTGATTTCTACACATGTGAGTGAGTGTAAATAAGACACACAATCATATTAGAGCTTGTACAAAGTGAATTAAGGAGTGTGTGGATGGGTAGTGGTTGAATGTTCAATATGCTAAGAGTAATGTTTGTCAAACCACAAGTATGTATTAAGGATATATATTGTATTGAGGATGATGATTGTTCAACCACTATCCACACACTATTTTGATTTAGGGGTGGTGATGGAAGGAGTATGTGGAATGTGTAGTCATCAAATACAATATATATCCTTAATACATACTTGTGCTTTGGCACACATTACTCTTAGCATATTGAACATTCAACCACTACCCATTTACACTCCTTAATTCACTTTGTACAAGATCTAATATGATTGTGTGTCTTGTTTAAACTCACTCACATGTGTAGAAATCAACACTACATTTATTTTTAATTTATATATTCATTTTTTAACTATATCCAAGTGACGGTCTATGGCAGTGCACATCGATCAACGTGGTCTACGCATACTTATGATATCAATCGATGCACATTTAAAGGTGTAAGTCTACGGTAGATCAGTCTAATCGATGACTGACATAAGTCATGATCTACTACGGTTATTAACTACCACCACCAGTCTATAGACCAGACTAATCGATGGACCCTCAAGATTATCTATTTATTTTAATTATTTTATTCCACCAGCCCCAAAATATGTTATTATCTGTTTAAATAATTTTTCATTTAATTATTTTGTTCCACCAGCCCCAAAATATGTTATTGTCTGTTTAAATCATTTTTATTTTAATTATTTTGTTCCATCAGCCCCAAAATATGTTATTGTCTGTTTAAATCATTTTTAATTTAATTATTTTTTCCACCAGTCTCAAAATAAGTTATTGTCTATTTAAATTATTTTTAATTTAATTATTTTATTCCACCAGTCCTAAAATATATTATTGTCTATTTAAATTATTTTTAATTTAATTATTTTGTTCCACCAGCCCAAAATATGTTATGTCTGTTTTAATTTAACCGGTGACGCATCGACTCACATTGTCTACGATCGACTACTATACAAGGTCGATGAAAGACAGAGTATGTGATTCATAATAGACTATCTATCACTTTTTATAGAAACCTGAAATTAATCAAGTCAAACTACAGTACTGTTAATTGAACGAGACATATATAGTTGAAATATGTGTTTGTACAAAAGAATAATCGCCACAAGAAAAAAAATGAATCATAACAAATGTGGTAAACATAATGTTCAAACTGAAATTGTTCATTAAACTGAAACTGAAACTTACATTAAACTTGTTCATTGCATTGTTTGATAAAATTTACAGCAAAGGGGGAAAAATGGAAGAAACTTTCTTCTAACAAAGTCCTACTGAGAAAATTTCTTCAACAATGAACAAACCAATAAAAACTTAACAACAAAAATAAAAAAATAGTAAACTAAATTATGGGGATGATGGGGGGGTGATGTAGTCGTTGTTGTCTATTCCAAGACGCTTCAGAATTGCTCGGAGGAAACGAGCAAGTCGTCGGAGCTCACGCTCCAAGTAACAACGGTCTTCTCCCAGGCCGTAGAATAGCTGATCAAAATTATTTCGAAGTAGAAGTAAATCGTAGTGACGAGGAGAACTCGTCTGATTGGACGAAGGGCAATTCTATGACTAGGCATGATTTCTGGTGTTTTGGGAAAAAAGAAAAGGGTTTCTGATGTTTTGGGTTTAGGGACAAGTGAAGGGTTACGTAGAAACAGGGCTTGTACTTATAGACCTATGGATGACTTCTTTTCATATATCAAACCAATGGTCAGTAGACGCGTGTGGAAATAGAAAATGTTTGGTTTGCGTATACCAGCGGTTTTTCTTGAAAACAGACGTGTTTGCAGCTTTTAATTAATTGAAAACAGGAAATAATGATTCAAAGTATCTATTAGAAAGATATGGCGGTATAAATACCTACATAGCGTGTTTGATGATTAATCATATAACAAATATATATTATTTAATAGACCGCATTAAATATATACCATAGAATGTATGTAGTCTATCGTAGACAAAGATTTAAGTCGATAACAATTGAACGTTAAATTCTACTAAAATGCACATTTATACACCAAAATAGCAGCTTTACAACTGAAGTGTGCTCTACTCCATTTTTCTAAACCAAGCACATTTTCAAGGACATGTGCTGTCTTGGGGCAATTATACTTCAATTCCTCAAAATTCTCTCTAAACTCATCAAGGGAATACGCCTTTGCCGCGGCGTAGAATAGATAAAAATGTTCTCCACAGTATTGATTTATACAAAGATTTTCAGCGAGGTGCCTCATGCAAAGTCCGTGATGTGCACGTCTGTATACATGGGAGAAGGCATTAGTGATGCTAATGTGCCTGTCGGAGATGACACATAGATCTGGTTCATCTTCTATGATAGACTTCAACTTCTGGAAGAAGAAGGTCCAAGAAGCATCGTTCTCTTTATTGACGACACAAAAGGCAATAGGAAAGATGTGATTTTCAGTGTCTTGTGCAACTGCACTCAGCAACACGCCCCCGTACTTTCCATAAAAATGTGTGCCATCGACGGTAATTACCTTTCTTATGTGGGCATATCCCCGCATGCAAGCTCCAAATGCTAAGTAGTAAATGAACGATCCATCAATCTGGTTTACCATGATAGAGTAGGAAGACCCTGTATTCAACAACTCCACCATGTGGGAAAAACGGGCAAGCAAGCATATCCGTGCTCCGGTGTCCTGCGAATGAAGTTCTTTGCAATTACACTTTCTTTCCAACACATCCAGTAGCTTGCGCGGCAATGCAACTCCTTGAACATAATCCTTTGAATTTCACTTATGCTTGGACACTTTCCAACCCGAAAATGATTTACGCATAGTAAAGCAATCAATTCGGATGACATTTTCTTGTGCTTGTGGGTGGCGTGTTCAACACTGCACGTGTGCACCCTGACATACTTGTATATGTGAAATCTGTTCGAGGTTTCATACTTCATTACCCGCAATAACCAACCACAACTAGGAGATAGATATTTCGCTTTCAATAATTTGGTGCAGCTCTTTTCCATACGATAATCAAAAGACTGCCTCACCACTGCTCCATCTAGTAGTATTTTCAGCTGTTTCTTGTCGACAAATGTTTGATCACGATAGAAATTGATTCTATCGGAGAAGGAATGTACTGGTTGGGATCCCGTTCCATAGTTTTCTTCCGCATCTTGTGAGTCCGATGAAACGTCTTCCCTATGCGCACAGTCATCTTCCATATTCATGGGATGATCGCCATCCCTCTTGTAATTATTCAAATCGTTGTCGACTATCCGACACCGAGGTGGGGACGGTGATAAATTCATCGGTCCTTCAGAGGACCTGTCGACTATATTTATCCTTAAAATAGGCCTAAATCCATTTGTGTCAACATCCATCATGTAGAGGGACACACATGCATTATTATTTATGATCGTAGGATTTACCTTTTCCCTCGAATGAATTAGACAACTAATCACCACGTTGCTCAACGTGCAATCTAGATCCCCCCTCTACTTTACGCTTGCAACCAATTCATCGTATGAACTGTTGCGGAGAACAGCAATGGGCAGTGTCACCTTGGTAAAAGATCTCCATTTCCAACCTCTGGGAGTATTCAACCATTCTCCCATGAAATCACCTGCAACCAGAACAAATTCTGCAATAGACATCCTAGAATTAACCTTTGGTCAATGGTAGATTAAGTTTAGGGTCTATGTCGGGATGTATGCACGGTCGATGAATTATGATGACGGATCGATGACTGCGCAGATAGCCGTACAGAAACTTAAAATTGCAAATATTGCTTTTAGTCAACGGTCGTTGAGTTTATGGAATAGAAAAATGAACTTGGAGTCGCCTCAGTTATTGTAATGTACTTCTAAAGAGTTTCTAACTGATGTGATTGATTTAAAACTTTTTAACAATGGAGGAAAGTGTGTTTGAGAAGATAACAAACTAATGAGGCGAAATGGATAAGCTTATGAGGTTTATGGACTGATTTAGAGCTGATCGCTGAAAAATAACGTCGGAAAGGACGCCGGAATCAGAACTTTTTTTGAAGGGAAAGAACCACCTTCTATTTTTAGCTTTGAATTTTTTTTTTTTATATTTTTGAAAACCTAGATATTTTATAATGGTGGATGATGGAGTGAGTTGAAGTGTATTATTAAAAACTTGAGAATGAATTTGTTAAGTTAGAAATATTGGGTTAAAGTGTAGTATTAAAAAGCTTGTGGGTGAATTTGTTGAGTGGGATAAATTTATGGTGATGTTGATTAAATAGGGTATTTGACAAATTTTTCATAACTTTTTAATAAATCACAAAATAGTTTTCAAAAGAGCCTTTTTGGCATACTTCCCCAAGTTACTATTACATACATATGTGTTATATATAATTTGCTGAGAGCTTGTGCAACAAGTTACTACTCCATACATGTGTTGTGCACCCTTGGGATATCAAATATTTTTGTGAACACAAACTTTTGAATTTTGTGAAATAAAATTTATAGGGTATATATCCAAAAACCAGAAAAAATTACAAGACAAATGTAGAGGAAAAAAGACAAAAAACATCACGACCTAGGAAGGCTTGCACAATGAAGTTGTAGCTAACACCTACTCCCCCCATTATTTTTTAGTTGTCAGTTGCCACGTTTTGCTTTTTAAGAATTAGATATTAAAATTAAAATTTGAATACCCAAAAACTATACAAAATATACATAAGTTGTAACTTTTCTCATATTAATATAATTAAAAAAGATACATTTTAAAATATGGGTCAAAGTTCATATTATTTGATTATCAAAAAAGAAACTATGACTAGGGGTGGAGCTACCTTTCATCCAACGGGTTCATCCGAACCTCCTTTAAGGAAACATTATACTATTTTTACATAACTAAAACATTTGTTATGTATATAGTAAATGTTAAACCGCCTTCGACTAGTTCGTATGTTTACTTTTGAATTGCTCAGTGAAAATTCTTACTCCGGCTAGTAAAAATGAACCCACAGCAATATGTTGTCCCCACGGTCCCATGGTTGGGAAACTAATCTGTTCTTCCCTTTTGGTAAGCTGTGTCTATATTTACACTTCATAAGAATTCATTTCATATTCAAAAGATCCAAGGTTGAGATGGTATGCAAGAATAAGAAGATAGTAATATATATGAAAATTGTAAAAGCTAGATCTCTTAATGAAGAAAAATAATGATGATGCTCAAGTTAACCATGAATAACAACGTAACGTGATTTATTTATTGAAATCGAACATAAGTACAAAGAAAAGCAAATGAAGGTATTCATGATTGCAATAATACTGATCTGTATATCAGTTAATTTCAATTTGTACACTGTAAAATTTAAGGCGTGACCTTGAAAAAATGTAGACTAATTAAAGATTATGTCCTTTTAGATAACCAAGTATTCTTATGATCCCAAGAGCTACCATGTCTTGGTAATTATATTTGTGTAAACAACATAAATTCACTAGACAATGAAAATAATTACACAAAATCCCTTCTTGTTTTCTCTCTCCCTTTTTTTGCAAACATATTCATGCATTCGGTCACATATTATACATTGGTCGAATGTATGATGTAACAACTAATCCTATATTTAAGGTAAAAGAATCTTTAATTATTTTATAATTCCTTAATTAAAGACAGTAATTAGCCAACATTAAGTCATTTATTGATAGAACATGTAACTGATATTTGAATTTTAAAAATTTGTTATACATAATTCTTTTTCCTATGATTCACGATCTGGAAAGCCAAAAAACAACCACTTTCTTCTACATCCGTTCTCCAAAACTACTAAAATCTTCTTCTACATACGTTCTTCAATACTAGTAAAATCAATATGAATATCCCCATATTGTTGCGACATTCTAAAATTTGGGAGTCAGAAATTAGTTATACGTCATACAAAAGTGACGCAATAGTAATTTCGGTAGATGCGGACGAGTCGATCACACCCGCAGGACTTGCAGTTTCTTTTCAAAGGAATCATGAAGAATATAATACGATTTTCTATGTGCGGATACTTTGAATGGTCTTGGTTGTATAAATATTTTTTATTAATTTTTTTTTAATGCTGGAGCAAGTAATTTATATTTTTTTATTGATTATAGATGTTAATTTCTTTAATCAATGATTTATATTAGTATAAAAAATTTAAGTTTTTTCCCTATATCATAGTTCGTAATCATATAACTTGAAGTTAGAACACTATTATAAAAGCACATTAACTATGTAACTTACTCTCTATAGGAGTAAGTAATTGTTGAAACACACGGTGTATTAAACTATTGTACATTAATAGTTAATGTGTAACAAATGTATGATATAGCATTATACGTTTTTAACATGTATGGGGTTAGAAATACAATAACGAAATTTAATTGAATTCAATTTTTTTCTTAAATTATACACAGTATCATTCCAGTAAATTTATGAATGTATAATATGTTTTTATACAGTCAAATCAATGTATAATAAATGTGTGCCTTTCCAGTAAACGTTTGAATGTATAATAAGTTGTTATACATTCAAAGCAACGTATTGTGATACTGTGCCATTCCAGTAGACTTACGAATGTATAATATTTGATTATACATTCGTATCAATGTATGATATGGCATCATAGATTATAAATGTGCATGGTATTAATAATTTTTGTAATTTTTTTACAAGTAATAAACGTTTTACAACATGTATGTTGTTATGTAATACATACTTTAGAACGTATTAGTCTTTAGTTCAATGTAAGATTCACTTATAAGCAAAGGTACATAACAGGAAACATACTATGTGTTCAAAATACAATGTTAGATTAATTAGTAATATGTTGTTTTAATCATTAACAAAATAAGTGAAAGGAAAATTCAATAAGTACTATGAATCAGTTAGTAACATTGCAGTAGTATCTCAGTGACAAAAAAACATATTCTCATAAGATGAAGACATCCATAAATGTAAATAACATCCAGAAAGTAATCTTTGAATTCGTTTAACATCAACCACAAAACTAAGATTTAGTTGATTCAATTTCGACTTTTATTAAACAATGCTACTCTAAAGTAACAATTGCACTTTCATCAATTTCTTGGAGCACACTATTCCTTGGCCGAGGAGAATCGTTATTATTACTCGTGTACCCTTCATTTGTCTTTTCTACTCCGTAATGCCACAGTAATGAAGCATAGCGTACACGTTGACTTCCAGCATTAAACACGCATGAATGCACTTGCTGCCCTTCACTTAATATTTCTGCATAAGCAGCAACAAAGACGCCACAGTCCCTGATTTAAAAAAAATAAAAATGAAGTAACAGTAAGTACATTAATTTAAACATAGTTATACATTATAAAAAATATTTAATTTACTTACAAACTTTCAGATGCTTGCTGGGGTATGTTTTGAACATATTCAACATCAAATGTGTTTTGATTGACATGTATGATAGTAGTTTATACATTTAAAAAATGTAATATCGAATATATTTATACATCTCAAATGTAATATCGAATATACTTAAACTACAGAAAGACATGTATGATGGTAACTTATACATTTTAAAAAAATCTTCTTTAATGAATAATGTCAACTTATACAATAATCTTTTTAACTGCCTCTTTTATGTACATCTTCTTATTGTATAATATAATGAAATATAAAGCAGAAAACTAAAAAATAAAGTAATGTATAATCAAATAATATAAACGTATAATATCAAATATGCCAGGAACAAAACCAACAAACATATTTTATTCTTGAATATCTAACTGACTTATAAATCCTAAACTAAAGTTAGGACGAGAATCCATTACCAAATTTATACTATATTGATTAAGCAATCGCAACTATAAACAAGAAATTTAAAGATCTGACTTGTATTATATGAAAAAAAAACAGAAAAAATCAACTAACAAACTAGAATGAGATTGCAAAATAAGGTAATTTCATAAAAATCAACATGCAACAAAACAAGAATCCGAATAAGACTCAACAACTTTAAAACAAAAATAAAGATCTGAATTTTAATAAATGAAAAAAAATGATATTATCGAACTATCACACTGAAATAGATTTGGAAAAGCAATTAATTTCATAATAAACAAAAATGCAATAAAAAATCGACCCAGATTGTGATTTGGTAAAGTTGAAATAAAAATAAAAATTATTGAAAAAAATCAGTATATAAGTTCAATAATTGTTTGATAACTTACAAATTGGTAAACTCTAAGTATACGATTGCTTGAATTTGAGCGTGAAAAAAAGGTATTCAATAATGGAGGAACAATCGATTGTTTAATGGAAGAAAAAATGAAGCAAATATGAAAAAGAGAGAGAAAGTAAATGAAAAAGAGAGAGTAAAGAATTGTTTAATGGTAGAAAAAAAGGGAGTAAATATGGGAAAGAGTGATAAAGTAATAATAAAGATTCTTTTTTTTTTTTATGTATAAGAGGAATGAGAGAGAAAGTAAAAAAAATAGGGAATTTTAGTAATAAGTTTGGATTTATGTAACTAGTTTGTTAATATGGGATGTGTTGTAATAAGGTAAAGTTAGTTTGTGTATATATGTAATTTTTAGATTATATTTACCTAATAATTGATATCCACATCGCATATAACATAAACGGACAAGGGTAGGGTAATTTAAAAAAAAAAAAAAAGCTAAACGGGCAAGTCAGGTCAAAATCTTAATAGATCAAGACTTGCATCGACTCCGGTCTATTTACATCTGTATTTGTGTTCATGATATGAAAAAATAGATCATAATTCGAAACAAATTTGACCTCCCTCACCATGAAGTGGAAGCCCCAAGGACCAATCAATAGTTATAGTAGAGCCACAACTATATATCATTAATTTTGGTGTATGATAATTCATCGACTTTTTCTCTCAACTAGTTGAATATTTTCTTACCTAAATTGAGGGCGGATTATATTTTTTGTCATTAACAACTCAACTTACATATATTTATATAAAGCTATTTTAAAGAAATTCTAAGCAAATTTAACAACCAATTCACCCCTCCAGTAGTTGGTTCACACAAAATATTACCAGAAAAGTGGAAAATTTGAATGGCAACTGATCTGGAGTCAGACGCGCTACCATTGCGCCACGAATCCCTATTGGCTTGACACTGTAATTAGTTTTATATATTATGTCACTCTATCTCCTCTTTATATATCTGAATCATGTAAGTCTCGCTTCTGATCACATCTTATCCAAACTCGAGGTCACTTCAACCTTATTCCAAACATTCTAATTTTCAATCTTACCTTTTCTTAGTGTACCACATATTCACTTTAGCATCCTTATTTTTCCTACAACTTTCACCTTCTAAATGTGAGAATTTTTGACTGACCAATATTTCATTTCATAACAACCAGACTAACCGGCTTCGTTGAATATGTATTTAAGTTTAACTGGCCATATAAGTTTTCTCCAAAAATATTTTTTGAAAAAATATGCTTAATTTTTTTTTTAAGTTGGGCAAAGGCGTGTTTATCCCCCTAAACTTGTCACGAAAATTTGCTTTAGCCATTAAACTTAACCTGTAATTATTTACCCTCCTAAACAACTTTTATATGAATTTTTTACCTCCCTCAAAAAATTATACCACTCTCACTATGGAGAGTGCATCACACTCGCGCCGCATTGGAGCCATGTCGAATCCATGCCAAAGCCACATAAATAAATTTTTTTTAAAATAATATATATATATATATATATATATATATATATATATATATATATATATATATGTATGTATGTATACATACATACATACAGAAAAGTCCCCTCCTCCCCCCTCCCTCCCTCCCCCCCCAACTTCTTTATATTCTTCTTCCTCCTATACTCCATTTATTTCTTTTTTTATGTTAAATTAATAATTAAAATTTTTTATTGTTATTTTTACGGTTCTTGAATTTTTCTTAAGTTAAATTTTTCATTAAAAAAATTCATATAAAAAGTACTTTTGATTTGGAAGTAATTACGTAGCTAATCAATAAGTTTAATTTTTTTATTTCAATTTTAATGTGCGAAAATGAAATTAATTTGTTGGTTCTTGATCTACATAGGAAAGTTTATTTGTTGTACAATTTGTGTATTTTATTCTTCCTATGATTGTGTCTTTGATTGAAGATTTTTGGCGAATAGGAGTGAAAAAAAAAAATAGAGGAAGAAAAAGACATGAGGTGGTGGGGTGTGAGGAAGAAGAAGACATGGGGTGGTAGGGTGTGAGGAAGAAGGAAAAGAAAAATAATGGTTGAAAATTTTAAAGTGGACTTCATTATTTTTTTTATACTTTTTTATTTTATAAAAATGCATTTTGATTTTTTTTTTTTTGCCACGTCAATCATTAAGGGAGCAAACTAATACACTTTAAACTTCATAAGGGTAAATAATTACAGATTAAGTTTAAGGGTTAAAGTAAAATTTTGTTATAAGTTTAGGAAGATAAACATGTCTTTT
This sequence comes from Capsicum baccatum var. pendulum, assembly GCA_030864225.1. Lineage (NCBI taxonomy): Eukaryota > Viridiplantae > Streptophyta > Magnoliopsida > Solanales > Solanaceae > Capsicum > Capsicum baccatum. Next base: position 28,052,236 of record CM061550.1, on the reverse strand, counting down.
CCCTTTAAAGTTTGGTTAAACATTATTTGTTACTTCAAGTGTTTTTCAATCGATTAGTCAAAATGTCAAATACATAAATATTTTTTTCTTAAAAGTACTTTTTTAGTATATTTTTTAATTTTCCTTAGAAACTCAACCGTGCCACATAAATTAGAACAGAGTGATTACTATATTTTTCAATTCAATATAATACTATATTTTTTTTATTCTTTTCAGGATGCAGTTTTGGAGCTATCAGAACAAGACATAGTGTTGATTGTTGAGGAACCGCTTGTCTTCAAGCCAAAGTTTACTTGCAACGAGAGGTTCTGAATTTTTGAATTTTTGTGAATGGTTAAAAGCACACCTAAAGTATCTCAATTTTTGAATTTTATATCTAAATACTAGGTGTGCAAGTTTTCTAACTGAACTATCAATGACTATTTGTCAAAACACAACTCGACTCTTGTGGTCATCATTTAGGTAGGAAAAGTGAAAAAATATTTTAGGTCCTTTTACGAAGAAAATAATATATTTAATAGCAAGCATAAGATGTGTCAAATATATAAATTATTTATTAATTTTTGAAATTAAATTATTAAATATTTATTTTTATTAACATGAATAAATAAAAATTTAAATATTTATTTTTAGTAACATAAATAAGATAAAGAAAATACCTACTCCTAAAGTTGATAAACAAAAACACCTGATTCAACCCAAAGAAAATGAATGAGTAGTATAGCATAAATATAGTGAGGATAAAGAAAAGTACAATCTTATCAAATAAGTAAAATTCATAAATAAATTGATAACTATGGTTATAGATTTATTAATATCTATCAACTTGTGAATCTTTCTGTACAAAATATGAATATATCTCCATATTGATTTTTATAAATAATTGTTAAAAATTGCAAATATTTAAGTAAACATAATTTATAAAGATCAACAAGTCAATAATAATAGTAATTAGTATTTACTTCGTCCATAAATGCTTGATCGTTTTTAACTTGACATATATTTTGAGAAACAATAAATAAAAAGGTGATTTTACTATATTACCTTTTGAATATAAAAAATATTTTGCTTTGAAAAATGCAATGAATAATGTATTGTATTTAATATCAAGGATAAAATGGGTAAAAATAGATAAATTATTTATTATTTTTATAAATCAGATAAGTATTATTTGACATCCCGAAATAGAAAAGTGGACAACTAAAGATGAGTGGAGGGAGTATTTCCTTAATACTCTCCATTTCAAAATAGTTGGTCATCTTTTTTAAAATATTTGCTTCAATTTAATTGACTCCTTTATAAAATTAAGAGAATTTTATTATATTCTTTCAATACTATCTCTATCATTAAATGACTATGAAAAGTGTATATATCAAATTTTTATTTTTAAAGTATAATTAATAAGATTAATTTGTTAAAAAAAAACTCTCATAAATAGTTTCTTAAGGGGAATGGCACATCAACAACGACTAACTATTTTAAAACAGAGGAAATATAATTCTTTCAACATGGTATATGCAATTTCCTTGAAACAGAGGAAGTATCATTCTTTCAACATAATATATACAATCTCTTCAGATCGAGCATAAGACTTTTTTTAAAAATTTAAAATAATAATTTATTTTACAAAATATAAATTTATGAATTAAATTTTATATTTACAAAAATTGTAATTATGACTCAGAATTCTAAGTATAATTTGTTTTTTAGAATTTAAGTGTAAATTTCATCTCAAAATTTAAAATCACAAATTTATGAAATGAAATTAGATGTTCAAATAGTTATCAAAAGTGCTAATGCATTGTATTCAGGTAGTGTCAAAAAAAAAATCGCACCTTTAAAATGATGTGATATAAGTATTAAATATCATAAAACTGTGTCGAGAAAAAAATTGCACCTTTAAAAAGATGTGATATAAACATTAAATATCATAAAACAGAGTGAAAAAATAACACATCTCAATATTTATTTTTTTTCTTCCTCACAAATAAACTTTTGTTAAGTATCCCACATCGAAAAAGGGATGGGTAATTGGTCTCCTTATATGGACTTGTGCAATCCTCCTCTTATGAGCTAGCTTTTGAGGTTGAGTTAGGCCTAAAATTCATTCTTTGCACGGTATCAGAGTCAGGCTCACCCCAAATATTTGTTCACCGATGTTGAACCCTATATTATATTGTTCACACTCCAATTAACTAGGCTTGGACGTGCGGGGGAGTGTTAGGTATCCACATCGAAAATGGGATAGGTGATTGATCTCCTTATATGGACTTGAGCAATCCTCCCCTTATGAGCTAGCTTTTGAGGTTGAGTTGGGTCAAAGATCCATTTTTTACAATATTTGAATTTTTTTCCTCCCAAAGTTTCACTAGCATTTTTCACAAATTTTCATTATAAAAGTATATTACAATTTTCATATTTGAACATTTTTATATTGGCGTAATTATCCCAACTTGAGTTAAAGACAATTTGAAATTTGTCATATGCTATGTCGATGTTTTAGGGTATGTTCAGAACAACGGAAGTTATCTTTCGAGTCCAGAAAATGACATATTTTCTAATGAGTAATTTTCTTGTAATTGTTTATCGTATTTGGTTAGAGTAATATTTCCTTCATTTCTAATTAGTTATCGTCCTCAGTAAAATATATATTTTTTAATATTTATCATTTTATAAAATCAAAGCATAAATATTTATTTTTTCACCTTTACCCTAAGGAGGCGTTTGGACATGTGATTTAATGCTCATTCTCCAAACACTTGATTTGAGATTTATATCATAATTTGAGATTTTTCAAATATAAAACTTGATCTACAAGTTTCTATTTTGTTAAAACAAATCGCCATTCATATCTATCAACCATTTATGACATATGTAAATAAAATTTACAGTTCATATAATTAAATTATTTATATCTCACATAACCATTATTGTTACCAATATAGAATTTATTTTTATTCCAAATCAACTTGTACTTTGCAATTTATTATTTACCAATTTTATTATTTTTGACCAACAAACAACTCAAATTAACAATGTTGGTTCGTCTTCTCGCAATTATTTGATCGAGAAATACAAACTCAACGTGACAATGTGAGGAGATTGTCCGTACTATGTGGGGGGATTATATTAAAGAGTAGTACACCGCAACTCGTATTCAATTTTTACTTTTTTATTGAGCTAGATTTTGATAAATAAATGTTGTATTTTCTTAGAATAGCTTTGTATAGTGTATTATACTTTTATAGAGACATTTTTTGCTTATTTGGTAAGATTTTATAAAATATTTGAGTATTTTTGATAATTTTCACAACTTACGAATTTTTTATATTTATGAGATAACATACAACATAAAAAGTTAAAATTGTTTGTCCAAACAAAACTTCAACTTCATCTTTTGATTTCAAATCATGATATGATATCATAATTTCATCTTACAAGGTCAATCGGGTCCTTAATTATAAATATGAATAAATATCAATATAGTACAAATAACGGTTGGGAAACTAATATGTTCTTCCCTTTTGGTAGGCTATGTCAATATTTACACTTCATAAGAATTTATTTTCATATTAAAAAGGTCAAGGTTGAGAAGGCATGCATATATTCGACTTTTTTCTCAATTATAATTTACACAAACATTTTCTTAGCTAAGTTGAGCACAAATTATATTTTTTGTCATTATCAACTCCCTCAACTTACATATATATTATTTATGTAAAACTATTTTTAAGAAATTCTAAGCAAATTTAACAAACCAATTCACCTCTCTAGTAGTTGGTATATATATATATATAAAAAGATGAGAATACATACTTAATTCTAGCAGAAAAATGAAAAATTGGAATGGCTACCGAAAAGCCAAAAAAGGAGAGGGACCGAATAGTTTCGGGATTATTTGAACCCGACGTGAATCGAACACGCAACCTTCTGATCTGGAGTCAGACGCGCTACCATTGCGCCACGGATCCCTACTGATCTTCAACTGTAATTAGAATTATATATTCTGGTACTCTACTTGGTTATTTCATTTTTTCTTTTTTACAAAACAAAAATGAATATAGGATATTAAATATAGATTAAAAAATATTGAACTGTTTGTTTTATGTTTTGGGATTGTAATTAGCAATTGTTGTGTTTTATTCACTATTTTCTACTTATTCGTATTTGGATTCATCGCATTTGAGCTAAGAGTCCCACGGAACCAATCTCTACCTTCACGAGGTGATGGTAACGTTTGCTTACACTCTATTTATCTCAAACCTCACTTGTAAAAATTTACTGAATATGTTATTATTGTTATTGTATTAGTTTCAATGGAACATTTATAAATCAACTTACAATTAATTAGTTATCAGCTAAGTAATTCTGTAATATATATTTGGAGGGATCACAACATATCGAAGGACTCTTCTAACAAAACCAAAAAATGTAGTTGTCGCCTTATTTTCTCTTTAATCCAAAAAAAACTCTTCTTACCTCCTTATTCTATGTTATTTGTCAGAGTTTTTTTTTTTGAGAGTCATTAAATATAAATATTTAATTGATTTTTTTAAATTTTTTTTTTTTATCATATTATAATGAGAAAAATTACAGCTTATAGATATCCAAATTTTAGTTTTAGAATAGTGAACTAATTGAATCTAATTTAATTTTGAAAATTAATCAAATTGACTCCCGAAATTCAAAATGTGACTACTATTTGAAACTAAGAGAGGAATTACTTAGAATAGGTCATTACTTATTCTAACATTTTTTAGATAGAGTGACATTTCCACTTTTTCAATGTACACTAAACAAATACTTCATCAATATTGAGTATCCCATATTGGCTTTTCTAAAAGGAAAAAATAAATGAAACAACTAATTAAGTGCTGCTACTACTACAGAGTGCACAAAGATGATGTATGAAAACTAATGTCAGTTCAAAAGCAATAGGGATCCGTGGCGCAATGGTAGCGCGTCTGACTCCAGATCAGAAGGTTGCGTGTTCGATTCACGTCGGGTTCAAATGTTCCCGAAACAATTCAGTCCCTTTCTTTTTTTTCCTGTGGCCATTCCAATTTTCCACTTTTCTGTTACAATTATGTGTTTGTATTTTGTATCTTAAATGATCCGAGTGACTGAGTCCTCATTTATTTTTCTTAATATTAAGATTTGTTTTCTCTAACATCTATATATGTAAAACTTGTTTTTTATTTTAAAAATAATATTTAATAAAATAAATTAATTTAATAGTTCTATTTTAAAATTTGTATTTTGTTGGAGGTGACGATGGCTAGTGATGGTGGTTGACTTGTTGTGAATGTCGATTGAAAATGATGTTGGTTGATAATGGTAATTGTAAGTGATAGCTAGTGGCAATTTTCCACTTTTCTGTTACAATTATGTGTTTGTATTTTGTATCTTAAATGATCCGAGTGACTGAGTCCTCATTTATTTTTCTTAATATTAAGATTTGTTTTCTCTAACATCTATAAATGTAAAACTTGTTTTTTATTTTAAAAATAATATTTAATAAAATAAATTAATTTAATAGTTCTATTTTAAAATCTGTATGTTGTTGGAGGTGGCGATGGCTAGTGATGGTGGTTGACTTGTTGTGAATGTCGATTGAAAATGATGTTGGTTGATGATGGTAATTGTAAGTGATAGCTAGTGGTGATGTTGGCTCACTAATCCATTTTAACAAAACTGTTAAAATAACCTCAATCATATGTCGCAAAATGTTGGATCGATTTTCAAAAGCAACTTTATAAGGTAAAAAACTAATATCACGCAGTCGATTTTTGAAAACAAATAATAATAAAATACATCTTTTGTTAAAGAATTTATGAAAAAGCCGACCTTTCGTTAGAAATCAACTATTGGCGTCAATTTTTTAAAAAAATATATTTTATTAAAATTCACCTGTTCAAGGTTAGGTTTTTGTTTTTTTGGTTGTGCGTGACAATAGTTGTTAATGATATATGATGGTTGATGGTGATGCGATTGATTATTATGATGGATAACAATGATTGTTGATAATGTCGGGGAACGAAAAAGTTGACTATATTACTAGTGTATGACAGTACCGGTGATTAGGAGTAAGAGTGTCAAACGGGCCGGGCTGACCCATCCCGACGTAGCAAACCGGACCGGTTTGACCCGACCCGGTAAGCCCGAGGGCTTTAGGGGTCCGGGTCCCGATCCGTTTTTTTTTTTAAAACTGGGCTCGGTTAACTCGGCCCGGACCAACCCAGTCCAAGCCCGCCGGTTAACCGGCCCGGCCCGGTAAGCAAAAAAAAAAAAATTTAATTTTTTGGGCCAAACTAGCCGTTGGCCCAACGGCTATATTACCGTTTTTGGGTCCAAACGGCTAGTTTGGGCCCATTTAATTAAAAAAAAAAAATTTTTTTTTAATCCCCAAAATAAATCTATAAATACCCTACAACTTCAAATCATTTCTCACACAATTTTTCACTCTCTCAAATCTCATTCTCTCTCAAATCTCAATTCTCAATTCTCAAATATTCAATATATTTAATTTCTTAAAGTGTTCACTTTAATTTTTTAATTTTTCGTTTACAAAGTACGAGCGGAAGTTTCTAAAGTCTCAAGCTTCGGATACTTCCAAAATTTGGTATTGTCGTTCCATATCTTACGTTTAATTTTTATTTATTGTATTAATTGTTTAATATTTAATTTTATTATATTTGTGTATTTTGAATATTTTTAGTTTAATTTAATTTATATTATGGATAAATTAAAAAACCTCGCTGCTAAAGGTGTTAAAATTTTTTGCCCCGGAAGCGGTAGTGGTAGTAAAAAGCGAATTATTAGCGGTAGAGGTAGTTCAAGTAATAGATATACCCGTGTGACTTCGCCTCCGGTACCGCTTGGTACACCTTTTGAGGAAGAAATAGGTGTAGGTGCTCACGATATGGATTATGTAGAATTTCAGGAAAATTACGGTATAGAAGAAGAAAATGAAGTAGATGCAATTAATGTAGACGAAGATGATGAAAATATTGCTGAAACACCCGCAGTAGGAGATGCTAACGTTAGATCTGAATCAGTTAATCTCCCTTCCCGTCCTCCCAGTGCCCCAAAACCCCGTAAAAGAACTAGTATTGCATGGCAATTTTTTGAACGTATATCAGATATTGAGGTGTAGTGCAATATTTGTCAACAAATATATAAGCATAGTAGTGGCGGTAAGCAAGGGTATAGCTGAAGATCACAAAAGAGAGTTAAATATTGCAAAAGGTGGTGGGGATGTTGGTGGGTCAACACAAACTAGAATGGACCCAACAACCGGTCAAATAGCGAAAAAGTATAATTAATGATCTTGTTAAGTTTTTAGAAAAATTTTATTTAGCTACGATTGAATTTTCCGGTGCTTACTATCCTACTGTTTGTAATATTTTGGCATATATAGCCGATATTTCTGGTTTGCTCCAACAATATAAAAATAAAGAAGGTTATAAAGAAGCTGTTGGCGCTATGTTTACGAAATTTAAAAAATATTTCTTCCCGATTCCCCCTATTTACTTGGTTGGTGCTATGTTAAATCCGTGCATGAAATATAATCATATGTGTCACTTTAGTACTCTTATTTATGCTAACTTAGAAATAAATACTAACCATGAGTCTGAACAAGTACAACCTGATTTGTGGACGGCTACGGCTGATGCAAAGGATTATATAGAAAAATTATATAATCACTATGCTGATTTATTTGATTCAGCCGTACCTACAAATATCAGTCCAGCTGTCGCTCCTCATCCTCCCGAGGAGCCATCATCTTCTAAAAGGCCGGCACATAGTGGTTTTCCTGATTCGTTTTATGATTTAACTTGTTGGAATAGTGTGAATGAGAGAGTTTACACATCAACTTATCGGGAAGAGCTGAAATATTATCTGCGGACGCCACCAGAGGATCGCAGACGACGGATCAACACGCTGGATTGGTGGAGGAATAATGAATCACAATATCCTGTACTTTCAAGATTAGCCAGAGATATCTTGGATGTTCCAATGTCAACCGTTGCATCAGAGAGCGCCTTCAGTCAGGGACGACAGCAGCTTGGAGACAACCGACACTCATTGGGAAGCAACGCAATGAATGTTTTAGTTTGCCTGAGAGATTGGATTAGAGCAGAAAGAAGAAACCAAGGAATGGAACCAGAGCCCAACGACGACCTCAAACTTGAAGAAATTATGACTTCACGGGAGAACTCAGCAGAATCAAGTCCAATGCATGGTTTTGCCCCCGTTGACTTCGACTATCCTATGCAAGTTCCAATTAATATTAACATGAATGAGTTGGAAAAAATGATGCATAATTTATAGATTTTTCATTCATGTAAATTATAAATTTTGGATCATTTTGCAATCAATAAAATTTCACAAATTCATTCACTCCTTAGTCATTGTTTTTTATTTTTTTTATTTAACGATTTAAAATTTTAATATCTTCTATACAAGTGTATATTTAATGTATACATGTGTATATGTTTATATATCTTATATTGCCCCCGTTGACTTCGACTATCCTATGCAAGTTCCAATTAATATTAACATGAATGAGTTGGAAAAAATGATGCATAATTTATAGATTTTTCATTCATGTAAATTATAAATTTTGGATCATTTTGCAATCAATAAAATTTCACAAATTCATTCACTCCTTAGTCATTGTTTTTTATTTTTTTTATTTAACGATTTAAAATTTTAATATCTTCTATACAAGTGTATATTTAATGTATACATGTGTATATGTTTATATATCTTATATTGCCCCCGTTGACTTCGACTATCCTATGCAAGTTCCAATTAATATTAACATGAATGAGTTGGAAAAAATGATGCATAATTTATAGATTTTTCATTCATGTAAATTATAAATTTTGGATCATTTTGCAATCAATAAAATTTCACAAATTCATTCACTCCTTAGTCATTATTTTTTATTTTTTTTATTTAACGATTTAAAATTTTAATATCTTCTATACAAGTGTATATTTAATGTATACATGTGTATATATTTATATATCTTATATAAAAGTGTATATTAATGTATACATGTGTATATATGCTTTATAAATTAGTGTATATACATATTGTAGTGTATATATATATATATATATATTATACTATTATAGCATATGTTTTATTTAAAGTAGTACGTATAGTCATATATAATTATATATTGAATGGTACGTATATATGTGTAATTGTTTATACTTTATATATTTTTTTAAAAATATATATTGTATATTGGAGTGTATATAGTGTATATTCGAGTGTATATATAGTGTATATTTGATTATTTATTTATTTTTTTGACGGGTTTGACCGGTTTTTAACCGGTTTTGACCGGGTTTTAGCGGGTTTGACCGGATTGGGTTAAGTGGGCCGGTTCCGGGTGGGTTTTAAATTTTTTGCTGTGCGGCCCGGCCCGGCCCGGCCCGGTTAAGGGCAAACCCGACCCGTAACCAGTCCGGAACCCGATAAGATTGAGAGGGACGGTTTCGGGTTGACCCGGCCCGGCCCGTTAGACAGCCATAATTAGGAGTAGCGATTGATGGTTATAAATTATAGGCCAAAGGCATCGATAGACACTCAAACTTGTTACCAAATTTCACTTAGACACCTCAGCTAAGGTCTGTTCCTATCAGACCCCTAAACCCTCCACATTTTGTTTCAATTGGACCTTTTTTTGACAATCAACTATAAATTTAAAGTGTGTGGATTACACTCGCGATGATGTGACAATTTGACAAATAAAATAATGACACGTGGCTATATGAGTATAAAAATTATTTTAGAATATATTAAATTTTAAAAATTATTTTAAATTAAAAAAATAAACCCTTCTTCTCAATCTTCACTCTTTTCTCCATCTTCACTCTTCTTCTCCATTTTCACTCCATTTTCGGGGATATTATTCCAGCGAGTTTCGTTCTCTATTTCTTCTGGCGAGTCTCGTTCTTCTTTCTATAGCTAGCAATATGAACCCAGATTCAGTTGGGTCATTTCAAAAAATTACCAAAGGCTACATAATCTATCAATCCCAAAAAATCACTCTTAACTGAAATTCGACACGTAAAAGTTAGTGTTTAGGTAAATCAGATTTGCGAAATCCATTGATTTTTAGAGTTAGTTTGTGTCTCCCTTTATCATAGTCAACAGTAGCTTGTTTTTTCTTGTCAAAGGTTGTAATTTTTTTGTTTTTGTTGTTGGATTTTTGTTGGTTTAAGGTGAGTGTAATGAAATGGGGTTTAAATGTGGAGCTTTGTATGGTGGAAGCCATGGAAAAAAAAAAAAGTTGAACTGAATTAAAGAAGTTGAACTTTAAAAAAAAAAAAATAGTTTGAAGATTCTTGATTATGAGTTTCATAATTGGAAATTGATGAATTAAAGCAGGGAAATTGATTTGCGTTTTGGATGACTTGTAGTGGGATCAAGAAGACGGACAAGAAGAAGATAAGAAGAAGACGATGATTTTTTTTGAAGAAGACGATGGGGGCGGGTGGGTGTGAAGACGACGACGAAGAGAGGGTGTTTCTTTTTTTTTAAAAATAATTAAAAAGTTATAATAATTAAAATTAATAAAATAATTTAAATATAAGTTTTTTAATTAAAAAATATTATTTATTCTATTATTAAAAAAAAATTGAGCCGTCAGTGCCACTTGGCACGTTTTTATTTGTTATTTAGGCAAAAAATCATGTTTCACGCGTCTTTAGTGAGTGAAAAGCACGTGCAGTGCCGTGTAGGCAAAAAATGCCCAATTGGAACAAAATGTGGGAGGTTTAGGGGCCTGATAGGAACAAACCTTATTTTAGGTGTCTAAGTGAATTTTGACAACAGGTTTGAGTGTCTATTGATGCCTTTGACCTAAATTATAATAATGAATGTAAATTGTGGTTGGTGATGATGACTGATGAATACAGTGATTGACAATAATAGCGATTGTTGTTTATGGTAATTAATGTTTTCTTAAGAAGCGTATTAGAAGAGAAACACAAAAAGTAATTAGAAACGGAGGAAGTACAACATTCTTTGACAAGAATATGAAGATGTTACTAAGCTTCACGGATGAAACACAGTAGAATATATAGTAAAACTACTTAATACTACAACTTATTCGATGAAATTAAGATCTTCATACTTTTTGAAGACTGATTTGAAAGATAATCAAACATGAAAACTTATTTGAATACGAAATTTTAAGAAATAAAATTACCCCTTAGTTTCACTAAGTATAGAATTGATTTGAACAGGTAGTCTGACGGAAATAGAGCGAATTACTGTACCCAATTCTGCTTCTTGCAAGATCAAATTCCACAAGGATGTCCTGCATTTGATATCCACCAATAACAATGGCTTGTCCAAATGTTTGGTTTCGTTCAACAAATGGTAGACATATAACTTTCTCACTAACTTTTACCAATGAATTTGCACCAGTAATTGTCCAGTACACATTTGGCTTGTGTAAAACAATATCAATTTTAGGTGCATTGTAACCTAGACGTGACATACCAATATATGTCGAGTCAAAACACGTCTTAAAAGGCTGCACTGCTGGCACCATTTTCACCTCTTTCGGCATTTCACTCACAGAACTTTTACTTACAACATCGTAAATAGAAGGCTCCAATACGGTGTAAGGAACGGCCGTGCTGATCCTCATCCCACCAACTTCTTCATTTTTATCCAACGAGAGCAATGTTCTGTTCAGTGACAAACTTTTTTCGTTAATTCTAATGGAAGAAACTTGAATGTAATATTCGGGCGAAGCACAATTGAAGAGAAAAAAATTTGGGTAAGTAATTATAGGTGTATTGATAAGATCTCTAGAGGCATCAAAGCCAAGTGGAAAAATATAAGGCCTGTGACCAATGAAGATTATTCCATTTTTGTCTGTTGAAGGGACTCAAGCAAATAGCAAATTGTCTGCTGAATCTAAAAGTTGATGCAAGTTGAGTAGCAAATGATACTGGACTTTGCTGACCAAAACCAATCATCCCTTTAACATCTTTGCCTAGATTTTGTGTTAAATATGACGGAGAGCAGCTGAAGATAAACTTGGGGACAGTTACTACGGGCCCAGGCCTGGGCTCAACTAGGCCCGAATAGGATCCGTTAATCGATTGAATGGTTAAAAGATCCTCCGCAACTTCACCCCCTGAGTAGAAAGTATTCATAGCCGGGTTTGACACAATGTTATAGCACGTTTCGGTTGCAACCAGGCCGGGTTTTATTTTTTATTGTACAATCCCCACAAGCTATCGATCTAGCGAGATTACAATGTGTTAAATTGAAACGAGCGGACTTGTACGTTGAGCTTTTAAAGCCCGTTTCGCAATCCACCCATAGGTTTTCGCTACCAACATGGACAGCGAGTTTAATGGGGACTAGAGGTGTTCTTTGGTGAATTTGTGTAATGTATTGTAGAGTAGAAGGGTCTTTTTTCACTGCAAGGAATAGAGTTTTAGGCTTGAAATTGGTTTGACCTAGACAAGTTGATGTGATAGAGAAGTAAACAAAAATGAAAGAGATAGATGCTAGGGGATGACATATTGGAAATTAATTTGCAAGATTTTAGTGTGAAAATATTGGATATGATAGACATCTATTTATAGCTAGTGTGAGGAAGTCAGTCAACCCATGAATAGATAACACTTTCAACACCTTGATTTTATTATAGTTAATGGGTAAAAATTCACATATAGACTCGTTACAGTATTTACGACTAACTTCCTAATCTAAATTTCATATTTATAATTCATAGATAAAATAAATAACAGTTTTATGTATATATATACAAAAAAAAGAAGGAAAAGTCCATAACAACAAAAAGAGATAAAAAAGAAATTTTAATGTAATAAATGTCCTTAATCTTCTCCAACTTTTCATTTATTTCTCTGATATAACAGATCAATAAATATAAATTCATGCGTTAATTACTCCCTCAAAAGTTGATAATTTTTTTTTAATAAAAAAAATTTGTGATCTACAGGAGAAAGTTGGTAATTCGTGCATACAAAATTCTGGTATATACGGTTTACACAAATTATTTTTTTTACTTGAATTTATTTATTGAAATCCTTTTTTGAATCTAATACGCAATAAAAATTGATTCAATTTCAACATAATGAAAATCGATTTTATTATTGGTTTGAATTAGATTTTCGAAATTGAATGCACAATATAAACTTCAAACACTTTCAAATTGTCAATTTTGTAATACTATTATTTTTGTATACAATCACTTCAATTATAATTTTGTGTTTCAATTTTCGTATTCAATTTTTATTTTCATAATTTTGAATTTTTATTTCACAGAAGTTGTTAAAAGGTTATAATCCTTGTTTGTGTTGATTTTTTTTTCTTTTCTAAATCCCATTTGTTATTGCAATTTGTGTGATATATTCATTCATTACTCTATTGCATATTTATAATATACATATTGACAGTCTTTTAATATTTTTTTTTATGTAAATCTATTAATAGTATATTTGAATTTCTGTATATATGTTAACATAAGTATATAATTGTATTTGTATATCTGTTTTAAAGGTTACAAAGATTGTTTTTATTATTTGTATATCTATTATTTGTATATCTGCATATTAGTTTACATAAATTTGATATTTGTATATCTGTTGTTTGTATATTTCTCTCTCTATATGCAAATGAAGTATACATATATTTAAATCAAAACTGTTGTTTATTATTTGTATATCTGTTGTTTGTATATCTGTATATACAAATTTGAATGTTATTTGTAAACGATATTGCAAACGAAATATACATATATTCAAATCAAAATTGTTGTTTATTATTTATATATCTGTTGTTTGTATATCTATATATACAAATTTGAATGTTGTTTGTAAAAGAAATATACATATTTGTATATCTGTATATACATAAATGCAAATGAAATAAACATTTAAATATATATTTATTATTTGTATATATGTTGTTTGTATAACTGTATATACAAATTTGAATGTTTTACATAATAACAAATTTGAATGTACATACATATATACACTCTAAAACTGTATATATCTGCATATGCATTATTTTTCAAAATGTATATGTGAAAGTTAACTATATATACATATATCAAAAATACAAACTGTATATGCATACATGCACTTTAAATCTGTATATATATGCATGTATTATTCTACAAAAAAAAAGTATACGTATCTACATATATTGAAACAAAAATGTTTATTGACCAACAATTCTGTTTCATGAGAATATATACAAAAAAACCTCGTAATCTTTGTCAACTTCATTGCTTCCCTTTTAGATTTAGATACCTTAAAATATTTTTTTTTCTTTCCACCGTATTAGAAGATGCAAAATTCTTTCCTTTTTTTTTTCTGATAAATTATCCATCAAAAAAAATGGGGGAGTGACTTACATAAAATATAAAAATTTATATTATAAAATAAAAATCCTCAAAAACAAAAAAATTATAAAAACGGGGGAGTGCTCCCCTTTTTCTATTTTTTTTTTGTAAAATATATGAGCAACGAAGAAATTTAACGACTGACTAACATAATATAAAAATTTTTTAAATAAAAAATTAAATCTAATGTCAATAAATATCCTAAACTGATTTTCTGTGGTGAAAAATTTACAAAACTGATTTATCAAAGTAAAATCAAGGATTATATTTTGTGATATTAGAGTGACTTTGAGAGAAAAATAAGGAGAAAAAAGTTGAGGAAGATTTCTTGAATAATCATGTATTATAATGTTGCCAATGTTGTCGTTTCTTTAATTTAAAATCAAGGATATTAGAGTGATTTTGAGAGAAAATTAATAAAAAAATAGTTGAAGAAAATATCATAAAAAATTTTGTGTTTTGATATTCTATTGTTGCCTTTTTTTGAGTCAATAGAATAGAGAGAGAATAGAAAGAAAATACCAAAAATAAATATATGAGAGAGAAAATTAATATATACAAATCTTAATATATTTATATATAAGGCCCACAAAAAAAACTGACTTTTAACTACCAAATAACTATAAATTATAATTTTTTAAAATATTAATCAGATCATATAATTAATATAGTATTTTGTCTATATTTCTTAGTTAATGTTCATTCATTTGTCTTGTGTGGAAATCACATCTTCATGGGCCTTTGCAATAGTGAAGTTTCTTGGATATGGAAGTTGAAACTTGAAAACAACCCTTCTGGCAGTGGAGCAGGGAAGTACTACCTTTTTTTTTTAAAAAAAAACATAATACTAAAAATATATTATTAATTTGATTTGGTCAAACGACTTACATATTAAAAATATTTTTTTAAAATATAATACGAAAAATATATTATTAATTTGATTTGATCGAACGACCTATAAATTTAAAAAAATGTTGAAAAACTTAAATTCTATTTATTGTCATATTTAATCAAATATTTTGAGTTTGAAATGCAACCCATGTGATATTTGAATAGCGCTCCATTCCATGATAATATTATGTATATTTGAATGTACATGAGCTTCCCTTTTACTGTCCAGCACATTGCCACAAAATTGGGTAGTTATATTATTTTTCTTAAAATTACTGGAATGGAGATTTGAACTCGCTACCAGTACATAAGGGGAAGCTTCTTTGATCATTGAGCTACCATAACTGATTTGGAGAGTCATATTATATTTGTCTCTTCGCCTTCTTTTTATGCACCATTATTCAAATACCGCCGACAAATTTTCCTACTTTTCTAATATAGTTTGCTATTTGAATGCAGTAACAAAATTGATCTACTAAGTTACTCCTCCGTTCCTTTTTAGTTGTCATAATTTAAAAAAATAAAAAATCAAACAATGTAAACTTCAAATCAATTCTATACTTGGAAAATTAAGTGTCATTGTATCTTTTAAACTTTCGTATTTAATAAGCTTTATGTTTGATGAATCTTCAAATCATAAGTTAAGGTTATGATAATCTTTCGTCAAATAAGTTACTGTATTATTAGTATGATGTTTTTATTTTTAAATAATTCTGTTATCACGTATTATTCAAATTAAATACGAATACATCGGTAATGAGAGATAGAGATGGAGGGCTAGTATTGATGTTATGAAAGAAAGTTGGATTGATCTTCGGTTCTTCGAATTAGAAACACTAAAATGAAGTTTATATAAAATATTGATGTCAATTATGCCTTGGTTTTCGCATTTGGATATTGTTTCTATTTTTATACTTTCTTCGCTATCAATTCACGTGGCAATAGTTGAAATTTTAAGATACAAACTTCTAAACGTTGATTGAAATTTCTTTTATTCTTTATATGCATTTTAAATATTTTAATTTTTTTTTTATTATTGTGATATATATATAGTAACTTTATATGATTTTCAAATATATAAATTTTATTTTGGAAACTAGCAGGGTCGGCTATACTGTAAAGTCGTTAAAGCAATGGCTTGGGGCCCAACATTTTTGAAACCCCTATTTTTAAGTTAGAAGATAGTTCACAATAATAGTATATTACATACAAATTTTAACGATAATATCTATGTAATTCAAAAATATTTTCATTAACCGACAACAAAATGCACATCTAACACACAAAATGCACATACGCCGCACGATATGCACATATGTCACACAAGGTGCACGCAAAAGCTAATTTTATTGAATATATCTGAAACTTTTTATCATGAATTGACTTTAGACCACCAAATTTATTGAGCCGCTCTTGAAAACTAGACCCTTAGGATCAGCATTTAAAATTCTCTTTAGATATGGAACGATAGTTCCCGTAGGAAGAGGAGCTATTCAAATATCCACATGCCTGGGTTGCATAACTGGTACTACTATATTATTCAAGCAGGATATCATATTATAATATTGAATACATTAACGTTCTAAATAGAACATTAAAATGAACAGACATGTATATAATTCACATTCAAGAAACTTCTCATCAATTTAAAAGGCTCATTAGTACGTTACTGTTGAGGTTTTTGAGCAAAATGTTCCTTGAGTTTGGAGAAAGATCCATTTTTATTTTTGGGCAAAATGGTTTGATGGACTCTTGTACTATGCCCGTTTTGTAATGTGGACACTTCTACTTACACGTTTGTCATTTGGATCCTTGAACCCACTAAAAACCAACATTTTAAACTCATTTTCTGATGTGGTATCCTGTGTGGCTGGAACGACATAGGAACGTGTAGTTTAGCCTCCTAGTGCGCGCCAGCCATCAAAAAAAGGCCCCCAACAGTCATAAAAGACCTTATAAATGCTCCTTCTTCCTCATTTGCTTCCAACAATCATTTGCTTCCAACACCATTGTTGGAGCAAATTGAGCTTCTTTTTTCCTTCATTTTTTCTCTCAAGTTCTTGTTCCTTAATTTTTTTTTTCCTACTCTGTTCGTAATATTGGAAAGTTAATTTTTTTATGTAATTTTTCGCAATACCATGACAGTTCAGATTTGTTATTGTGGGCTTTACGCTAAACTTAAGATGTCAAGAACACCAACCAACCCTGGAAGAATGTTTTGGGGCTTTCAAAAATATCAAGTTGATAATGATTGTGGATTCTTTCGATGGGCTGATGAAAATGAACAATATAAAGACAGGAATAAAAGGCAACGAAGACAACAAGGACTGAAAAGATATGAAAGGCACGAAAGACATGAAAGATTAAGTATTAGTATTGATACCACTGTTATCATTATTGTTGTCATCTGATTTCTATCTGTTGTATTTAAGATGGCTTGATCTTTGTAGTTGGAATGTGCAATGAAAATGAAATTCAAATTTAATGACAAACACCATTTTGCCAACATAGAAATCTTCAATATATAATGTCTTAACAAGAGTTGACATCAAAAAGCTTGTCTTAACAATATCTTAAATGAGAAATGCACCAGAAGTCTTAAAAAAATTGTCTTAACAACACTTGGGATCAATACAGAAAGAGAATTATACTAATGTGTTCCTTGAGTGCTTGTTGTGGACTGATTCTTGCTGTCTTGAGTGCTTGATGTGGCTTGAGTGGCTGTAGATGATTTTTCCTTTGATCTTTTGTAACTCTGTTCTTGTAGATGTCTTTGAGTTACTGTAGCTCCACCTTTCCACCTTAGTTCATTTGGTTTGAAATTCAAGTCAATATTGGTTGGAACTGAACTAATAAGGGTTGGACTATGTAACACTCTATCAGTATTTTCAAACTGTAAAAATAAAAAATATCAGTTATAGATGCACTAATTAATACCAGTTAAATGTAAATTACATGATAGAAAACTTACCCTCTCCACTACACTGCCACTTGATCCAAATAGCACACCAAAATCAGCTTCTTTTGCCTTTTTTGCCTTGGTCTTTTATATGCAAGATTTGCACCACCTCTTAAAGTTGTACTAGTCTTCCTCATTGGGGCACCAACACCACTAGTAGACTGCTGAGTTGTAGATTGTGTAGCATTATCACCTACTGCTGAAGTGGTAGTGGGCATCACACCATCTGTAGGCCTTATATCAGTTGTTGAGTCACTTACAGGCCTCACACCACCAACTGATGCAACATTTACAGGCCTTCCTTCAGCTCTTGATGTACTGTGAGCATTTGCAGGCCTTCCTGCACCTCTTGGTGCATTGTGAACATTTGAAGGCCTTTCTGCAGGCCTTCTGTTGCTTGATTTAGCATTTGCAGGCATTTCTTTAGCTGCTGAAGTATTTGCAGGTCCCTTCTTCTGTACTAGTACTGGCTTGCACACTTGGTTGACTGCCACAACTATTACTAAAGTCTTTTTTCTATAAAAAAAAATATATAAAGGTCAAAAACACATTCAAAAAGAGTAAAATTCATCAATAAGAAATGATTTAACTTACCAAAGTTGGACATCCTTTTTTGTTGTGTCCAATAGACTTGCACACAAAACATGTTATTTTTCTATCCTTTCTTGTAGCCTTCTCAAACTTTTTCTTAACAGGCTCATCCTTAGCTTTCTTTCTATTTTTACCTAGCCTTCCTAGCATGGAAGTAATCTCAGGTGGCTCAATTGGTGGTCTTGTGCTTCTTGTCCACATCTTAATATTTGTCATTGGTTGAATATACTTATCATATGCCTTCAGGTATGTTTCTCTTTTATACCAGTGATCAACAAATGACTCCACATTCCATCCTTTGTAATGCATTGCAGCAAGTGCATGTGTACAAGGAATTTTCTTTAGTTGTCATGACCTACAATTACATTGCTTCCTCTTCACATTAACAACATATGTATATGGTGGATCACCAACCTCAAAGCCCATATCATCATTAAACCTCACGTCACACTTGGTTGCATATTCACCATTCTCTACAAGAACTTTCATAGCTATTGGTGATATATCATTGATCCATTTTTCTCAAAAATCTCTCATTTGATTCATTCTTTTCAGGACTTTGCATCTTATTTCCTCCAACATAGTGATGATTGTTTTAAACCTAGAAACTAAAATTCAACTATTGAAAGCCTCACACATGTTCTTCTCAACCACATCACATCTGCTATGTTCCTAAAAAAAAAGCCCTACACCATGCCTTTTTGTTGTACTTGAGCAAATCTTCCACAATTTCAATACCCAACTCACTCATTTCATTAAGTTTCTATTGCAAATACACTTCAAATGGGGCCCTTGTAATCTGTCAGAATTTTTTTCTCCTTTCTTCACCACTCTAAATCTGCTTCCAGTTGGCCCATATATATCTAGCACACCATTTATGCTCAGCATTTGGCAGTAGATTAGTAAGTGTCAAATGAAGACGCTATCAAAATATGCAAAATAATAGTTAAACATTAATGACATCACTAAAAAAACAAAAAAATAACTAAAAAAATATGACACTTCATACCTTCTGCATATCAGACATTATTGTCAAGCTTTCACCACCATTTTCTTGAAGTTTCAAATCATGGCTGATGCACCTAAGAAACCAAGATCATATGTCCTTGATTTCTTTATCAATCACTGTCCATGCTACAAGGTACATTTGATTATTTCCATCTTTGAAAATGCAAGACAACAAGATGCCTTTGCATACACCCTTGAGGAAGGCACTATCTAAATTAATTATTCTTCTGCATCTCTCTTTTCATCTACTTTTTAAGGCCCCAAGACAAATGTAAATGCCCATAAACACCTCATTTTCTAGAATTGAATTCTTGGATGTCCTAATAGATACAGTGGTACCAGGATGGGTGGTCCTCAACTGTTCAACATAGTCATACAACCTATCAAACTTTTCAACAAAATCACTAAAATGTTCACTCATAATTCTGATTTTTGCCTTTCTACAAATTGTTTTACTAACATACAAGCCATAGTCCTTTCTTTAAAGTGCTTGAATCTGATGCAATTGTATAGATGGATCACTCATAATCCTATCTTTGTAATGCTTACTAATCCACAAAGGGTTACACATTTTATTTCTTGTCTTTTTAGAACACTTGTGGGTAGGAAAGTAAGTTTTCACACTAAAATTTCCAGTGTTATCAACACTTTCAAGAATAATCCAAGGACAACCCTTATGCTTACACTTTACCCTTATCATTTCCTTCTCATTAGGTTTCAACTTAAGGTTCACATCTTTTTGAACAGAGTAAGTCTGTAATATCACTCTAAACTCAACAACATTCAAAAAAATCATATACAACTGAAAACATATCTTCTTTACAGTTTTATCAAAGTAGATCTTGCTAGATGAAGTTCTAGGTAGTGGATCTATCAGTTCATCGTCATTAACAGGATCCCCTTCCTCTTTACTAATGTCACTATCCGGATCTGAACTATCAAAATAAGGGCCATTCCTACCAAGTTTACCTTTATATATAAACCCTTTGTTCTTAATAATATCCTCAAAACCAGCATCTATAACTACTGGTGCAGATGGTATCTCATCTAGATTCACCCTATCAGCCTTTTCTTTTGCTTGTTTTTCAATGTTAGACTTCTTATCTTAAAGCAACTCTTCCTCAAATCACTCAACTCTTCAATGTTTTCATCAGCATCTTAAAGTAAATCACCATCAGAATCAGTGATATCAAAATTTAATTCAAAATCAACTGTTTAGAGATGGTATGTAGAGAAATCATTAACTTGACCTTCCCCTAAGTCTTTTAAAGAAACCTTAGCTTTTTCTTTGTCTGTCCTAGGAGGCTGGTTTTCATTTATATACTCATCTTCATTTATATTCAATGGATGAGATGAAGACACATCAATCCTATCAGTTTCAAAAGGGGTTGTCACATCACCATTACTAAGTAGTAATAATGGTGAAGTGGCTGCCACATCATCATTAACAACTATAGGTTCACTAATTTAGTGAACAACATATACATCAACAAAATCTCCACCTTTTAAACAATTGCTAAATCTTAAAACATCAGCATAACTATCTAATCTATAACATAATAGCCCTTTTTGTTTACTCTACACCAAAAAAGTTTCAACTTTTTCCACATCCAAATCTGCTGCTAAGTTATGAAACATCATAATATGAAGCTCATTTGCATCTACTCTAATTTTTTCAGGAATACAAACTCCATTTCCATACCTTATATTAGGGCCTGATAAAAAAAACCCATAGGTGAATTGAAGTGTTACCATTATGTCCATTTATTTAGAAAATCTGTACAATGATAAAATAACATATACAATTAGTCAATTATCCATAAAGCGTTAATTTCTAAAGAAAAAATAAAGGAATAAAAAACTCAATTCTGATTTTACCAATTTTTTTTTAAATGTAATCGAAATAACAAAACATGCCATTGAAGGCACAAAATTGCTATACATACGTTTAATAGGAGCATTAAACAACAAAAAAAATTTAAAACCCTAAAATTTTTGGACCCAATTCTAAATTTATCAAAAAATCCTAAAATTTAATCAAAATAACAAAACATGTCATTGAAGACAAAAACCTGCAATATATAGGTATAATAGGAGCATTAGACAACAAAAAAATTAAAAGCCCCAAAATTTTTGGACCCAATTATCATTTTACGAAAAAATTCTAAATTCTAATCAAAATTTCAATATATGCCATTGAAGGCATATCAACACTACACATACTACCTACAACAACACTAGATACAAAACAGAGCAAAACCACCCAAAAAATTGAAGAAAAAAGTTCGTAATCGCGAAAATCCTAAAACCACTAAAACGGACCCCATTAAAATCGACAAAAATCTTTAAAACAAACTACAAAATACTATAACTAAAACAAAATATTAAATATTTACACGGATTGCAACAACCATCAATAACAATCGGCCTAAATTAAGTTAAAATCGGAGAAATTTTCAATTTTGGATGAAAGAGACGAAGAAGAAGGGTCTCAAATGACCTAATTTTTTGAACCAACTTTGCTATTTATACTCTGGGCACGTCATTTCCAACGTGAAAATTCTTTTACAAATGTTTGATGATATGTCCGCGGTTGTGCAACATGTTTAAATAAGTAGACCGACAAAGGGTTTAAAATATTGTTTTTTAGTGGGTTCAAGGGTCCACATGACAAACATATAAGTAGAAGTGTCCACATTACAAAACGGGCATAGTACAAGGGTCCATCGAACCATTTTTCCTTATTCTTATCATATTATCCTAATAAGCATACATGGTTCTTGAAGTACTCCATCCGTTCATTAGTAGTTGTCCACTACTGACGTGACTCTGATTAAGAAATAATAAATGATAGAGGTAATTTTATCATATCACCCTTTGAATATAATAATTTAATGCTTTGAAAATGAGTGGATAGTGAATTGTATTCAAATGCAACGATAAGTTTTCCTACTTTCCTAATATTGTTTACTATTTGAGCGCATTAACAAAATGGATCTAATAATTAGTACTATATTCATGCAAATTAGTTGACTTATCACAGATTCATAACAAAAATATGTAATGCAGAATTTGTATTTGGATAACCTGAAGATAAGGTATTTTAATGAGTTTATTGTTTGATTATCTGTCTCATTATAAGAATCACAATTAATTGTTTATTGGAAATTTGAAATATTTTTATGTGAAAATATTGGATATGATAGACATCTATTTATAGCTATTTAAGAAAGTCAGTCAACCCATAAATAGAAATGGATGGAGGTAACTTGAGAAAATTGAAGGAAAGGTGTCTTTTAAGTCTTGAATGAAGGATTGGTGACGTTGACCAACAAATAGGGTCAAACATCATTAGAAAACTTGATTAAGTTAATTGTGGACTTGATTAATATTTTTAAAACTTTTTAATCTTTTCAAAAATATAAATCAACCCAACCCACACCCCTCTTCAATCCAAATCAACCACTCTCTCCTCTCTCTCGACTGTTTCTCTCAACTTTCTCCGAACCAACAGTTCTACAAAATTTCTCCTTTCAACCTCCAGTGACTTCTAACTCCGGCGACAAATAGTTGGGCTTCGAGTTTCCCTCTTCAATTCAAATCAACCTGTCTTTTATTCCTCACTCGATAGCTTCTCTCAACTCTCTCCCAACCAACTGTTCTGCAAATTTCTCATTTCAATCCTCGGCAACTTCAACATACGACTATAAATAGTTGGACTTCGAGTTTATTTTTGACTTCAACCTTCAATCGACGTGACAGCCTTGCTCTCCGGCCACAACAACTTTGAATTCTTCATTATTTCTTTTCTTCTTTCACAGGTAAAAATTTATGGCCTTTTTAGTTTTGAAAAAAATGAGGAACTTGAGCCAACTACTCTTATAGTATTGGTTAACAATTTAAATATTTGTTGTATTAATTTGAAATGCGGTTTGAATAAAACCCTAATTTTTGGTATTTCTTTTCTTCTCTTTTCGAAGTGAATTATGATATTTTGTTGTTTGTTGTATTTTTTTGCATTTGGATTTTTATTGTTTGTATTTATAAAAATAAAACGACAATTTGTGTTGATTTGTTCTGTTCTTATTCTTGGTAAAAATGGTGAAATTGCTATTTTTTTGTTGAACAAAATTGTGCTACTATTTTTTATTTTCTCCAACATATTATCCATCTGGTGCAACATATTAACCATCTGATGCAAAAAATTTATCATATGATGCAACAAATCAACCATCTGATGCACCAGAGGAACCATCAGATTATAATTTTGATGCAACAGATTAATCATCTGATGCAATAGATTAACTATCTGATGCAACAGATTAACCATATGTTGCAACAGATTAAGCATCGGACAAAAAAATCTGATGCAACTAATTAACCATCTGATGCAATGGAAGAACCATCAGATTAATAATCTAATGCAACAGATAAATCTCCTATTATATAAAATCCTATCAACTCTTCCAACAAGAAATATCCAAGACTTGATTTTTCCAACTGATCATTCATCTGCCGCGATAGACGACCCTATGTTGGAAGAAATCTAAACAATATTGACCGTTGATAACTGTTCCAATAAATCACTCATGTGTTGCAACAGATGTTTGACCTGTTGCATAGACCATTCATCTTTCTCAACAGATGAGTGATATATTTTGTATTGACACAACAGATTACTCAGTCGTTGCTACAGGTTAGTTAACTGCTCTGACAGATCACTCATATATTACAATAGATGCGTGATCTATTACACAAACCATTTATATTTTTCAACAGATGAGTGATATGTTTTGTATTATCATAACAGATTACTCAGCCATTTCTACAGATTACTTAACTGTTTCAACAGATCACTCATATGTTGCAATAGATGATGTCATAATAGATGTATGATCTATTGCATAGACCATTCATCTTTCTCAACAGATGAGTGATATATTTTGTATTATCGGAACAAATTACTCAGTCATTGCTACAGGTTATTTAATTATTCCAACAGATCATTCATATGTTGCAACAGATGATGTTGCAATAGATATGTGATCTGCTGCACAGACCATT
The DNA here is from genome assembly GCA_030864225.1 of Capsicum baccatum var. pendulum. NCBI lineage: Eukaryota > Viridiplantae > Streptophyta > Magnoliopsida > Solanales > Solanaceae > Capsicum > Capsicum baccatum. The sequence continues at coordinate 28,027,304 of CM061550.1, read as the reverse complement.
TATTTTTCTCAACAGATGAGTGATTTATTTTGTATTATCGCAACAAATTACTTATCCATTGCAACAGGCTATTTAACTGTCCCAATGGATCACTCATATATCACAACAATGTGTGATCTATTACACGGACCATTCATCTGTCTTAAAAGATGAGTGATATATTTTGTATTATTGCTGTAACAGATATACTACCTGGTGCAATAGATCAGTGATCTGTTGTAACTGTTATTTTACTATTTTGCTTGTTTGATTTACTGTTATCCCTTTTTAATGATGCATTAATCAACTATAATATATTTTTCTATATTCCTATTAATTTTAGATAATATGGTTTCCAAAAGAACAGAAACCGAATCAAGTCCAAGTAAAGGAACAAGTGAAGCAGCTACGCCACATCCACCACTCTATGAACTTGCTTTATAAGCGTTATCTCAATCGGGTGCAAAATAAGCTTCAACATTGATCGTTATCCTATGAGAATGCAGTGCGATGGTGTCGCAGATTTAACGGGTGATTTCGTGATTAAGTCAGCCATGGGAAAATCTTTTGACCCCTTCAGAAAGTATCTATTGTAATAGATATTGTATCTATTGCAACAAATGATACATCTATTAGAAAAATTGAACAGATTTAGACATGTTGCAATAGGTAGAAAATCTGTTGGAATTTATCAAACAGGTCTTCCCACTGTTGCAACAGATGGACTTAGATAGAAACATTGAGATAATGCAACAGATGACCAACCTATTGCAACAAATAAACTATATGTCAGAATAGGTAGAATAACTGTTACAATGGATGGAGAATCTGTTGCATTATAAAAATTCAAATTTCGTTGGACATACAAAATTACCACTACGTGTAAAAAGGTTAAAGTGAATTGAAATAAAAAAGGTGGAACCCATTGACGATGTTTAGTTCAAACACCTAAAATAAAATAGCCTTAAAGTAGACAGTGTTCATTTTAAACACGTAAAATAAAATATGCATCAAATGTATCAGTTTGACACATTTTGCTGACTTGCCGTCACTTGCCCCCCCAACGGTCATTACCCCTCCCCCCCCACTATCTTATATATTCATCTTCCTCCTAAAATTTAACCCTAAATTTCCAAATCTTCTTCTTCATCATCATCTTCTTTTATCTATCCAAATTCTTCAAATTATTTCTTTCATTTTTTCCAACTAAGCTTGACAATGTCGAGCACATCTTTCACTATTTTTTGTGATACAGATTTTCGATATTGTAAGTGCGGTCATGAAGATCTGTTAAAGACTTCTTGGACTCAACAAAATCCAGATCGTAGGTTTTTTTACTTGTAAGATTTCAAAGGTAATATTTTTTTATTTAATTAGTTGATTAATTATTGACTTGTAATTATTTTGTAATTGTGTTCTCTTTTTTATAGAAATTGGGTGGTTGCGATTACTTTGATTGGTATGAAGAACGATACCCTTCACAAGCAAATCATGTCATCAAGAGTTTGTTGAACAAAGTCAAGGCTTTTGAAGAGAAACAAAATCGAGCAAGAAGATACTACATTATTGCCGTTATTGCTACTGGTTTGTTGTTGTTGGACACATGGATATTCAAGCCTAATTGCTGAAATTTTAATGGGTGTTTGTATTGCTACTGGTTTGGTGTTTTCGAGCACATGGATATTCAAGCATAACTGTTGGAAAATATCAAAAAGATTTAGGCATATGTTGTAAAATTTAGGTCATCTATTGGAAATTATCAAACAGGACTTCCCATTGTTGCAACAAATTAGATTTAGATTATTAGATTATTCATAGAAATAACATCGGCGTAATGCAAAAGATGACCAACCTATTGCAACAGATAACTATCTGCCAGAATAGATTCAATATATTTTACAACAGATTGACAATCTATTGCATTATAAAAAACTCAACTTTCATAAAAAAATTGTCACTACATGTACATGTAATAAAGTAAAGGGTGACTTGAAATTAAAAATTGCTATTTCACAGGATCTTCTATATACACAAGATTCAAGCGTCTAGTTAGGACCCCATAAGCCCAAACCTCTTGCAGGTTTGCCACAACTTTGTCGCATAGAAAAGTCATTGGCTCGGCTATTTCTATGCCAGTCAACAAATATTCGATGTGTGCCAGAGCGTGCAAACCGCTCGCTGTAGCGGCATCATCTTTGGGAACTATCATTCCCTTGTTTCAACCATCAAAATTCCATGATTTATTCATCAATATTTCCTTTGGCAAATGATTTATCAGTTTACTCCCCCTCAATAAGATGGGCAACAGCATCATCAGTGGCTCTACGAGGAGAAAAAGATCAAAATCGTCGATGAGAGGTACGTTAGAGTCATAAACATTGATATTTCCCTCCTCGAGTAGTATCTCAACATCCCAATAATGCATGTCATTCATGCTAATGACTGCAAGAATCCTCTTTGCCTCAGTCCATCTCTTGCCGTCTGGATTTGGCCTCTCCGCTCTAACATATTTTATTATTTCTTCTTCATCCAAGACCAACGTAGGAACTAGGAAATCAAGTCCCACGCCAAGGTATAACACCCCCCATCGAGTTGATCGTACCTATCCTTAAGATTCTTGTAGAAGTCGAGGTCCATTATCCTATCGGCAGTGTCATAAGCTTCCCGGTACGCTAATTGCCTTTTCCTCATGAGGCAGAGAATTATGTCAACATGCTGTGATATAAGAAGTTAATTTTTAAATAGGTTAGTAATTGTAAAGATGAAATGGATGGTCCATCTATTGTATAGGGTTCTTTGAATTAATAATCCAACACAACTTGTGCAATAGATGGATAATAAGTTGCAACAGAACCGCTACCAGTTGCACTAGTATAACCAGTTGTTGCAACAAATATGAAATATATTGCGTAGTTTCTTCTTCGTAGGGTAGATTAGAAGGTCTAGGTTAGGAAAATTAAACTTGTCTTGTCCTCGTACGGCATACGCATATCAGTCATAGTCTGGAAGTCTTGGGGGGAAAAGAGAGGCCTGGGGTAATCTGGTGCACCTGGCTTGGCATTCTTGGCCTGTCACAGATCCCTCTTCTCTTCGGTGCCAAGTTTCATGTATATGTTCACCTTCTTGGCTGGCCCCTAAACTTCAACAGCTTTTGGAGAGGGAGGAATTGCAATTTCTTTTGATTTCCGACCGGAGAGTACGTCTCTATTTGCTCTTTTCTTTCTTCAAGCCAACACTGTAGGAGTGTGTGGCTTCCTCACCTTCTTGGATGGTATGACACACGTCTTAGATTTGAATTCCTCGATAGCTTAAGAGATATCCTCTACTTTTTCAAAGAGTTTATCCTATCTGTCCTTGCACTCTTCGCATTCGTAATGAGAACACGAGGGTGAAGAGGGGTGAGAGGGACCTATGTAAGGGTGAAAAAGGGTATTTTCAAACATATTTATTCTATCTTGATTATCAATATGCTCATCATCACGAGTGGTAGAAGCATCAGCATGCCTTCCACCAACACCAACAACTCCACCAGAAGAAGCACCCGGATCTACCTTAGTAGATTGGTCATAAAGAGCCTCAACATTAGGCTGACCTTGCCTAACTGCTCTTCTTATGGCAGTTTCTCCAGCCAATTCTTTCTTTATTAACTCCACTATTGGGTTTAATATAGTATCAACATAACCTAGAGTAATATAAGAAGTCATCACCAACTCCTCCTCAGTAGGCACGATCCATGGATGCGCAACCTATAAAAAAGACAATATATTTAAATCATATAATATAATAATTTTCACTGTTGGGTTACATTTGAAAAAAAAAACCAATTTGTTGCATAGTTTGCGGTATATGGTTAAAATCCGTTTGAGTCTGGTTCCTAGAAACAGAGCAACACATGGATAATCAGATGCAAAATATCAATCATCTGTTACAACAGTTGTACAAGACGGGTAATTTTTTATGCAACAGATGATCTGTATGTCGTAATAAATGAACAATATGTTATCAGATTAAACATCTTTTGCATAATTTGTAGTAGATGGTTAATCTGTTAGGAGCCGGGTTCAGAGAACCAAAGTAACAGATGGGTAATCTGATGCAAGATATCAATCATACCCTATCACATCAGATGTCCCGTCTGGTGCATCAGATATAACATCTGTTGCACCAGATATAACATCTGTTCAATAGCTTTCTTTGAGTAAAATTATTTTACTTGAAAAATACGTACTGCACCATTCGGGGGGTTAAAGAGATCAGCCTCCTTAATATTGGTGTTGCTCTTTGCAGCCAACCACCTAAACATCCTTGGATGAGAAACATTATCCAGTTAATTCATTAACTGCTTTCGGAGGGAGGAATGACTTCAAATGCCCAAGCTTAAAAATGTAAACAAGAAGCAAGCAAAAAAAAAATCATAATAACTATATTCAATATAAATTAATGGATGAGTAAAATTAGTGATTAATTTTACCATAAAAGCCCAAGAAAAGCTGTATAATGTGGTCATCCCCGAGGATAACTTTGTCAGTAAATATTGGATAGTCAAGTGGAAGCTGTCATATCCCCATGGATAATTGTTGTATTTATCAAAATCCTTAGCACGCGCCAACAAATCATCTTCTATGACCTTGTTGATGTCTCTTGCCAATATAACTGAATGGGCAAACCAAACTAAGCACAATTGCTCCCTGTACTGCTCTGGTATGGTTTTATCCTCGAGATCTGTCAACAAATCCAATGCTTTATAGCCACGTCGAGCACTGTTAAACAACCCATCTATTTTTTCCTTATGTTTTCTTTCCTTGGATCTTTTGCGGGGTGGTGGTTCTTCTGGATGATGGAATCTCAAGCCTGTCACTTTGGAAAACTCTTGCAAGCCAAAACAAACAGGCATGCCACAGTAGTTGATCCAGATTTCATCCATCTTCTTTTTGTCCCCCTCCCCCGGATCTTTATCATCCCCCACGTACTTGATTTTGCACTTGAGAAGACCATATACCATCGTCATAGGGAAACGGATACGGGCAGATAGGTCCTCAAGCAGCTCAAGAAAGCATCCAAAGCAGCTCTTCTTAAAAAGTCCGCCTATGTTTTTGTTCTTCATAATTTTCTTAAAATGTTCAAAAACTTTCCCCATCTGACATTTAAGTACAATTTGACCAGTTAGTTGTTTTGCTTCTGGGTCATTTATCGGCATCATAACTTGAAACCTGTCAATACTAAAAGTTTTGATAGGATCAGGCTAGGATGTCGATATTAATTCACGCCCCATTGGTGATCCATTATCATCATGTTGATGATCATCCTCTTTCTCTTTCTCACTCTCCAATTCTTTGTTTTTCTCACTTTCATTTTCTTCATCACCATCCCCTGACCCTTTTCCACCTCCCTCAATATTGTTTTCACATCTCTCCTTAGCTTTACTTTTCTCTGACTGAGATTGTTCAGGAAGCTCCTCCAAATCCCTTTGTGCTGTAGCCTTTTTTTTTGGTGGTCAGACGTTGATCCACTTTCATTTTGTTTTTTTTTTGGAGATATATTTTACCTACAAACAACTGAAAAACAAAAATTACATTACAATTGATATATGCACAAATTTTAAAGCCACCACCACAAACACCACCAACCAATGCCACAAACAAACAACACGAATACCGACACCACCAATAGCCACCACAAACACCACCAACCAATGCCACCACTAGTGCCATCACGATGACCACCACCATCCAACAATACCATGAAAGACAATGGAACACTGTAATGGAAACTAGGGATTTCTTGAATTCTTCCTATGATTTTACCATCAAAACTCAAAATTGTAAACCCATTCTCGAAGATAATACAACTAAAAGTTTTATTTTTCATCATTAACTTAAAAACCCTTATTTTTTAGAAAAAAATAACAAATATAGAACTCGTCTCGAACTCTGTTGCCTACAAAGACAAAGAAAATGATTGATACAAGCAAGAATAAAGTCAAAAATAAACCTATGTGGTCGAAAATGAGAAGAAAAATAATCTATTGTGGAGGGTTGAGCAAATTTGTTGAGTAGTTGTTGTCTGTACTGTATTATTGAGTGAGAATGAGAGAGAAAGAGCGTGAACTCGAGATTTGAAATGATGAAACATTTTGTATGGGTTAATTTGTATTTTGGAAAAGAATGACAATTTTGAAAATGTTAATTTGATCCGAATTGATCTTAATTATTTTTATATGCGTAATTTTTAACCCTCTCATCATGTAATTTCCAAAAGGGTAACTCAATTGAAATTGCATAAAAATAATTGAAGTTATAGTTGATCGGGTACTCTAGTTGACCTTATGAACTCACCCCTAGTCCTAGATTAATCAATTTAGGTACTATTAGTCTAAATATGAACTCAATTGAAATTGTATAAAAATAAATGTTCAACATATTGCATCAGATTTCACATCTGTTGTAAATTATCTATCAGATTAGGTAACAACAAATTATGAATCTGTTATAAATTATCAAATAGATTAAGTCATCTATTGCGACATATTACCCATCTGTTGTAAATTATCAAATGGATTGTCATATATAGCAACATATTACCCATATGTTGTAAATTATCAAATAGACGCTACCATCTGTTGTGGATGACCCTATGAGAACTCACCCCTAGTCCTAGATTAATCAATAGTTGAACCTATGAGAACTCACCCCTAGTCCCAGATTAATCAATTAAGGTATTAGTACCCTGTCCTAGATTAATCAATTAAGGTATTAGTTAAACATATGAGGTAGTAAGAATTAGTTTGGCTCAGAGTTATCAATCGATGACTCTGGTTGGGAGGAACGCAGTACCGTCTCATCATGCAATTTCCAAAAGACTCAATTGAAGTTGTAGTTGACCCTATGAGAACTCACCCCCAGTTCTAGATTATTCAATTAAGGCATTAGTTGAACATATGAGGTAGTAAGAATTGGTTTGGCTCAGAGTGATCTATCGATGACTCTGGTCGGGAGGAACGCACTACCGTCTCATCATGCAATTGCCAAAAGATTCAATTGAAGTTGTAGTTGACTCTTTGAGATCATTCATTCATCCCTTATTCCACCTAGATTGATATAGGTATTATTATTAATCTTAACGTTAAGTTAATGAGAACTCATTTCAACTCAGAGTGATCGATCGATGACTTGGGTCGGGATGAACGCAATACTAACACCATGCAAATTCAACGACTCAATTAGATTTGTAGTTGACCCTGCGAGCTTATTCATTCATCCCACGTTCCACCTAGATTGATGTAGGTAATATTATTAATCTTAACATTAAGTTAATGAGAACTCATTTCAACTCAGAGTGATCGATCGATGACTCAGGTCGAGATGAATGCAATACCAACACCATGCAATTGCAAAGACTCAATTGGATTTTTTGTTGACCCTTTGAGCTCATTCATTCATCCCTAGTCCCACCTAAATCAATTGCAATGAAATCTGTAGCAACAAACGACTGAGCTGTTGGAGAATTTCAAATAGATAATAATATTTGTTGCAACAGATGACATATCTGATTTAATTATCAAATAGACATTTGCATCTGTTATGACGGATGACTGAGCTGTTGGAAATTTTCAAACAGATATTGATATTTATTGTAACAGATGACATTTTTGATTTAGTTATCAAATGGACATTCCCATTTGTTGTCACAGATGACTGAGCTATTAAGATTTTTCAAACAGATATTTATATCTGTTGCAACAGACGACATATCAGTTTGAAAATCTTTTTTTTTTCTTTAATTTTAAAGGAAGCTTCTGTCCGGGTAGATAAAGTAGTACTACTAAAGGTGATAAAAAATATTTCTTGGATAACTCAAAAATCTAATTGAGTAGTCTTGTCTTGTCTTTTCAATGTCACCTATTTTCTTCCCCGTGTCCCTCAAATTATTAATGAATATTAATTAATGAATAATGAAACCTCTAATACTTCTTTCGTTTCATATTATATTTGTTGGCCCCTATTGACTTGGCACACTCATTAAGAAAATATTAATTAGGGGTTTATTTTACTATCAAATTAGCCTTAATAATTATGCTTTGAAAATATAAATTTGAATAAATACACTTTGTTTAGTCATTTAATATTAAGGGTAGTACATCTAGAAATTAGAATTTTCTTCTCTCTCCTTCAGCCTTAAATTTATTTTATTCGTCACTTATCTTTTTTGTTTCTATACTTTTTAGGGTTATCACAACCTTTTTTTCTCTCCTCTTTCTCATAAATTTCCTTTCGGATCTAAACTGATCCATATCTTTTGATTCCTCAACTGAAATTGTTGTTTTGATCCCCTTTTGACATTAAGGTATGATTCACTGTTGCTCTTTCATTCTTGTCTTCTTCTTGCACGTTATTTATATCTTTTTTTATTTAATTACCATTTACCCATATCATATTTATTTAAAAAATTTGAAGGAACTTTTAGTTGTTGAATAAACGAACCGAGATTTTTTATTACAAGATTCAAAAAAAAGTCATCTGTTGGAAGAAGTTTAAAAGCCTTGTTGGCAGTATCATTTTTTTATGTATTTTTTTTGTTTCTTTATTGTTGATGCTGTTATTGATGTTTTCGGTGGGGTTGGCGTTGTTGAAACTTGTGGTGTGTTATTGTTGACATGGCGGATCTAGGTTTTTTAGACAGTGGGTGCTTCTTAGCTTAAAAATAGTAGAGTTCGAACAATCAACACAAGGAGTAAGGGAGGAAAAAATAAAAAAAATTTAAAGTGAATAAGGAGAGAAGAGTTGGTTACCAAAATTTAAAAAATATGTGCTGAGTGGGAATTGAACTCATGACCAAAAGAAATAAATAGCCTTAAGCACCCATAAACAACCACTAGACTAACCAAACAACTCTTACTATATGTGCTCACTGATTAGATCATATATGTTTTTCCTTAATTTTCATATACATATATTAAGTTTGATACGAGTTCAGTATGTGCTCGCACACCCGGAGGACTCCATGTGGGTCCGTCCCTTGTTGTTGATGGTGTTGGAACATAGAATGTATGCTTTTTTGTTGTTGATGATGTTGTTCGAACAAATATTTTTTTTTGTTGTTGATGTTTTTTATTTGTTGTTTGTAGTTTATGCTGTTGTTGATGTTTCAACAGATGGAGAAACTGTTGGAACAAATCAAACCACCAGCAACGCTGGTATGTATTCCAACAGACTCCACATCTGTTGCATCAAACTCTACATCTGATGCAACAGACTCCACATCTAATGCAACAGACTCTACATCTGTTGCAACAGATGGATAATGTTCTTTCTGTGACATTAATTTTTTCCTTCTTCTTTGTAGATGAACTGAAAGTTGATCAACTTTTTCCTGACCATCACAAGAGGCTGCAGTAAAGATAGGTTCGGAGGAATAAGCTACATGCAGATGGAACCACTTCATATGTGGGACGTATGTATTACTGATAATGTTATCGTGGAAACACACATAGAGTACACTGATTTTGTGAATGATGTTTTTACCGATTAGTCATAGATCATTCAAACAAGATATCCATAATTTTACAGTTAAGTTTGGTAGGTCCGAATTGATAAGGCTGAGAGACCATGAAAATGGTTCTAATACCTTGATAAGATTTATTGTCGAATGTTGCTCATATTTATTTGTCATGCCTTCTACAAACGTTTGCTGTGGCAAGCATTTCTGGCGACGGTGCAGGCTTTTGCATGATGGATATGTTGTCCTCTATATAGGAGAAGAATGATAAATCTTGCCCCTCCTTGCTTATCTTGTGCATGCAAATGTGAAGAGTGCAAGGCAAAACATGATCGAGTGATTAATACTGTTAATGCATTAACTGCTAAATGCTAGATTTCGATCAAAGAAGATTTTAGTTTCATTCACTCCATTAGAGATTAAGGCTAAGAGGAGAAAGAAGGCAATTTTCAAGGCATTATCAAGTATCCAAAAAAAGAAAAAATTTAAATCCGAAAAAGGTGAGAAGATAAAAAGAGGAGGAATAGGAAGGAAAAACTGAATGCTAGATTTAGTTCATCTTATGTCATTATGTAGAGATACTCCATCTAATTTTGAGTATTTTTTCTTTTCAGGATGGTGAGGAAGGTAGAATTTCCCCATCATTGGCTAATATCGAAAATAAGACATCTGATGTTATTGAACCACCAGACTGCCCTGTGAAGTTTGATAATCCAGAAGACGTGTTTGCTCAAGTTAGTAAACAGATTAAACGATCTCAATCACTTGGTTTTTATGCTGATCAATCTTCTCCAATAGAATAGAAGATATCAACAGAACTTCTTGACACAGCGAAAGCTGATATCGAGAGATTACTGATTATGTCTTCTCAAGACTTGCTTCTACCAGAAAACTATTCTGTATTGAGTGTTGCACTATCCATATATGCTGCAACATCAGATTTATCAGCAGAGAGAGCGCTTGCCTTGGAAAAACTCAAAGAGAACCTTCCATACTTCTCCTTGACCTTGCGTAGAGCTAAGAAGGACCAAGAGGAGTATTATAAGAAAGCTGCCAAGAAAGAAAGTGGTCCTCGTTGACAAACTCACAAAATATCAAGAGCTCTATACCGAGCTTAACGACCATAATGACAAAATGATTGAATTGGAAGTGGTGACTTGACTTAGTAAAAAAAATAGCCACGACTGTTCATATCCCTTAATTAAATAAAATTGGTGACTTTTCGAATATGTAAATTAAAAAAAATGGATCTAAATACAACAATTTATCTTTTTATTGTATTTTGGAAAAAGACAGATTGGTAATCTATTGCAAAATATATTCCACCTATCAGATAACTTACAACATATTGACAATCTATTGCAACAGATGGATATATAAGTTTGCTTTTCCATCAGCTGTGGAGTCTGTTGCAACTTGCTAGTCATCTGTTTATTCAATTTCATCGAGAGCAATAGATTTTTCTAAACACTTCTTGGCCAAACTCAATTTTTGCTCTTGGATTGCTTCTCTCTTTTCTTTGCATCTTTTAAGCTGGCCTCCAAATTCAATTTTTGCCATCTATGTATATGTTTGGTTTGGTTTGGTCGACTTTGAATTTTTAAATCTTATTCAATATTTAATTATCATTCTATTTATTTTCTATTCTTAATATGTCGATGGTTGGAGGTAGGGATTGAGCACTTGTGGCAACAAATGGTGGTGAAAAGTCATGATGAGAAATTCTCCTAAACGTGGTTCGTTAATAAATAATTAGGAACTAAATGATATTATTATCGTAAAAGAAAGATTATTTAATTTAAAAAAAGTCACAACATTGGATTAATTTAATTATGTTATATGATGATATGATTGTTAAAAAAAAAGTGAATGAATAGTCGTGACTGTGACTTTTTGTCTAAACACATTAAACAAACAAAAATAAAAAACCTTGCTGATGCATCAAATTCCTCATCTGTTGCGACTGATGAATCAGTTAGCAGAAATAAAAAATGCTCCTTAAGCAGATGGTCAATTTATTGCAACAGATGGTATATCTGTTGAAATAGATGGATTATCTGATGCAACAGATATACAATCTATTGCCAAAACTCTATTAAAAAAATGGTTATTAAAGAAACAGTTATTGAAAACCAGGTGTATTCGATTTTTAAATTGAGAAAAAGGTTATTTAAATTTAATAAGCTGAAAAGTCATGACTTGTCACAATAATAAAAAACTCACCTGCTTGATTTAATTATGTTATTTCTTTTCATAGAAAAGAATAAGAAAATAAATGATAAACATAATTTAAATCGTAAAAAAATCACCAAAAATATTCTTGTTTTAAAATCTTTTTTATTAATATATATAATTAAAAAGTCAGAAAATTTGGATTTCATGAAGATAATTTATGTTTTTTAAATATATATATATATATATATATATTATGTTGCAACAGATATATTATCTGATGCAACAGGTTATCTATTTGTTGCAACGGATGATATATCTGTTGTAACAGATGATTTATCTAATGCAACAGATATATAATCTGTTGTCCAACTCAGTGTAAAAATGGTTCCTGGAAAGAACTAATTATTTTAATAATAATAAAGTTGAAAAGTTATGACTTATCACAATATTGCTTAATTTAATTAAGTCATCACTTTTTACAGTAATCAAGAATGTCATTAATAAATGGTGGTGAACAGTTGTGCCTTTAAATCTGCTTTATTAATTTATATAATTAAAAAGTCAGAAAATTTGGATATCATGAAGATAATTTTTTTTAAAAAAAATATATATATTAAATGTTGCAACAAATATATTATCTGATACAACTGGTTATCTATTTGTTGCAACGGATGATATATCTGTTGTAACAGATGATTTATCTGATGCAAAAGATATATAATCTGTTATCCAACTCAGTGTAAAAACGGTTCCTGAAAAGAACTAACTATTTTAATAGTAATAAAGCTGAAAAGTCATGACTTATTACAATATTACTTAATTTAATTAAGTCATAACTTTTTACAGTAATCAAGAATGTCATTAATAAATGGTGGTGAACAATTGTGCCTTTAAATCTGCTTTATTAATTTATATAATTAAAAATTTAGAAAATTTGGATGTCATGAAGATAATTTTTTTTTTAAAAAATATATAGATTATATGTTGCAATAGATAAATTATCTGATACAACAAGTTATCTATTTGTTGCAACAGATGATATATCTGTTGTCACAGATGAGTTATCTGATGCAATAGATATATAATTTGTTGTCCAACTCATTGTAAAAAAATGGGTTTCGGAAAAGAACTAATTACTTTAATAATATTAAATCTGAAAATTCATGACTTATCACAATATTGCTTAATTTAATTAAGTCATAACTTTTTACAGTAATCAAGAATGTCATTAATAAATGAAGGTGAATAGTTGTGCTTTCAAATCTGCTTTATTAATTTATATAATTAAAAATTCAGAAAATTTGGATGTCATGAAGATAATTTTTTTTTTAAAAAGATATATAGATTATATGTTGCAACAGTTATATTATCTGATGTAACAAATTATCTATTTGTTCCAACGGATTATATATCTGTTGTCACAGATGAGTTATCTGATGCAACAGATATATAATCTGTTGTCCAACTCAGTGTAAAAATGGTTCCTGAAAAGAACTAATTATTAATAATACTAAAGCTGAAAAGTCATGACTTATCACAATATTGCTTAATTCAATTAAGTCGTAACTTTTTACAGTAATAAAAATGGTCATTAATAAATGAAGGTGAACAGTTGTAATTTTTTCCCTAACTCATTCAAGTTCAATCCTCTATAAATAGGTCTCTCCTTACTCAATCGTTCGTTCTACTACACACTATTTATTCTTTGCTCTTGTTACACCTTCAACTACTTTCTCTTCAAGGACTTGATAGCTTTTTCCTGTATCTGGTAAGTATTTTTATTGATTTTTGTGTAAATATACGTTGTATATTACATGACATTTGAATTCTTTCTTTTTTTTACTTTTATTTTTACGTGTGTATTTTGTCAACTTATGCGTTTTCTAGATATGACTGATCCTGTGTGGGATGTCGATATTTTACGAGACTCCATACGGGAACTGCAGAAGGAGGTTCATGACCTGTATTGGGAGTTGGCCGCCGTCAGAGTAAGGATGCTGTGGGGGATCCGCAGGTTGAGGAGGGCGCTGTTGCTGCCGGTTGAAGATTGACCGGCTGGCCATACAAATAATAATGATGATAATAATAATTAAGTTTTTTTTTTATCTATGTATTTTTTTGTTTATTTTATAAAAATTTATGTTTGATGCACTTGACTTTTTATTTCTTATTTAATTTTCGTGTTGTCTATTTCTTTTTCTCAAAGAATGACATGTCTACAATTAAGGAATAATTTGGTTCTAGTATCAATAGCAAGAGATAAACATATGAGTTGAGTTATCTGTTGGGTTTGTGACAGGAGCTATATTTTGTTGTTCGAAATAGATTAGTAATCTGGTGAAACAAATTATTTATCTGTTGAAACAGATTACTAATTTGGTGCAACAGAATACCCATCTATTCGATTCATATTATGGGCACCTAGAACCATAAACATGAATCCAACATGAGTCTACTATTACAACAGAACATTTATCTGGTGCCGCAGATAATGGATCTGTTTAAATAGATTGCTCTTATGTTGCATTCATGTTCGCATGCTAGCTATTGTTGAAAAAATAACACACTAGCAGTTACCCAGATGACAAATTCAACTAAAAAGCATAATTTGACTTACCAAAGTCTCCTCTCAAGTAAATACCAAAGTTGAAAGTGATTTACGAAATAAAATTTGACATAAGAATTTGGTCAAAAAGCAGCCGTCGAGGTAACAATAACAATAACAACAACAACAACAATGGTCAACAATAAGAATATGAAGATGATAATGAAGTATAAGATGATGATAATGAATTAGAAGATGATGAATAAAGCAGTAGTAACAATGAACAACAAATATCGCAAAGAGAGAGAAAATAACAACGGATGAGGAGAGAGAAAAAGGTGCCTTTTTTCCCTTCGTTTCCCGTTATATTAACTAACATTTGGGTCAAAGTATAAATTTAAAAACTTATTGGTTATTTTAAAAATTTTCAAGCCTTCTTAGTTCATAATTAAGTAATTGTCACCTCTACTCAATTATTAAGACTTATGTCACCTACACCTCATTTTAAAATCTCTTTTGTCACCTGTGGCCTAAATCCCCAGGTAACTTTCAACCCCTTTGATTCATTTTATCATAGTTAATGTTTATTCTTGTTGTGGAAATCACATCTCCATGGGTCTTTCCAATAGAGAAGTTTCTTGAGAAAATTGAAGAAAAGGTGTCTTTTAAGTCTTGAATGAAAGATTGGTGAAGATAAGGTAAAAAATTATTAGGAAACTTGATCAAGTTTATTGTGGACTTTATTAATATTTTCAAAACTTTCTAATCTTTTCAAAAATACAAGTCAACCCAACCCATACCCTCTTCAATCCAAATCAACCACTCTCTCCTCTCTCTCGACAGCTTCTCCCAACCAACAGTTCTGCAAAATTTCTCCCTTCAACTCCCGGTGACTTCTACCTCCGACGATAAATAGTTGGGCTTCTAGTTTCCCTCTTCAATTCAATCAATCTATCTCTCATCCCTCTCTCGACAGCTTCTCTCAACTCTCTCCCAACCAACTGTTCTGCAAATTTCTCATTTCAATCCTCGACGACTTCAACATCTGACTATAAATAGTTAGGCTTCGAGTTCCTTTTCAACTTCAATAGACGTGATAGCCTTGCTCTCCGACCACAATAACTTCAAATTCTTCATCGGTCCTTTTCATCTTTCACAGGTAACAATTTATGGCCTTTTTAGTTTTGAAGAAAATGAGAAACTTGAGCCAACTTCTCTTATAGTATTGGTTAACAATTTCAATATTTTTTGCACTAATTTAAAATGCGGTCTGAATAAAATCCTAATTTCTGGTATTTTTTCTCTTTTCTTTTCGAATTGAATTATGATATTTTGTTGTTTGTTGCATTTTTTTGAAGTTTGATTTTTATTATTTGTGTTTATAAAAACAAAAGGACAATTTGGTTTGATTTGTTCTGTTCTTATTCTTGGTAAAAATGGTGAAATTACTATTTTTTGTTTAACAAAATCGTGCTACTGTTTCCTCCGATAGATTACCCATCTGGTGCAACATATTAACCATCTGATGCAATAAATTTATCATATGATGCAACAGATCAACCATCTGATTCACTAGAGGAACCATCATTACAATTCTGATACAACTTTACCATATGTTGCAACAGATTAAGCATCGGATAAAAATTCTGATGCAACTAATTAACCATCTGGTGAAATGGAAGAACCATCAGATTAATGATTTGATGCAACAGATGAACCTCCTGTTGCATAAAATCCTACCAAATCTTCCTACAGTAAAAGTCCAAGACTTGATTTTTTCAACTGATCATTCATCTGCCGCGCTAGACGATCCTATGTTAGAAGAAATCTAAATAATATTGAGCGTTGATAACTGTTCCAATAGATCACTCATGTGTTGCAATAGATGTGTGACCTGTTACACAGAACATTCATCTTCTCAACAGATGAGTGATATGTTTTGTATTATCGCAACAGATTACTCAGCCGTTGCTATGGATTATTTAAATGTTCCAACCGATCACTCATATGTCGCAACAGATAATGTAACAACAGTTGTGTGATCTATTGAACATACCATTCATCTGTCTTAAAGATGAGTGATATATTTTATATTGTTGCAACAGATTACTCATCCTCTACAACAGTTTGGTTATATGATGCAGTAGATATACCACCAGGTGCAACAGATCGGTGATCTGTTGCAACTGTTATTTTACTGTTTTGCTTGTTTGATTTACTTTTATCCTTTTTAACAATGCATTAATCAACAATAATATATTATTTTATGTTCTTGTTAATTTTAGATAATATGGTTCCCAAAAGAACAAAAATCGAATCAAGTCCAAGTAAAGGAACAAGTAAAGCAGCTAGGCTACATCCACCACTCTATGCTTGCTTTATAAGCGTTATCTCAATCGAGAGCAGAATATGATGAACACGGGGAGGAGAAATATTTCAAAAGATATGATACAGATGCTAATCGAACTTTCACTGAAGAGCTGGTCAAAGCCTTCAGCATTGATCATTATCCTGTGAGAATGCAGTGCGGTGGTGCCGCAGATTTAACAGGTGATTTCGTGGTTAAGTCAGCCATGAAAAAATCTTTCGACACCTTCAGAAAAATACTTCGAGAATAAAAATTGGATGCTTATTTCAGGGACAGCTGCGTTGGAAAATATCTTGATTTGCCGGAGGACAACAATGCTCGTTTCCAAATGAAAATGGTATATGAACTTCTCAAGCGTAGTTTTATGCATGAAAAAAAAGATAAGATGGATGAGGTATGGATAAATTAGTGTGGCATGCCTATTTGTTTTGGTTGGAAGGAGTTTGCCATAGTTACTGGACTAAAATGTTATCCTCCTTCTCAAGTTATACCTATTCTAACCCAAGTAAAAACACCTCGCACACCTAAAAAAGGTAAAGAAAAGTCGTGTGATCGTGATGACCTGGTGTCCATTATTGGTCCAAGTTTCAAAAACAAAAATTTTATAGAAGCGTTGAAAGGTAAAGGACTTTCAAAGAAGCACAAACAATCATTGTGCTTGGTTTGGTTTGTACATAATATTCTTTGGGCGAGAGACTTTAACAACTACATATGCCTTGTTTTAATAAAGCTCTCCAAGTATCTTGAGGCGTTTAACAGATATCCATGGGGGTATGAAAGCTTCAAAATGACTATCAAATATTTGTTGACTCCGTTAGCGCAAAAGGCAGTCAACTTATATGCTTCCCATGGGCTTTCATGGTAAATGTTTATTTCTTCTAGTATGATATCATTCATTTATTTTCTCAATAATGGTTTTGATTTATTGGTGTTATTTTATAGGCTTGGGCGTTTGAAGCCATTCCTTATTTGAGACAACAAGTGAACTACCAGGAAGGAGTTTCCTGTTCAAGAATCTTGAGATGGTTATCGGCCAAAACTGATAAAAATACAAAATTTCTTGATCTCTTCAACCCCCCGAAGGATGTAGTAAGTATAATTATAATTAATTTTTTATTTTAATTAACATTTTTTTCTGAATGATCTAATCATCATTCTAATATATGTAATGATTTATGTTAGAATGTGCATCCGTCGCTAGTTCCGACCAATCAAGAGTTGAAGATGCCATTTTTTCTTACTTTACGGTCTTGCAAACTTTATCGGACCCTAAGGTCATCGACAGAATAAAAATAGAATTGTTTGGAGCAACAGCCATTACAAGAAAAATAATTTTGGAGGGTGGGTTTGTTGTTGCTGATGGATCTGTTGGTGGTGGTAGTGGTGCTATTGTTGGTGCTAATGATGCTCATCTTACAGTATTTAAAGAAAACCATTATGAGTATGATCATACTGGTTATACAGATTTTGCCTCTCCTAGAGAATGTTCTGCATGCAAATGTAAAGACTCAAGGCGAAACATGATGTAGGGATTAATGTTATTAATGCATTAACTGCTTCTGTAAAGGAATTGACATCTAAGAGGGGTCTCATTCCATCAAAGAGGATTTTATTTTCATCTGCTCCATTAGAGATTAGGGCTAAGAGGAGAAGGAGAGTGATTTTCAGGGCATTATCAGGCATCCAAAAAAGCAAATTTGCAACTCCTCTATCTATGTGTTGCACTGAGCAACGTACAATGTCCAAAGAAGAGCAGCACGAGCTGAAGAAGGTGAATATATTATATGTCTTCCAACTGATAAAACAAACAGACACATATCTGTTTCAACAGATGACACATCTACTGAAAATTATCAAATAAATATATACATCTGTTGTAACAGTTGACTAACTTGTTGCACCAGATACTTTATCTGGTGCAACATATGTCATCTATTTTAGCAAATCAAATAGCTCTTCGTATAGCTTTTATTTGTACCAACAGACGACCTACTGCTACAACAGATGATTCATATGTTGCAACGGATGGTTCATCCGTTGAAAATTATCACACAGGGTCTTCCTCATGTAAAAATTTGTCCCAACAGTTGATTCATTGTTGCAACAAAAATATACTATGTTTGGGATAATTTTAAACGGGAGGAAGACCTGTTTGATTTGCTAGAAGGGATGAGTTACCCTTTTTCGTTTTGTTGTATCTCCGTGATTAACATTGACCAATTCTGGCTTTCTAGGTGGATGTAGAAGAAGCTATTGCTAAACAACATTGATAATATGCTACTCTTTTTATAAAAATATGGAGAACAAAAAGCACAGAAACCGTACGCAAGCGACAATAAAGATCCACGACGAGCAAAGCTGAATTCCATAGTACCAGATGGAGAACAACTTGTCCATACTGAGTAGATCTTTATATCTTGAGCCTGTCAAAGAAATCCTTGGCAGTATACTTAAATTGTTGTTGATGTATTTGTTGAGATCTGTACCCATAACAATTTTTTTACATTTCATTTATTCGTTGACTTATTTCAGCTAATTTATGAAGGCTTTGATTTATTTTATTTTGTCTATGAATTTTATTTATTCCTTAGATTTGAACTTATTAATTGAAAAGGAACAATAGATTCCAATATTGCAACAGATAATATATCTGTTGCAATAGATGACACATCTATTGGAAAAATCGAACAAATTTAGACATATGTTGCAACAGGTAGGTAATCTGTTGGAATTTATCAAACAGGTCTTCCCACTGTTGTAACAGATGGACTTTAGGTAAAAACATTGAGATAATGCAATAGATGACATATCTATTGGAAAAAAAAGAACAGATTTAGACATATGTTGCAACAGATGAACTTTATCTGTTTCAACAGAAGACACATCTATTGTAATAATCGAACAGATTTATACATATGTTGCAACAGATAGGTTATCTATTGGAATTTATCAAACAGGTCTTCCCATTGTTGCAACATATAGACTTTATATAAAAACATCGAGATAATGCAACAGATGACCAACCTATTGTAACAGATAAACTATATGTCAGAACAGGTAGGATAACTGTTACAATGGACAGAGAATCTATTGTATTATAAAAATTCAACTTTCGTTGGACATAAAAAATTACCACTACGTGTAAAAAGGTTAAAGTGAATTGAATTGAAATAAAAAAGGCGCAAACCATCGACGGTGTTTAGTTCAAACACCTAAAATAAAATAGGCATCAAGTAGACATGTTCACTTTAAACACGTAAAATAAAATAGGCATCAAATGTGTCAGTGTCAGTCTGACATATTTTGCTGACTTGCCGTCACTTGGCCCCCAACGGTCATTTTTCCCCATATTGTCTTATATATTCATCTTCTTCCTAAAATTTAACCCTAAATTCCCAAATCTTCTTATTCATCGTCATCTTATTTTATCTATCCAAATTCTTCAAATTATTACTTTTATTTTTTCCAACAGACCTTGACAATGTCGAGCGCATCTTCCACTATTTTTTATGATAAAGATTTTTGATATTGTAAGTGCAGTCATGAAGCTCTGTTAAAGACTTTTTGGACTCAACAAAATCCGGATCGTAGGTTTTTACTTGTAAGATTTCAAAGGTAATATTTTTTTTTATTTTAGTTGATTAATTATTGACTTGTAATTATTTTATAATTGTGTTCTCTTTTTTATAGAAATTGGGTGAATGCAATTACTTTGATTGGTATGAAGAACGACACCCTTCACAAGAAAATCGTGTAATCTGGGGTTTGTTGAACAAAGTCAAGGCTTCTGAAGAGAAACAAAATCGAGCAAGAATATACTACATTATTATCGTTATTGCTACTGGTTTGGTGTTGTTGGGTACATGGATATTGAAGCCTAATTAATGAAATTTTCATGGTGGTGTGTGTATTTGCTACTGCTTTGTTGTCAACGAGCACATGGATATTCAAGCATAACTGTTGGAAAATATAAAAAAGATTTAGGCATATGTTGTAAAATTTAGGTCATCTGTTAGAAATTATCAAACAGGTCTTCCCACTGTTGCAACAGATTAGACTTATATTATTAGATTATTCATAGAAATAACATCGGTATAATGTAACTGATGACCAACCTATTGCAACAGATAACTATCTGCCAAAATGGATTAAAGATATTTTACAATAGATTGACAATCTAAACTATTGCATTATAAAAAACTCAACTTTCATAAAAAAAATAAATTATTGCCACTACATGTACATGTAATAAAGTGAAAGGTGACTTGAAATTAAAAATTTCTATTTCACAGGCTCTTCTATACACACAGGCTTCAAGTGTCCAGTTAGTACCCCATAAGCCCAGACCTCTTGTAGGTTTGCCACAGTGTTGTCGCACAGAAAAGTCATTGGCTTGGCCATTTCTGTGCCGGTCAGCAAACATTCGATGTGTGCAAGAGCGTACGAGCCGCTCTCTTTAGCGACATCATCTTTTGGAAGGATCATTCCCCTGTTTCGACCTTCGAATTCCCATGATTTCTTCATCAACACTTCCTTTGGCAAATGATTCATTAGTTTACTCTCCATCAACAAGATGGGCAACAGCACCATCAGTGGCTCCACGATGAGAAAAAGATTGAAATCGTCTATGAGAGGTACGTTGGAGTCATAAACATTGATCTTTCCCTCCTCGAGTAGTATCTCAATAGCCCGATAATGTATGCCGTTTATGCTAATGACTGCAAGAATCATTTTTGCCTCGGTTCAGCTCTTGCCGTGTGGATTTGGCCTGTCCCCTATAATATATCTTAATGTTTCTTCTTCATCCAAGACCAACATAGGAACTAGGAAATCAAGTCCCACGCCAAGGGATGACGCCTCTCCATTGAGTTAATCGTACCTATCCTTGAGCTTTTTGCAGAAGTTGAGGTCCATTATCCTATCGGCAGCGTCATAATCTTCTCGGTACGTTAATTGCCTTTTTCTCATGAGGCAGAGAATAAAGTCAACATGCTGTGAGATAAGAAGTCAACTTTTAAATAGGTTAGTAATTGTAAACATGCAACGGATAGTCCATCTGTTGTATAGGGTTCTCTGAATCAATAATCCAATGCAATTTATGCAACAGATGGATAATAAGTTACAACAGAACCGCAACTAGTTGCACCAGTATACCCAACTGTTGCAACAGATGTAAAATCTGTTGTGTAGCTTCCTTTTCATGGGGTAGATTTTAAGGGCTAGGTTAGGAAAAGTAAACTTGCTTTGTCCTCGTATGGCATACGCATATCAGTTATAGTCTGGAAGTCTTGGGGGGAAAAGGGAGGCCTGGGGTAATCTGGTGCGCCTGGCTTGGCATTCTTGGCCTATCGCAGATCCTTCTTCTGTTCGGCACCAAGTTCCGCGTATATGTTCACCTTTTTGACTAGCCCCTGAACTTCAACAACTTTTGGAGAGGGAGGAATTACAATTTCTTGTGATTTTTGAGTGGAGAGTATGTCTCTAATTGCTATTTTCTCTCTCCTAACCAACGCTGTAGGAGTGTGTGGATCCCTCACCTTATTGGATGGTATGACACACCTATTGGATTTGAATTTCTCAATAGCTTTAGAGATAGCCTCTACTTTTTCAAAGAGTTTATCCTGTCTGTCCTTGCACTCATCGCATTCGCAACGAGAACATGAGGGTGAAGAGGGGTGAGAGGGACCTGTGTAAAGTCGAAAAGGGGTGTTTTCAAACATATTTATTATTTCTTGAGCATCAGCATGATCATCATCACAAGTGGTAGCAGCATCAGTATGCCTGCCACCAACACCAACAACTCCACTAGAAGAAGCACCCGGATTTTCCTTAGTAAAAGGTTGGTCATAAAGAGCCTCAACATTAGGCTGACTTTGCCTAACTGCTCTTTTTATGGCTGTTGCTCCAGCCAATTCCTTCTTTATTAACTCCACCATTGGGTCTACAATAGTATCAACATGACCTAAAGTAATATAAGAAGTCATCACCCACTCCTCTTCAGTAGGCACGATCCATGGATGCACAACCTATAAAAAAGAAAAAAAAAGACAGATGCATTTAAATCATATAATATAATAATTTTCACAGTTAGGCTACATTTTTTTAAAAAAAGACCCATCTGTCTCATAGTTTGCAGTATATGGTTAAAATCCGTTTTAGTCTGGTTCAGAGAAACAGAGCAACACAGGGATAATCTGATGCAAAATATCAATTATCTGTTGTAATAGATGCACAAGATGGGTAATCTGTTATGCAACAGATGATCTGTACGTCATAATAGATGAACGATATGTTATCAAATTAAATATTTGTTGCATAATTTGCAGTAGATGGTTAACATTTTAGGAGTTGGGTTCAGAGAACCAAAGTAACAGATGGGTAATCTGATGCAAGATATACCCCGTCGCAATAGATGTACCATCTGGTGCATCAGATATAACATTGTTGTACCAGATATAACATCTGTTCAATATCTTTCTTATCTTTGAGTAGAATTATTTTACTTGAAGAAGACGTACTGCATCATCCAGAGGGTTAAAGAGATCAGCCTCCGTAATATTGGTGTTGCTCTTTGCAGCCAACCGCCTAAACATCCTTGGATAAGAAACCTCATTCGGGTAATCCATTAACTGCTTTCGGAGAGGAGGAATGGCTTCAAATTCCCAAGCCTAAAAAATGTAAACAGGAAGCAAGCAAAAAAAAATCATAATAACTATATTCAATATAAATTAATGGATGAGTAAAATTAGTGATTAATTTTACCATGAAAGCCCAAGGAAAGCCGTATAATGTGGTCGTCCTGAGGATAACTTTGTCAGTAAATATTGGACAGTCAAGTATAAGTTGTCATATCCCTAGGGATAATTGTTGAATTTATCAAAATCCTCAGCACACGCCAATAAATCATCTTCTATGACCTTGTTGACGTCTCTTGCCAATATAACCGAATGGGCAAACCAAATTAAGCACAATTTCTCCCTGTGCTGCTCTAGTATGGTTTTATCCTCGAGATCTTTCAATAAATCCGATGCTTTGTAGCCACGTCGAGCAATGTAAAATAATCCATCTATTTTTCCCTTGCATTTTCTTGTCTTGGATCTTTTGCGGGATGGTGGTCCTTCTGAACGATGAAATCTCAGGCCCGTCACTATGGCAAACTCTAGCAAGCCAAAACAAACAGGCATGCCACAGTGGTTGATCCAGATTTCATCCATCTTCTATTTTCCCTCCTCCTCCGGATCTTTATCATCCCCCGCGTACTTAATCCTGTGCTTGAGAAGACCATATACCATCATCATAGGGAAACGAATACGGGCAAACGGGTCCTCAGGCATCTCAATAAAGCGTCCAAAGAAGCTCTTCTTAAAAAGTCTGCCTATGTTTTCGTTCTTCATAATTTTCATAAAATGTTCAAAATTTCCCCCCATCTGACATTTAAGTACAATTTGACCAGTTAGTTGTTTTCCTTCTGGGTCATTTATCGGCATCACAACTTGAAACCTGTCAATACTAAAAGTTTTGACAAGATCATACTGGGATGTCGATATTAACTCATGCCCCGTCGGTGATCCATTATCATCATGTTGATGATCATCCTCTTTCTCTTTGTGACTCTTCAATTCCTCCTCTTTCTCACTTTCATTTTCTTCATCACCATCTATGGACCCTTGCCCACCTCCCTCAACGTTATTTTTATATCTCTCCTCAGCTTCACTTTTCCCTGACTGAGATTGTTCAGGAAGTTCCTTCGAATCTCTCTGTACTGTAGCCTTTTATTTAGTGGTCAGACGTTAATCCACTTTTGCTTTCTTTTCTTTTGAGAGACATGTTTTACCTACAGACAAAGAAAAACAAAAATTACATTACAGTTGATGTATTTATAGATTTTAATAAATTCATTACAAACACCACGAATACCGACACAATAACAGCCACCACCACAAATACCACCAACCAATACCAACAAACAAACAAACACCACGAATACCATGACCACCACAAACCCCACCAATCGATGACATCACCGGTGCCACCACGACGACCACAAACACCACCACCACCACTAACAACAACACCATCCAACTATACCACGATAGTCAATGGAACACTGTGATGAAAACTAGGGATTTCTCGAGTTCTTCCTACTATTTTACCATCAAAACTCAAAATTGTAAACCCATTCTCGAAGATAATACAACTAAAAATTTTATTTTTCATCATTAACTTAAAATCCCTTATTTTTTAGAAAAAAAATAAATATAGAACTCTTCTCAAACTTTGTTGCCTACGAAGACAACGAAACGACTGATACAAGCAAGAATGAAGTCGAAAATAACACCTATGAGGTCGAAAATGAGAAGAAAAGCGTCCTGTTGTGGAGGGTTGAGAAAATTTATTGAGTAGTTGTTGTCTGTACTGTATTGTTGAGTGAGAATAAGAGAGAAAGAGCCAGACCTCGAGATTTAAAATGATGAAACGTTTTGATGGGTTGATTTGTATTTTGGAAAAGAATGACAAGTAGTTTTGAAAATATTAATTTGGTCTGAAATGATCTTAATTACTTTTAAAATCATAAAATATATGCATAATTTTTAACCCTCTCATCATGCAATTGCCGAAAGGATAATTCTATTGAAATTGTATAAAAATAATTGATGTTGTAGTTGACCGAGTACTCTAGGAGGTGACCCTGAGAAACCTCACCCCTGGTCTTAGATTAATCAATTTAGGTACTATTAGTCTAACATATGAACTCAACTGAAATTGTAAAAAACAAATGTTCAACATGTTGCGTCAGATTTCTAATTTATTGTAAATTATCAATTAGATTAGGTAACAACAGATTACGAATCTAATGTAAATTATCAAACAGATTAAGTCATCTATTGTTATAGATTACCCATCTGTTGTAAATTATCAAATGGATTGTCATATGTCACAACAGATTACCCATATGTTGTAAATTATCAAATAGGCGCTGCCATTTGTTATGGCCGACCCTATGAGAACTCACCCCTAGTTCTAGATTAATCGATAGTTTACCCTATGAGAACTCACCCCTAGTCCTAGATTATTCAATTAAGGTATTAGTACCCTAGTCCTAGATTAATCAATTAAGGTATTAGTCTAACATATGAGGTAGTAAGAATCGGTTCAACTTAGAGTGATTGATCGACGACTCTGTCGGGAGGAACTCAGTACTGTCTCATTACACAATTGACAAAAGACTCAATTGAAGTTGTAGTTGACCCTATGAGAACTCACCCCTAGTCCCAGACTATTCAATTAAGGTACTAAATTAATCAATTAAGGTATTAGTCTAACATATGAGGTAGTTAGAATCGATTCAACTCAGAGTGATCGATCGACGACTCTGTCGGGAGGAACGAAGTATCGTCTCATTATGTAATTGCCAAAAGACTCAATTGAAGTTGTAGTTGACCCTATGAGAATTCACCCTTAGTCCTAGACTATTCAATTAAGGTATTAGTATCCTAGTCCTAGATTAATCAATTAAGGTGTTAGTCTAATATATGAGGTAGTAAGAATCGGTTCGGCTCAGAGTGATCGATTGATGACTCTTTCGGGAGGAATGTAGTACCGTCTCATTATGCAATTGCCAAAAGACTCATTTAAAGTTGTAGTTGACCCTATGAGAACTCACCCCTAGTCCTAGACTATTCAATTAAGGTATTAGTACCCTAGTCCTAAATTACTCAATTAAGGTATTAGTCTAACATATGAGGTAGTAAGAATCAGTTCGGCTCAAAGTGATCGATCACCGACTCTGGTCGGGAGGAACGCAGTACCGTCTTATCATGCAATTTCCAAAAGACTAAATTGAAATTGTAGTTGACCCTATGATAACTCACTTTCAATTAAGGTATTAGTCTAACATATGAACTCAATTGAATTATATATAAACAAATGTTCAACCTGGTACAACAAATGTCTTTTCTGTTGGATCAAATCAGACAGATTATGTAATCTGTTGCAACATATTATCCATCTGTTGTAAACTATCAAACAGATTAAGTCATTTGTTATGACAAATCATGAATCTATTATAAACTTTCAAACAAATTAAGTCATTTGTTACGACAAATTATCCATCTGTTGTAAATTATCAAATAGGCACTGTCATCTATTCTAGTTGATATTATGAGAACTCACCCCTAGTCCTAGATTAATCAATTAAGGTATTATTTGAACATATGAGGTAATAAGAATCGGTTCATCTTAGAGTGATCGATCAACGACTCTTGTCGGGAGAGACGCAGTCCCATCTCATCATGCATTTGCCAAAAGACTCAATTGAAGTTGTAGTTGATCCTATGAGAACTCACCCCTAGTCCCAAATTATTCAATTAAGGTATTAGTTGAACATACGAGGAAGTAAGAATTGGTTCATCTCAGAGTGATCGGTCGATTACTCTTGTCGGGAGAAATGCAGTACCGTCTCATCATACAATTGCCAAAAAACTCAATTGAAGTTGTATTTGACCCTTTGTTCTCATTCATCCATCCCTAATTCCACCTAGATCAATTTAGGTACTATTATTAGTTTTAACATTAAGTTAATGAGAACATATTTCAACTCAGAGTGATCGATCGACGACTCGGGTCGGGATGAACGCAATACTAACACCATGCAAATGCAATGATTCAATTGGATTGTAGTTGAACCTGTGAGCTCATTCATTCATCCCTCGTTCCACCTAGATTGATGTAGGTACTATTATTAATCTTAACATTAAGTTAATGAGGAGCTCATTCTTTCATATCTAGTTCATCCTAAATCAATTGCAATGAAATCTGTTGCAACAAACAACTGAGTTGTTGGAGAATTTCAAAAAGATAACAAAATCTGTTGCAACAGATGAAATTTCTTATTTAATTATCAAATAGACATTTGCATCTGTTATGACGGATGACTGAGGTATTGGAAATTTTCAAACAGATATTGATATCTGTTGTAACAGATGACGTTTCCGATTTAGTTATCAAATGACATTTCCATCTGTTATCATAGATGACTGAGCTGTTGTGATTTCTCAAACAGATATCTAAATCTGTTGCAACAAACGACATATCTGTTTGAAAATCTTTTTGTTTTCTTTTAATTTTAAAGCAAGCTATTGTTCGAGTAGATAAAGTAGTAGTACTACTAAAGGCGGTAAAAAATATTTCTTGGATAACTCAAAAATCTCATTGAGTAGTCTTGTCCTGTCTTCTCAATGCCACCCGTTTTCTTCCTTGTGCCCCTCAAATTATTAGTGAATATTAATTAATGAATATTGAAACCCCTAAAACTTCTTCCATTTCATATGTACTTGGCACTCCCATCAAGAAAATATTAATTAGGGGTTTATTTTACTACCAAATTAGCCTTATTAATTATGCTTTGAAAATATAAATTTGAATAAATACACTTTGTTTAGTCATTTGATATTAAGGGTAGTACATCTAGAAATTAGAATTATCTCATCTCTCCCCTCCTCTCCTTCAGCCCTAAATCTCTCATCTTTTTTCTTTCTATCCTCTTTAGGGTTATCACAACCTTTTTTTCCCTCCTTTTTCTCAAAAATTTTCATTCGGATCTAAACCGATCGATATCCATATCTTAGATTTCTCGACTGAAATTGTTGTTTTGACCCTCTTTTGACTTTAAGGTATGATATGATTCACTATTTCTCTTTCATTCTCGTCTTCTTCTTGCAACTTTATTTACATTTTTTTGTTTATTTAATTATCATTTTCCTATATCATATTTATTTAAAAAGTTATGGTGTGGTTGGCATTGTTGGAACTTATGGTGTGGTGTGGTTTAGACGGTGGGTGCTTCTTAGCTTAAAAGGAGTGGAGTCCAAACAATCAACACAAGGAGTAAGGGAGAAAAAAATAAAAAGTTTAAAGTGAATAAGAAGAGAAGAGTTGGTTACCAAAATTAAAAAAATATGTGCTGAGTGGGAATTGAACTCAAGACCAAAAGAAATAAATAGCCTTAAGCACCCATAAACAACAACTAGGCTAACCAAACAACTCTTACTATGGGTGCTCACTGATTAGATTATATACTTTTTTTTCTTTATTTCCACATACATATATAAAGTTTGATACGAGTTCAGTCTGTGCTTGTACCCGGAGGACTTTATGTGGGTCCGTCCCTTGTTGTTAATGGTGTTGGAACATAAGATGTATGTTTATTTATTGTTGATGATGTTGTTGGAACAAATGTTGTTGTTTTATTTGTTGTTGATGTTTTTTATTTGTTGTTTGTAGTTTATGCTATTGTTGATGTTGCAAAAGACGGAGCAACTGATGAAACAAATCAAACCACCAGCAAGGCTGCTATGTATTCCAATAGACTCCATATCTGTTGCATCAAACTCCATATCTGACGCAACAGACTCCACATCTGACGCAAACTATCCGAAATTTATGTGTTGTGTTTGTTAGTGTTACTTAAATAAAACTGGTGAATTTATTAATATGGAAATTAAAAAAAAACGGATCTAAATGCATCATTTTATCTTTTTGTTGTATTTTCGAAAGAGACAGATTGGTAATCTGTTGCAAAATATATTTCACCTGTCAGATAACTTACACCATATGGACAATTTGTTGCAACAGATGGATATATCAGTTTGCTTCTCCATCAGCTTTGACCTCTGTTGGAACTTTCTAGTTATCTGTTTATTCAATTTTATCGAGAGCCATAGATTTTTGTAAACACTTCTTGGCCAAACTCAATTTTTGCTCTTGGATTGCTTTTTTTTTTCTTTGCATCCTTCAAGCTGGCCTCCAAATTCAATTTTTGTACTCAATCCAATAGCAAAAATTTAGTTTGGTTGAAGGATGCAAAGAAAAAAAGAGAAGCAATCTAAGAGCAAAAATTGAATTTGGCCAAGAAGTGTTTAGAAAAATCGATTGCTCTCGATGAAATTGAATAAACAGATGACTAGCAAGTTGTAACAGACGTCACAGCTGATGGAAAAGCAATCTGATATATCCATCTATTGCAACAGATTGTCCATATGTTGTAAGTTATCTGACAGGTGGAATATATTTTGCAACACATTACCAATATTTCTCTTTCGAAAATACAACAAAAAGATAAAATATTGTATTTAGATCCGTTTTTTTTCTAATTTACTTATTAATAAAGGCACCAGTATTATTTAAGTAAAACTAACACACACACCAGATAAATTTCGGATAGTTTCAGCAATATTACATTAAATTCCGAATAGTTTGCTAATTACATCTTATCCCAAAATTTTGAATTGTGATACATATGTTAAGTAGTGATACATATATGGACTAGTGATACATATTATGTATCACTAGTAAATATGAATCCGGAATTTTATGTAATTTTTTAAAACATTAAGGGATATTGTATAATATGGTGTCTTAAATATGGTATTTGTGTAATTTTTCCTTTTAAGGAATATGACCAGTCGTGGCTTTTTGTTTGACTAAGTCCATTCCCTTCCAATTCTCAATCATTTTATAAATAGGTCCCTCCAGCCTCCTCACTCACTCCCACTCACTCTCGTTTATTCTACTATACTTGCAATACTAATATTTCAGATTCAGATTCGTACAAGAAGGTTCATATCGAGTCATTGCAGGAACTTCAAAGGAAGTTTGATGAACTCCAGAGGGATTTGGCCGACTTTCGAGCAAGGCTAAGGAGGGCCCTGCTGCTGCAGGATGAAAATTGTCAGGTTGACAATGATAATAACAATAACAACAACAATAATAATAATAATAATAATAATAATAATATTAACAATAATAATTAGGTTATGTTTTTTATTTCTTTTAGCGTATGTATTTCCCTTTTTTTATCCGATCTACCTATAAGGGATTCAAAAAAATCCATGTATATGTTTGGTTTGGTTTGGTTTGGTTTGGTTTGGTCGATTTTGAATTTTTAATTCTTATTCAATATTTAATTATCATTCTATTTATTCCCTATTCAAAACATGTCGGCGGTTGGAGTTAGGGATACGGTCATGATGAGAAATTCTCCTAAAAATGGTTCGTTATTAAATAATAAGGAACTAAATGATATTATAATCGTAAAAGAAATATTATTTAATTTAAAAGAAGTCACAATATTCGATTAATTTAATTAAGATATATATATGCTGATACGATTTTTAAGAAAAAAGTTAATGAATAGTCGTGACTGTGACTTTTGTCTAAACACATTCAACAAACAAACAAAAATAAAAAAATGCTTCTGATGCATCAGATTCCTAATCTTTTGCGACTTATGAATCAGTTATAAGAAATAAAAAAAGCTCTTTAAATATATGGTCGATTTATAGCAACAGATAGTATATCTGTTGAAACAGATGGGTTATCTGATGCAACAAATATACAATCTGTTGTCATAACTCAATTAATAAAAATGGTTATTAAAGAAACGGAAAGATTAAGTCACCACCAGCTTGATTTAATTAAGTCATTTCTTTTCACAAAAGAGAGTAAGGAAATAAATGATAAACACAATTTAAACCGTAAAAAACTCACCAGAAATATTCTTGTTTTTAAATCTTCTTTATTAATTTATATAATTAAAAATTCAGAAAATTTGGATGTCATGAAGATAATTTATTTTTTAAAAATGATATATATATATATATATATATATATATATATATATATATATATATATATATATATATTATATGTTGCAAAAGATATATTATCTGATGCAATAGGTTAACTATTTGTTGCAACGAATGATATATCTGTGGTAACAGATGATTTATCTGATGCAACAGATATATAATATTTTGTGCAACTCAGCGTAAAAAATAAACGGTTCCTGGAAGAACTAATTATTTCAATAATTATAAAGCTAAGCTTCAAGCTGAAAAGTCATGACTTATCACAATATTGCTTAATTTAATTAAGTCATAACTTTTTATAGTAATCAAGAATGTCATTAATAAATGGAGGTGAACAGTTGTGCCTTTAAATTTACTTTATTATTTTATATAATTAAAAAGTCAGAAAATTTGGATGTCATGAAGATAATTTTTTTTTTTTAAATATATATATTATATGTTGCAACAGATATATTATCTGATGCAACAGGCTATCTATTTATTGCAAATCATGATATATCTGTTGTAACAGATGATTTATCTGATGCAACAGATATATTATCTGTTGTTCAAAACAATGTAAAAAAATGGTTCCTGGAAAGAACTAATTATTAAGAATAATAAAACTGAAAAGTCATGACTTATCATAATATTGATTAATTTAATTAAGTCATAACTTTTTATAGTAATCAAGAATATCATTAATAAATGGAGGTGAACAGTTGTGCCTTTAAATATGCTTTATTAATTTATATAATTCAAAAGTCAGAAAATTTGGATGTCATTAAGATAATATATATTTTTTTAAAAAAATATATATTATATGTTGCAACAGATATATTATCTTATGCAACAGGTTATTTATTTTTTGTAAATCATGATATATTTATTATAACAGATGATTTATCTGATGGAACATATATATTATCTGTTGTCCAACTCAGTGTAAAAAAAAACGGTTCCTGGAAAGAACTAATTATTATTAATAATAATAAAGCTGAAAACTCATGACTTATCATAATATTGATTAATTTTATTAAGTCATAACTTTTTACAATAATCAAGAATGTCATTAATAAATGGAGGTGAATAGTTGTGCCTTTAAATCTACTTTATTAATTTATATAATTAAAAAGTCAGAAAATTTAGATGTCATGAAGATAACATATTTTTTTAAAAAAAAATATTTATTATATGTTGCACCAGATATATTATCTTATGCAACGGGTTATGTATTTGATGCAAATCATGATATATATGTTGTAACAGATGATTTATCTGATACAACAAGTATATTATCTATTATCCAATTCGGTGTAAAAAAACGGTTCCTGAAAAGAACTAATTATTAATAATAATAAAGCTGAAAAGTCATGACTTATCATGATATTGATTAATTTTATTAAGTCATAACTTTTTACAGTAATCAAGAATGTCATTAATAAATGGAGGTGAACAGTTGAACCTTTAAATCTGCTTTATTAATTTATATAATTAAAAAGTCAGAAAATTTGGATGTCATGAAGATAATTTTTTTTTTTTTAAAAAAATATATATTATATGTTGCAACAGATATATTATCTGGTGCAACAGGTTATCTATTTGATGCAAATCATGATATATCTGTTGTAACAGATGATTTATCTGATGCAACAGATATATTATCTGTTGTCCAACTCAGTGTTAAAAAAATGGTTTCTGGAAAGAACTAATTATTAAGAATAATAAAGCTGAAAAGTCATGACTTATCATAATATTGATTAATTTAATTATGTCATAACTTTTTACAGTAATCAAGAATGTCATTAATAATAAATGGAGGTGAACAGTTGTGTCTTTAAATATGCTTTATTAATTTATATAACTAAAAAGTCAGAAAATTTGGATGTCATTAAGATAATATATATTTTTTTTAAAAAAATATATATTATATGTTGCAACAGATATATTATCTTATGCCACAGATTATTTATTTGTTTTGAATCATGATATATCTATTATAACAGATGATTTATCTGATGCAACATATATATTATCTGTTGTCCAACTCAGTGTAAGAACAAACGATTCCTGGAAAGAACTAATTATTATTAATAATAATAATAAAGCTGAAAACTCATGACTTATCATAATATTGATTAATTTTATTAAGTCATAACTTTTTACAGTAATCAAGATTGTCATCAATAATAGGAGGTGAATAGTTATGCCTTTAAATCTGTTTTATTAATTTATATAATTAAAAAGTCAGAAAATTTAGATGTCATGAAGATAACATATTTTTTTTAAAAAAAATATATATTATATGTTGCAATAGATATATTATCTTATGCAACAGTTTATGTATTTGTTACAAATCATGATATATATGTTATAACAGATGATTTATCTGATGCAACAGATATATTATCTATTGTCCAATTCGGTGTAAAAGAAACGGTTCCTGAAAAGAACTAATTATTAACAATAATAAAGCTGAAAAGTCATGACTTATCATAATATTGATTAATTTTATTACGTCATAACTTTTTACAGTAATCAAGAATGTCATTAATAAATGGAGGTGAGCAGTTGAGCCTTTAAATCTGCTTTATTAATTTATATAATTAAAAATTCAAAAAATTTGGATGTCATGAAGATAATTTTTTTTAAAAAAAATTATATATATTATATATTGCAACAGATATATTATCTGATGCAACAGGTTATCTATTTGTTGCAAATCATGATATATCTGTTGTAACAGTTGATTTATCTGATGCAACAGATATATTATCTGTTGTTCAAAATAGTGTAAAAAAATGGTTCCTGGAAAGAACTAATTATTAATAATAATAAAGCTGAAAAGTCATGACTTATCATAATATTGATTAATTTAATTAAGTCATAACTTTTTATAGTAATCAAGAATGTCATTAATAAATGGAGGTGACCAGTTGCGATTTTTTGCCTAACTCATTCAAGTTCAATCCTCTATAAATAGGTCTCTCCTTACTCAATCTTTCGTTCTACTACACACTATTTATTCCCCGCTCTTGTTACACTTTCAACTACTTTCTCTTCAAGAACTTGATAGCTTTTTCCTGTCTCTGGTAATTTTTTTCCTTGAGTTTTGTGTAAATATACGTTGCATTACATTACATTTGAATACTTTGTTTTCTTTAATTTTGTGTTTACGTGTGTGTTTTGTCAACTTATGCAATTTTTAGATATGGCCGATCCTGTGTGGGATGTCGCTATCTTATGAGACGCCATGAGGGAACAACAGAAGGAGGTTCATGACCTGCATTGGGAGTTAGCCGCCGTCAGAGTAAGGATGCTGCGGGAGATCCGTAGGCTCCGGAGGGCGCTGCTGCTGCTCTTTGAAGATTGGTCTGCTGGCCATACAAATAATAATGATGTTAATAATGATGATAATAATAATTAATCTTTTTTTCTGTTATCTATGTCTTTTTTTTGTTTAGTTTATAAAAAATTATGTTTGATGCATGACTTTTTATTTCTTATTTAATTTTTGTGCTGTCTATTTCTATTTCTTAACGAATGACATGTCTACAATTAAGGCATAATTTGACTCCAGTTTCAATAGCGAGAACATATGAGTTATCTGTTAGTTTAGTTTTTGTGTGTGACAGGAGCTATATCTGAATTTTGTTGTTCGAAATATATTAGTAATCTGATGAAACAGATTATTTATCTGTTGAAACAGATTATTAATCTGGTGCAACAGAATACTCATCTATTCGATTCATATTATGGGCACCTAAAACCCTTAAACATGAATCCATCCAACATGAGTCTACTGTTACAACAGAACATTTATCTGTTGCCACAGATTATGGATCTGTTTAAACAGATCGCTCTTGTATTGCATTCATGTTCGCGTGCAAGCTATTTTTGAAAAAACAGCACACTAGCAGTTACCCAGATTCAACTAAAAAATATAATCTGACTTACCAGAGTCTCCTCTCAAGTAAATTCCAAAGTTGAAAGTACGAAACAAAATTTGACATAAAAATTTGGTCAAAGAGCAGCAGTTGGGGTAACAACAACAATAAGAACAACAACAATGGTCAACAAGAAGAATATGAAGATGATAATGAAATATAAGATGATGATAATGAATCAGAAGATGATGAATAAAGCAACAACAACAATGAACAACAAATATCGCGAAGAGAGAGAAAATAACAACGAATGAGGAGAGAGAAAAAGACACCTTTTTTTCCTTCGTCCCCCGTTATATATTAACTAACATTTGGATCAAAGTGTAAATTTAAAAACTTGTGGGTTGTTTTCAAACTTTTCAAACTTTCTTAATCCATAATAAAGTAATTGTCACCTCTATCTAATAATTAAGACTTGTGTTACCTGTACCTCATTTTAAAACTCTTTTGTCACCTGTGACCCAAACCCCTTCTTCTAATATGAAAGTTGAAACAACCCTGATAGCGACAGAGTAATTAGTACTTTTTATTTTTAATTAAAGTTTTTAAATTTAAATCTTGTTAGATACGGAGTCATTTTTATAAAAAAATATTTTAATCTAATATATAATTTGTCCATATGAATTTAAATTTAATCAAATTTTTATAATATACGTATATCGGACACTGAGGCAAAAAATAAATTGACCCTTGAATATAACTTTCTTTTCTTTGTGCCTTTCAATTGAACATTTTGCTTTCAATCTCATCATCAATTTATTATAATATTCTTTGAATAATAGTGCAACCCACGTGGATATTTGAATAGGGCTCCAAACCATGTGGCAATTTTTTTTAAGGAGCTTTCTTTGTTTGACCTGATAAATACTCGATGAGTCCATTTTTATTTCTCCCTCAAATTAAAAGAGAAATTTTATCACATAGTTTCTAATTTACTTTTATTATTAACTGCACTAGTATATATATTCGCATGATATGCGAATAATATTAAAATATTATTTTTAATTATTTTATATAGAAAAATTCGTTCAAGTATATTTTATCATATTATCTTTTAAAAAAATTTAACTATCATTCTATTTTTGAAAACAAAAAAAAATTTACTCCACACCCACCTCCCATCCACACTCACACGCCTTTACCACCACCCATTTCATCCCCATCCTAATACCTCCCCCCTCCCCCCCTTCCTCCTCCCGCGCCTCTAACTAAATTTATATGAGCAAATATAATTATATAATTGCAAGAAAGCTTTATGTTTCTTTATTATATTGCTTACAATTTAAAATTTTTAAATTGTTAAAATAATTTAAATTTTTATTCTATTATCCTTCCATCTTTTCCCTTTAAAAGTTATAAATAGTAATATGTACAATATCTAATTACTTTATTATATTTTCAAAAGTGAAAATTATCCTATATATACTTATTAGATAGTTTATTGCAACTTATAATACTATTTTTTCTTAATTATTGAATTGTATTTTTAATTGCAAGTTATAACAAATTTAAGCATTATTTATTTTTATTTAAAAATTTCTTTTTAGATTTAATCTTATATTTATCCTAATACTCATATTTATCTATTAAAATATCAATATTCTAAATTACCGCATTAAAAGTGTAGGTTTTAACTTTTTCAAAAAAACTTTCCATATACTTTATATTTTAATATATAATATTATTCTATATGTATCCTAATATGTTTCATATTTATCTTTTAGATAACACGAGCATAGGTTAACGTGCAGTCTTAAAAGTGTAGAGTTTAACTATTTGTTGATTTCTGTATGTTTTTTTTTATTATCTCAGGTAGTTTTTTAAAAATATATTTCAACTATAATTTTTGGGGTATAAATTTAATATGTTTATTGCTTTTTTGATTGTGAAATCATAATCAATTAGTCGAAAGAATAGTAATTTAACTTTGTATTTTTATATATGAATTTGATATGTTTATTGATTTTTTTTGTTTTTTTAAATTTTATAAAGTTAACTGAATTTTTTTTTCAAGTGGATAGTTTCTATATTTTTTTAATATGTTTCTTATGTTTGTTAGTCATCTTTAACAATTATTATTTGATGTATCCCGTGAAATGTTCATGATATTTTCTACAACTTGAATGAATATCTATTCTTTAAAATATTTTTTTAATTTATTTATAATATTATATTATTTAAATAGTAGTAAAAAGAGGAGAGATAATCTCAAAAAAAAAAAATTCCTTAAGAAGTGAAAACGTGTGATATATTTTTTTTTTCCCACATTTCACTTCTCCGATTTGAAAATAAATTGTTTGATATGAAAACGTTTTTTTTCAGTTTTTTTTAATAATATAATAATCTACTAAAACTAATTTAGAGATAAAATAGGGGTGGATGAAATCTGTATGTAACAATATTTTATTTGTAAGGATAATTTCAGTTTCAATTTTTATATATAAAAAAAAAATTTAAAAGTAAAATTGTTATTTTTTGCAATCTTATAACTATTGTTATAAGTTAAAATAAGCAATCTAAGATTGTATATATACAATTTTTTCCCTTTTCAAAATTAGTCCAAATTTCTTCCACCCCCACAACCACTCCCTTACATGCCTCCACGTCATCCCATCTTCCCCCCCCCCCCCCCCCCCCCCCCCCGCCCTCTGCTCCTCATCCCCTCTAACCAAATCTATATGAGTAAAAAAAATTATGTGATTGCTAGAAAGTTTTTTGTTTCATATTTTTTTCTTTATTATATTATTTACAATTTAAGAATTTCATACTGTCAAAAATAATTAAAATTTTTATTTTACTGTTTCTTATCTCTTTTATTTAAAAGTTATAGATAATAATATGTGCAATATTTAATTACTTTCGTTATGATCTCAAAATTAGTTCAAATTATTGGGTTCGAAATCGAGAGGGCGTCATGCGAAAATTTTTAGTTTGCAAATCATAAGATGATAAATCAGATGACACATGAAAAATTAAACTAAAAATATATTATTGGATATGGTTTGGCCAAACGGCCTACACATTAAAAATAAAATTGAAAATTCTAAAACTTATTAGGAGATATCTCCCCCTAAACAAAGACTCTGAGATCGCCAAATGCTCGGGAGTTCCTCTATTCAATCCTTTTCCTTCTTCTTGTTGCTGGATATCTCGTTCGTACACATCTTCTCTTTGTTTCCCGTGCACTTCACGCTCCAAATTTTTGATGATTCAATTTATCGTTTTATCGTTCTTGGGCGAAACGGGGGATATCTCGATCGGGGGAGAGAACGGGGAAATACCATATGACCCAATATATCTGACAAGTCGCACTATACGTCAACCCAAAGTGGATTTGTGAAAAAGCAAATAACGTTTCAAGAACAAATCTAGTTCTGCTTCCGTGTTGCTTTTGTATTGTTTTTTATTTTTACCCTTCTTTGTGTTTGATTCCGCGTAATCTTTTTCAAGATCGTTTTGATGTTTTGAGAAAACAGGGCCCAGATTTCGGGCTTCTTCCTATACCTATGAATTCCATTGGACCCAGAAATGATACATTGGAAGAATCCGTTGGGTCTTCCAATATCAATAGGTTGATTGTTTCGCTCCTGTATCTTCCCAAAGGAAAAAAGATCTCTGAGAGTACGTTATAAAGAATTAATTAATCAGTTGGACATTCGAGAGACAAAAACTCGTTAATTTGATTAATTTGAAGAGTCATTTCGTTTTCACTTATCGATTGGTCGATTCGAATTGTAATTGTCAAGCCATCTATAACTATATTAGTCAAAACAAGAATTCATTTTGGTCGAACCGCAGCGGTCTGTACAATAAATTCCTTCCTTGGTGGGGGAGTGTACACTTGAGTCGGGGCCATCATCACTATAAATGGGGATGTCTCATTGACACTTAAGGCAGCCACAACTCTCTCTATCTTTTCTACCTATTTCCCTCTTTTTCACTTTTCTGAATTCACCTCAATAATAGTCTTGCCAGACGCCCATTCTCCTTCTATTTCAATCATGTTAACTGTAGGTCTCCCATGATTAGGTAATGGGTTACTGTTGACATTTGGCATCGATGACTGAAGCGTGATGACCTTTTGATCAATCATATCTTGTATCTTATGTTTCAAGATAATACAGTCCTCGGTACTGTGCCCTTCTGCTCCTGAATGATAGGCACAATTTTGATCAGGATGATAAAATTGAGAGTTGGGATTGACAGACTTTGGCTGGATCGATTGCAAATGGCCGGCATTCTTCAATCATTCAAATAGTTGGGTGGGACTTTCAGCCAATGACGTGAAGTTTTGGGGAGGTTTTTTTTTTATATGTTTGGATGAGGAGGGTTATAATGGTTCTGGTTTGCATGAGGAGGCACTTGATGATAATTTGAAGGTGCTTGGATGTTTGTTCGGTTGTTTGGAAGAGTGGATTAGACATGAGGTTGATAATTCGGTGGTGGAACTTAGTATTGGGGAAAAATATTTGGTTGTGGAGCTTGGCATTGGGATTGGACATTTGGGAGTGGAGCTTGGTACTGGGGTTGGATATTTGGGAGTGGAGTTTAGTATTGGGGTTGGACATTTGGGAGTGGAGCTTGGTATTGGGGTTGAGTGTAGAATACATGTTGAAAGTTTGGTGAAAACAGAGAAGAGAAAATATTCCTAGAGTTGAACCTCTTTTTCGTTTTTACAATAGAATCAACAGAAACAGTGCCCACATTCTCCTTTTTCTTCTTCGAGAACATAGCAGTCTCGGACGATGTTGGGGTCATGGCAATTTTTCCTGTCCGAATACCTTCTTCTAGCGATTCTTCTATTTTTACCAAATCTGCAAAATTTGCCCTGACAGCGGACACCATCCTGGTATAATATTCTCTATCTTGGGCGTAAGAGAACACAGATACCATTTCTTCCTCAGACATGGGGTGTTTCACTTTGGCAGCTTCTTTCCTCCAACGGAAAGCATAGTCTCGGAAACACACATCACTTCTCTGTTTGATCCGATCTAGTGAATAACGGTCAGGGACTATTTCAATGTTAAACACGAACCTGTCAAGGAAACCCTTGGCCAATGCTCTCCAACCAGTCCATCTTTTTAGTTCCTGAGACATGAACCATTCTAAGGTTTCTCTATTTAAACTGCGGCTGAACAAATGCATCAATAATGTTTCACTTTTTCCTACCCCGACCATGTGATCAGAATACCTTCTTAGATGGGCCATTGGGTTTCCGGTACCATTGAACACTTCAAACTTAGGGACCTTGTACCCTTCTGGTAGATCTACTCCAGGGTGAACACATAAGTCATCGTACCCTAAACCATCGTAGTCTCTCACTCAGGAGATTCTTTGATTCTCATGATCTCTTCATTCATAGCTAGCAACTTTATTTCATGCTCGGTCCTCCACTCTTTCTCCTTCTCTTTGTAATGATCCATCTCGAGATTAGGAAGGGGATTATAGATGTCGGCGGATATAATGACATAAGGAGAATTTGGAAGGGAGGTTTGATTTTGCGAATGAAAGGAATTTGGTCGGTAGGTGGAGAGGACATTTTGAAATTTAGAAAGGTTTTGTGAAATTTGCGAGTATTTTGTTGGCATCTGAGAAGGATTTTGCAAATTTGGAAACGAATTTGGTGGATTCGGGGATAGATTCGATGGAAGATTTGGGGATGGATTTTGTGGATTTGGGAGTTAATCTTATGGATTTGGGCACGAATTTTGTTGATTTGCAAATGGGTTCTAGGGATTTGGGAATGGATTCGGTGATGGGTTTTGCAGGGTTAGAGATGGATTTTGTGAATGATAGACATCTAGATTATTTTTGCGATTGGTGTTTTGGACAATTTGAGGAGCGGAGATGGATGATGCGTTATTTGGCTGATTCCTCAGAATAGGCGTACTGAGAGGAGGAATTTGGAGTGGAGTCCCGTGACCTCTAAGAGCGGGAACATTGATAGTGATGGCCAGGTCAGCCAAATCTCGAGTGTAATTTATTTCCTCCTGAAGAATTTCTAACTTTCTTGCAAGCTCCGCAATCATCTCATTCTGTTCCACTATTACATTGTCCCTGATGGTCAATGCATTTTCTTTATCATTTCCAGTAATTATTGAATGATGGTCAGAGGATGAGATTTTGCGCGCTGTTGACCGAAGGGATGTTCTACCATCTTATATCAACACGGAGTAGTTTCTATTATTTGTAAAGTAAAACAACTCAAAGGCAGATGTGTTAGTTTCCGTATGTGATAAGTAATGGAAAATATTTGACAAGAAATTACCACGTAGAGTTGTTTGAGTCATAGCCAAATTCATCCATAGGAGCATAGCAGATAAAATTGCCTTTGATCCAAACAAACACACATAAGCACATAAGACAATTATACTACATAAAACATTATAATAATGTATATCCTAACTGGGGTGACCCTTTTTGAGCCAAGGGTTCAGGCCTAATGATTTTGAAGAAAATATATGCTTCCTTAAAGTCAATCCTTTATCCCTCAACTTATATAGACACGAAAAGGGAATAAATGCCTACAAAAGATAATAAAAGAGAGATACAATCTTTAGGGGAAAAGGGAAATAACATGAAAGAAGATAAGTTCCCACGCAGGGAAAATAGAAAAACTAGCTACCGGAGACTCCTTCATCCGCCTTTGCCTTCTTTGCCTTGTTCACCTCCTGTGCCATTTGATACCTATTGATGATCAGATGACTCCCGCATAACTGTACCTTTCCTTCGTAAGTCTTTTTTTCTATACTATCGAGTTGAGAGGCCATGCTATCATCCAAATCGATTAAACACTGCCTAGCATCATAAGCCTCTTGCCTAGCTCTTTCCAACATGCATCTGTTGGTGCACGATTTCACTTTTATGAAACTCATCTTGAAGCCTGTGGAGTCGGATCTGATGCTCGAATTCTATATCCACGATCGGAGTGGGCACGTTTGGCCTCGGAATCAATGCTCTGGCGAGGATATTTACTAATCACTCCTTGTAAGTGTCGCTGACTTCAGGTTCATACCCTATACGGAAAGAGACTTCTGTCCACCTTTTTCTTCTCCATCCGTTTATCATGTAGTCTTTGAGCGGGTGCTCGCTTTCATCATACTTGGTGAAGAATCTGAGCATAGAATCGATTTGAGGTGTCTCCTGCTTGATCTTGAATTGCCTAAGAACTCTGCCAGGATTGTAGGGACGACTTCCCCTGAGACCCAGAAGCAATAGAAAAGGCCACTCGCCCCCTCAAATAGTGTATTTACCTGAACGAAGATAGTTAATGGACGTTGCACATCGTCATCTCTTAATTCTCCAAGATTCTTAAACCAAAATTCCGAAGATGCTTCCCTTTTGAACTTGTGTAAAAACAACCACATGTTGTGCGATTCTAGCGGATTCCTTCTTGTTTTGTGATCAAGTTGTACCGTTCTAGGATTTCTAACCAAATGCATTATCATCCACCATTGCAATATAAGGTTGCAACCTTGAAAGAAACGATTCTCGACTTGATATCTTCCCAAAGCTTGATATATGTCGGCGATAATCATGGAAGCTAAGTTGTGGAATACCTTTTTAGAATTGTACTCCATTCCAAAGAAGAGTGCATGGGTCACTGAGAAAACTCTTGGATGAATTATGTCATTTCCCCCCTGTGGGAATACCATGGTTCCAAGTAGGCCTACCGCGAACGCAAAGGCTCTAGACTCCTTCCATTTTGCTTCTGACTCAAATTTATGTCTAAATTTGTGAAAAGCATTGAATCTTACGAACTGATGATACAACTCACGAAAAGTGATATTGCTCCATCACGTTCTCTTAGACAGGTATCGTCGTTAGTTAAAAATATCTCTTTGATCTTTTGAAGATCCCACACAATTGGGACTAAAATGTTTTTATCAGGTGTCTCCTTTCTCTTAAAATACATTTCAGTACTCTCATAACAAATCAATACCTCTTCAATGGTAGGAGTCAATTCAACATCCTCGAAGCAAAATACCATATTCTGATCATCCCAAAAAGTTGTTAGTACATAGATCATTTCAGGCTAAGCGTCCGTCTCGATCAAAGAAGGCAGATGCCCGATGTGTGTTCTAACAATCTTTCTCTCTTCTGCACTCATGTGATCACACCATAGTTTCAATAAATCGCCGGGTTTAGTAACCATCTTGAACTTTTTGGGGGAATGCAGTTGAGCCATATCCAACACGAAAACAAACAAAGATAAGCCTTCCCCAGTCCCCATAGGGTAATGAATTGAATTAGACAAACATATATTTTTTCCAACACATAAATATGATTCGTCTGTAATTGACTTGGAGTCAATAGACGCAGAGCAAGTTTTCTAATGGTCCCA
Source organism: Capsicum baccatum var. pendulum (assembly GCA_030864225.1). Taxonomy (NCBI): domain Eukaryota; kingdom Viridiplantae; phylum Streptophyta; class Magnoliopsida; order Solanales; family Solanaceae; genus Capsicum; species Capsicum baccatum. The sequence continues at coordinate 27,983,824 of CM061550.1, read as the reverse complement.
ATACCCCCTTCGGGTATTGGGTCATCCTAGGCTCATGCCTAAAATAGGGTTTTGGTTTCGCTCTATCCTTTGTGTCTAGAGTGAGTTTGACACTGGTTCTCAAGCAGAAAACTTGAGTATGAAAATACGAACAGTCATCAGATGACTCACGTGCTAATAAGCCATTCGTATTTCCAACACATTATCGAAATTGAACAATAGGGGCCGAAACATCCACGAAACCCCAAAACAGTTTAAATAATGCAAGAATATGCCATGAGATGCAATAGTTAAACTTTACAGAATCGAAACATATAAACACATACATAGTTAATCAAAAGACGAAATTAAATATTTGGTTAGAACCTAGTTAAAAATTCCCAGCAAAGTCGCCATTTCTGTTTTGCGGAGAAATTTTAACTTTTTGAAGAGTCGCCACTTAATTTTGAAAAAGAATTAAGAAACCTTTAGAAAGTACTTTAAATGATTCAAAACAGTAAAATTGTTTAAGTTAAGAGATTCTGAATAAGCGGTTCCTATTAATGTTTTAGGAAGGTGTTAGGCACCTAAAACGTCCGCTAACTTGCGATTATCCAGACTATTTGAAAATAGTCTTTGATTAATCTTGAAAGAAGTTGATTTCAAAAAATAAGTGATTTTGTTGAAAAAATTTGTGTAAAAATAGTTTTAGACGACCTAATAGGGATTTTGACTAATTCTACACAAATGAAATAAGCAAGTAAACACATAAACGGGGAAAGGGAGGAGAAAGTAAACGATTTAGGCCATTGGACCCAAACGAACAAAACTTGTCCTAGCCTAATTGGGCCTTTAACCCATTTCACTTGTTTGTCCTAATCTAGTTTTCGAGCCTTTGACTCGAATCTTGCTCCACCTGTATTAAATACAATTTTGGCTTCTTGGCCCAAATGAATGAACTAAAAAATGAATAAATAAGCAAATAAAGGCAACAATAAATCAATAAGTAAATAAATAGAGACTTTCTAGTCTCTTTTCCGCTTCAAAAATGGGATCTTAACCCATTCTTCTTCTTTCGACTCCTTGCATTCACACACTATGCAACCTTAGACTCACTTCCGGCCTTGACTCAATGGATGGGCCTGATTGGCCCATTAAGAAATGCAAAGAGTTCGTTTGGACTCCAACGAATTCACATGCAAAGTAAGAAAAATAAAGGACATTAATACATGACTAACGAAGGGAAAAAATATAAAAATAACACATAGGCAATCAAAGGAAGAAAATTGAGTTAGTTAACACATGATCGATCAAAGAGAGGAAAAACTAAAAGAAAACTAATGTGGATTTTTTAAAAAATAGCAACGTGGTATGGATCTTAAATAATCAAAAGCCGATTAAAAATAGTAATACATGTTCGTATCAACTAAATAAAGAAGCATTATATGCAAATCAATCTTACATATCAGCTAATCCAAATATTTCTCAAAAATAGCAAAGGGGCAGATTAAAGAACCTAAAGACAAAGCATGTAACTTCTTCCTAGTTAACTTGAAATAATTATTTGGACATGCGAAGATAAAATGAACATTATTTCAATCTAACCAAAACATCATAGATACTTAATGTATGTAAGAAACAACATATGTTGACCAGGGGGTTTATAAGGAAAGAATCATTTAATCACCATACAAAGTGACTACCAGTTCACTGTTGGCAAAATTCTTGCAACATGGTACGTTATCAAGAAAAAAAAAGGACTTAGTATATTGAATTAATATTGGACTCTTCTAGCCATCATACTAAACTTCCAATTGAGCAAATAAAAAGAATGAAACACCAAACATGAGCACGATTTTAATTCATAGAGTAAAACATGACGTGTTCATACTAGACGGAAGCTTCAAGTTACACCGCACATAGCATGTCTCCAAATGTGAAGTAACACATTTTTTTGACTTACATTAGTGAGAAACCAATTTGTACTAAAACTTGGGCACGAATTTTGCGTAGATGAAAAGTAATGACAGAAATGTATAGATTTATTACTGAAATACTCATCAAGCCACTTAGGTTTAGTCGAGGGGACTGAACAAAAACCATACAAGATAAGCAATATCATGAGTTGTAACTCAAATTTTCAAGCGGTTATTTTTCAAATGGTCAGTCTACTACCTAACGTCGATTAGAAGAAAACGAAGCCAGATTTAAAAGAAAGGAGAAATAACATTCAGACTAAAATATGACTACAAATTTTAATGCCAGAAGAAAGAGAACTTAAAAGATGAACTAAAATCAACAAATCGAAGTTGACGGAAATATCATCTCAAAACAGCAGTCGTAATTCAATCACATAACCTATGGCTCTTAAGGCCTCTACAGTGAAACAATTCTTCAGCACCCAAGGTTATAAAATGCAACTACGAATAAGACAACATGAGGCTGAAAACTATTAAGTGAGAATCAAGCAATGATCTTTAACCATGAACCAGCAATTCAAATCATAAACAGTACACAAGATGAGACATTAAGTCAAAAATTAATCAGTAACGCCAAGCTTAGATGAACAATTACGAAATCGAGATAAAGATGATGGAAACCACATATCAGACAATCAGAATAGAAATTAATTCTAACATAACAATACAACCAACACTGTTTTTTACTAAAATAGCAACCTATGGTCTTTAAGACTTCTACAGCAACGACCAGCATACAAAATTCTCGGAATAACACTTATGACTATCGAACGAAGAGATGAAGCAGAATACAATAGAAACAAAGTGTAAATAGAATGTTACCTATTCGGGAGCAGTAAAATGAGATGACGAACTGGTACGGAGATCACGACCACCAGAAAATTTCTTCACAGTCGACTCGGAGCTCTAATTTAGCTGATGAACTTTCAAAATAAGAGTCGAATTTCTACTAAATACCGAATTTATCCAAGAATTTCTTTCTTTCTTCTTACTTGGTTTTTTCTGAATCTAAAATTTTCAACTCATTTTTCGAAAACCCCCAAAATTTCCCCCAATTTTTGACAAAATTTCGTCCATCAAACGGTGACCCCAGAGGTCCTTATATAGAAGACGAATTAGGGTATTTTAGGGATTTGAAAGAAATATATTTTTGAATTTTGAAAAATCCAGAACCTTCCCCTCACAGCCCCTTTTTGTGCTCAAAACGTACCATCTTCTTTGATTTTTTTTTCAGAAAATGCCAAACGGTGGAACAATTAAAATGGAGCCAAATGAATTTTTCCCCAAAACCAATCGAAATTAGCTAAATACGTACTAGATTTGTACCATTATCCCAAAATTCGCGGAATTAAAATGTTGGGGGTGACACCTCATCGATCTTCTAGAAGATTAGGTATGAAATCGCGTGTTTGTCACATGACTCTTATGATCAAAAGAAAAAAGGGATGAATTTAGAGGGAAAAAAGGAAGCTGGGGTCGGTTCTCGAGCTTGACGCAGATTCGGGTTGAAACTGTTGAGTTCGTCGATGATTTATCACTGTTTGTGAAGAGAAATGCTGAAGGGTAATCGGGTCAGGCGGGTCAGCATTGTTCGCAGTTGGGTCGCCGATATCGGAGCGGGTTTGAGATTGGTTCTGGTTTTTGCATTGAAGTTGACGGATTTGGAGCTGTTTGTTGTTGGATTGTGAAGTTGACACGATTTGGGGTCGCTATGTTTTTTGGTTGTGTTGTCGTTTGTTTGTGTTGAAGAGGAGAAGAAAAAATGGGCCGGGACAGATCAGCTATTTGGTCGGGTCAAGATCTGTTGGGCCTAGTGGGTGCAGATGGATTTGGGCCTAGGTGAAAGTGTTGTTGCATTGGGTTGCTGATGGGGTTCAAAAATTTAGTGTCTAATTGGGGTTATTTAATAACCCCAATTAAATCTAATTGGGGTTATTAAACAACCCCAACTAGGAAATGATAATTTTGGGAATTGAGATCGAATTACAATTTAGGCGACTCATTTAAACCCTAACCAAATTGAATATCCATTGGTCCATTGCATCACAATTTTGGCCAATTTAATTTCAATTGAGGTCATATTTAATTAGTTCGCTAAATTGAATCGCAATCCGACACGAATTAAGTAACAGATTAATTTCGAGTTTCTTGATTTGATGAAAATCAAACAAATATTCCTCCAAATAAAATATTTTGAGAACATAATATATTTAAAATCAAGACTTTATCCATTTGAATTAATTTTCAAATTTAATCAATAAAAGTCTAATTTTAATAGAAAATATTCATTTAAATAACAAATTTTATACACTCTTTTATGAAAATACGAAAATGTATAATTGTTAATAAAATGATAAAATTAACTCAAATAAATATTTTAAATTGTATTTATTTGAATAAAATAATTGTCGTGATTTTTTCTTAAAATTGAAGAAACTCAAAATTAAATTGGATTAGGGAGGGCAAAAATTAGGTGTCCAACAACTAGTATAGAGAAAAATTCAAGTCAACAAATAGAGATGTATTTCTAGATTGAAATATAGAGTTTACTAAGAGAATTGTTGTTGTATGCATTTATCTAAAAGGTTGAGAAAACATCATAAAGGCATTGCTTCATGCATTCATGAGAAAGTATTTTTTCTATCTCAATTTATGTGGCATTTTTCCTTATCAAGATACAAACTACGTGAAATTTGACATTTTAAAATGTGTCTATTCACCACATTGACATGTGAAGAATTGAAACTTATAGTACTTATCATATAGTTTTTTAACGTCTGAATTTAAATTTTAAAATATTGAGTTGATCTAGTCCAATTTAGCTTCAATAATTAGTCATATTGACTCTCAAAAAGCAAACAATGTCACATAAATTGAGATAGAAGGATTAACAATTACTAAGAATTTAAAGCATACGATCGGCTAATAAAGGAACACGACCTTACATGATAGCAATGAATTGCTTCCTACAGTTTACCAGCATCTCTTAGAACATGACCTTATGAGCAACATTTTCGAGAGTATACAAAATTAATTAATAGGAGGAAAAAATGTTAATATATAGGATAGGAATTGTGTAAACTAAGTACCAGGTTGTTATACGTCTCAAAAAATTCAGCATCACGAACAATAGTTCTCCGTTATTAGTAATTACGTATTGCCATTTCCAGATTTCCTTATTTATAGTATCCATTAGTCAAGTAAGTTGCAAATATAGCTCAAGAAGGGAGGACTATTCGAGATCATATAAAAAAATTAATTTCAATTCCCACCGCCAATGAATGACTCAACAGAGTAACAGGGAGTCTCACCAAAAGCCATTGCATGGAGTAGTCGCACTTGGAGTGCGCGAAATCTTCCATGCACATCTGCATCACTATCCTCCTGTTGAGAAAAATTAACCGAGACAACAGAGTAATAATGGAGACTCACAAAAACCCATTGCATAGTCTGAATGCACTTGGTGTGAGTGACATCTTCCAGATCTTCATCACTATCCTTGATACATTTCAATATAAATATATAATATATTTTTTAACTTGATACACACATGCAACACACGTACACTAAACTAGTTGGTTTAAAGCTTCGAACCCATAATTGAAGAGTCCTAAATAAATTCTAACTATTTTCTGACAACAATAACAACAACAGTAGCAACAACAGCAACAACAACAACAACAACAACCGCAACAACCGCAACAACAGCAACAGCAACAACAACAACAACAACAACAACAACAACGACAACAACAACGACAACAACAACAACAACGACGACAACAACGACAATAACGACAACAACGACGAGGACGACAACAACGACAAGGACGAGGACGATGAGGACGATGACGACGATGATGATGATGATGACGACGATGATGACAATGAGGATGAGGATGAGGATGAGGATGAGGATGATGATGATGACGCTGACGCTGATGCTGACGCTGACGATGATGATGATGATGATGACGACGACGACGTTGAAACAAAAAAAAATATAGTAAATAAAGTTTAAAAAATTGAATAGAAAGAATAAGTATTTGAATTTGAAATACATTATCATTTTTTCTTAAAAAAATCATTATCTTGAAATTAGAAACCCAAATATAGCATATAAAGTTAAAAAATGTTGTAATAAAAAATTTAAATGGAAAGATTAAGTATTTGAATTTGAAATACATTATCCTTTTTGCTTAATAGAAACCATAATTGAAGAGTTCTAATAGACATTTACTATTTCAAACTTATCTCTTATAAAATTTTCAAAATTTATATTTGACTCAGTCCAAAATTAGATATATTTCATTTTAAAATTTATTTAAAGGATAAAGACACTTTTTACTGTTAAAAAGAAAAAACTAAAAATGATAAAATAAATAAAAAACGTTAAATAAAATTTCAATTTGAAACAACTGCTCCATGTATGTAGGAGTCCGTTTGACAGTAAAATCTTAAAGCACAATTTTATTAGATAAATAATAATTTTAAAAGTATTAAAATGTGCTAAATCCTTTAAATAACAACTACTCCATGTATAACACTTTTGAGTTCTCTCTCTGCTATGAACTTCTCCATCACCTTTTCTTTTTATTTTATTGTTCAATGTTCAATTATTTATCTTCTTTAATATGTATAATTTCATTTTTATTTATTCTTATAATTCAAATATATCTTATTGATCGAATAAAATTTGTGTTTTTTTAGCTGATATACTTTTTATTAATTTACTTGCAGATGATAGAGATGACTTAATGTAAAGTATTGCAAAAGCAGTTTAATATGCGGTGACAATAGATAAATAATTTTTTTAATTTTCTTCAATACATTGTTTTGAATAATATTGATATAGTTTACTATAATTAATTATCATATTTTTCTTCTTTGTGTATAGATTTTGAAAAAAAAAAAATTATGCATGTCCATCAAAATCACAAAAGAGTGTAAAAGGATTATTTGTGTTTAAACTTATCAATTAATAAAATTTTTAATTAAGTTTACAAAAGAAAATTATAATTAAATTTTGAATCTAAAATTTGAATTCAAACTCCTTTTTTTAAGAAATAAGGTGATTACAACCATTCTTATAAACTCCTATGAATATGTTACAAAATAAAAATTAGCTACTATTATTAAATTTAAGAGGACATGATTATGAAATATTCATGTATAAATTTTTCTTTAAATTCTTATTTAGTTTTTGGGTGGTTTTCATATTTTGCTTTTGAATAGGAAGAATGTTTTTTCCTAATCTTTGATTTCTTTTCTGAAGAGTATGAAAATGATAAAGAAAATGAATGGACAAGATAATCAAAAAATTCGTATAAGTATTGGCGGTTCATTATCATAATTCTTAATGCTTTATTATTAGTGTCAAACTTACTTTTCTTGTTCTCTTTATGATAACACTACCACAAAAATGGATTTATTTCTTTTCATTATATAATTACATCATTTAAAAAAAAAAAATCATGATTCTTTTTTTTTCTGCACCGACTATATTATCGTATCAAGATTTTCTACGCATCTACTTTTGGTGGTTGAATAGTAGTCACTTTATTCCCAAAAAACTCAAGATCGCTTCATATTAATATCAAAGGTACTGCTTTAATATTGTAAAATAGAATAGTTGAAATAGAATTCAATTTAAAAAACTAGACTTTATAAAATGTTACAATCTTAAAGTTATTCCTCGAGCTATTATTTCGTACGCTTAAACGTTTTGAAAAATCTTATAGTTAGTCAGAGAAAATAAACTTCAACTATTACAATTATTGAAGGTATCTTTATTAATTTTTTTATTTGATGAATCTATGAATAGAAAAGAAAAGACATTACACTCTATTAGATATGTGTAATTTTATTATATTTTCACTTCAAATTTGAAATTTTGTTGAAATTTATTTTCCTAATTAAAGGGTACAATATTTTAAATATGAAATTTAAATTAATTTAATCTAATCTATACTTTGCTAATATCATCTATGTATGATAATCCTCCTTTTCATGTTTTTCTAATTTTCTTCACATCTTTTTTTGTCACAAAATTTTGCATTGTTGTGCAAAGGAGACACGGATACAATTTAACTGAATGAACAATTAGAAAGTTTTAGTCCTTTACGTATCTAATATGTATTAGAAGGCATTGTAATTACTATCAACTTATTTGTTTAATTCGAAAATTTAAAGTATTAATATTTTAACTTGAAACGTTGTGGCCTTTAATATCTATTGTGTTTTTTCACATAATATTTAAGTAATCTTCAATTTATAAATTCTTTATATTTGGATTATGATTTAAATGTAGTTTAGAATACTTGTATTAATTTGTATTTTTAAAAATTAATTTTATGAGTTGTGATTAATGTTCTTGTATTATTTCTAGCAATGATGAGTTTCTAGCTTCATATGTTGTCCGTAAATTTTAAAATAAATTAAATGAAAGTGCGACATTAATTCTAAAAGAGCAATGAGGGCAAGTTGTTAAAATTTGGTAACAACAACAAACTCAGTGTATTCCCACCTAGTGGGGTCTGGAATGCCAAGGTTGTTAAAATTTAGTGAATTAAAAAAATGATAAATATGTCATATATTTAGAGCATATTAAGAAAAATTATGTAGATATTCAAAATAAATTATTGTTTCTATTATGTTTTTATTTTTGTTTACAATTAACATTACATTTATAATTGTAATAGATATGACTATGAAATTTGAATCTTATATATATAATGTATATAAATATCACAAATATGAAATGAATGATTGTATTTTTTTTTAAAAAATAATATGATTTCACATGGACGAAATGTAATTAAGAAATAATAAAAATTAAATGGACAACGATAGAATAATGAATATTGTGATCCGGGAGGGGGAGGGTAGAGGAATGTGGTGGCCGGGGTGGAGTGAAATAAGTGGGGGGAGTGAAGAGGTAGGTGGGTGGTGGATGTAGGTGGCAAGTGGGAGAAGGAAAACAAAATGGTTAATTTTCTTTTAGAAAATTTAAATTATTCTTGAGGTCGGGGTAAGAGGTGTGGTGGGAGATAAGAAAAAAATAATTTCTTTTGATGAGGAGAGTGTTGAGTAAAGGGTGGGGTGGATGGGTGGGGGTTAGGGGTGAGCGGGGTAAAGAATTTTTTTTTTAAAAAATAAATAAAAAAAGGGCAGTTCGGTGCACTGAAGCTATCGCTATGCGTGGTGTTCGGGGAAGGGCCCCACCACAAGGGTGTATCGTATGCAGCCTTACCTTGCATTTCTGCCAGAGGCTGTTTCCAAGGCTTGAACCCATGACTTCCTGGTCACATGGCAACAACTTTACCAATTACTCCAAGCCTTACCTTTAAAAATAAAATAAACTAAATTTTATGTAACTTTTTTTGTGTGTAGGGGGGAGGGTTTTGGGGGGTGGGTGAGTGGGGTAAGAATTTTTTTCAACATAAATTTAAAAGTTTTAAAAAATAAAATTTGAAGGGGGTGGGGGGGAGGGCAAGGTAGGGGATGGGTGTGAGATGCGATTGGGCAAATGATTATGAGAGTAGCATAGTGTAGACACCTAATTTCGTCCCTCCCCGATATCGTTTTTACCTATTGTTTACCCTATCCTACCGTGTACCCTCACCCGTGTGATAATCCCTCCACAAAATGACAAAAATAACAACCCCTAACTAATTTTGTTGTATCCTAATCTTCTAACAACCCACCCAATTAAAAAACAACACCTACCTACTCTATCCTAACAAACTCTACCCCACCTCACACCCTACCCCCTACCCCACGTGACCCCACATACCTCACCACTACCCCACCCTCACCTTATATATACACACACAAAAGGAACACGGAAGGAGGGCATTTTTTTTGAATAAAAAAAAAGGGAGAGGATTCCATTCTCTTCTTCTTTCTTCCTCACGATTCCCTCACAAAAAAAGAACTCATAACACACTCAATTTTTCTTTTCCTCTTCACAGGACACACCATACGGATTGAGTGGACAGAGGAGGAAGACCGTTTCTTCCATCGTGACTCCCCAATTTTCTATTAATTACACAGACCCACACTATTTTTCTTAAAGTTCCCATCAACATACACACATATATAAATCAGAGAGCTGAGAGAGAGTGGCGAAGGGAAGGTAGCTGAGAGAGATAAAGAGAAAGAGAGGAGATCGAGAAGGAGACAGTAGGTTTGAGCTTCGCCGGTGAGCTCATTATCGGACCAGACCATTTCTTCATCATTTTTCTAATTCTACATGCTCAAAGTCGCACATACACAGATACACGAGAGCACCACGCCATCGAGAGAGGAAGGGAGAATCAGTAGCGAGAGAGAGATAGAGAGATGTGCGAGGAAGAGAGAGATTCGAGGTCGAGTTTTAGGTTATTCTGGAATGGGTCTTGTAGGTTTGGTCACTGTTCCGGCGAGGCAAACCTAATCGAAAACAACAAATCTCGACGGAGCCGGTGGCTATCCAGCGGATTTAGGCCCCGTTGATCCAGAATCCATCTTAATTCATCGTGTTCTTCCACTGACTGAGCTCACCGAAGCTCAAGCTACACTGACTCGGTTATTCTATCTTGTTGTTGGGGTTTTGGGTTCATCGGAGCTTCGGTGTAGCGAAAATACGACGACCAACCCTCTGTTCCATCCAAATCCGCGTCAAACTATTGTTCCTGATCTTGATTTTGGTTTATCCCTCACCGGAAACACCAATTCTGGGTGTCAACCCATTCGATATTGCGTTTGGGGTGGTTTTCGTGACTAACCCGTTCAATATTCGTGATTTGGTTTTTACTGGTTTTATTCTTGGTTGAAATCTGTTCGGTTGGAGATTTTGAGACACTGGTTGGGTTTGTTCGTTGTGGGGCTCCCTGATTCAAGGATTTCGGTCTCGAATTTCTTTATGATCGACAAGGATCAATTTTATTGAGGTCCATTTCTTCTTCCGATCTTTACTTTATCTTGACTCTTTATTGATGTTGTGGGTGTGGATGATTTATTTGTTGTGTGTTTGGTTTGAATCTTCGTTGTTTGTTTTGTGTTTGATGTTGGCTTCGGATTATGAGATGTGATTGGAAAATCGAAGCATGCATTAATCATGTGGTAAAAAAAAAAAAGATTTGGGGGTGAGAATTAAAAATTTGATATAATTGGTGATTTGGATTAGTTTGATTTCATAGTGTGTTTAACTTGAAACGAGCGTTAATTGAACTTGGTATTATCATGATACGCCGATTGGTTTAGGCCAAGGTAGGTTGGGTAGGCAAGAATTAGGATTTGTGATTGTTGAATGGTGAACTATTTGTGGAATGGTTTTGATTTATACATTGACATCTATTGTATTAATTTGGCCGAAGAATGCCCCGAAGTATCTGTATATATTTATTCACCGGGGAATGCCCCGAGATATCATGTACCCGAAGGATGTTCGTGATGAAGGCCCGATGTGTCGGGTAGAGCATTAGTTTAGGATTAGCGTAGGTTTACTTTCAGTCCCTTTTTATTTAGGGTTGTAATAATTGGACTAGACTTTACATTTCGAATTGTTTTTGTTTTGTTTGATTATTTTACATGCTTTTGTGCAGTTTATACATTTCTTAGTGCCAAAAAAATAGTCGATACGCTCTGCCAAGCGACCGTGGTCAAACCACGGGTTCGAGGGGTGCCTAACACCTTCCCCTCAGTCAACAGAATTCCTTAGCCGGAATCTCTATTCGCAAATCAGTATTAAAGAGTCAAAACCATTTTAAAAAAGGATATCCATGGGTGACTCGGCACACCCGATTTATGCAGAGTGGAGACTCTGAATTTTGATTGTTAAAAATAATTCTTGTTCGAAATAAATTTTCATCTTTTGTCACTTTAATAATTAAAACCCTTTCTAACATTAATTTATAACCATATCTTTCAGGAGTTCGAAAAAAGAGGTGTGACAGCTCTGGCGACTCTGCTGGGGACATATGACAAGTTTTCAGAATTTGAGCTATTTTTAGAGTCGTATCGACTTTGTTTGGCATTATGAGTGTATAAGCATTGTTTGTGGTTATTGTTTATGTTATTTTCACTTTTGTGCGTTTTCATGCTCTTTGTTTATAGTATTTATCCTATGTGTTACCACTTTATATCTGTCATCATGAGTCCACCCCCCGGCCTTCTTTCTGCAACAAGTCTGTAGTACACGTGTTGTACACAACCTCTAGTTGAGTCACCCTTATTTTAGGGGGGGGAGCCATCAGTGTTATGGAGTAGGTGGAAAGCAGAGTAGCCACTATCGACCATACGCTCCCCCGAACAGCCTTGTTAGTGAACCACAACGTAGGTCAGCTTTTAGGTCATGCTTATGTGCATCATATGGAGAACTAGCGGGACCCACATGACCCTTTGTAGGAGACTCACCTCTAAAGCATCCCTAAGTGGGTCGAGAAGAATGAATCAAAAGGAATGTCGTAGTTTATTTTAGAATTCTTTATGACTTTTATTCTTCACGATCCAAAAACTCAAAAAGATTTTTTTTTTTACGTTTTGCATTTGTCTTCTTAAAATACCCTAAGCTCAAAAAAAAAAAAGGAGGCTTTGTTTGTATGTTCTACTTATTTGTCAAAGGCAAAAATACCAAAAAGATTTTTTTATAATTTATGGTGTCAGTCTTAGTTAAAGTGTCTAGTTGAAAATCAAAAATTTTTATTCGTTTGTTTTTGGTTGTCTCTTAAGTTAGGGTCAATTTATTAGTTAATCGTTAATTGTCCAATCTGGACGAACTACGCACCCTTGATTCTCCTCTTTCGGAATGTGAGATACGTAGGCAGCCTATTGTTGGTTCGGGGATCTTATTTGAAAAATCCAAAAATATTTCTTCACTCTCCATTTAGAGTAAGCGTTTCATATACATCTTTAAAAGAAAACTACAAAAAAAATTTCCTTTAATAGGTTCAAGTTTCGTTTTCACATGAAATAGAAAACCCAAAAAGATTTTTCTTTGGTAATCACAGGTTCCATTTTGTATAGAGATTTAAACCTAAAAAAAAAAAAGATTTTTGTCAATTCTTTTGACACTTTGTTTCAAGAAAGAAAAAGAGTTTAATTGGCCATTTTGGTAAAACTGCCCGAACTACGCAAGATCTGATTCATGTGCAACATGATACATAGGTAACCTACTTTTGGGTTCGATCTAATCATTTTGTTTCGTTGTTTTTCATTATTTTCTTCTTTTAAGGAAAAACAAAAGCCATAAAGAATGATAAAATAAAGGTAGATAACGAGAGAAAGGAAAAGAACAGAGATTGATACGAAAAAAAAAGAAGAAGAGAGAGGGAAAGAAATAATAATAATAATAATAAGTGTAGATAAAAATCGGGATGATGTTAAAATGACCTCGCTACCCTTAAAAACTGGTAGAAATGAACATGAATTTAGGACAATTTTACCAATGTGATTCCTATACTTGTTGTGTGCCTCAATCCTAACGGATGTCGTCTTTGATGAGCATGTTCTTTCAGATAATAGTGGTAGGTTTGTAGCACTCTGGCTAGTCACCCATACTTCACTAGATCCAAAGCAAAGCTCGCCATGGCTAGCAGGGAGATTGAAAATTTGCTCATTGACCCGGATTAGGATCACAGGGAAGAAAGTTCAGAACACAATGATGAGGTAGTAAGGCTCAGGCAACAACTGATAGATTTACACCGGGCATGGGCTAGCGGAATGCCTCCTCCTCTGCTCCCTGAAGGTCTTGGGAGTATCTCTAACTGCCCACCGCTCTCTCAGGCGTAATTCTCTGCTCCTACTGAGTCACTTGAGTATGCGCCAGGATTCACTCCGCGACATTATTATTCTGGTAGTGCTGGTGTGCCCTCGGCAGCTCCCCAATCAAGACCCGCTGCTCAGCTAGTGCTACCGACCACACCGGTATTCATGGCTCCGCCGCCACATAAAACTCCCATATATGCTGTGTGTCCCGCAATGAGGCTTTCTAGGTCTGCCAGTGAGCCAGTACTGAAGGTTCCAGATAGTCAGTATTATGCCCCGGAGCCTACTTTGCAAATGAACGAACCATATGGGTACACTCAGCCGCCTGTATTTCCATTTGATATGGAGAAACCTGTTGCAACAGAGGAACATGATGTCATAGCCCGGAAGTTGAAAAGTTTAGAACAGGCTATGAGGAATTTGCAAGGAATCGGAGATTATAGGAGTGTTTCTTATAAAGATCTTTGCATATTCCCAGACATCAACCTTCCCCTCAGTTTTAAGATGCCAAAGTTCGAGAAGTTTGTAGGACACGGTGACCCCGTGGCACACTTGAGGCATTATTGCAACCAGTTGAGGGCTGCAGGAGAAAGGTAGGAGCTGCTTATGGCCTTCTTTGGTGAGAGTCTTTCTGATCTGGCCTCAAAATGGTTTATTGATCGAGATATCGATAAATGGAACAATTGGGATGACTTAGCTTCTGAATTTGTTCAACATTTTCAGTATAACATCGACTTGATTCCGGACAAAAAATCCTTGGTCAACATGAAGAAAAAGAGCACTGAAGGTTTTAGGGAATACACGATAAGATGGCGTGAACAGGCCACCAGGGTAAAGCCTCTAATGAAAGAAAGTAAGTTGGTAGAAGTTTTCATTCAGGCACAGGATGAGACCTATTTTCAACATTTGCTTCCGGCAATGGGAAAATCTTTTATTGAAGTCCTCAAAATGGGTGAAATGATAAAGGACGGGATTAAGACCGGTCGAATAGTGAGTTTTTCTGCATTAAAAGCCACCACACAAGCGATTCAAGGTGGATCTAGCTCATTTGGAGGTAAAAAGAAGAAAGAGGATGTGGTGACTGTCGTAGCTGGAACCCATTCCTATCCCAAAAGACCACCTCGCCCCTATCCCCAATCCCAAGCCCAAGTCTACGCCCAAGCTCCATATATTCCTTCCCACCATTACTACCCTTCATAAAACCCTTTATATTTCATTCCACCACCCCGTACCCAGTATATAGCGAGCAGCCATATGCCCAAACCCCTTCTTACCCATAGTGGCGCGCACAAGCTCCACAAAATCGCCCATTCGCTCCACCAAATTACCAAAACCCTTCCAGATCCAGTTTTCAACCTAGGCTCGAGTATAATAAAGAGAAGGCGGTCAAAAATCAATTCACACCTCTTGGGGAGTCATATGATAGCTTGTTTGATAGGTTGAGATATTGAAGGTCTTAAGCCCAAATCAAGGAAGGCTTTCAAATCCACCATCGAGGAATCTCGATTATTCTTTAAGGTGTGCGTACTGTTCTGATATGCCAGGACATGATATCGAGAAATGCTGGCATTTGAAGAGAGTTGTCCAAGATTTAATTGATACAAATCAGATGCTGGTCCAGGCCCCGGAGGGTCCAAACATTAACCAGAATCCACTGCCAACCCATGTTGAAGCCAATATGTTAGAATTGATATATGATGGAAAAGAGTCTTCGAGGGGTTATAAGCCTATTGTCAAGATACAAATCATTGAGGAGAAATCGATGAATGTAGCAGAGTCTTTAAAAGCAATGTCATTGAAACGGGAAGGAATGAGAGAAAATAAAGCCCAAGAAAGCACAAAGAAACCCCTGATCACAGTACAAGGCGCCAGAAGGTATGTTGATTTAAGTGAAGATAAACCTAAGTTGACAGTGGTGGGAGCTCTGAGTCAGCCCATCTTGACGGTGAAAGGAGCACTGGCAGCGCCTATTGTCCTCAAACCAGTGACCCAACCTCCGATAGTTGATACAAAAATGGTTCCCTGGAATTATGGGCGGACCATGATGACCTATCACGGGAAAGAAGTAGTGGAAGATGTAGATGAGGTAGGGGGTTTGACTAGGTCAGAAAGATGCTTCGTGCCTGAAAGCTTAAGAAAGTCCAAGCCAATGGTGAGTGGACCGTCATCTATCAAAAGCCCATCACCGAAGAAGAAGTCGAAGAATTTTTGGAAAAGATGAAATTGCCAGAGTATTCAATATTGGACCAGTTGAAGAAAACCCCTGCTCAAATTTCCCTTTTATCTTTGCTGTTGCACTCCACGGAGTATCGTGATGTTTTACTGAAGGTATTAAATGAAGCATATGTTCCTAGGGAGATTACAATCAACCAACTTGAGAAAATGGTTGGAAAAATATTTGAGGTTAATCGGATCAACTTTTCTGACAACGAATTGCCTGTTGAAGGTACAGGGCATAACCGGGGCCTTTACATTATAGTGAAGTGTGAAGATTTCTATGTCACTCATGTTATGATTGATGGAGGTTCAGGTGCAAATATTTGCCCTATTTCTACTTTGCAAAAGTTGAATATTGGTGTTGACAGGATCAGGCCCAACAATGTATGTGCTTGGGCTTTCGATGGTGCAAAATCAAATTCCATTGGCGAAATAGAACTAATGTTGACCATAGGGCCTGTTGAGTTCGCCATAGAGTTTCAAGTATTGAATGTAGACTTCTCTTACAATCTGTTATTGGGAAGGCCGTGGATTCACAAGGCCAAGGCGGTTGCATCTACATTGCACCAAATGATTAAGTTTGAGCATGACAGGCAAGAAGTAGTTATTCACGGTGTAGGAGATTTGTCCGCCTACGAAGATTCTCCCTTGTCTCTTATTGAAGTAAATAATGTAGAGGAGACATTCGTCTATCAAATTTTAGATATAGTGCTAGTGAATCGTATTCTTGAATGGCAGGTTATACCGGGACCATAATTATCTTCCGCTTCTATCATGATGGTGAGTGAACTTTGGAAATATGGATTTGATCCAGGAAAGGGTTTGGGAGCATCTCTGCACGGTATAGTCCATCCCATATGTCCAAGTAAGAACGTGGGCACGTTTGGTCTGGGATTTGAGCCTACGGCTGAAGATCTAAAGAAAGCCAAAGGAAAGAAAAAGGAAACATGGTCACTCCCTCGCCCAATACCACTAATTAGTGAATCATTTGTTAAGAGCGGTGTCACGAAACATGTGGAATTTGAAGTTGAATTGGTTGATGACTGCTAGAACCCTTTTATTAATGTTGATATGGTCGAAACAGGAGAAGGTACCAGTATGGCAGACGTGCAATTCATAGGTCCAGCTGTCCGGCTCAATAATTGGGAAGTCACTCCTCTTTTCGTCAGGAGGGAGTTTTGGTAGTTTATTTTGTTTTTCTTTCTGTTTATCCGAGTTATTTCAGGGTTGTAATTCAGATTTTAGTGTTGTTTATGTTATGTTGGTATCTATGTTTAAACCCTTCTATCTTTTTATTTAATGAAATGTAATGTCCCTTTTGATTCGTATCTAATATATTTTATTTTCTTCTTTTTGTTTTGTATATACAGTTCTCTTTATGCTGATTCTAGTGACATGACATGCATGCGGAATTTTCAGCCTGACCTTTAAAGCCAAATTAATCAAGATGTAATGAAGCAGGATGGGGAATATGATGAAGAAGAAGCACTAGAAGAAATAAGCAAAGAGTTGGAACAGTTTGAAGACAAACCGAATCCTAATTTGAATGAGACTGAGCCAATAAATCTAGGGGATCAAGAAGATGTTAGGGAAACTAAAATCAGTTTCATGCTTTGCCACAGCTAAAAGATGGAATGATTCAAGCATTAATTGATTATAAGAATATTTTTGCATGGTCTTATGATGATATGCTTGGTTTAAGCACTGAATTAGTGGCTCACAAATTGCCAACTGATCCCGCGTTCCCTCCTGTCAAACAGAAGTTAAGGAAGTTTAAAACCGATGTAAGTATTAAAATCAAAGAGGAAATCATGAAACAACTTAAAGCCAAAGTAATTCGAGTGTCTCGTTATCCCATGTGGTTATCCAATGTTGTTGCCGTACCAAAGAAAGATGGCAAAATTTGAGTGTGTGTTGATTACTGTGATTTGAATAGAGCAAGTCCGAAAGATGATTTTTCACTGCCCAACATCCATATTTTGTTAGACAACTGTAATAAACACGAGGTTGCCTCTTTTGTGGATTGCTATGCCGGATATCACCAGATCATTATGGATGATGACGACGCAGAGAAGACGTCTTTTATCACACCATGGGGGACTTATTGTTATCGAGTGATGTCGTTCGGTTTGAAGAATGCAGGAGCAATATACATGAGAGCCATGACCACTATGTTTCATGATATGATGTATACGGAGATTGAGGTATACGTGGATGATGTGATTATTAAGTCAAAAAGTTAGGCCGACCATGTTAAAGATTTAAGAAAGTTCTTTGAAAGGCTTCGCAGGTATAATCTCAAACTCAACCCGGCAAAATGTGTATTTGGAGTTCTGTCTGGAAAGCTGTTGGGGTTTGTAGTCAGCCGTAGGGGAATTGAATTGGATCCCTCGAAAATCAAAGCCATTCAGTATTTGCCCCCGCCCAAGAATAGAACGGAGGTGATGAGTTTGCTTGGTAGACTGAACTACATTAGCAGATTTATTAGTCAACTCACAACCACTTGTGAGCCCATATTCAAGTTGCTGAAAAAGAGTGTTGCGGTCAAATGGACTGAAGAATGTCAGGAAGCATTTGATCGAATCAAGAGATATTTGTCAAATCCGCCTGTACTAGTACCCCCAGAGCCTGGTAGGCCTTTGATCTTATATTTATCAGTCATGGACAATTCTTTCAGTTGTGTCCTGGGTCAACATGATGTCACAGGAAAAAAGGAGCAGGTTATTTATTATCTTAGCAAGAATTTCACCGCATATGAGGTCAGGTATACTCTTCTTGAAAGGACGTGTTGTGCCCTAACTTGGATAGCACAGAAGTTGAAGCACTATCTCTCATCCTATACTACTTATCTCATCTCCTGCATGGATCCTTTGAAGTATATCTTTCAAAAGCCTATGCCGACAGGTCGATTGGCAAAGTGGCAAATATTGCTTATTGAGTTCAACATTGTATATGTGACTTGGACCGCCATGAAAGCCAAAGCCTTGACAGATCATCTTGCTGAGAATCCCATCAATGAAGAGTATGAGCCATTAAAGACATATTTTCCTGACGAAGAAGTCTCATGTATCGATGAACTCATTATAGATGCTGATCCAGGTTGGAGGTTATTTTTCGATGGAGCTGTCAATATGAAAAGAGTCGAAATAGGTGTGGTTCTTATCTCTGAATCGGGATAACATTTCCCGGTAACAACACAACTTCGATTCTACTGTACTAACAATATGGTAGAGTATGAAACCTGCATTGTTGGTTTGAGGTTAGCTGTTGATATGGGAGTCCAAAAATTATTGGTGTTGGGAGATTCGGATTTGCTCGTCCATCAAATTTAAGGCAATTGGGAGACGCGAGATTTAAAGCTCATCCCATATCGACAATGCTTGCAGGAGCTATGTCAACGGTTTGTGTTATAAAATTTAGGCATATTCCAAGGATTCATAATGAAATTGCTGATGCTTTAGCCACTCTGTCTTCAATGCTCCAATATCCTGACAAATCCTACATCGATCCAGTGCATATACAGAGTCGTGATCAGTATTTTTACTGTAATGAGGTTGAAGAAGAGCTCGATGGAGAACCTTGGTTCTTGGATATCAAGCACATTCAGTCAGGGAAATACCCATCATATGCCACCAACGATCAAAAGAGGACTATTAGGCGTTTGGCTAGTGGATTTTTCTTAAGTGGGGTAATCTTGTATAAGAGGACCCCAGATCTGGAACTTTTAAGGTGTGTAGATGCAAAAGAAGCCTCGTCAATCATGGTTGAAATACGCTCTGGAGTATGCGGGTCGCATATGAACGGTTATGTCTTGTCAAAGAAGATTTTTTGAGCAGGTTATTACTGGCTTACTATGGAAAGAGACTCTATTCAATTTGTTCGAAAGTGTCATCAATGTCAGGTACACGGTGATCTGATACGTTCTCTTCCTGTTGAGTTGCATGCAATGGCCGCTCCATGGCCGTTTGTGGCTTGGGGAATGGATGTGATTGGACCGATTGAGCCGAAGGCATCAAATGGACATAGATTCATTTTGGTAGCCATTGACTACTTCACAAAGTGGGTAGAAGCAGTAACTTTCAAGTCAGTGACAAAAAAGGCTGTGGTGGACTTTGTTCATGCCAATATCATTTGTAGATTTGGAATTTCTAAGATGATCATTACATACAATACTGCCAATCTCAATAGTCATTTGATGCAAGAAGTATGTCAACAGTTTAAGATCACACATCGAAATTCTACTCCATATCGCCCAAAGGCCAATGGTGCTGTAGAAGCCGCCAATAAGAATATAAAAAAAATACTGTAAAAAATGATACAAGGGTCTAGAC
Organism: Capsicum baccatum var. pendulum; assembly: GCA_030864225.1. Taxonomy (NCBI): domain Eukaryota; kingdom Viridiplantae; phylum Streptophyta; class Magnoliopsida; order Solanales; family Solanaceae; genus Capsicum; species Capsicum baccatum. The sequence continues at coordinate 27,963,591 of CM061550.1, read as the reverse complement.
ACTGGCATGAAAAGTTGTCATTTGCATTGCTAGGTTATCGCACCACTGTTCGCACTGCAACAGGGGCAACTCCATATTTATTAGTGTATGGGAAAGAAGCAGTCATCCCTGCAGAAGTTGAAATTCCCTCTCTCCGAGTCATTGTAGAAGCAGATATTGATGATGACGAATGGGTAAAAACTCAACTGGAACATTTGAGTTTGATTGAGGAAAAAAGGCTAACATCTGCATGTCATGGCCAGTTGTATCAGAGGAGGATGGCTCGAGTGTATAACAAAAAGGTCCGTCCCAGGGATTTTGAAGTCGGTCAGTTGGTATTGAGACGTATCCTTCCTCACCAGGTTGAAGCAAAAGGCAAATTCTCCCCTAACTGGCAAGGTCCCTTCGTTGTGAAGAAAGTATTGCCTATGGAGCCTTATATTTGACAGATATTGAAGGCAAAATGGCAGAAATGGTTATCAATTCTGATGCGGTCAAAAAATACTATGTATGATATTTGATCCTTTGTTGAGTTTATTGCATGTTTAGTAATTGCATTTTTGAAGATTGATATGATAAAGACATTTTATTCTTCTATCCAAACATTGTGTCATCCTTTGTTTACCCGTTTGAGCTTCGTTTATTTTTCTTTCATATCCCTCTTTTGGAATCAAAATAGAGTCAAAGATAAATGTCAAGAAAATAAGAATGAAAGAAAGAGTTCGAAAAGAAAAGAAAAAAATCAAATCAAAACAAAGAACAAGCTGATGGAACTACGTGCGACCTGATTCTCCTCTCTCAGGAGTGAGATACGTAGGCTGCCCTATTTCGAGCTTGGTCCAACCAAATAAAGATTTAAGAGTCACCCATTCAACAAAACTGGGGCATGATTTAACATGTTTTTTGAGTCGATTCCAAAAGCTGTAAGTCCCAGCCCCACTTCAAGTGTCGTTTGAACCCCTTGCCATCCTTTTCTTACCCTATCCAAAAGCCAAGTTACAACCAAAGAAAGTACTTCAGATCAATTTTTGATAATGTTAAGGCTAAGCATTCAATGGATATGATGATACATTGTGAGGTACCACTTGTCTCCCTCAGCATAAGAAATTAGGAAAGAAATATAAAATGAGAGAGTCTTATTGGTGAAAACCCTCGCAGGCACTATAAGGCGATGGTGAGTTGAGAGAAATGAAAATAAGAGAGTCTTATTTGTGAAAACCCCCGCAGGCACCATAAGGCAATGGTGAGTTGAGAGAAATAAAAATGAGAGAGTCTTATTGGTGAAAACCCTCACGGGCACCGTAAGGCGATGGAGAGTTCAAGAGAAAAGTGAAAAGTGAAAAGAAAGAGATTTGTTGGCGAAAGTCTTTTAAGATATCGTCAATCGAATGTGATGTATGAGTCCAATGGATTTGAAGAAGCGGCTCAGCGGCAAAGGTACGAATTCAACAACAAATGGGGAGTTTGGATAGGAAGATCAGGCAACTCAATCCAAAATGCATGTCATACTCATTGGAGTTGGTTGTCGTATTCAGATAAGTTTTCTTTTTGAATATGGGACATTGCCCTTTTCTTTCATTTACATATTCATGCGTTTTGTCTTTTTATTGTCATTTATCAAAATAAAAGTCACCATCATTTCTTTACATTTTAAGTCAAGTCTATGTCAAAACAAGCGAGAAAGGATTTCAAAATTTACTACCAGTCTTTCCAATTATATGAGGAAAAGCCAAGGAATAGCATAGGAAAGAAAAATGATCGTAATTCAACACGAAACAAAGGAAGTCTGTCAACCGGCAGGTTGTTGGATTCGTGGAAGCATTCAGATTTGGGAAAAGGGTGCACCTTAGAGGCATGGTAAAATAAAAACCCATTGTTCGAGTCAGAACTCGTTTTCCTCAATCTGGATCTGGGTCAATGATGCGGCAAGATAGGGAAAGTGTTAGCAATTTGGAACAAAAACGAAAGGAACGAGTGTCGGGGTAGACACCCGAGAAGCCAAGAGCTGCAAACCGCCACTGAGTTTTTAACTAACAAATTTTCTTTGTTGAAATAGGGGCAAATTCGCTTCACCTAATTCAACTACTATTGGAAGTCCACATCCGTGGGGATTTTACTTTATGTTCAGGACGCTCCTGAAAAATGGAATTTTACTTTATGTTCAGGACCATCCTGAAAATGGGATTTTACTTTCTGTTCAGGACCCTCCTGAAAAATGAAATTTTACTTTATGTTCAGGAACCTCCTGAAAAATGGGATTTAACTTTCTATTCAGGACCCTCCTGAAAAATGGGATTTTACTTTATGTTCTGGACCCTCCTGAAAAATGAGGACCCTCCTGAAAAATGGGAACTTACTTTCTGCTCAGGACCCTCCTAAAAAATGGGATTTTACTTTCTGTTCAGGACCCTCCTGAAAAATGGGAACTTACTTTATGCTCAGGACCCTCCTGAAAAATGGGATTTTACTTTCTGTTCAGGACCCTCCTGAAAAATGGGATTTTACTTTAGGTTCAGGACCCTCCTAAAAAATGGGATTTTACTTCTGTTCAGGATCCTCCAGGAAAATGGGATTTTACTTTCTGTTCAGGACCCTCCTGAAAAATGCAATTTTACTTTATGTTCAGGACCCTCCTGAAGAATGGTAATTTACTTTCTGTTTAGGACCCTCCTGAAAAATAGGATTTTACTTTATGCTCAGGACCCTCCTGAAAAATGGGATTTTACCTTCTATTCAGGACCCTCCTGAAAAATGGGATTTTACTTGCTGTTCAGGACCCTCCTGAAAAATGAGAATTTACTTTCTGCTCAGGATCCTCCTGAAAAATAGGACTTTATTTTCTGTTCAAGACCCTCCTAAAAAATGGGACAACGCTTTTAAAAATGAAATACTACTTTACTATAATTTTTGTTTGGGATAATTTTTGTTCTAGTTTTAATTTTGGGTTTTAGGAGTCCGCCTGAAGAACAGGGTGATGAACTAGCAAGTCAGAGGCCCGCCTAGAGAACAGAGTGAAGAAATGAAAGTCAAGCAGCAGGGTGATGAAATAGCAAGTCCAGAGCCCACCTGGAGAAGAGAGTGAAGAAATGAAAGTCAAGCAGTAAAGTGATGGAATAGCAAGTCAGGAGCCCGCCTGGAGAATAGGGTGAAGAAACGAAAAGTCAAGCAACAAAGCGAAGCAATTGAAAGCCAAGCAACAAGTTGAAAGAAATTGCAAGTCAGGAGCCCGCCTGAAGAATAGGGTGATGAAAGTCGAGTCAAGAACCAATAGAAGCTGTATAGATAGGATTTTTTGTAATTTCATTTATGTTTTAACTTGTAATTTTCATTTTTGATGTAATAACAGAGCCGCGGACCGGAACCTCGATGGAACCTCACTCGACTCTCCAACTCGGTATAGTCCACTTCTCTTCCAATCCTTTGAAATACCCGTGACTTGATTCTCTCATAACTTGGGTAGGAAGGATGTCTTAAGTCAAGACCCGGTTGTCCTTCTTTCTTCTATTTCTTTCTTCGAATAATGGTCGGATCAAAATTTGGTCTCGCTGTCTACTTCTTTGCCTGAAAACACTTTGTGTTTACATTCAAAGGGGGCATGATGTAGACACCTAATTTCGTCCATCTCCGATATCGTTTTTACCTATTGTTTACCCTATCCTACCGTGTACCCTCACCCGTGTGATAATCCCTCCACAAAATGACAAATATAACAACCCCTAACTAATTTTGTTTTATCCTAATATTCTAACAACCCACCCAATTAAAAAATAACACCTACCCCTACCCCACGTGACCTCACCTATCTCACCATTACCCCACCCTCACCTCATATATACACACACAAAAGAAACACGGAAGGAGGGCATTTTTTTTGAATCAAAAGAAAAAAGGGAGAGGATTCCATTCTCTTCTTCTTTCTTCCTCACGATTCCCTCACAAAAAAGAACTCACAACACATCAATTTTTCTTTTCCTCTTCACAAGACACACCATACGGATTGAATGGACAGAGGAGGAAGATCGCTTCTTCCATCGTGACTCCCCAATTTTCTATTGATTACACAGACCCACACTATTTTTCTCAAAGTTCCCATCAACATACACACATATATAAATCAGAGAGCTGAGAGAGAGTGGCGAAGGGAAGGTAGCTGAGAGAGATAGAGAGAGAGAGGAGATCGAGAAGGAGACGGTAGGTTCGAGCTTCGCCGGTGAGCTCATCATCGTACCAGACTATTTCTTCATCATTTTTCTAATTCTACATACTTAAAGTCTCACATACACAGCTACACGAGAGCACCACGCCATCGAGAGAGGAAGGGAGAATCAGTAGCGAGAGAGAGATAGAGAGATCTGCGAGGAAGAGAGAGATTCGAGGTCGAGTTTTAGGTTATTCTGGAACGGGTCTTGTAGGTTTGGTCACTGTTCCAGCGAGGCGAACCTAATCGAAAATGGCAAATCTCGACGGAACCGGTGGCTATCCAGCGGATTTAGGCCCCGTTGATACAGAATCCATCTTAATTCATCGTGTTCTTCCACTGCCTGAGCTCACCGAAGCTCAGGCTACACTGACTCGGTTATTTCGTCTTGTTGTTAGGGTTTTGAGTTCACCGGAGCTCCGGTGTAGCAAAAATACGACGACCAACCCTCTGTTCCATCCAAATCTGCGTCAAACCGTTGTTCCCGATCTTGATTTTGGTTTAATCCTCACTGGAAACACCAATTCTGGCTATCAACCCATTCGATATTGCGTTTGGGGTGGTTTTTGTGACTAACCCGTTCAATATTCGTGATTTGGTTTTCACTGGTTTTATTCTTGGTTGAAATCTGTTCGGTTGGAGATTTTGAGACACTGGTTGGGTTTGTTCGTTATGGGGCTCCCTGATTCGAGGATTTCGGTCTCGGATTTCTTTAGTATCGACAAGGATCAGTTTTATTGAGGTCCATTTCTTCTTCCGATCTTTACTTTATCTTGACTCTTTATTGACGTTGTGGGTGTGGATGATTTATTTGTTCTGTGTTTGGTTTGAATCTTCGTTGTTTGTTTTGTGTTTGATGTTGGCTTCGGATTATAAGATGTGATTGGAAAATCGAAGCATGCATTAATCATGTGGTAAAAAAAATAGATTTGGGGGTGAGAATTAAAAATTTGATATAATTGGTGATTTGGATTAGTTTGATTTCATAGTGTGTTTAACTTGAAATGAGCGTTAATTGAACTTGGTAGTATCATGATACGCCGATTGGTTTAGGCCAAGGTAGGTTGGGTAGGCAAGATTTAGGATTTGTGATTGTTGAATGGTGAACTGTTTGTGGAATGGTTTTGATTTATACATTGACATCTATTGTATTAATTTGGCCGGGTAATGCCCCAAAGTATCTGTATATATTTATTCACCGGGGAATGCCCTGAGATATCATGTACCCGGAGGACGTTCGTGATGAAGGCCCGAGGCATCGGGTAGAGCATTAGTTTAGGATTAGCGTAGGTTTACTTTCGTTCCCTTTTTATTTCGGGTTGTAATAATTGGACTGGACTTTACATTTCGAATTGTTTTTGTTTTGTTTGATTATTTTGCGTGCTTTTTACAGTTTATACATTTCTTAGTGCCAAAAAAATAGTCGATACGCTCTGCCAAGCGACCGTGGTCAAACCACGGGATCGAGGGGTGCCTAACACCTTCCCCTCGGTCAACAAAATTCCTTAGACGGAATCTCTGTTCGCAAACCAGTATTAAAGAGTCAAAACCATTTTGAAAAAGGATATCCATGGGTGACTCGGCACACCCGATTTATGCCAAGTAGCGACTCTGAATTTTGATTGTTAAAAATAATCCTTTTTCGAAACAAATTTTTATTTTTTGTCACTTTAATAATTAAAACCCTTTCGAACATTAATTTATAACCATATCTTTCGGGAGTCAGAAAAAAAGGGGTGTGACACATAGGAGCTTTTAATTAATTAATTTATAAGATATAATAATAAGTAAAATAAAATAGTTAAAGATATAATGATGAAATCAAATAATGAAAAAAATATGAATAATAAAACAATGTCTAGAAATTTTAAAAAATATAATAAATTGTATTTGCTTAGTTTTTGAATTGAGAGTTGTGAACTTTAACATTTCAAATTAGAAGTTTTGTAATTGACATAATTAAATACTTTTAGTATTTGAAATGGGGTTGAGAGATAATATATATATATTTTTAAAAAGTATAGTTAGTTGTACATTAAAGTTGAATTGATGGACTAAAAAATTTTAAATTTGAAATGAAAGATATGAAATATAATTACATGTCTTAATTGATTAAAAATATAGAGGAAAAAGTCCAATAATAAAATTAATAATTATTTTTATATTTTATTATTTTTAAAAATCTGACATTGGAATATAATTAAAGAAAATACTAATATTGTTCTTTACATATCAAAACATCTAAAATAATTATAATTACAATCATTTATTAAGTATCAATGGTAATTTCACTATTAGCAATTATTTTTAATATTTCATTGACTTTTGAAATATGTTAAAATCATACCATAAATATTGATTAATTTTAAGTGAATAAACTAATATTTTTAATGAATATTTTTAAAAAACTATTTCGCATATCGCGCGAATACCTATGCTAGTTATTTCATAATATGTACGAAATCAAACACAAACAAATAAGAATGAATGGAACAAACATAAAATGTAGGACGCTAATTAAAATTCATCTTTAGATCGGTAAGGAATACCCTTCGCCAAGAAAAGGAAAGCTGTTCATTCAAATGTATACTATATATATTATCATGGATTGGAGCGTTATTTAAATATCCACATGGGTTTCATTATTATCGGTGCGCACATTCAAAGGGTGTAGTGGCTGCGAATTTTTCTGGGATTCAAAAAAAAAAATTGATGATTAGATATAAAGCAATATGTTCAATTGAAATAAGAAAAACAATTATATATAAAAGGTTTCAACTTTTTTTTCCGCTCAATATTCGGTATCCATATGAAAGTATTTTGAATTTACATTGAAAAATTTCAGATCTAATATAAAGTATTTCTTAACAAAAGCGATTTTATACCCGGTCTCAAACTTTAAATTTTGATTCAGGAATGAAGAATTACTTAACACGTGAACCCCGTACTTACTGTTGTTTCAACTATCATATCCAAGAAACTTCACTATTGAAAATGCCCATGAAGATTCCTTCACATGAATGAATTACACTACTTAATAAAAATCATAGGGCTTGAAAGTGGCTATCTATTTATGGGTTATCTTGACATAGCTTCTTCGAATTAGCTAAGCTATAAATATATGCATATCGTATCCAATATTTTCACACACAAATCTTTCAAATTTCCAATAATGTCATTGCCTAGCACCTATCTCTTTCATTTTTGTTTTCTTCTCATCACAACAACTTGTCTAGCTCAAACCAATTTCAAGCCTAAAACTCTATTCCATGCAGTGAAAAAAGACCCTTCTACTCTACAATACATTGCACAAATTCACCAAAGAACACCTCTAGTCCCCGTTAAACTCGCTGTCCATGTTGGTAGCGAAAACCTGTGGGTGGATTGCGAAACGGGCTTTAAAAGCTCAACGTATAAGCCCGCTCATTGCAATTCAAAGCAATGTAATCTCGCTAGATCAACAGCCTGCGGAGATTGTTTGACCTAAAATACAACCCGGCCCGGTTGCAACAACAACGCGTGCTATAACATTGTGTCAAATCCGGCTATGAATACTTTCTACTCAGGGGGTGAAATCGCGGAGGATGTTTTGACCATCCAATCCATTAATGGATCCTATCCGGGCCCCGTTGAGCCCGGCCCGGTTGTAACTGTCCCCAAGTTTATCTTCAGCTGCTCTCCATATTTAACACAAAATCTAGGCAAAGATGTCAAAGGAATGATTGGTTTTGGTCAACAAAGTCCAGTATCATTTGCTACTCAACTTGCATCAACTTTTAGATTCAGCAGACAATTTGCTATTTGCTTGAGCCCATCAACAGACAGAAATGGAATAATCTTTATTGGTCATAGGCCTTATATTTTTGCACTTGGCTTTGATGCCTCTCGAGATCTTATCTATACACCTATTATTACTTACCCACATTTTTTTTATCGTCAACCGGGCTTCATCCGAATATTACATTCAAGTTTCTTCCATTAGAATTAACGAAAAAACTTTGTCGCTAAACCGAACATTACTCTCGTTGGATAAAAATGAACAAGTTGGTGGGACGAGGATCAGTACGGCCGTTCCTTACACTGTATTGGAGCCTTCTATTTACGATGTTGTAAGTAAAAGTTTTGTGAGAGAAATACCGAAAGAGGTGAAAATGGTACCAGCAGTGCAGCCTTTTAAGACATGTTTTGACTCGACATGTATTGGTATGTCACGTCTAGGTTACAATGCACCTAAAATTGATATTGTTCTACACAAGCCAAATGTGTATTGGACAATTACTGGTGCAAATTCATTGGTAAAAGTTAGTGAAAAAGTTATATGTCTAGCGTTGGTTGAACGAAACCAAACATTTGGACAAGCAATTGTTATTGGTGGATATCAAATGCAGGACATCCTTGTGGAATTTGATCTGGCTAGAAGAAGAATTGGGTTCAGTAATTCGCTCTATTTCCGTCAGACAGCATGTTCAAATCAATTCTATACTTAGTGAAACTAAGGGGTAATTTTATTTTTATTTTTTCAAATTTCTTGTTCAATAAGCTTCACGTTTGATGAATCTTTTAAATCATAATTTATGGTGGCAATCTTCAAAAAATATTCTGATATATTCTACTTTGCTTGTCATGTGAAGCTGACTAACATCTTGATGTTCTTATCGAAGAAAGTTGTACTTCCTCTGTTTCACGTTACTTATTGCGTCTCTTTTTAAGTGATTCTAAGAAAACATGGCCAAACAGATATGTAGGTGCAACGATCTTTCAAATTGTTTTGTGAATTTTTCTCCTAGTGTTTAAATGTGATTTATGACTTATGGAAATGGGTAGTGTCAATTCTTAAGGTGTTCGGAAACAATTTAAGTAATTAATTAGGTTCTTGAATTTTAATGAAGTTAAGCTTAATCATGATCAGCCTTCGATCAAGACATCAATAATTAGTATTTTAATACTTCCAATAGGTTCGAAATATTCTTTTTTTTTTGGTCAATTTACATATTTAATTTATTTCTATACGATTGCAAATAAATTTAAAGAATTTATTTGAAGTCTCGCATATTTTAGATAATTAATTAAATTAATGAGTTAGTAAGCCAAAATTATAATTTTATTTACTTATATGACCAATACAACAATAAATTTTAGTAAGAAGGATTTGCCATAATTGTAATAATATCAACAAGTTGGGACACCAAAGACCGACGGTTACCAGCATTACAATATTCCCATCGCAGCCTTAAAAGGAATTCTCACAAACTTATAGGTAAGTAATAAGTTGCAATAATTAATGAATTTTCTATAACCTAATGTTTGCAATCATGATTCATTATCAATTAATGGAAGGTTACAATATTTATGTCTCATGTGTGGAAATCACATCTTCATGGGCCTTTCCAATAGAGAAGTTTCTTGGATATGAAAGTTGAAACAACCTTTGTGGCAGTGGAGTAAGTAATTACTATTATATTTTTAATCAAAAGTTTTGAGTTTGAATTTTTCTAGGTGTAAAGTCATTTTTATTGAAAAGCATTTTACTTTTAATTTGAAATTTCTTCATGTAAATTTCAATTTAATCGGACTCTAATATAAATATCAAAAATTAAGCGGAACAGAAATAAGTTGAGACCCTTTAACCCCTTTTTTCTTCAATCGAACATTTTGCTTTCAAGCTCATCATCAATTTATAATAATATCAATGCAACCCATGTGGGTATTTGAATAGCGCTCCATTGCATGATAATATTATATATTTGAATGAACATGAGCTTCCCTTTTACTGTCCAACACTTCATATTTATCAAATGTCAAATTAATTAGGCTCCTTTGAAAAGAAATTTGCCACAAAATTGGGGAATTATATTTTATTTGTCACTCTGCGTTCTTTTTATGCACCATTATTCAGATGCCACAGACAAGTTTTCCTACTTTCCTAATATAGTTTGCTATTTTAGCACATCTACAAAATGGATCTACTGAGTTACTCGTTCGTTACTTTTTAATTGTCATAATTTATTTATATGAGTGTAAACTTTGAATCAATTCTACACTTGAAAAATTAAGGGTCATTGTATTTTTTAAAATGTTATTTTTAATAAGCTTGTGTTTGATGAATCTTCAAATCATAAGTTAAGAATATGAAGATCTTTCGTCAAATAAGTTACGGTATTATTAGTATATGATTCTTTTATTATGTATTATTCAAATTATATACAAATATATTGGTGCATTTTATTATTAAAATAAAATGAAGTGCATGACATTAGTAGACATAAAGTGGAGAAAGTGGTGTCATTATTTTTGTAACTCACCACATTATCTTTTTGAGTGAGTGAGTACAAATTATGGTAAAGATAATCATTAGTTCTTGTAACTCATATTGCCATTAGTTCTTGTAACTCTCATGGTTATTAGTTCTTGTAACTTATATGACCATTAGTTACATGTAACTCTTGTAACATTTGTAACCTATAAACCATTCATATACTCACTTTACTACACCATTTCATCCTATTCAATACAAGGATGAATACCTCACCTATAAATAGAGGTGGTCTTGCATGTTATTGCATGAACAAGAAAATATGATAAGTGTGAAAAAAATTATAGTGTGTAATAGTGAAAGAGAGAGTTGAGAGAAAAGAAATATTTTAAGTATTTAACTATATTCACTATACAAAGAGAGTAAATATATGTTGAAGGAAGGTGTCTTTTGGTGGAGCATTGGACTCTTCAACTAATCCGGAGTTGTTTGAGTTGTACATCGTTGATGGGCTGTTGTATCCTGGAGGGGACAAGTCAAAAGATATACTGCTGGATCGGTGTAGATTATGCCACAATGGGCTTGAATCTCCTTAAAGAAAGCGAGATATACGCGCCTCGGCCAAGAAGAAGATAGTGTTAGGGTGTGGAGTCTGATTAATATGTGACGTACTGTTATATATTAACTGTACATACTGTGAGTAACTGTACATACTGAGAGTCATTAATATAAATAGCCCATCCACCGTGGAGTTTACTCACGGGTGTTACCACGTAATTCATTCTCACTTATCTCTCTCTCTCCTCAAGAACTTTCTCTCTAGTTTTCTTCATCCTCTCCATAGATTTAGCGTGTGCGTACGCAAATCGATCCTAACAGATAGATCTTATTTTCTTTATTCCTTGTTCATTTTATTTCAGCCGTAACAATTATTGTAATTTATGGTACATTACACCAATAATTTTAAGGAGATTCATGTTTTATTACAGTTTAAAAAAATGTGGATACCAAGATGGAGATCTCAATATCTCAACATCACTGGTCTCTTCAATAGATGAAAGGGAAGAGATGACGGGTAAACATTTTATACTTCCTCAACTCAAGCGACAGAAAGGTAAAAACCTTTCTACTTGTTGTAAAAGAAAGGTAAACAATCTTCTACCTTATATTTTTAATGAAAAAAATGATACTACTTTTCATGATCATAAAGTGGTATTCTAACATCTTGAAATAGTGGGTGTTGGCACCTCTTTTCTGCCCTCCACAACCCAATTTAATTTTGAGTTTCTTCAATTTTAAAATAAAGTCACAACAATTATTTTATTTGAATAAATGCAATTCAATATATTTATTTGAGTTAATTTTGTCATTTAATTAACGATTATACGTTTTCATATTTTTATACGAGAATGTATAAATTTTGTTATTTAAATGAACATTCTTTATTAAAATTAGACTTTTATTGATTACACTTGAAAATTAATCCAAATGGATAAAGTCTTGATTTTAAATATGATTTATTCTCAAAATATTTTATTTGGAAGAATATTTGTTTGATTTTTATCTAATCAAGAAACTCGAGGTTAATTTGATACTTGATTTGTGTTGGATTGCGATTCAATTTAGCAAGCTAATTAATTATGACCTCAATTGAAATCAAATTGGCCCCAAATGTAATGCAATTGACCAATGAATATTCAATTTGGTTAGAATTTAAACAAGTCGCCTAAATTATAATTCAATCTTAATCCCCAAAATTACTGTTTCCTAATTGGAATTATTTTAATCCAATTAGATTTAATTAGGGTTATTGAATAACCCCCAATTCTTCGACCCAGTTTTAATGAAACACACCAAATCAGCCCATCCGATCTGCCCATTTCTTTTCTTCTTAACATAATCAGCCCACAACAACAGCTGGCCCAACAACCCATTCCCTTCTTACCAGCCCAATATCATAACATAACCCGGCCCAGTCCCCTTATATTTTTCCCTTAATCATTAATAACAATATCATCGACAAACACCGAACAACAACAACCAAACCCTATACCAACAATCCCATACGCGTACAACTCTCAACCAACAACGCGACAACAATGATCTCAACGACGGCCCACTACCCAATTCCCCTTTTTCTTTGACCCGAACCAGAAACCTGCACAAAAACCCGTATCCGAACTCAACCCAGTGACCCTCGAACATCCAGCTCAGCAACCCATTGGATTCCAATGATGATGAACAACTCATCATCAAACCATTTTGTATGATTTTCTTACAATTTATACAACTCATCCTAATCCTCAATTTCAAAATTCGAATTCCCCTTTCTACAAGGTCAAAATTACCCCTTGATTTCACCAATCCCACATTGGTGGGGGTTCAAAATTGAATCCCCCATTCCTTCTATAAAAAGCCCACGATGGTTCATAAAGAAGGTAATCCTTGAAGGTGGATAAAAATCTTTGAGCACAGAAATCTCATTTCCTTAGTATAAAAGTTTTTCTCTATGAAATTCATCGATTAATCGAAGTTCCCAAGTTGACGACGATAATTTTCGGTGATGGGTGGATTCCGACGAAGCTCGAGTCTTGTTTTGCTGCTCCGGAACGGTAACACTTCGTCTCTTTAAGCTTCAAATATTTTTCTCTTCTTTTAGTCGATCCTCCTTTTAGTATTTTAGCTGTATAATTGTGTTACTCATAATCATAGTTATAATTGTAGTTGTTGGGTTTGTTTGCTGTAGAGGCCTTGAAGGCCGTAGGTTGATTGTGATGATATTTTCGTTGCGATATTCCTGTAATTTCAACCTCGTTCTGTGTTAAATATTTGCTTTTCTGCATGTTTATGTAGTTTACTGAAATATGAGCTTTTGAATTGTTTGCTTTTCTGTGTGTCTATGTAGTTTACTGAAATATGAGCTGTTAAATGTGTTTGTTTTCTGCATGTTTATGTATTTTCCTAAAATATGAGCTTTTGAATGTATCTTTTCCCTTCGTCTCGCTCTATAAAGGTAAAAAAGGCATCGATAGAAAACTGACTATACCATGTTTTGTCTGGAAACTTGAATTGAAAATCGCATCTTGATGAAATCTTGCACAATATATGTTCTTGATTTCTCTCATTCATAGGCGTTTGGGTCTCTCTAGATACGATGTTGTTCATATACTGCTGGCATTCATGTATTCAAAATCGTAGCCTAGCATAATGTCAAGCTCTTACCCTTTTTTTTAGTCTTTAATGTCTGTAAGTATCATGTTATGAAAATGTTTCTATCTTTCTTTTGATAGAAATAATACAGGATCTTGGTGATCTATAAAGTTGTCTTTTTTATCATTGAATAGCTTTCTTCTTTGTGTCCCAACTAAAGGCAGTGCGTTGATTTGCCTCATATATTCGTTGGAGAATCCGGTTTAACTCTTTTCTAAAAATTTTGGTGATTATATTGGTACCATACGTGATTGAAAGTAGTTGATATTTGATCAATTAACCTGCTTAACACTCCCTTGAAATAATGTAGAGATTATAGAGTGTGGATTTATGTTTTTGGAGTGTTATGATTAATACATTCGTCAACTAATTGACTTGCTGGCAAGCCATACACTTTTCATAATCTTGGGGTTCATGTATTTAGACATTTTTATAGTTCACGTGTCTATATGTAGCAAGTGAATTACTATTCTCTTTCGCCTAAAATGTTGTGCTTTTATTGCATAATTTATCTATAAGTGTAATAAACTCTCGAGAACATACATTAATTCATTCATCTTTTTCTTTGCATGAACTCACTCGGGAGTCCAATCGGACTCCTTTCCCTTGCTTTACACAACGGGCCATGGAGGCCCACTTTCTAGAAGACTTTGAAATCCCATCACATAGCATGGTTATGAAGAGTCGAACGCAGAAGAATGGCCTAAAGTCCCGGCAAAGAGACTAGAAAGTTTCTTTTTATCTTTTTATTTATTTATATATTCATTGTCGTCTTTTATTTATTTATTTCTTTATTTCTTTATTCATTCATTTGGGACTCGAAGCCAAAGTTGTAAATTTAATACAGGTGGAGCAAGACTCGAGCCAAAGGCTCAAAAACTAGATTAGGATAGGCGAAATGGGTCGAAAGCCCAATTAGACTAGGACAGGTCGCGTTGATTTAGGTCTAATGGCCCAAATCCTTTACTTTCTCCTTTGTTCCCCCTTTTTATGTGTTTATTTATTTATTAGTCTTGTTTAGAATTAGTTAAAATATCTACTAAGTCTCCTAAAATCCATTTTACACCAGTCGTTTTCCAAAATCAACCACTTTTCAACAAATTAATCTTTTTTACAAGTTAATCAAAAGATGTTTTCAAACAGTCCGGATAACTGCAAGTTAGCGAACGTTTTAGGTGCGTAACACCTTCCTAAAACTTTAATAGAAACCGCTTACTCAGAATATGTAAACTTAAGCTATTTTTCTATTTTTGATCGTTTAAAGTATCTTATAAAGGTTTCTTAATTCCTGTTCAAAATTAAGTGGCGACTCTTTAAAAGTCAAAATTTCTGCAAAACAGAAATGGTGACTCCTCTTAGAACATTTTAACTAGGTTCTAACCAAATGTTTGATTTCGTCTTTTGATTAGTTGTTTACGTGTTTATATGTTTCGATTTTCCAATATTTAATTATTGCATCTCATAGCATATTCCTACATTTATTTATAAACTATTTTGGGGTTTCGTGGATGTCCCGGCCCATGTTGTTCAATTTCAAATGCTGTGTTGGAAATACAATGGTTTATTAGCACGTGAGTCATCTGAAGACTGTTTGTATTTTCAAACCCAAGTCGCCTGCTTGGAAACTTGTGTTCAAACCCACTCTAGACATCTAGGATAGAGCAAAATCAAAACCCTATTTTAGGCATGAGCCTAGGATGACCCAGTACCTGAGGAGGGTATTAGGCCCATTAGAAAACTTGCCCTGCGTCTATTGACCCCAAGTAAATTACAGACGAATCATATTTATGTATTGAAGAAATATATGTTTGTTTAATCCAATCCATTATCCTTTGGGGGTTCGGGAGAATACGTTTTTTACTTACTTTCGTATAAGGATGCCTCAATCTTACACCGATTGACGAAGGAATTAAAACAAGCCAAGCAAGATATTGATCGATTTGGACAGTTGCATGGCATTTATGGCATAGTTATACAACAATCTCTTAATCATTAACGAATGTCGCCAATAACGAGGAATGAACAAAGCTAAGAGGGCAAAGGCCGATAGAGAAAGCATTCAGGAATTAGTATTTTCTATCCCCTGCGTGGGACATCATTCGGCAAAAGAGAATAGTAATTCACTTGCTACATATAGACACGTGAACTATAAAAATGTCTAAATACCTGAACCCCAAGATTATGAAAAGTGTATGGCTTGCAAGCGAGTCAATTAGTTAACAAATGTATTAATCATAACACTCCAAACAAATAAATACACACTCTATAATCTCTATATTATTTCAAGGGAGTATTAAGCAGGTTAATTGACAAAATCTCAACTACTTTCAATCACGTATGGTACCAATATAATCACCAAAATTTTCAGAAAAGAGTTAAACCGGATTCTCCAACGAATATACGAGGCAAATCATCAAGATCCTGTATTATTTCTATCAAAAGAAAGATAGGAACATTTTCATAACATGATACTTACAAACATTAAAGACTAAAAAAAAGGGTAAGAGATTGACGTTATGCTAGGCTACGATTTTGAATACATGAATGCCAGCAGTATATGAACAACATCGTATCTAGAGAGACCCAAACGACTATGAATGAGAGAAATCAAGAACATACATTTCATCAAGATGCGATTTTCAATTCAAGTTGTCAGACAAAACATAGTATAGTCAGTTTTCTATCGTCGCCTTTTTACCTTTATAGAGTGAGACGAAGGGAAAAGATACATTCAGAAGTTCATATTTCAGCAAAATACATAAACATGCAGAAAACAAACACGTTCAACAGCTCATATTTCAGTAAACTACATAAGCACACAGAAAAGAAAACATTTTAAAAGCTCATATTTCAGTAAACTACATAAACACGCAAAAAAACAAACATTTAACACAGAACGAGGTTGAAATTACAGGAATATAGCAACTAAAAAATCATTACAATCAACCTATGACCTTCAAGGCCTCTACAACAAACAAACCCAGCAACTACAATTATAACTATGATTACGAGAAACATAATTATATAACTAAAATACTAAAAGAAAGATCGACTAGAAGAAGAGAAAAGTATTTGAAGCTAAAAGAGACAAAGTGTTACCTATTCCGGAGCAGCAAAACAAGACTCGAGCTTCGTCGAAATCCACCTATCACTGAAAAGTATCGTCGTCAACTCGAAAACCTTGATTAATCGATGAATTTTTTGGAGTAAAACTTTTATACTAAGAAAATGAGATTTCTTTGCTCAAAGGTTTTTATCCACCTTCAAGGCTTACCTTCTTTATGAACCATCGTGGGCTTTTTATAGAAGAAATGGGGAATTCAATTTTGAACCCCCACCAATGTGGGATTGGTGAAATCGAGGGGTAATTTTGACCTTGTAGAAAGGGGAATTCGAGTTTTGAAATTGAGGATTAGGATGAGTTATAGAAATTGTACGAAAATCGTACAAAATGGTTTGATGATGAGCTATTCATCATCGTTAGAATCTAATGGGTTGCTAAGCTGGACATTTGAGGGTCACTGGGGTGAGTTCGGATACGGGGTTTTGTGCGGGTTTCTGGTTCGGGTCAAAGAAAAAAGGGAATTGGGTGGTGGGTCGTCGTTGAGATTGTTGTTATCGCATTGTTGGTTAAGAGTTGTACGCGTATGGGATTGTTGGTATCGGGTTTGGCTATTGTTGTTCGGTGTTTGATGATGATGTTGCTGTTAATGATTAAGGGAAAAAGATAAGGGGACTGGGCCAGGTTATGTTATGATGTTAGGCTGGTAAGGAGGGAATGAGTTGTTGGGCCAGCTGTTACTGTGGGCTGATTATGTTAAGAAAAAAAGAAATGGGTGGATCGAATGGGCTGATTTGGTGCGTTCCATTAAAACTGGGCCAAAGAATTGGGGGTTATTTAATAACCCTAATTAAATCTAATTGGGGTTATTAAATAACCCTAATTAAATTTAATTGGATTAAAATAATTCCAATTAGAAAATGGTAATTTTTGGGATTAAGATTGAATTATAATTTAGGTGACTTGATTAAATTCTAACCAAATTGAATATCCATTGATCAATTGCATTACAATTGGGGCCAATTTGATTTCAATTGAGGTCATAATTAATTAGCTCACTAAATTGAATCGCAATCCAACACGAATCAAGTAACAAATTAACCTCGAGTTTCTTGATTTGATAAAAAATCAAAAAATATTCCTCCAGATAGAATATTTTGAGAACAAATCATATTTAAAATCAAGACTTTATCCATTTGGATTAATTTTCAAGTATAATTAATAAAAGTGTAATTTTAATAAAGAATGTCCATTTAAATAATAAAATTTATACATTCTCGTATAAAAATATGAAAACGTATAATCGTTAATTAAATGACAAAATTAACTCAAATAAATATTTTAAATTACATTTATTGAAATAAAATAATTGTTGTGACTTTATTTTAAAATTGAAGAAACTCAAAATTAAATTGGGTTGTGGAGGACAAAAATTAGGTGTTAACAACTGCCCCTCCCTTTGGGTAGGATGGATGCAAGTAATCCTGGGCAAATGGAGGTTGACGTTTCTAATTTTTGTCCGACCATAAATTCGAATCTGAAGGAGGTTAGTTTTTGCACGAGTTTCATGGAGTTATGGCCGGACCTCGGTATCAGGTTTCCTACATATCTCAGGTTTCATGAGAATTCAGGGCACTTGTAGTTCGTAAAGCTTGATTTAAAGCACAATTTTCAAAAAATTCACAAGCTATATCGGTTTTGGAGTTTTTGATGAAACCAAAAAGCTGGTGAATAAAGGGATTTGGGGGGAGGTTGGAATGCAGTCGAGTTTTCTACTAAATTCCAACCTACATATCCCCGAGACTTAGGGAATCAGACTGCTTGTAGTTTGACCCAATCGATAGAAAAGACGGTCTTTTATTTCAGATGATCTTTGGCTCGGGATGAGTGACGAGTTGATCGAGTTGTGGAAAAGAGTCTTGTAACCTCTTAACCATGAATGTGGGATCCTTCACATCCATAGTCAAGAACTTACCTGGATATAATTTCCAAAACTCTAGGTGCACTATCACTCGAATTTGAGAGAAAGAGAAATTTACCCTCGGTATGAGTTTAGAAATATACCTCAGGTGAAGCTGAAACCAGAATATCCCGAAATACCCGCATGCCTTCTAACAGGGGTATGGTTGGATGGTGGTGGCGATCATCCTTTAGCTCGCGCCCAAAGAGTTTGACGTCCCTCTTTAGACTATATCCCATTTTGCTGCTAAGAAAGAGTTCCATGTTGTGCTGCATCCTTTTTGAAGTCGTCCACACCTGTGGTTTTGATTTAAGATTTTCATCCTCTCGGATGCTCTCGATAATGCTTCAAACAGAAAGTGTTAGTGCTAAACATGATTCACAAAAGAAGTATATATTTTTACTATATCTCCACGTGAGTTATCGCTTGAAAAGCGAAGTCATTCCTTTCATATACCTGTTTGGAAGGAAATAACTTGCAACAATGGAAACAACAACCATCTTGTTTGTTGCATAATTAACTCATTTGTCGGTTGAATATATTTTCAAAGTGGTGTGTCTCTCTTGGACACCGACGACACTTTATACAGAACGGTCCTTGCAACTATGTAATCTTGTGTTGATGCGGCAACCCTTTTGAGTCACCTATAATGCTAGTTGTATGTGGAATGATAACATCTCTGGTTATTGATAATAATTTTTTGTATATGATCTCAGGTAAGTCTTACGCATCTTTTGTACCGATACAACTTATAGATTTTTCTTGAATTGTCAATCTTTGGATAATCTTGCACATTATTTTATGTCGGATACGAGGCGACTTACGTATATCCTTTGAATTGCTAGCTTTTAGGTGATCCTACTCATTACTTGATCTTGGATAAGAGATGTCTTACAGATATCCCTCCAATCGTTAGCTCTCTGGTATTCCTGCACATTATCCAACTTGGATACAATATGACTTACAGATATTTCTCAAATTGGTAGACTTTGGGTAATCTTGCGCATAATCGATCTTGGATATGAGGAGGCTTATAGAGAACCCTTGGACATTATCAATTTGATAATCTTGTATATTCTCCGGTAAGGATTTAGTTGTGACTTAAGGATAAACTTCAGACTATCATTTTTGGGTAACCTTACACACTATCCAGTTAGGATGTTGTTGCGACTTACAGATAACCTATGGGCTATCAACTCATAGGTAATCTTGCACACTATCCTATTTCAAATAATATGACTTATAGATGACCCTCAGATTGTCAATTTCTAGGAAGTCTCATATGTCATTCACTTTTAGATAATGACTTAAAGATGTCCCTTTGAATCAAGTGCTTTTGATGCATTCAGATGATGATTCATAAAATGATAAGATATCCTCGACGCTAGCGTTTGTGTCTCACGTGTCAACAGATATTAAACGCTGTATCCTCGACGCCAGCATTTGTATCTCGCATATCAATAGATATTAGATGCTGATGATATCCTCAATGCCAGCATATGCTATCTCACGTGTCAACAAATATTAGATGCTGATGATATCCTCGACGCCAGCGTATTCTATCTCGCGTGTCAACAGATATTAAATACAAGGACCCTCTCAGCAATGGCATGAAATGACCCTCTTGGCAATGATATGAGATAGCCCTCTCGGCAATGGCATAAAATGACCCTCTTAGAAATGATATGAAATGGCCCACTCGGCAATGGCATGAAATGGACCTCTTGGCAATGACATAAAATGGCCCTCTTGGCAATAATATGAAATGGCTCTCTCGGCAATGGCATAAAATGGCCCTCTTGGCAATGATATGAAATGGCCCTTTTGGAAATGACATGAAATGGACTTCTTGGCAATGATATGAAATGGCTCTCTTGGTAATGGCATGAAATAATTCTTCTGGTGATTTCAAAATAGTTTTACCTGAGTTCGTTTGTCTGCATTTTGCTTTCTGCATGTACCTGTACTAAAGGTAGACAATTAGTAGACACAATGTCGCTCTCACTGGCGACCATAGTCAAACTTTATTATAGTTTAATGACAACATTGAGCATCATAATTTGAAAGGCTTATTCTGCTATTAATCTTCTCTTTTTGAAGAAATAATTAAATAGAAAATCCACCGGGTGCAAGTAAATGGGGAAAAACCCTTGTTTGGGGATTACTCAAATACTGTTTCTTCGCTTCAAGGCAAATTTTGAGGGTGACTCTCTGCTTTTCCCCTATTGAGTGATCCTTTGATTGTTATATTTATTGTGCCAACTCCCTTGAATGTACCTGTGCTCAAGGTAAATATTTAGTAGACACAAAGTCACTTTTGCTAGCGACTATTTTTTTTTACAAAAATTCTAAATACAATATTCATAACGAAGATAAGACGCCTTTGTTTGTCCTTCATGATCTCAAGAAATAAGATAGACAATTCAAAAGGTCCTCGATAAATGGGTATTAAACCTATTTTTAGGGATACCAAAAAATATCGTTCTTAAGCATTATATGCTATGGTATGACTCCCAAATTTCTTGAGGATTTTTTGAAAGAGACCCTCATTTTTGTGTATTGATCCCTGCATTGTAATACCCCGATTATTTCTTAATCCTAAATCTGTCTTTTTGAATGGATATGTATGAATTCCAAAGTTATTGATGTTTAAACCATGTTGTATTTCTCTAATTTCCACTTTTTGTCATGTAGATCATTGAATAATCTTTCTATGGATACCAATTTCATCGAAATCCGACATCGGATGAGTGAATTATGGCTGTTTTACTGAATGCTATCGGATAGCCCAGGTTTGACGATCGACCTGGTGGACCGTCAGGTCCTTGGTGGACCGTCAAGTGTCCCGTCAAGCCAAGGCAGTAGCTTCCTTTTTGGGATGTCGTGTGACGGTCAAAGTTAAGGGCCATCACAAAGTTGACGGACAATCAAGATGTCCGTCAGACCGAGGCAGAATGTCCCATTCTTCAGCCCCGAGTGATAGATGATATGGTGGACCGTCAGTCCCTCTTTGAGTACCTTCCTCTACACTTCTATAGTTGGTGAGTCCTGATGGTTCGAGGACCTGTGTCTCCAATTTTGTCTTGTTAATAGATGGCTGTTTACTTTTAGTTCAGTATGAGTTAGTTGGGGATCTGTCCCAATGGCTCCTCAGTCCTATGTAGTAGAGGCTTTGTCAGACTAGTGTACCAGCATGTATAGAGATTTTAGTATTTTTTTTGTTCAAGGCAATATTATTTCATGTTTCAGTATGTTCATGACATGGTTATTCCTCTTTATCTTAACATGATTGGCACTATAGTGATTTCTGAAAGTGATGAAAAGTTTAGAGGGTTAGCTTGAGGCCACGTGTGGCCTTGAGCACCATGTGATGTCTCGGGATAGGTTCTTGGGGCGTTGCAAGCTTGGTATCAGAACCTAAGGTTCAAGGAGTCCTAGGGAGTCTGACAAGCCGCGTTACGTAGAGTCTTGATCATCGGTGTATAGTACGCCACATCTATGAGCAAGAGGCTACGGGACGTTTTAGGAAAATTTGTTTTTTTCTTTCAAGATTCTATCGTGCCTATGACTGTTTCTCTCTGCGGTTAATTTGTACTCTCTTATGACAGAAAATGCCTCCTCGTAGAGCTCGCAGAAACAACGATGGACCTCAACCCGTTGATCCTTTAGGTGAGACGGTGTCCCATGCCAAATTCCGGGCATCTTTCCAAGCGCTAGCCCAGGCGGTCACCGCCAACGCTCAAGCCAATACCCAGGCTACTGTTCCACCTCCGCAAGGGAATAATTTTGCTACAGCCCAGGTTCGTGACTTTATGCCAATGAATCCACCTGAGTTCTATGGGTTGAAAGTAGGTGAAGACCCATAAATGCATTTAGATGAAGTGAGAAAGATCACTCAGATTATGTATGTGAATGAGGAGGAGAGTGTTGAATTGGCTGCCTATCGAATAAAAGATGTTGCTTATGATTGGGTGGAGATATGGAGGAAAAGTAGAGGACAGAATGATTCTCCTGTGACTTGGCAATTATTCCAAGATGCCTTCTTAGACAGATTCTTTCCCCGGAGCTGAGGAAAGCAAAATTAGAAAAATTTATGAACTTGAGACAGGGCCCTATGACAGTTAAGGAATATTTCCATAAGTTTAACCAGTTGTCTAAATATGCTCTCGGTATGATGGCTGATTTTAGAACTAGTATGAGTAAGTTCTTGGATGGGATATTTTGTTATGTCGTGAAAGAGTGTAGATCCGCTATGCTTAATAGGGACATGGACCTTTCAAGACTAATGATCCATGCTCAGCAGATTGAAGCGGACAATATGAAGGAGAGTGAGAGAGTGAGAGGGAATAAGAGAGTTAGATCTGAGCAGTAGGGGTATAGTCAGGCTAGATTTTCTGGAGGGATCCGCCCTCAGTTCCAGAGCCGTTCTCTTGTGCCAACGCCTTCATCAGCCAGTACTCCTACATTTAGAATTAGGCCGGAGTAGGGTAATAGTCCTACTATGTCCAGGTCCCAGGATAGTATGAGTAACAGACCTCGTCCTCCCCCATGTCCGAAGTATGGTAGAGACCATCTCGGTGAGTGCTTTGTCAATAGGAGGGTTTGCTTTGGTTGTAGTAAGTTGGTCCATAAATTCAGGGATTACCCATATACTAGACAGGGGAGTCGCGATGTTCGTCCCCAGAATCAGACTATTAGTGCTCCAGCCCCTGTAGTTTGTCCTACTCCTCTTCAGGGTGCCTCGTCTAGTACAGCAGATGGTCAGCACTAGAATCGCTTTTATGCTATACCACCCCACCAGGAGTAAGAGGATTCACCAGATATTGTTACTGGTACGCTTCATATATTTCATTTTGATATGTATATGTTGATGGACCCTGGGTCAAGTTTTCTTTATGTGACTCCATTGGTGGATGTGAATTTTGAAATCAGTGCTGAAAAGATTTTTGAGCCTTTTCTAGTCTCTACACCAATGGGTGAATCTGTTGTTACTAAGAAAATATATAAGAAGTGTCCTATCACTATTCTTAATAGAGTCATATTTGCAGATTTGATTGAGCTAGACATGGTTGATTTTGATGTTATTCTGGGTATGGATTGGCTACACTCTTGTTATGTGTTTATAGACTGTCGTACTCGGGTAGTCAAGTTTCAGTTTCCTAATGAGCCAGTCTTTGAGTGGTCCAAAAATTCTGTGTCTCCTAAAAGTCATATCATATACTATCTTAAAGCTAGGAAGTTGATTTGCAAAGGTTGTATCTATCATTTAGTTCGAGTTAAGGATACTAAGTCTGAGACTCCAACTATTTAGTCTCTTAGTGTTGTCAATGAGTTTCCTGATGTTTTCTCGAAAGATCTCCCTGGGTACCTCCCGATTGAGAGATAGAATTCGAAATTGATCTTCTCCCTGATTCACATCCTATTTCTATTCCTCTGTATCGTATGGCCCCCGCAGAACTTAAGGAGTTGAAAAAGCAACTCAAAGATCTTCTTTATAAGGGTTTTATAAGGCCTAGTGTATCTCCCTAGGGTGCACCCGTTCTATTTGTGTAAAAGAAAGATGGTTCATTCCGCATGTGCATTGACTATCATCAGCTTAACAAGGTCACAGTTAAGAACAAGTAC
This sequence comes from Capsicum baccatum var. pendulum, assembly GCA_030864225.1. Classification (NCBI taxonomy): domain Eukaryota; kingdom Viridiplantae; phylum Streptophyta; class Magnoliopsida; order Solanales; family Solanaceae; genus Capsicum; species Capsicum baccatum. The sequence continues at coordinate 27,939,305 of CM061550.1, read as the reverse complement.
CCTCTTCCCAGAATTGATGACCTATTTGATCAGCTGCAAGGTGCCAACTATTTCTCGAAAATAAATTTAAGATCCGGTTATCACCAACTTAAAGTCAGAGAGTGTGATATTCCAAAGATGGCTTTCCGCACTCGTTATGGTCATTTTGAATTTTTGGTCATGTCCTTCGGGCTAACGAATGCCCCGGCAGCTTTTATGGACCTCATGAATCGAGTGTTCAGACAGTACCTGGATATGTTTCTTATTGTGTTGATAGATGATATTCTTGTATACTTCCGAAGTGAAAACGACAATACAGATCATCTCCGAGTTGTCTTACAAACCTTTAGAGACCAGCAGTTGTTTGCCAAATTTAGTAAGTGTGAATTTGGCTTCTATCAGTTGCTTTTCTGGGTCATGTTGTCTCTTTTGAGGGTATTCGAGTTGATCTTCAAAAGGAAGAAGCTGTGAAAAGTTGTCCTAGACCTATTTCACCATCTGATATTAGGAGTTTTCTGGGTCTAGCAGGCTACTACCATCATTTTATCGAAGGCTTCACTTTCATTGCTGCTCCTTTGACCCGGTTAACCCAAAAGAAGGTTAAATTCTAATGGTCATATTCTTGCGAGAAGAGTTTTCAAGAATTGAAGACTCGACTCACTTCAGCCCCTGTGATAACCCTGCCTAATGGTGAAGATGATTTTGTGCTGTATTGTGATGCTTCCACAGTTGGTTTGGGTTGTATGTTGATGCAGAAGGGTAAGGTTATAGCTTATGCCTCCCGACAATTGAAACCTCATGAGAAGAATTATCTGACCCATGACCTCGAGTTAGCTGCAGTGGTTTTTTCTTTGAAAATTTGGAGACACTACCTATACGACGTTCATGTTGATATTTTTACGAATCACAAGAGTTTGCAGTATGTGTTTACTCAGAAAGAATTGAATCTTTGGTAGAGGAGATGGTTAGAATTGCTGAAGGACTACGATATGAGTGTGTTGTATCACCCGGGCAAGGCCAATGTAGTGACGGATGCCCTTAGCAGGTCGTCCATGGGTGGTGTAGCACATGTTGAGGAAGATAAGAGGGATTTGGTCCGCGAAGTGCATCATTTGGCTAGGTTAGGTGTCAGATGCTCGATTCACCTGCGGGTAGTGTTTGGATTCAGAGTAGCTCCACATTTTCCCTAGTTTCGGAAGTGAAATAGAAGCAGGATATGGATTCTCGTTTGGCCAAATTAAAAGCGTCCGTCAAAGACCAAAAGGTGGAGGTTTTCTCCCAAGGGGGAGATGGTGTATTGAGATTTCCGAATAGATTGTGTGTGCCTGATGTTGATGATCTGAGGCAGAGGATTATGGATGAGGTGCATAGCATGCGATATTATATTCATCCCATTGCTACCAAGATGTACCATGATTTGCGGGAGATTTATTGGTGGAATGGTATGAAAAAGGATATAGCGAAGTTCGTAGAAAATGTCCAACTTGCCAACAGGTAAAGATAGAGCACCAGAGACCCGGTGGTGTGATGCAGGATTTAACATTCCTACTTGGAAGTAGGAAGTGGTGAACATGGATTTTATGACTGGGTTACCTCCTTCTCACCGTCATCATGATTCGATTTGGGTTGTTGTGGACAGTTTGACTAAGTCCATACATTTCCTACCAGTGCATACATCTTTGATCACGGAGGACTATGCTAAGCTGTATATTCGAGAGTTAGCCAGGTTGAATGGAGTTCCGTTTTCTATCATTTCCGATAGAGAAAGATAGTCAGGTTGAGAGGACTATCCAGACTTTGGAGGATACGTTGAAGTCTTGTGTTCTTGATTTCAAAGGAAGTTGGGATGAACACTTGTCGTTGATTGAATTTTCTTATAATAATGGTTTTTATGCTAGTATTGGAATGGCTCCGTTTGAAGCCTTGTATGAGAGAAGATGTAGATTGCCCATAGGTTGGCTCGAAGTGGGTGAACCTGCTGTGATTGGACCTGACGCTGTGTTCGAAGCTATGGAGAAAGTTAAGTTGATTCGAGAGAGTTTAAAGATAGCCTAGAGTCGTCAGAAGTCGTATGCAGATGTAAGAAGAAGAGCTCTTGAGTTTGAAGTCGATAATTTGGTGTATTTGAAAATCTCACCCATGAAAGGGGTGAAAAGATTTGGAAAGAAAGGAAAGCTGAGTCCCAGATATATTGGCCCTTATAGAGTTTTGGATCGTGTTGGGAAAGCAACTTATGAAGTTGATTTGCCTGCAGAATTGTCCACTGTCCATCCTGTATTTCACGTCTCTATGCTCAAGAAGCACATTGGAGACTCTGTTGTTGTTAATCCGTCAGAAAGTTGAGATGTTCAGCATATTCTTTCTTATGATGAAATTCCGGTCGAGATCCTAGACTATCAAGTTCGTAGATTAAGAAATAAGGAAGTTCCCTTGGTTAAAGTTCTGTTGCGAAATCAATCAGTCGAGAGTGCTACGTGGGAAGCAAAAACAGATATGCGAGTCAAGTACCCTCATCTTTTCCCCGTGAGTTCAAATCAAGCCGAAGGTACTATTGTTTTAATTCAATTTCATCCTAATCTAATGCATTAAGCTATATTGTTATTCCCTCTACGATTCGTGCATTTGGTAAAGTACTCAAAAGTATTAGAGTAAAGTGAACCCTTCTATGTGAGTAGTTCCAGCTGTGCGTCCTCATTTTCTCTTATTCTTGGCCTATCTAGCAATATTTGAGGATGCATGTTTCTAAGAGGGAGATATTGTAATACCTCGATCATTCCTTAAGCCTAAATCTGTCTTTTTAAGCTTTTTATCAATACCAATTTCATCGAAATCCGACATCGGATGAGTGAGTTATGGCCGATTTACTGAATGCTATCGGATAACCCAAGTTTGACGGTCGACCTGGTGGACCATCAGGTCCTTGGTGGACTATCACAAAGTTGACGGACAGTCAAGATGTCCGTCAGACCGAGGCAGAATATCCTATTCCTGAGCTCCGAGTGACGGACGATATGGTAGACCGTCAGTCCCTCTGACGGACCGTCACTCCAAGGCAGAACATTCTAGTTTTGAGACTCGAGTGACGGATGACCTGGTGGACCGTCAGCTAATCTGATGGACCGTCAGATCGACCGTCACTGGGCCCGATCAGTAAATTTCAGCATTTTTCAAAAGGGCATCTTGGTCATTTCCGCTCCTTGTGGCCTTATATATATATCTATGTAGAGAAGAAAAGATCATTTTCTCTCCATTTCTCTCCAATTTTCTTTCAAGAATTCTCTAGAAACCTAGGGTTTCTTCCAAACCCAAAAATCAAATCATCTCCAAGAAATTTAAGAAAATCTCCTATAAATTTCTTCAAGTTGTTCAAGAACTAAGTCCCTTAAGTCAAAGGCAACATGGTCTTGATCTAAAAGTGGGAGAAATAAGTTTCAAGCAAGTTTCTATATCTTCAAAATCAAAATCTAAGGTATGTGGGGTTTCAACAAGAACACTTCTTTCGTTCTTGTGCCTAAAGATTTACTTTCTATTATTGATTTACATGACTTTGCAAATGAGTTTACACCCAAATTTCTTTATGTATGGTTATGACACTTGAGTTGAATAAGCTTGATATTTATGGTTATTTCACCATTATGCTTCTTAAATTGAGTATTTATTCCATGAGATGTATATTGTCATTATATATATTGATGATTTCTAAGTGATTTATGATAAGTGTCAAGATTTGTGTTTTTCTATGAGAGATTTGACTATTGAATATATATATATATATATATATATATATATATATATATATATATTTGAGATTGAAAGTCGAGAATGAGTTCTATGATGTTTCCTTAAAGCTTTTGATAATTGAAGTGATTTGATAAGCAAAGGTACTTGATGTTGAGAAAGATTGTTCTGATTTTGAGTCGAGTTAGGAATCCACAGTCGTATATGATTTACTGATGAGATATACTGTTGTTTTGGTCATCATAATAGACCCATGAGTTGATATTGATTGAGGTGAATTTCCTAACGCGTTCTGAGCTGAGTCTGGGAGGAGTATATAGCACCAAGCAGGAAATTTGGTATTTCCCCAAAACTATGTGCCACCATAGGATTGATGTTGATAATTGTGGGCCAAAGGCCGAGTGTGGGATTGTGATTGTGAAATTAAGGATGTACTCCCTGGCAAGAGTACGACGCTCCCGCCAATGTGGGGTTCTCTCCTTAGGAGGGCAAAACGTTGGACTCCATGAGGCTCACATGGTGTAGTTATGTCGTTTATAAGAAACTCCCACGTCCATAATGATATAAGTCTCTTGAGTTACTGAGTCACTCTGAGTCACGAGTTAAGAGTTTGAGTTGAGCTAAATGATTTATGATATTTATGAAACACGTGTCATTACTGATGATTTATGGAAATAATGTTTAGATAATTCAAGCGAAGATAGTTATTATTGTCAGCATGCATGATTTCTCATACATTTATGATATTATTTAAATTGTTGCATCCACCCCCACATACTCAGTACATTCCTAAGTATTGACCCCCATACTCTTTTGTATTCTATATTTCCTCGTGATATAGGTTCAGGTGCTTATTCTCAGCAGCGACAATGATCTTTGAGTACCTTCCTCTACACTTTTGTAGTTGGTGAGTCCTCATGGTTCGAGGACCTGTGTATCCAATTTTGTCTTGTTAATAGATGATTTTTTACTTTTAGTTCAGTACGAGTCAGTTGGGGATCTGTCCCAATGGCTCCTCAGTCCTATGTAGTAGAGTCTTTGTCAGACTAGTGTACCAGCGTGTACAGAGATTTCAGTATTTTGTTTGTACAGGGTAGTATTATTTCATGTTTCAGTATGTTCATGACATGGTTATTCCTCTTTATCTTAGCATAATTTACGCTATAATAAGTTCTGAAAGTGATGACAAGTTTAAAGGGTTAGCTTGAGGCCACGTGTGGCCTTGAGCACCATGTGATATCTCGGGATAGGTTCTTGGGGCATTACAATGATTAGTTTGAGTGAAATTACTCCGTGTTGACCTTCTTTGATCATTGCTTTGCTCCTCTCCATCTTTCAGGTGCCCCGTCATGCTGGTATCTCCACCCCGGCTCCTTGCTCCAACAGATGTCTAGGCAATCACTAGGTAAAAGATTTGTATGAATTTTTGAAAGTAGTCTTAATTTTAGAAAATAGTTTCGAAAGTTTCTGTAAAAGCTTTAGAAAATCTCTGTCATTCATGTCATGTACTATTTCAACAAACGTTTTCCTCTTGGTTTTGACTATATTCGGTGGAGGATTTTCAAAACTCATCATCATTGTTAGGGGATTCTTTAAATAGTTCTGTCATAGCCAGAAATTAAGTCTACTTAGACTTTGTCGCAGCTGGTGACTTTAACAGTTTGACTTTGACCTCGAGGGCTGGAGAATTTGAAATATATTCCAGTGTTTGGAGGAAATTTTGAGGCCTTCCTCAAAATTTTCTGCCCCATTTTAAAGTTGTTTGAGATGATATCAACTCGAGAGGATCCAAAGTCTTTGTTGTTCTTCGTTCTCTTTGTTAGATGATGATCTTCCTCTTGTGAATTTTTGAGATTCCTTCTCAAAGATTCTGCCCCAGTTTCCATTTCCTGGGGTCAATATGACCGAACCGTTGGGGCGCCTACGTATTCCGTTGAAGCAGAAATTGGGTCAAACGTAGTTCAGGACTACGCTAAGGATATATAGAAAAATATAATGTGTAGACCGAAGCTAACATAGGCCGCCTACATATCCCTTTTTGGGAATTCAGGTCAAACGTAGTTCGCACATAAAAGGAAAGGATAAATTTTCCTAAGGGGTTGACCGAAGCCGACATAGGCCGCCTACATATCCCTTTCTTGGGAATTCAGGTCAAACGTAGTTCGTACATAAAAAAAAGGGATAAATTATCCTAAGGGTTTGACCAAAGCCGACATAGGTCGCCTACGTATCCCTTTCTTGAGAATTCAGGTCAAACGTAGTTCGTACACAAAAAGAAAAGATTCTAGGCAATTACACATCATAAAACAAATGCTATTATAAAGGCGATTACAAACAAAGGAAACAAAAGCTGAAATATCTTTCAAACATAGTATCGCTTTACCGCATTGGAATTGATTGGCTTGGTCCCCTATTGATCATTCATCTCAGGTAGGATTAGGGCTCCTCCAGGTTGGGCTTTTTTTTATTTTCAAATTCCTCTATATCTTTGATTAACTGCTCCTCATCACCTTCTTTTCATTCATCATCATTCTCTTGCTTTGTTCATCTAACCATTTTCATGACATGATATTGGCAGATTTTTAAATTATTGCTACCAAAACAAAACATATTAGATTATAACAAGATAATAAAAGATGATAATAAAATCATATTTAAAAATAACTTCTTAAATAAAGAGAGACTTTTTGGAAAATAAATAAAAACTATGGCTCATGACCCGCTCATATACGAGCCCATGCCTTTTTGAAAGCGTTAAAACACAAAACAAAAATTTGAGACATAAAAGGGTGGATCACGGGGCCTCCTCTGAATCATCACCTATTTTTAAAACCATTATTAATTGTCATTTCATCTACTCCGACGGGCGATAAATTTGGAGCAGAGTAAAAGTCTAATTTTGCAAAGCCTCTCCTGGTGCAACCTTCTTCACCCTACTGGACTTTGGGAAATCTTTTGGTACAACATTGCATTCCTTGAACAGATTTCCTATCCCATCCCCAAGACCATCATCATTGATATCTCATGCACGGGAAATGATTCGTGCAGGAGTGGCAACGGTTTGGACGGACTCATCTTTGAATTATCTTCAATCTCATCTTCCTTTCTTGGTTGGTACCCTATTCCATGCTTAAATATTTTTTCGAGACCATAAAGGGCTCAATAATTCCTTTCAATTTCCTTTCCACCCTTTTTGTCTTTTCCAAATTTTGCGGATCCACTTTAGTAATAGTCTTGCCAAATACCCATTCGCCTGCTATTTCAGTCATGCTAACCGTAGCTTCCTCATGATTAGGCAATGGATTACTTGGATCTTGTGCTTTAGATTGATGCAATCTTTGGTATCATGCCCGGGCGCTCCTGACTGATAAGTACAGAATTGATCGGCCTGAAAGAATCAGTAATTAAGATTGGTAGACTTTGGTGAATAGGCTGTAAATAACTAGCTTTCATCAATCTTCCGAAGAGTTGGGTACGACTTTCAGTCAATGGAGTGAATTTTCTAGGAGGCTTCTTTTCAGGATTTATACGTGGGGGGTTATACTGATTTTGATTAGCAGGAGGAGGTACTTGATGATAGTTTGGAGGCGCTTGGACGTTTCTTTGATTGTTTAGAAGAGTATCTTGAATGTGAGACTAATAATTTGACTGCGGAACTTGGCACTGGGGTAAAATATTTGGAAGTGGAGCTTGATATTGGGGTTGGGCGTAGAATACAGGATGAAAACTTGCTGATAGTGATGAGGAAAGAATATTCCTAGGCTTGAATTTCCTTCTCAATTTATCAACAGAATTAGTAGAGACTGCAGTCACATCCTCTCTTTTCTTCTTTGAGAATGCAGAAGATTCGGATGATGTTGGGGTTTTGGCAATTTTTTCTATTAGGAAGCATTCCTCTAACGATTCCCTAATCTTTACCAAATCTGTGAAAGTTGCTCGGACCGTGGATACCATTTTGGTATAAAATTCTCCCTCCTGTATGTGAGAGAAAATCAATACCATTTCTTTCTCAGACATGAGAGGTTGTACTTTGGCAATTTCTTTTCTCCAATGGAAGGCATAGTCTCAGAAGCACTCATCATTCTTCTGTTTGATCTGATCTAGTGAGTACCGGTCAGGGACTATTTCAATGTTAAATGCAAACTATCAAGGAAACCTTTAGCTAATGCCCTCCAACTAGTCCATGTTTTCAGTTCTTGAGACGTGAACCAATCTAAGGCTTTGTCTCTTAAGCTTCGGCTGAACAGGTGCATCAATAATGCCTCATTTTTTCCTATCCCCACCATTTGCTCACAATACCTTCTCAGATGGGCCATTGGATTTCCAGTATCGTCGAATACCTCAAATTTAGGGACCTTGTATCCTTCTAGTAGATCTACTCTAGGGTGAACACATAGATCATCATAACTTAGGCCATCATTATCCCCCGTCCCATGAGATTCCTTGATCCTCATAATCTCTTCATTTAGAGCCAATAACTTCATTTCATGCTCGGTCCTCCACTCCTTCTCCTTTTCCTAGTAATGGTCTATTTCGATATTAGGAAGGGAATTATAGACGTCGGGGGATATGATGACGTGAGGAGGATTTGGAAGGGTAGCTTGATTTTGAGTATGAAAGGAAGTTGGTTGGTAGGTGGGGAGGACGTTTTGAAAATTGGAAGAATTTTGTGGAATTTGAGAGTAGTTTGGTGGGATCTGAGAAGGATTTTGTGGAAGAGATGGAAGATATGTTATTTGGATGGTCCCCGAGAATAGGCGTACTGAGGGGAGGGATTTGGAGTGGAGTCCTGTGTCCTTCTGGGCGGAAGCATTGACAGTGATGGCCAGGTTAGCCAAATCTCGAGTACGATTCATCTCCTCCTGAAGCATTTCCAATTTTCTCGCGAGTTCAGCAATCATCTCGCTTTGTTCTGCTATTACATTGTCCCTGATGTTAACACATTATCTTCGTCATTTTCAGTCATTTTTGAATGATGGTCAGAGGATGAGATTTTATGAGCTTTTGACCGGGTGAAGTAAGGATGTTCTGCCAGCTTAGTTCAACATGGAGTAGTTTTCTATTATCTGTAAAGTAAAATAACACAAAGGCAGATATGTTAATTTCTATATGTGATAAGTAATGCAAGATACTTGACAAAAAGTAACCACATAGAGTTGTTGGTGCCATAGACAAACTGATCCATCGGAGCATGGTGGATAAATTTGTCTTTGACCCAAACAAACACACATAAGCACATAAAGCAGTTATATCACATAACATTATAATAACGTGTATCCTAATTGGGGTGACCCTTTTGAGCCAAGGGTTTAAGCCTGCCTAAAATGTTGTGTTTTTATTGCATAATTTATCTATAAGTGTAAAAAAACTCTCGAGAACATACATTAATTCATTCATCTTTTTCTTTGCATGAACTCGCTCGAGAGTCCAATCAGACTTTTTTCCCTTGCATTACGCAACGGGCCATCGAGGCCCACTTTTTAGAAGACTTTGAAAGCTGATCACATAGCGCATGGTTATGAAGAGTCGAACGCAAAAGAATGGGCTAAAGTCCCAGCAAAGAGATTAGAAAGTTTCTTTTTATATTTTTATTTATTTATATATTCATTGTCGTTTTTTATTTATTTATTTATTTATTCATTCATTTGGACCTCAAAGACAAAGTTATAAATTTAATACAGGTGGAGCATGACTCGAGCCAAAGGATCGAAAACTAGATTAGGACATGCGAAATGGGTCGAAAGCCCAATTAGACTAGGACAGATCTCGTTGATTTGGGCCTAATGGCCTAAATCCTTTACTTTCTCCTCCCTTTCCCCTTTTTATGTGTTTATTTATTTATTATTCTTGTTTAGATTTAGTTAAAATCCCTACTAAGTCGCCTAAATTCATTTTACACAAGTCGTTTTTCAAAATCAACCACTTTTCAATAAATTAATCTTTTTTACAAGTTAATCAAAAGATGTTTTCAAACAGTCTGGATAACCGCAAGTTTGCGGACTTTTAGGTGCCTAACACCTTCCTAAAATGTTAATAAGAACCTCTTACTCAAAATCTTTAAACTTAAGCATTTTTCTATTTTTGATCGTTTAAAGTATCTTATAAAGGTTTCTTAATTCCTGTTCAAAATTAAGTGCGACTCTTTAAAAGTCAAAATTTCCGCAAAATAATGGGGGCTGATGAAATGAGCAAAAATCACCACAAAATTGTGATATTTACACTTTTGAGAATGAGTTAAAAAAGTGTTATAAGTTTATAATTATTGTTGGAGTAAATCACATGTCATTATTAATTTTCATATGACTTGGAGTCTTTGTATTTGGCTCTAACATGTTATCAAAGAAAGAATAAAATATGTTGAGTAGCCATTTGACATTAAATATTTGGTTGAGATAAATTTCATTCTTGGAATGAAAAATACTTAAATTATGTGATGAACTTTTCCTTGACATGTCACATTATGGTGAAAAAAAATTGTAAAATACATTTTGTTGATTATATAAGCCATGCAACTTCTTTGGTTCAAATATGTGAAAGTTGTGCAAAAAAAAAAGGAGTTTACTAGTCTAATAAAATATGAGTTATGTGGCTAGCTGCACTTGGCCTGAAATTCATGTGTAAAAGCACTTAAGCAGGTTATACAAGCAAATCAGGTGTATTTACTTGAAAAAAGTTGTGGCTTGTTTTATTAAAATAAATCTTGTTGTACTTAAAAGTGTTTTTGATGCAAAATGAAAAAAAAAAAAGACTTGTGCCATTTACTGAAATGAAGAAATAAATTATGATTCGCTAACTCAATTTTGGAGGTTGAACTAACTATTTTAGCTTTAACTAGTGAAAAAGTGAATTGATCAATCACTTTATGTTGAGAAATTGATTTCTCTAGTTTTGAGTTATTGTGATAGCACCAAAATTTATTGGTAAAGCATAAATCATTATTATAATGTAAATTCAGACCATAAGAAGAAAACCACAATATTGTGAGATCATATTGATCAATGGTATACAAACCATAAGAAAAAAAACACAATATTGTGAGATCATATTGATCAATGGTATACCAATATTAATTGTGTTAACTTTGTGATAATCTTGCAAATTCAAAACTAAGGCTTTAATAATAAAATGGTCTGAATCACATCGAGAGAGAGGAAGAAAGCCTATAAAAAAATTCATTAGTCATATATGAGGAAACCCAACCTGTGTACTAGAGATTCTATAACCAGGTTCAATGAGAAGAACGAATAATATGATGACTTGGTGTGAGATGCACTATTATTTAATCCTTCCTATGATGTGAGTGCATCTTTGTTCCTGTAATGATAAGTGAAGGTTGAGTGTAAGAACCTTAATGAAATTACTCTGTATCTTGTATGAGTGGGGTGTCAAAATTAGAGGACCACCCTTGACAGATTTCACCTATGTGAGTATGGAAGTAGGTCGCTTCCTATGCGAATGAGGCTTATTCTAAAAAATGTTCATTAAAAATTGGGATAGCACATGGCCGTAATGTGCTAGCTATTAAAGCTTATGTCAACACCTTGACTATTGTGTGCGGGCAGTAATACTTTATTTCCCTTAAGCAGTCATAGTTCAAGTCTGAGACCATTACTGACTCTGGAGTAAAGATTACTGTTTTACTAAGTGAAGGTTCAATACAGAGCACACCTTCATTATGCATAAGTCTCCCTTCAACTAAATTGGTGAAGAACTCTCTTATTTGAATATTAAAATGAGTGGAAAAATGTTGGTGCATTTCATTATTAAAATAAATTGAAGTGCATGACATTAGTAGACATAAAGTGGAGAAAGTGGTGTCATTATTTTTGTAACTCACCACATTATTTTTTTGATTTAGTGGGTACAAATTGTGGTAAAGATGACATTTAGTTCTTGTAACTCATATTGCCACTAGTTCTTTTAACTCTCATGGCTATTAGTTCTTGTAACTTATATGACCATTAGTTGCATGTAACTTTTGTAACATTTCTAACCTATAGACCATTCATGTACTCACTTTACTACACCATATTCTTCCTATTCAATACAAGGATGAATACCTCACCTATAAATAGAGGTGGTCTTGCATGTTATTGCATGAACAAGAAAATATGATAAGTGTGAAAAATATTATAGTGTGTAGTAGTGAAAGAGAGAGTTGAGAGAAATAAAATATTTTAAGTCTTTAACTATATTCACTATACAAAGAGAGTAAATATATGTTGAAGGAAGGTGTTCTTATGGTGGAGCTTTAGACTCTTCAACTAATCTGGAGTTGTTTGAGTTGTACATCGTTGATGGACTGTTGTATCTTTGAGGGGACAAGTCAAGAGATAAACTATTGGATCGGCGTAGATTACGCCGCAATCTCCTTAAAGAAAGTGAGATATCCGCACATTAGCCAAGAAGAAGATAGATCTTAGTTTCTTCATTCTTTGTTCATTTTATTTCAACCCTAACAATTATTGTAATTTGTGTATATTACACCAACAATTACATTAATAATGGAGGGTTAGCATTGATGTTAATAAAGAAAGTTGAATTGATCTTCGGTTCTTCGAATTTAGGTATTTTGAGAATACCAAAATGAGGAATTTAACATTTAAAAAAGTTGAATTGATCTTCGGTTAAAATTATAAACTCTGCCTTTTTTTTACTATTTGAACGCATTAACAAAACGGATCTAGTAATTAGTTACTATATTTCATGCAGATTAGTTGGCTTATCCCCAGAATCATAACAAAAATATGTAATGCAGAATTTCTATTTGGTTAACTTGAAGATAAGATATTCTAATGAGTTCGCTGTTTGATTATCTGTCTCATTATAAGAACACAATTAATTGTTTTCCTAAGCAACAGGTATGTTGTATTTTCACCTCATTCTTTAGTTATTTCGCTCTCAATCTTTATGTTTTTAGAAGTGTAGCCATTTTAGTTTTCATTCTAGGTCTAGGAAGACAATATGGAAAGGCTCAGAATTTCTTCACTCTCAAAATAGTTACATTACATGCAAGGAAGGTATAATTCTCTCTCAATAGTTACATATACAAGGAATTAGATTGCAAGGAATTTAATATTTCTAATAATATCCAAGGGTTTGTTGACTTCCTCAATCTAGCTGCTCCTTCGTTTTAATTATTGGAGCCTTTGTATCAAAATAAATATTCACTTTGACGTGTCCACTATCAAGAAAATCTCAGGGATACTTCTACTTTCATGTTACATTTCTTCTCATGATAATGTCAAAGAGATCTAGAAGAGGAAAAGTTAGGCAATGTTCATGATATAGTTTTTAATTACCGCCTCACTATTCTTTTATATTGGTATAATCAACAAATTAATAGGCATATTACAAGAAGAGAATGTTGCCAATACTCTATGCTGCATGCAAGAGAACGGAGAAGAAATGCATGGATTTGTTTCTTTATATGGATTAAAATAGGATGATATATAGAATTAGACAGATCATACAATGTGTTAGAGTACGTGATCAGTTAGATTACGTGTCCTACTGATCAGTGACTTTAACGTAAGAGTTTTCTATGGATGAAATGGGTTGCCTGACGTGTTCCAAGGAAGCAGTAAAATAGGAAGTAACAAACACAATGATTTTTACGTGGAAAACACCCGACTCAAAAAGGTGTAAAAAATCACGAACTGTACCTCTACAGGATTTAACCCCAACTTGACTAAATAACTCTGAGCCTCAACAACGACTGATTACAAAACTCTTGTAACCAACAACTACGAATTATAAACTCTAATTCCTATACCTCAATAACTAAAATTATAAACTCTAATTCCTATAACTCAATAACTGGAATAATAAACTCTAATTCCTATAACTCAACAATCACCCTTGACTGTTGAAACCACTTCGAGCTATCCCAAACTTGAAGTTAACTCTGCTCAGTATTGTTCCTAAACAATCAATCTAGGAAAGTAATAAATTACAACTCAATAAGAACAATACATTGAAACTGACTCATGAACTGTAAAGTTTAATACTGTGAAACAGGTTCGTCAATCAGTTCCTTTATACTGGCAGCACTTGAATCTTCAGTCAGAATTCTCTATGAATTATGAACTCTCTCAATTATGAACTTTCTCAATTTGCTCATGTTTAGCCTTTTCTCACTCTGTAAGTGCGCAAGTTACTATGAATGATGCATCTTCTATTTAAGCACAACTCTCCAAAGAGTCATTCTTTATTTCAAACTCCTCCTTTAATCAGAACTCTCTTTGCATTGAGTTCTACTTCAAGTGAGACTCCTTTTTCAATTCCAACTCTTGTCTCCTTAGTGTTGTAGTCAAAGTCCATCTCTGTAAATCATATTATCTTCAAGTATTTTACTCAACCACAACTTCTTCAATTTCTCATGTGATTAGTAACTTAAGTATATCAGAATTTAGCTTGCTCATTTATTCCTGACTTTAAGCAATCTTTGTCTGCATCTATCAGGGAAATCTGTCTTCTTATGCTTGGACCAACTCAAGTAACATGGTCCATTCATGTGTCAGCCATCAAAAACTTCATTGATCTAACAAAGAGTCCTTCAATTAGTATGTTTCCTATCTTGCGTAGATTTCTTCAATCTGCAGAATTTTTCTCCTTCTACACATAGGACTCTTTAGGATATGCTCAGAAGTGAAACTCCTTCTTTTCATAGGACTCCTTTTTCAACTCAACTTGCTTTCCCTTTATCATCAAGCGTTTGAATCAAATTCAACTTATTCAAATTAGCATATTTTTATTTCCTTGAGTTTATCTGAATAAACCACTCATATGGTTCTTGATTTCTTCCACCCTTGTCTTTAATCATCGATGACTTTTCTACAAGTTCAACTACATGAGGCAGTGTGTCTGTGAACCAGTTTGACTGACATGTTTCATATCACTTTGTCAGTTTGTCAATCATCAAAACTACACTGTACTCAACACAATGCCTCACAAAATATTTTGTCTCCAAGTTATATTCTACTATCTTTTTACTACTAATAGAAATTCAGCACTGCATATTTTTCTTATTTTTCTTATGAAGCTGGGAATAAGTCAATCTACATTCCTCCCACTCTCTATCTTTACTTAATCAAATCCAAGTTACTAAAATAGATATCCAACAATAATAGTCCAGTTTTAAAACTTAATAGATAATTTATTTATTTGTGTCTATATTACCCTTAATTATTAAAAATAGTCATTATTAATTATCCTTGATTAATAAATCAACAAGTTGATCTTGACTAAAGCCGTATTTGAACCTAGAGAAAACTTGAGGTAACCTTTTCACAAACAAAGTCATGAATATCAATTTCAACATGCTTGGTACAAACATCCTAAACAGGATTGAGAGCCAAATAAATACTTCTAATTTAATATTATCACAAAAGATTGTAAAGTGTGAAGAAGGAGAAACATGAATTTTTCATAGAAGCAAATGTAACCATGTTATTTCAGCAGTTGCATGAGCAGCTACTCCGTATTCGGTCTTGACACTTATCGAGAAGCAACATTTGATTTATTAGAAGACCAAGAAATAAGATTTTGACCAAGAAAGACACAGTGGGGTGAAGTAGATTGACGAGTTGGAGGGAAACTAACTCAGTCCACATTACTGTGACATTGTAAGTTGCTAATAGAGCGACTAGAAATAAATAAATCATGGTCCAAAGAACCTTACAAATATCGCAAAATTCTTTTGATGGCAGTATAATGAATGGCCAATGGATAATGCATAAATTGAGACATTTTATTAACAAAAAAAGCAATATTTGAATAGGTAAAAGTTAAGTATTAATGGAGACCACAAACAAGACTTCTGTAAAGTGATGGAACAAAAAAAGGAGGAGAATCTTCAAAATGAAGTAGAGACTTAGGGGAAAGAGGAGAAGAAACTGGTTTGGAAGATAACAAATTTGCACTACTAAGAAGGTCTTTTACATACTTGGACTGACAAAGAAAATAACCCTTATTGTGAGTAACTATACAAATATAAAGATAATAATTAACCTCACGTAAGTCTTTCATGAAAAAATCTAATTTAAGAGTCTGAATTAAAGACTAAAGTAAGGAATTAGAAGAAATATTGACGAGAATATCATCAACATAGAGAAGAAGAATCGCCAAGTCTGAATTATGTTTGAAATTAAAAAAGAAGGATCATACACTCTATTTTTAAAGTCACTACTTAAAATAAAGAAAGTGAACCTATGAAACCATGCTTGAGGAGCTTATTTTAAGCCACAAAGGGCTTTGTTCAATCGATAAACATGATGAGGAGATTGTGGACAAACAAAGTCAGTAAGTTGTTTCATGTCTACCAGTTTGTCAAGATTTCCATATAAAAAGACATTCGTAATGTCTAATTGATAGATATGTCATTTCTTAGATACAACAAGGGCTAGAATAGTGCGAATGGTGGTTCGTTTCACCACAGGACTAAACATTTGACCATACTCTAATCCTTGTTGTTATTTGTAGCCTTGGGATACAAGATGAGCCTTAAAATGCTCTATAAAATCATTGGATATTTGTTTAATACGATATACCTAATAGAAATTGTTAGTGCATTTTATTATTAAAATAAATTAAAGTGCAGGACATTAGTAAACATAAAGTGGAGAAAGTGGTGTCATTATTCTTGTAACTCACCACATTGTCTTTTTAAGTTATAAGTGAGTAAAAATTGTATTAAAGATGACCATTAGTTCTTGTAACTCATAACGCCATTAGTTCTTGGAACTCTCAAGACTATTAGTTCTTGTAACTTATATGGCCATTAGTTCCATATAACTCTTGTAACATTTGTAACCTATAGGCTATTCATGTACCCACTTTACTATACCATATTCTTCCTATTCAATACAAGGATGAATTCTCCACTTATAAATAGAGTTGGTCTTGCATGTTATTGCATGGACAATGAAATACGATAAGTGTGAAAAATATTATAGTGTGTACTAATGAAAGAGAGAGTTGAGTCAAAGAAAAAATTCTAAGTCTACAACTATATTAATTATACAAAAGAGAGTTATTATATTAGTGAAAAAAAGAGTTGAGTCAAAGAAAATATTTGAAGTCTTTAACTATATTTACTATACAAAGAGAGTAAATATATGTTGAAGGAAGGTATTTTTATGGTGGAGCTTTGGACTCTTCAACTAATTCAGAGTTGTTTGAGTTGTATATTTTTGGTGGACTGTTGTATCCTGAAAGGGATAAGTCAAGAGATATACTGTTGGATCGGTGTAGATTATACCGCAGTAGGCTTGAATCTCCTTAAAGAGAGTGAGATATCCACGCCTCAGCCAAGAAGAAGATTATTTTATTTTCTTTACTTTTTGTTCATTTGATTTCAACTGTAATAATTATTGTAATTTGTGGTATATTACACCAATAATTTTTAAGGAGATTCATGTTTTGTTACAGTTTGAGAAATCGTGGATATCAAGATGAGAGATCTCAAAAGATGGATGGCAAGAGATAGACATGTACAATATCTTTCTACTCCTCAAATCAAGCGGAAGAAAGGTAAAAACTTTTTTACTTGTTGCCGAGGAAAGGTAAAAAGTTACCTATTATTTTTCATGAATAAAATGATACTTTTTATGAAAGTTGAAAGGTAAAAAGTTACCTATTATTTTTCATGAATAAAATGATACTTTTTATGAAAGTTTATTTTGTTAAAGTCTCAAAATAGTGAAGGCTAATGAAATAAAAAAAAATCAACATGACAAATGTGATTTTTGCATTTTTGAGAATGCTTTGAAAAAAAAGCTACAAGTGCATCTATTAGTCTTGAAATAAATCACATGTTACTATTTGTATATTTATTGATGTTTTTAGCTCTAACATGCATGTTATCAAATGAATGATAAATTGAATAATCAATTTGACATTAAATATTTGGGTGTGATAAATTTCATTTTTGGAATGAAAAATACCTAAATTATGTGATGAATCTTTCCTTGACATGTCACATTATGATGAAAAAGAAAAACTACAAAATACATTTTATGAGCCATGTAACTTCTTTTGATTCAAATATGTGAAAGTGATGTGATAAATAAAAAAGGCGTTTACTAGCCTAATAAAATATGAGATATGTGGCTAATTGTACTTGTCATGAAATTATGTAAAAGTACTTAAGCAGGTTATACAAGCAAATCAGGTATATTTACTTGAAAAAAATGTGGCTTGTTTTATTAAAATAAATCATGTTGTACTTAAAAGTGTTTGTGATATAAATGAAAAACAAACTTGGTGTGCTCTATTTACTGAAATGAAGAAATAAATTATTATTTGCTATCTCATTATGGAGGTTGAACTAACTATTTAAGCTTCAACTAGTGAAAAGGTGAATTGATCAATCACTTTATGTTGAGAAATTGATTTCTCTAATTTTGAGTTATTGTGATAGCACCAAAATTTATTGGTAAAGTATAAATCATAGTTATAATGATAAATTCACACCATTAGGAGAAAAACATAATATTGTGAGATCACATTGATCAATGGTATACCAATATTAATTGTGTTAACTTTGTGATAATCTTGCAGATTCAAAACTAAGGCCTTAGCAAGAAAAAGGTCTGAAGCACATCGGGGGGGAGGGGGGAGGAAGCCTATAAAAAAAGTCATTAGTCATATATGAGGAAACCCAACCTATGGACTAGAAATCCTATAACTAGGTTCAATGGGAAGAACGAATCATAGGATGACTTGGTATGGGATGCACTATTATTTAATCCTTTCTATGATGTGAGTGCATCTTGTTCCTGTAATAATTTGTGAAGGTTGAGTCTAAGAACTCTTAATGAAATTTTGTATCTCGTATGAGTGGGGTGCCGATATTACAGGACCACTCTTGATAGATTTTACCTATGTGAGTGTGGAAGTAGGCCGCTTCCTTTGAGAATGGCTCTTATTCTCAAAAACGTTCATGAAAAATTGGGATAGCACATGGCCGTAATGTTCTAGCTATTACAGCTTATGTCAACACCTTGATTGTTGTGTTTAGGCAGTAATACTTTATTTCCCTTAATCAGTCATAGTTCAAGTCTGAGACCACTACTGACTCTGGAGTAAATGTTACTATTTTACTAAGTGAAGGTTCAATGCAGAGCACACCTTCATTATGCATAATAATCTCCATTAAACTAAATTGATGAAGAATTCTCTTATCTGAATATTAAAATGAGTGGGGGAATGTTAGTGCATTTTATTATTAAAAAATATTAAAGTGCATGACATTAGTAGACATAAAGTGGAGAAAGTGGTGTCATTATTCTTTTAACTCACCACATTATCTTTTTGAGTCAGTGAGTACAAATTGTTGTAAAGATGACTATTAATATTTGTAACTCATTGCCATTAGTTCTTGTAACTCTCATGGCTATTAGTTCTTGTAACTTATATGACCATTAGTTGCATGTAACTCTTGAAACAATCATAGCCTATAGACTATTCGTGTGCTCACTTTACTATACCATATTCTTACTATTCAATACAAGGATGAATTCCTCCCCTATAAATAGAGGTGGTCTTGCATATTACTGAATGGACAAGGAAATATGATAAGTGTGAAAAAATTATAGTGTGTAGTAGTGAAAGAGAGAGTTGAGACAAAGAAAATATTCTAAGTCTACAACTATATTAACTATATAAAAGAGAGTTATAATATTAGTGAAGGAAAGAGTTGAGACAAACAAAATATTCTAAGTCTTTTACTATATTCACTATAAAAAGAAAGTAAATATATGTTGGAGGAAGGTGTTCTTATGGTGGAGTTTTGGACTCTTCAACTAATCTGGAGTTGTTTGAGTTGTACATCATTGATGGGTTGTTGTATCCTGGAGGGGACAAGTCAAGAGATATACTGTTGGATCGATATAGATTATGCCGTAGTGGGCTTGAATCTCCTTCAAGAGAGCAAGATATCCGCGTCTCGGCCAAGAAGATTATTTTATTTTCCTTACTTTTTGTTCATTTGATTTCAACTGTAATAATTATTGTAATTTGTCGTATATTACACCAACAAAGACCAATAACACGTCTTGAGAAGGGGGTGGAACTAATGCCTAGGTATTAGCCATAAGAGCATTGTATTCATCACCATTAACATAGCTCCAATGAGGACACTTCAAAGTTTTCATAAAAGATGAAGGTTGAAATGAAAGTGTGGAGGAATGAGAAAATAGAGAATCAAAGACTCTAGGCTTGAGAGACCCTGTCTCCTTATGGTTAATCATGGGATGAGTCTTAGATTTAGAAGGTAAGGTCTGCAATTAAACTTGATAAGTAGAATTAAGAGGTAAAGAAATGTGATTAACATTTGGAGAGGCATATATATAAGGATGTTATGTTATCATGTTATCCAACTATTGATGTGGAGATTGGAGTCTGGTGTATAGTAAGCGGAGGAAAATGAAATTAATTTGAGGTGGCTGCACAATTTGTGAGATGTAACTGGGTTAAGAAAGATTGTCCAGTTGCATTGTAGTTCGATGGCTAGAGGAATTAATACTTTGATGAGTACTTTAATATTGTAAAGGAAGTTGAGATAAGGCTGGAAGTGAAGAAATTAGGAGTTACTTCTCTATTTCAAAATAATTTTATTGTTGAGATATGATATACTCTAGAAAAAGAAATTAAGATATAAATTAGTCATTTTTTCCTTTTTGCCCTTTCAAACTCCAAAACATTATTGATCATGTTAATCACTCTCAATAATCACTTAAATTATCCATTTATTTCTAGTACTAAATCCAAAAAATGACTCTTAGAATAACTAAACATGTTAATTGGCAACAAATTTTGGAGGTAAAATCTTAAAATTTAGATAGAGCCAAATTGAGTCTTCTACGATTTGAGCTATTTCAATCGAGTCTTCATCGACAACATCAACAATAGGATCATGAACTTTTTCAATCAATTCTTCAAGGATAGGGTCTTGAACTTTTTCAATCGAGTCTTTCATGATCGTGTCTTGAATTATTTCAATCGAATCTTCATTAATGATAATATCGTGAACTATTTCAACCGAATCTTCAAAATCAAATTCATAATATCTCTCAACTCTCTATCAAATTTTATTTTTCAAATCTAATATGAAGATGAATGAGAAAAGATGGGAAGTTATAAAGTATCATAGTCAATGAAAATCTAAGTGACATTAATGTAAGAAACTTCCACGAAAATTAAGTCTCTTGAAACTCAACCTAGAAAACGTAATTAATGAACGGTAAAATTTGAATAAATTTTCCAACATGCATCATGGAATAATAAGCAATTCAATTATTTGAATATTAAAAAATACCTCAATAATTCAATTATTTTGAAATATATGGAGTAAAATAAAGTGCGGTGCATGATCAGATGTGGGAGAAGAGTTTTCAGCTTTAATTGGAGATAAAAATCATGTACACCTTTGAAAATTCATATCCTCAAAATTAGGAGAAACAATAGAAGATTAAAGGAGGATGAATATCAATTGAAGAAGGAAGTTTAAATACAATAGAAGATCTAGATTGCGATGAAATTAAGTCGAGAAGATAAGGATAAGGAAAAAAATTTCCACCGAACCTAATGTTGGGAAAGACAGTGGCACTATGAAAGAGTCCGACAGGGTAGCAGCGGAAGAATACCCAAGTCTAAACTTTTCCTCTCAATTTAAACCAAGAGGAGACAAGCAAATCTAAGAAAAATAAAATAATATAGCAGCAAATAAATCACTACACAAATACGATAAAGCAAGAATAAAATGAAGAACAAGAGACATTAATTTTACGTGAAAAACCCTTCGATGTGAAGAGTAAAAAACTATGAGATCAAACTTTCACCATAATCACCAAAGAGTTACAATATTTTTCTTCAAAATGGCCACCAAACAAGTGTCAAACAACAAGCAACAATACATAAACCACAACACCAAAAACTAGAGAATAAAAGTAGTGAAAGCACCAAAATGCAGCTACTGTTCGAGAATGAAGAATAGGAGATACAGACCATCAAATCTACCTCCGTCAGTTCCTAATTAAATATTGAGATGAGAGAAAAAATCTGTGCAAAAATCAGCTCAATCGAACAAGAAACGAAGTAGGAATCGCAATTTGAAGTTGCCAACTGTGGCTGAAATTTGGGGTGCGAAAATTTGCACTATTTTTCTCTCTTTGGCGGTTGAAAAACTCTTTTTGTGATAGTGAATAAGACATAAAAAAGATCAATATATATGCCCCATAGTAATTATGAGAAAAAGTGGGTTGGTCCAAATTGGGCTTCATTTATCAACATAGGAAGGGAAAAAGACCCAATAACCCAACAATTCTCCCCCTCCCAGCTATGTGGAAGAGACCGTCATCCCGACGATCATGAAACAATCTTCAAACTTCCCTCTTGTCAAAGCTTTAGTCATCATGTTGGAACTATTATCATCTGTAAACAACTTAGAATCCAACACATCCTGAATCCAATGGTATCTCACATCAATATATTTAGACCGACAACGAAATGTAGAATTCTCGCCAAGATGTATAGCACTTTGACTGTCGCAATGAAGCACAACCTCTCTTGAGCAACACCAAGTTCCCCCAAGAATCTCTTCATCCAAAATAATTCTTTACAAGCTTCAACGGCTGCAATAAGGTCAGCTTCTATAGTAGATAGAGCAACACATTTTTGCAACCTAGATTACCAAGATACAGCTCCCTCGATAAAAGTAACAAAATACCCTGAAGTAGACTTGTGAGTATCAACATTAGGGTTGTGCAAAAACTAAACCGACCGATAAACCAAATCGATAAAAATATTATTGGGTTATTGTTATTGGGTTATTGGGTTAACGGTTTTTTATTGATTTTATAAAAAAATTTATTGAGTAAACGGTTTGGTATCGATTTTAGCTTATTGGGTTATCGGTTAAACTGATAACCCAATAAGGATACACTAAGTTATTGTTTTATCCCTATTTATGCTATATATTTAAATCTCTGTCTCTCTCTCTCTCTCTACCTATCTCTCTCTCTCTCTATCTATCTATCTATCTCTCTCTCTCTCTATATATATATATATATAGAGAGAGAGAGAGAGAGATATATGTGTATGTATATAGATTATATGTATTACTAATTCATAATCCAGTGATTCACCAAGTATTAACCTATTCAGGACAACAAAGGCACAATATAAAGTTCGGTTATTATCATAATAAAAAACTTGAAGTATTTATAGCTTCCAACAATTAGGATTCAATTTTTTTCCTAACTAACATTCAGTTCAAGTTTGAAGATTCTTGCAAATTTAAATGCATTGCGTATGTTTTGGCGGTAATTAAGATTTCATTTTTTATGTTAGTTGTTACTATTTCTATTTTATAAGTATTTTCTTATTGGTTAAACCGAAAACCGAACCGTTAAGGACCAAAAACCAATAAACCAAAACCGATAAGAAAATATCTTATTGGTTAGTTATTGGTTTTACATATTTAAAAATTGAAAATCGATAAACCGAACCAATAACACGTAAAATCGAATCGAACCGACCGATGCACACCCCTAATCAACATCACCGGACATATCTGAATCAGTATAACCACAAAGAATAGGCTTCCCTGTACCAAAACACAAACTCAGACTAGAAGTGCCACAAAGATATGTCATAATCCACTTCACACCATTCCAATGTTCTCTTCCCGGATTAGAAAGAAAATGGCTAACAATACCAACAACATGAGAAATATATGGTCTTGTGAAAACCATTGCATACATTAAACTACCAACGACTGAAGTATAAGGAACTTTCTCAATATCTTCCTTCTCATCATCACTAGAAGGACACTACTTCGTGCTCAATTTGAAGTGCATAGCTAAAGGAGTACTGACAACCTTAGCTTTATCCATGTTGAACCTTTGAAGTACTTTCTGAATGTACCTCTCTTGTGATAACCACAACTTCTTGGCCTTCCTGTTACAAACAATTTGCATGCCAAGAATCTTCCTTGCTGGTCCTAAGTCTTTCATAGAAAAAGACTTACTCAACTCTTGCTTCAACTTTTGAATCCTGCAAGCATTATGACCAACAACAAGCATGTCATCAACATAAAGAAACACAATAATAAAGTCACCATCAGAGAATTTTTGCACAAAAACACAATGATCTGAAGTAGTCTTCTTGAAGACCTGCTGACTTATAAAGGAACCAAACTTCCTGTACCACTTCCTAGGAGCTTGTTTCAAATCATACAAGCTCTTCTTCAATTTGCAAACATAATTCTTTTTTTTTCTTGAATTCAAAACCTTTGGGTTGCTCCATATAAATTTCTTCATCTAAGTTACCATGGAGAAAAATAGTTTTAACATTCATTTGCTCAACCACTAAATCTAGACTTGCAGCTAAGCCTAGAACCACACGAATGGATGACATCTTCACAACTAGAGAGAATATCTCATCAAAATCAACTCCCCTTTTCTGGTTAAATCCCTTCACAACTAATTTAGCTTTATACCGTGGAACTGGGTTACTATCTTCATGCTTCACCCGAAAAATCCACATATTTTTTAAAGCTTTTCTGTCATTAGGTAGCTTAACCAAATCAAAGGTACGATTATCATGCAATGATTTAATTTCATCTTCCATAGCATCAAACCACTTTTCTTTTTCGTCACTTTCCATGGCCTTATCAAGACTCTCAGGTTCTCCCCCATCAGTCAAGAGTACATACTCACTTGAAGAATAACGAGATGAAGGTATTCTCTCTCTAGTAGATCGTCTGAGAAAACTCTCTGGAACATCAAAAACTGGTTGTTGATCAACTATATCAACTTGTACTGGAGCATCAACAACATCATGCTGGTCATTCTAAACATTATCATTATCTTCATTATCAACTTGATTTTCATCATCATGAAAATTTTCTTCTGGAGCAATAGTCAAAGGAACTGGATCAATATCAACTAGGCTCTCACTACTTTGAGAATCAACCTTCTCATCTTTGTCAAAATCTTCAATTGTTTGGTCTTCAAAGAACACAACATCACGGCTTCTAACAAGTTTCTTCTCAACTAGATCATAGAAACGATAGCTAAATTCATCTTGACCATAACCAATGAAGATACACTGCCTAGTTTAATATCCAACTTTGACCTTTCATCCTTAGGAACATGCACAAAAGATTTACACCCAAAGACTCTAAGATAATCATAAAAAATGTTCTTACCAGACCAAACTCTGTCAGGGACATCACCATCCAAAGCAACAGTAGGAGAGATAAATTGATAACATAAGCAACTGCATTAAGTGCTTCTGCCTAAAAGAAATCTGGCAGCTTAGCATCCGAAAGCATACATCTCACCACCATTAGCTAAGCGGATGCATTTCAATTTCTTCCTTCTTTGCCTCTCAACCAAGGCCTGAAATCCTTGAACACATCAAGTACTTAATCTTTGAACTTCAAAGGAAATACCCATAGTTTGTGAGAATGATCATCAATAAAAGTCACAGAGTAAAGTGCACCACCATGATACCTTGCTTTAAAAGGACCACACAAATTAGAATATACCAACTCCAGTAAATCAAGTTTTCTTGAAGGCAAATGACTCTGAAAAGAAACTCTTTTCTGTTTACCGGCTAAGCAATGAACACACTTCTTCAACTTTGATTGTTTTACTCCAGAAAGCAATTTTTTCTTAGCCAAACTATCAATCTCCTTCTCACTCATATGACTCAACCTTTTATGCCACAACTCTGATGAAGTATCATTCTCCACCAAGTTTATCAAGCCTTTAGAAGTAGAGCCCTAAAATATGTACAAGTTAGACAACTTATCACCTCGAGCCACAATCATCGAACCTCTAGTAAGTTTTTACTGGCCAGCACCAAGGGCGTTAACATAACCCCCATCATCAACATTTCCTACAAAAATCAAATTTAGGCAAATATCTGGAGCATGCTTGACATTATTCAGAACTAGTATGGAACCATTGTTACTTTCCAAACAAACAGTACCAATGCTAAGTACTTTAACTTCATCATTATTGCCCATTTTCAATATCCCAAAATTACCTGGAGTATAAGAAGAAAATAATTCCTTCTTTGGCATAATATGAGAAGTAGCACCAGAATCCACAAATCAGCTAGACTCATCACGAACAAGACTAATGACATTCTCACCACAAGAAACAAGAAGATCATCACATCAACAACTGCAACACGATTTTCATTATCACCTTCGTTCTTTTACCGTCTCATATCTCTCTTATGCTTGTAACAATATTTTATGATATGCCCTTTTTGTTGCTATAGTCACATGTAACATTTTTCAATTTGGACCTCGACTTGCGTCTACTTTTATCTCTATCATTTGAACCTCTAGACTTGTTTCTCCCTCTTTCTTCAGTAACCAAAACATCAAAGTGTGAAGATGAAGAAGCTGAGGCCTGAGATCTTCTTCTCATCTCTTCATTCAAGACATCACTCTTAACATATTCCATAGTTAGAATACACCAGGAGCAGAATTAGTCAAAGAAACTCGAAGAGTTTTCCAAGAGTCAGACAGAGTATTAAGAAGCCAAAGTCCCTGAATTTCTTCATCGAACTTTACACCCATTAGGACAGCTGGTCAAGGACACCCTGAAAATTATTTATATGATCAAAAATAGGTTGCTCTCTTTATACTTGATATTCATCAATTGCTTAAGCAGAAACAACTTGTTATTGCCAGTTTTTGAAGCATAAAGTGTCTCAAGCTTGTCCCACAAACTTCTGGCATGTGTCTCATTCACAATATGATTTCTAATATTATCTTCAACCCATTGTCCAATATAGCCATAAACCTATAGGTTCTCAAATTTCCAATCCTCATCTATCATGGATTGAGGTTTTGTAGATGCAAGCACAGATAAAATGCATTTTCTTGACAAAGAGAAGATCTTTCATCTTGCCTTTCCAAGTATGATAGTTACTACCATTCAAATATACCATCTTGCTTATGTTTTCCTCCATCGTTCAAATCAACAATCAATAACAACCAACGCTCTGATACCACTTTGTTGGGAAAGATAGGGGCACTATGAAAGAGCCCGATAAGATAGCAGCGGAAGTATACCCAAGTTTAAACTTTCCCTCTATTTGAACTAAGAGGAGACAATCAAAATAAAATAATATGACATCAATAAATCACCACACAAATACGATAAGAAAATAATAAAACGAAGAACAAGAGACACCAATTTTACGTGGAACACCCTCCGGTGTAAGAGTAAAAAATTACGGGACCAAACTTCCACTATAATCACCAAAGAGTTACAATATTGTTCTCCAAAACGGCCACCAAACGAGTGCCAAACAACAAGCAACAATACATAAACCACAACACCAAAAACTAGAGAATAAAAGGAGTGACAGCACCAAAACGCAGCTACTGTTCCGAAATAAAGAACAAAATCTACATGCCACCAAATCCACCTCCATCAGTTCCTAATCAAAGATTGGGATGAGAGAAAACAAGTTGTCCAAAAATTAGCTCAATCGGACAAGAAACGAAGTGGGAATCGTAATTTGAAGTTGTCAACTGTGGCTGAAATTTGGGGTGCGAAAATCTGCACTATTTTTCTCTCTTTGGCTGGTGAAAAACTCTTTTTGTGAGAGTGAATAAGACCTAAAAATGATCAATATATATGTCCCTAGTAATGGGCCTATGGACAAAAATGGATTGGTCCAAATTGAGCTTCATTTATCCACATAGAAAGGGAAAAAGACCCAATAACCCAACACCTAACATGCCTAGAGATAAATACTTTGTCAGTCGTAGGATCAAAACATTTGTATCCTTTGTAGTTGGAAGGATAACCAAGAAAGACGTAATATTTTGAATGATGACTCAATAGTTTGGAGAATATTTACATAAATTGGGATAACATGAACAACCAAAAGCATTGCACAGTTTGGGGCTCAACTAAATTTCACCCAATATTCGGTATTTATATTGGGGTCCAACTACATTTGAATTCACACATTGCATAGTTTTTCATTTAAAAAAGCTCAAACCCGATACCTTTAGTAATTAAGAGTGGACGCTGAATCCAACCATGGCGCCACTACCCTTGTTGGTAGTTTAAGTTACTTGAATGTCAATTAGACAGATATTTTTGTAAAAGTGAAAATTAAGTATATTAAGAAGAGCTACTAGCTGGCTGCCTGGCTAGATAACCATTTGGAACTTATCCAATTAGAGGGACACAAGGAAAAAAGATGTGCAATTTGCAACTTCCTTTTTTGGGAAGCAAAGCTTAATTAGAAGTACATACAATAATAATTAACGGGGAAGAAAAGGAGCTGGTCAAATATCCACATGGCTTCCATTATTCCATAACTGGCGTTATAATTAGAGTACACTTACAACTTGTTGAGATTGAAAGCAACATGTTAGTTTAGTTTAAAACTTTAAATTTTATACATAACTAGTGTAAATAATGTTTAATGTCAAATTAGCCATTAGATCTAACTCACAGATCAACGATTAATTCAATAAGAGGATGATTGCTCGTCTTATTTCTCACACGATCCGGGATGTCAACATCAGGCCTAATAGACTTGACTTTGATATCATACCAAATTAAGCTTTGAAGAGAATTTTCTAAACATTATAAGGAATCTAGGATTCTCGTCCTTCAAGATTCATCTCATTCATCATTTTACACTATAAAGTTATCCAAATAATATCTACAGAAAAACCTCCTTAAGATATGAGATCTAAAATGAAAATATGGTATGTTGCTTGTTATAACACTTATAACACTTATGAAATTAATTTTTTTCACACGATGACGTGTATATTACTTGTCAAAAAAACTTCTTCAGTTGAATATATAATGCACACGAGGAATCACTCTTATTCAACAGAATAATTAGCTGGAAAAATATTATTTTTTCATAAATAAATCACATCCTTTAGCTATATATACATGCCTAAGATATATCCAAAGATTTCATATCTTCTCCTTTATCATGAAATTATTTCCTATGTCATCCTCTAGGTTCTACCTTTTTCACTTTTGTTTTCTCCTCATCACATCCACTAGTTTATCAAAATCCAATTTCCAACCTAAAACTTTATTCCTTTTAGTCAAAAAAGATCCATCCAGCCTACAATACATTACAAAAATTCACCAAAGAACACCTCTTGTCCCTCTTAAACTTGCCATCCATATTGGTGGTGAAAGCCTATGGGTAGATTGTGAAAATGGCTACAAAAGCTCAACGTACAACCCCGCTCGTTGCAATTCGAGGCAATGTAGTCTTGCTAGGTCAACATCCTGTGGAAATTGTTATGGAAATAACACAACACGACCAGGTTGCAACAACAACGCGTGTTATAACGTTGTTACAAGTCCTAATAGCTATACTGATGGTGAAATCGCGGACGATGTTTTATCAATCCAATCAATTAATGGATCAATTCCAGGCCCTATTGCAACTGTGCCAAATTTTATCTTTAGTTGTGCTGTGTCCAATTTGACACAAAATTTAGGCAAAAATGTTAAGGGAATGGTTGGTTTTGGCCAGCAGAGTCCAGTATCATTTGCTACTCAACTTGCATCAAATTTTAAATTCAGCAGACAATTCGCCATTTGTTTGAGCTCATCAACTAAACGAAATGGCGTAATTTTCATCGGCCATAGCCCTTATTTCATTAGCCTTGCCTATGATGCATCGCGAGATCTAATCTACACACCTATAATCACCCAACCGCGTTATTTTACCATAACCTACCCACATTATGTACGTATCAATCGCGCTTCCCCAGAATATTACATTCAAGTTTCTTCCGTTAGAATTAACGGAAAAAATTTGCGATTAAATAAGACGTTACTCACCTTGGATGAAAATGAAGAAGGTGGAACGAGAATCAGCACGGCCGTTCCTTATACTGAATTGGAGGCTTCTATTTACGATGTTGTAAGTGAAAGTTTTGTGAGTGAAATGCCGAAAGAGGTGAAAAAAGTACCTGCAGTGCAACCTTTTAAAACATGTTTCAACTCGACATATATTGGTATGTCACGACTAGGTTACAATGCACCTGAAATTAACCTCGTATTCCAGAAGGCAAACGTTTATTGGGCGATTATTGGAGCGAATTCGTTAATAAAAGTTAGTAACGATGTTATATGTCTAGCATTTGTTGAAAGGAAAAAAGTATCAGGACAAGCAATTGTTATTGGTGGGTATCAAATGCAGGACAACCTCGTTGAATTTGATCTTGCAAGAAGCAGAATTGGTTTTAGTAACTCACTTTTTTTCCATCAAACTATGTGTTCAAATCACAATTATGCTTAGAAAATTGATATGTTGCTCGAACTCTTCAAAGATGTTGACGGGTGTGTATTGAATCCTACAATTGTAGTGTATTTTTGGAGGATCCGATACGTGTGTGGAGATATTTTTAGAGAGGAAAATTGTCATTTGTGTTTCTTGTTGACTTAATTAATGACGTGAAAAAGGCTTGCTGACTAATTAAGGAAAGGGGTCATATTACTCCTCTGTATATATTTCTTATTCAATAATCTTCATATGTAGTTGCAATCTTCAATTAATGATGTGAAGATGCTTACTCAATAAGCTAATATTGTGATAGTATTTGCCATGTGAAGTTGAAGGTCGTCGTATTCTTTTATCAAATAAAATTGTATTAAATCTATTACTATGATGTGTATATACACTTCGTATAACAGTGTGTTGGGTACTATGTAGTTTTGATGATTGACAAACTGACACATGAATGAAAGATATTACTTGAGTTGGTCCCCGCATAGGAAAGCAGATTTCCAGTTTTACTAATAGATGCAGACAAGATTAAGATGCAGACAAGAACTAATAAGCAAGCCTAATTCTGATATACTCAAGCTACTGATCATGTGGGGAATATAACAAGTTGAATTTGATTCAAACACTTAATGATAAGAGAAAGCAATTTGAGTTGAAAAAGGAGTCCTACGTGAAGAAGGAGTTTCACTTCTGAGTATATCTTGAAGAGTCCTATGTGTGGGAGGAGAAAGATTTTGATAAATAAACATGTGCTGATTTAAAAGAGTTGGAGTTTTACTACAACACTAAGAAAACAAGAGTTAGAATTAAAGAAAGAGTCTCACTTGAAGTAGAACTCTATGCAATGAGAGTTCTAATTAAAGGAGTAGTTTGAAATAAAGAATGACTCTTTGGAGAGTTGTGCTTAAATAGAAGATGCAGCAGTCAAAATAATTTACGCACTTAAAAAGCAGAAAAGCACAATCGACAGATTGACTTTACGAAGTGCTACTCAAACACTGAAGAAACACGTTGAAGAACTTGGTCCTCAGTACAGAATCCAGCTAAGAGTTTTAGCGTTGATTTTAGAGTTGTTCATTGTGTTTGAGCTATTGATGTAATATTAGTTTCAGTGTGTTATAAACTGAATTAGGAGCTAGTCTTTGAGTTGGGAAAAACTCAGAGACTTTGGGAAAGCATACCTTGGGAGGTGTGTGTGTAGTTAGGAATTAGAGTTTATAATTCCTAGTTGTTGAGTTATAGGGATTAGAGTTTATTATTCCTATTTGTTGGTTACAAGAGTTTTGTAATCAGTCCATGTTGAGGCTCAGAGTTATTTAGTGAAGTTGGGATTAAATCTGTAGAGGTACATGTCATGAATTTTTACACCTTTTTGAGCCGGGTGTTTTCCACGTAAAAATCATTGTGTTCTTTACTTTCTGTTTTACTACTTTCTTGGAACACGTTAGTGGAACACGTTAGGCAACCCATTCCATCGATAAGCAACAGTTAGGTGAAAATAAGATAATCAGTAGGGCATAAATTCTTAACAAGTGGTATCAAAGCGGGTTATCTTGTGAAGGCTAACACCTTAAGATAAGATTCAAGATGAATTCTACACCACCTACTGGATACTACGAAGGATAAGACATCAATAGGCCTCCGTTGTTCAAGGGACAATATTACTTAGGATGGAAAGAAAGGATGAAAGATTTCCTTCAGGCTATGGACTACGAACTATGGAATATAATTATCGATGGACCTCAATACCCCATGAAGAAGGATGTTGAAAAAAAGAAAGTATTAAATGACAAGAACGAGTATGATGAGGCTGACTTTAAGATGCTTGGGAAGAATGCTAAAGTCAAGTATATTCTTAATTGTGGGCTTGGAATAGATGAATACAATAGGATCTCAGGTTGTACCTCCGCAAAACAAATTTGGGATACTCTTGTGGATAGATATGAGAAGAATATGGAGAACTTCAAAAAGAATGAGGGAACGAAGGATAAGTCACCAGCATTAAAGGCGTCAGACAAAGAAGAATCAGATATGGATGATAAAAAGCTTGTCAAGAACTTTAAAAAATAATTTAAGAAAGACAAACGTCAGAATAAGAAAGGAACAAGTAGAAGGTGTTGTTCTAATAATAAGTCTCAAGGTGGTTGCTTCAAGTGTAAGAAGATAAATCACATAATCAAAGAATGTCTAGTCTGGGAAATAGAATGGAGAAAGGAAATGGCTGAAAAGGAATTGAAAGAAAAAAAACAAAAAGAGGGAAGAATACACAATGGTAGCAGCTTGGAGATTTGACTCAGATGATGATGAAGTTGATGAAGCAGCACTCATGGCTCTTAGAGATTTAGACTTGTAGGAAGAAGATGATGCTTCTGAGGTAAGTATACTTGAACTTAAAGAAAAGTTGCATTTGTTTTCTAAAACAAAACTTATTTCATTGATGAGTGCACTAATTGATGACTTCCAAGAATCAACTTCTGATAGGGATGAGCTGTTCAACAGTCTTGCAAGCATCAAATTTGGTTTTATTAATTTAGAAGCTTGCAAGAACATTGTCGAACAGGAAAACTGCACTCTCAAGAAACAGGTTGAGCAACTTGATTCTTCAAACAATGATCTTAAGTCTGAAGTTCTAAAATTGACACTCTCTGAAAAGGGAAAAAAGGCCATGAGTAAAGATCAAGAAAATGCTGAACTTGAGCTAGTTAGATACAACCAAGAATGTCATGATCTAACTGACAAAATGAATAAGTTGAGTCAAGAAGTTTCTAAACTAAAACTTGATCTTGAAAGGGCAAATAGATGGACAAACTCCTCAAGAATTGTTCACAAATTGGGGGGAAGAAATTACAATGAAAAGGCAGGATTAGGATTACACAAAAATTTTAATGTTTCTAAAGATTTATATTATATTTGTGGTAACCTTGGACATCCAACCACTGAATGTTTAGTTGCTGCCAAAAGCAGATCTAGTAGACTAAATCTGGCAAATAAACTATCTCAGACCAAGAAAAGGATAAGTAAACCTGGTCAAAGAAACAGGTCACGTAACCTGTTGCCTGCATGGGCTAGAAGAAATCTGATTCATCCATTTACTCATAAGAAAGGACCCAAGCTTGTCTAGGTGCCTAAATTTAATCCCTAATTTGTTTTGTAGGTGAGAGTGAAAGGAGGAAAGCAAAATTTATACATGGATAAAGCTTGCTCAAGGCATAAGACTAGAAGAAAATAAAGTTTCTTTCACTCACCATATTTAAAGGGGGAATGGATCATTTGAAAGATGGCCAGATTTGCAGTACTCGTGTAAGGGGGAAGCAAGGGAGATTTTTAAAAAAAATGAAAAAAAGGATTACAATGAAACTGATGAGCATGCACGGGAACATGTTG
This sequence comes from Capsicum baccatum var. pendulum, assembly GCA_030864225.1. Classification (NCBI taxonomy): domain Eukaryota; kingdom Viridiplantae; phylum Streptophyta; class Magnoliopsida; order Solanales; family Solanaceae; genus Capsicum; species Capsicum baccatum. Next base: position 27,905,885 of record CM061550.1, on the reverse strand, counting down.
TACTACCTGGTCCAACTGTTGTACAGACTGAAGGCATATTGACAGAGGGAACAACAAATAAAGAAATGGATGCATCAATAAAACCAACACAAGTTGCTGGTAATTTTGTTAGAGTTTATAAGAATTGGTGTTGTCAAAAGGATCTTGAGATATCCCATGGAAATCAATGGCTTAAGACTATGGTATCCAATGGAAAGCAATTTCACTCTTGAGGGTTATAAAAATGTTGACTATGTAAGTACTAAAGGCACTAAGTAGAGAGCATTGTGAAAGGAATATGTTAGACTTGGGAATGATTAAAATTGCATGAACTCCCCTCAATGATCGACAAGAATAATCATTTTTCTCTTAATCTTATTAGCTAAAAAGTTATTCTATTCAGTCTTACACATTTAGTTGTGTGTTCCAATTTCAGATTTTTAACTTTTCTAACCTAATTTTGTATTAGATTGTGCAGAAAAATAGGTACAAGCAAGCAATTGTGACCACAAAGTACTTCTTAGCAGGTATGTTCTTCAGTGACATAAGTATAGGCTGTCTAAGTTGAAACAGTTGAGCACACCTGTTCAATTCCTCACACTTCATTCTCCCCTTGTCTTATAAACCTGACGAATTGGTTAACCAAACTTTCTTTGATTCTCTCCAAATGGTTGTGCACAAATATGTTAATCATACACCAGAAATTTCTTCTTCTCTCTCAGCCAATATATTAGTTGTGTACCATGGATTTGCCAAGCTTGATCATCAATCACATGCAGCATAAGTTTTCTGAGAAATGAAAAGGGATATGATCTCTCTTTTAGTTCCTAATTGGTTATTTTTTTGGATTTCTCAGTCCTAGTTCAAGTTGACTTAGAAAACAACAATAGATGTTCTTGCACAGATGAATCATGTTGCTCTACCAATTTCAATAAGGAGGGCTAACACAAAAAAAATAAAAAAAAATAATTTGGCTAAAAAATAAAAGAAAAAAAATACCTGAACTTGAAGCTGCACAAGACAGTCATGAAGTGGAATAAGTGGTCCTTCAGGCTTGGATCATGACTTTGAAGCTTGACCTTGATTAAGTGAGGGATGAAAATGTTGAAGTCATTCGTCAATTGACACAGTTGATATCACCTGCTCCTCCTTTCTCTTCACTATTTGTATCCTTAGCCATGTCTCACTTTTATACTATATTTTTTTGATTAATGCTCAAGTTGTTTTGCTTTGTTCAGTACTAGCTTAGGTTAATGTGGAACATGCTCTGTCAGTTAAATGGAATGATTATCTTTGCTAAATTGACTTATTTTTGCTCTCTTTAATACATTACTATGTTGGCTAGAGTCTTTGTCTGATTATTTTGGTGATAGCCCCAGTGGCCACGGATAGCATAACAAATCACTTTGGCTAGTATATTATTGCATTGAAATAATTTTTTGATGATGCCAAAAGGGGGAAGATAATAGGTTTGTGCAATGTTTATAACCCATTGACTAACTTGTTTCATTCTAGTGTTTTATACTTTAGTGCCTACAGGTGAAGATGGTTGAATGCACAAGACAAGAGGCTTGTCATCATCAAAAAGGGAGAATTTGTTGGGTACTATGTAGTTTTGATGATTGACAAACTGACACATGAATGAAACATGTTACTTGAGTTGATCCCCGCATAGGAAAGCAGATTTCTAGATTTACTGATAGATACAGACAAGATTTCTTAAAGACAAGAACGAATAAGCAATCCTAATTCTGATATACTCAAGCTACTGATCATGTGGGGAATATAACAAGTTGAATTTGATTCAAACACTTAATGATAAGGGAAAGCAATTTGAGTTGAAAAAGGAGTCCTACGTGAAGAAAGAGTTTCACTTCTGAGTATATCTTGAAGAGTCCTATGTGTGGGAGGAGAAAGATTTTGATAAATAAACATGTGCTGATTTAAAAGAGTTGGAGTTTTACTACAACACTAAGAAAACAAGAGTTAGAATTAAAGAAAGAGTCTCACTTGAAGTAGAACTCTATGCAATGAGAGTTTTAATTAAAGGAGTAGTTTGAAATAAAGAATGACTCTTTGGAGAGTTGTGCTTAAATAGAAGATGCAGCAATCAAAATAATTTACGCACTTAAAAAGCAGAAAAGCACAATCGACAGATTGACTTTACGAAGTGCTACTCAAACACTGAAGAAACACGTTGAAGAACTTGGTCCTCAGTACAGAATCCAGCTAAGAGTTTTAGCGTTGATTTTTAGAGTTGTTCATTGTGTTTGAGCTATTGATGTAATATTAGTTTCAGTGTGTTATAAACTGAATTAGGAGCTAGTCTTTGAGTTGGGAAAAACTCAGAGACTTTGGGAAAGCATACCTTGGGAGGTGTGTGTGTAGTTAGGAATTAGAGTTTATAATTCCTAGTTGTTGAGTTATAGGGATTAGAGTTTATAATTCCTATTTGTTGGTTACAAGAGTTTTGTAATCAGTCATTATTGAGGCTCAGAGTTATTTAGTAAAGTTGAGGTTAAATCATGTAGAGGTACACATCGTGGTTTTTTACACCTTTTTGAGCCGAGTGTTTTCCACGTAAAAATCATTGTGTTCTTTACTTTCTGTTTTACTGCTTTCTTGGAACACGTCAGTGGAACACGTTAGGCAACCCGTTCCATCGATAAGCAACAGTTAGACGAAAATAAGATAATCAGTAGGGCACGAATTCTTAACACCGTGTATAACCATGTATATCAAAGATTTCATGGGTGTGTGTATGTATTACTTCCTAAAGTCACATGGAACCTGATGTTGCATTTTAATATTACTATTATTTAATATTATTATAATGCGTAATTCATTATTATAATGGTCCTTTTAAGACCTTTACTTTGTGGGAGTTTGCAGCAGTTTTTTTTTGTTGGCAATTGATGCCAACTAGGGGTGTGCAAGAACCGAACCGTATCTAACATCAGTCTGGCGCCCTTGTCTATCTGGCGATCATGCACAATGTTCATACAACAATAAGAAATGAGTAAAATCATAATACGGATTCATGGTCGATATTATAATCCAACTAAACAATTCAAAAAGAAATTCATAACCCTTTAATAGCATCTAACACCATTCTGCGAAATCTCTAATACATCAAAACCAACATCTTGTCTAAACTGGGACAAGGCCCCAGTAGGACCAAAAATAAAATAAAATAACATTGTTCTAAAAACAGGTCTTTCAAAATAAGGGAGGCTCACCAACTGCACACTTCTGTCTGACAAATCTATGATTTAGCGGGATCTCTAGACTGAGCTCAGACCCTGAAATATAGGGGGTCAATACAAATATACTGGTATGCAGAGCAATCCAAAATAATGTACTTTTATATATAACATAAGTGATAGCATTTCATAAAGTGTTATGTATGAAGTAATTTAAGATACATGGGCAATTTCAAATGATCATAAAACAATTATGTAGATGCAATTCTTTTCTTTGTTTTACTTCTAAGCTAGGTGGTACGCCCTACAAGTCTGATATTCCACGGGCTATATGAAATCCGCTCTTAACTCCGCAGCCAATCCCCCAACCCAAGTTTGCCACAAAGGTTGAAGTATCTGAGTCTGATAAGCCACAAGGCACTAGGCCAGCGTATAATCCCTCTTGGGGGCATAATAACCCGTATCGGCAAAATACAATTTTGGGCAATGAGTTTTTTGAACTCGTGCCTTCTTCGGGTAACCACCTAACATCTCTTAAGCCCATTTTTAACCTTTTCTGAACATGCATATTTAAAATCTCAAATTCTAAAAATCTACATAAAATGTGACTTCTGTTCTGTTCTGAGTCTGTTATGGCATTATCTAATTTGGTATCGTCATACCAAGACTTGCAAGTCATACTTCTCAGCCATACATTATCAAGTTACAACTCTTTTTAAGAAACACAATGTTTAGACCACCGAATCGTTTAAATAATACAAGAGGATACGTAAAGTGAAATTCATGAAAACTTAGGCAAAGATCCTCAAGTTCAATTCACAAACACATGGTGGTCAAGTATCTTTTAACAAACTATGAAACTCTTTAAATCATCAATCTTGTTTATGTAATTAAGAAAAATGCCCTCTCTTCATGTCATCACCAAAACCAAGTCAATAAACAATAGTAAAGTCATTCATGGCATGCGTTTCAATATGAAATCGAATAGTTCATAACATGTGTAATTAAGATGCTTCACAACAAGAGAGGTGATACCAAACAAATAATAGAACACCAAAATCAGTCCAAACTCAGTCCACAAATTAGAAGAAATCCATGAACCTTTTTGGAACTAGTTTCGGCCAACAACAAAAACACAAAAATATAAGATATAATGGTGTATTTATACACCAAAACAGAAACAATATGTGAAGAACAAGATGAACACAAAGGCACAAGATTCGGAGTTAACAATAACAACAAGAACACAAGGTTACATCACAAACACCAAACACAATTACAAGCAAAGTAAAAGGATAGATAGATAGACCACATGAAGGTATAATCTTAAGAACCCAAGAATGGACAATCTTGGACCCTTAACACTACACACAACAATAAAACGACCTCTTACAATGATACAAGTTCGTATTCCACCTCCTACGCATCAATGTTTCCAAGCAAAGCAAACAACAAAAGAGAATCCACCCTTTTGATGTACCTAGTTACAATTTCGGGTTTGGGTGCCTCAAAGGAAAGAGGACTTGATGTTCCTTGTGTCTTACAAGACTTACAACATACAAAATCTGCCAATGAAACCCTAGAAATGTTTCTTATAAATTACAATAGAATTAGAAGTTAAAATGACCAAAAGGGTCCTTCAAGAATGGGCCTCCCCTCTAGTGTATGCAGCTGGTTGTTTTGGTGTGTATTTGGGCCCTTAATAACACTTCTCTTGCACACACACTTGGACAACTTCAATACACACCCACATGAGTCCATCTATGTGATCGCACTCGTATCAAGAGGGAGTATCAACATTCATGCTCTTGATTCAAATTTTAAGACGTCAAATGCTTACATACATATATATACAAGTAAAAGATCAATTTCAATATAAGGCCTCGAGACCAAAACATATGTCATTATAAGGATTCACAATGCGTATTTATTATTGTAAATTCAAAACCTTCCAAAAACATATGATTCCATAACTTTAAACATTACTCAAAATATTTTTAACAAGCCCATGAAGTTTAGGAAAACCCCACATACCTTATGTCATTTAGTTTGAAGATTGGAACTCTAATCTTGACCATTTTCTTAAAATCTTTAACTTAGAGGAAACCCTAGTTTGATCTTGTTCTTTTGAGTGAAGAGGATTTGATATGTTGTAAAACTGATCAAGGTTGATTAATAACATTTAGAATATAATATAATTCACGTGAGTGGTTTTTGGGAAGGAAAAGTACCAAAATACCCCGTTAAAAATATACTTTTTACGCAATTCGGCCTCAACTGACGGTTTGGTTGACAGACCGTCAGTCTGGTGATGGACCATCACTCCAACCATCAGTTCTTGGCTAGAGAACGAGATCACTGCCTGAGGTTTGACGTAAATCTTGACGGGCCGTCACTGGCTTGACGGTCCGTCAGTCTAGCCGTCGCACCTCAGCAGACTAACATCTCTCTGAAAAATGGGCATAACGTTTTATCCTAATATTGGATTAAGGAGAAACCAATGGAGTTGGAAAGAAGACTTAAAGACCTTTCATTTGATATACAGTAGGCCCTCTAACTTGTTATATACAAGAAGTTATGGTCGATAGAAGTTGACCCAAGTTTAGACGCTCACTAAAACTCAATCGATAGGAAAGTTTTCAACTCGTCTTTGATTTAAAGGACCTCTATGATCTCAATTCATGCTCAACTAGATTCCAACACTACCTAATTGATTATCATACTTATATTTACATAGGATTCATTGAATTTTGAGACCTTTACGCATAGGAATGACGGTTTACATTCTAGTCCAAAAATGTGGGTTGTTACAGCTAGTAACAGGCAGTGGTACGTTGTTTAACGAGGCACCTTGGATCCTCATAATTAGTGCTAGCTCCCATGATATAAAGATAGTAGCAACAACCATTTTAGAAAATGGGGAATCATACGATGGCCAGCCACTTTTTCAACCTAAATACTTCCCTCATACCTTATTTTCACTTGTATACAGTCAAGAGAATGCCAAATGTGAACTAGTATCGCTGAAAAGTGCTGATGTCAAGGGAAAAATAGTGGTTTGTGATGTTTATAATAAGTCTCCAGCTTATCACGGTTAAGCAATAAAGGATGCGAGTGGTGTCGCCATGATTCTTGTCAATACGAAGGTCTCTGGCGATACCATTTTGGAAATATCTGACATCCTTCTAGCAAATATTTTGGATTCTACAGATAGAGAAAATATTAAGACCTGCAGTACTTCATCCTCCGTGGCCAGGGCGGGGATCATTTTTGAGGGAACAAAGACTGGTTTTAAGGATGCACTATTTGTAATATCTTTTTCGTCTAGGGGCTCAAAAAGTGTAAGTCAAGGCATACTAAAGCCCAACATTATCGGCCCTAGACTGAATATTCTTGCTACATGGCCTTCCTTGTTGAAAAGAGAAACTTTACATTCAACATCATCTCTGAAACCTTAATGTCTGGCCCCCACCTAAGTGGCATTGCGGCTCTGCTCAAAATTGCATACTCGGATTGGTTTTCAGCTGCAATTAAATCTGTCATTATGGCTACAGCTGACCAATCCAATCGCGAGGAGCATCCCATCCTTGATGAAAGGAAACGTCGTGTTGATGTGCTTGCTATTAGTGTATGCCACGTGAATCCATCAAAAACAAGTACTCTGGGGCTAATATATGATGTTCATCCTATGAACTACACTCAATACGTGTGTGGCTTGGGCTATACAAACGTTCAGATTGGGCTCATTATGCATCAAAAATTAAATTGCTCGTTTATATTAAATATATCTGAGGCGAAGCTGAACTATCCTTCTTTCTCCATAATACTTGGAGTGGAGATTCAAAAATATTCAAGGATAATTACAAATGTTGGTGATGGAAACTCCACTTATGTTATTAGCATCCCACAAATTCCAGGAGTTCATACAGTGGTTGAGCCTATGGAGCTTGTTTTCACTAAGGCGAACCAACTTGCCAGATATATGATATCATTCACCCGAACGAGTGAAGTTTCTGGACTTTTCATTGAAGGATCGATATCATGGATTTTCAAAAATCATGTTGTTAGGAGTCGGATATCTATCAAAATATTCTCTTGCAACACTAAGAACAATAATTTTTCGAGGAGAGAAAAGTACATGAGACTCTAGAATGTGAAAACATTCCCTCTTAATGTTACATTAGCGTAGAAACTGACAGTCTTTTCAGATTCTTAGATAGTAAATTTAATATTGAAGGTTCTTTAGAGTATATGAGCTTTTTCAAAAAAAAAAATGTAAAGGATTCACTTAAGGCTCATGACTAGTATAGCACCTTAAGTACAAATATATTTAACAATCGTCTGTTTTTTAAATGTGAAAATTACATGCCGAAGGTGCTCCATCAGTCATGCATTTTCACCATTTTAACTATAAAATGTCTAACAAACCCGTTTGTTAGATTTATCCCTCATTCAACACCATTTTAATCCAAAATTCTTTGTTTAGTCTTCAGAAGTTTTATTCGAATATAGAAAAATAACAGTAGACTCCTATAAAATTCAGTCATTTACTATTCCATATGAATGTACTCCACTATTTTTGAAAATTAATTATATTTATCCGTTTTGTTAACCAAAAAGAAAGAAAAACCAAAGTATCCTAGAATTCTATATTTCTGAATATATAAATTGTCTTTCTTTTTTCAAAATTGTTTTCTAATAGATATGTTATTGAATTTGAATTCAAAATAAAACTTAAATTAGGATAAATTCTTTTAGAAAAAAAAAAAACTCCTCTTTGTTAATGAAAAAGAAAGAAAAATAGCATCAAAGAAAGAAAGAAATTAGAAGTTTATCTTTTTAAATATGTGTATGTGTGTGTGCGTGCATACACACATATAATATATATATATATATATATATATATATATATATATATATATATATATATATATATATATATATATATATATATATATATATAATATATATTAAAAGTGTGAATACCCTTAAAAAAGTGATTTGAACTTTTTAACCTTCATTAAAATACTCTTCTTTAGACAAAACTGTCTTTCCACTATTTTTTAATTTATTATTTAATTATTTTTTATAATATTAACTCGACTTCTTAAAATATATGGAACTCCCAAAATATATGGTAGGAGAATTATTAATATTTTTCTTTCTACTAGACTTGCTAAAATATACGGGATTCCTAAAATATATGGTAGGAGAATTAATTTATATTTTTCTTTCTACTAGACTTCCTAAAATATATGGGACTCCTAAAATATATGGTAGGAGAATTAATTAATATTTTTCTTTCTACTGTTCAATTAGAAAAATACTTTTAAAGTAGGACTCTATTAAAGAAATACTTTTATAAATATTGAAATGTACGTTAAACTAAAGAACAAACTGGTTTGCCTATTGGGAGAATATGATTGATGCTCATCTAACTTGATTCAATTGCATGTCTAGATTGGTGGATGTTTGATTTTCTAACCCTCAACCTATTCACTATTTTTGTCAATATAATAAAATTTAACATGTTTGTCTGTGTGTGTGTGTATATATATATATATAAATATATATATATATATATATATATATATATATATATATATATCTTCTTTGTTTTCATTCATTATTTTTTAGGGTCAAAATTTTCGCTCAGATAAGAATTAGTTGAATCAAAATCGAATCTTTGTGATCATTATTATATTTTTTTTATAGTTTACAGGTCGTAGATGAATGTCGGTTGACTTTGAAGAATTTCTTGTGTAAAAGTTAGGTTTAATTGTATTGTTTTGATATCTTTATTATCTTATTATTTTATTTTAGTTTACAGATGCTAGATGAATGTGGTTCAGCTTTGAAAAAAAATTTTAGGTAAAGGTTAGGTTTAATTGTATTATCGTAATATCTCTATTAGTTTTTTATTTTGTGATAGTTTACAGTTCGTAGATGAATCTCGATCGGCTTTGAGAATTTTTTGTGTGTAAAACTTAACTTTAATTGTATTGTTTTGATATCAGTTTTATCATATTAGTTTGTTGCAGTTTACAGGTGATAAATAAATGTTGGTTGGTTTTGAGAAATTTTTTTATGTAAAGGTTAGGTTTGGTTGTATTATTTTGATATCTCTATTATCGTATTAATTTATTATTGTTTTCAGGTTATAGATGAGTGTCAGACGACTTTGAGAAAAATTTTGTGTGTAAAGATTAGATTTAATTGTATTATTTTGATGTCTCTATCATTGTATTATTTTATTACAATTTTTAGAGAGTAGATGAATGTCGATCGACTTTTTAAAATATTTTTGGTAAAAAATAGGTTTAATAATTAAATTCTCCATCTCTACATACTCAATACTCAAAAGATATTAAATTTACTTATTATATTCATCTTTATTATTTAAAAAAATATACTATTTAATATAATGTTTGAACTCATTAAAGCGAGGTACACGCGCAAGGCGCGTACACCTAAACTAGTAATATATTAAAAGTGTGAAGGGCCTTAGAAATGTTGTTTGAACTTTTTGCCCTTCATTAGTCTTTGTTTTAGACAAAATCATCTTTTCACAATTTTTTTCTAATATTAAAGATTTGAAAATTAATTAAATATATTTATGAAAAAATCTTTTCTTATTAAAAGTCATCATAATTAATTACAACTAATACTTTTTTGATTAGTTTAAGAATTCTAAATCAACTAAATTTGATTTTAAGAAGATTTAAAAAATCTAGAAATAAATATAAAACGTTAGAATAAGAAAATTTTAAGAAGTGTGTGTATGTGTGTGTGTGTATATATATATATATATATATATATATATATAAGAAAATTTTAAGACATGTCCATTTTTAAAAAAATTTAAGTATGTAATAAGAATGTAATTAATGATTTTGTAAAGATTTGACTTTAAAAATAAGAAAATATTTTAAATATAAAAAAAATAATCGCACCACAAAAATGGTTCAAATTTATCTGTCTCTCGTAGTCTCTGGCAACAAGGGAAAGAGGTACTGCATGGCAAACACAAAAGTGATGATCGATCAACAACTTGACACTTCTGGTGGTAAAATATATACGTGCATACACTAAAATATATGTCTATATTTAATATATTATAATGTGAAGGATTTTTGAAAAGCGAGTTAAACTTTTTACACTTCACTAAAAATCATCGCAATAGACAAAATTATTAATTTTAGGACCCGTTTGGCCATAACAATTTTTATTTTCTAAAAAATTAATTCACTTAGTGAAAATTGGGTGTTCGGCCATGAAAATTTTAAATTTAATTTCAAATTCTTTTTGGAAAAGTGAAAACAAGTTTAACTTGTTTTTACTTTTTTCAACTTTATTTATTGTTACAAATAGCCTTATTTTTTTATTTTTATAAAAATGCCCAAGTAATTTCAACCAACAACCGGATTTAAATGCCTAACTACCACATTATCAACTTCTTCCTACTTCCATCTAGAACACCTCAAAATTAAAGACAACTTCAATATTTTCTCCTTCCTCAAAATCTCCTCGTGATATAACGAAACCTTAATCCGCCCATTCTTGCGATGCAACACCATCAACAAAGACAACATTATTGTCTCCTCTCACATTTGATAGTATCTTGTAGGTAAATTACTTGAGTTAGGTGATTTTGATAGTTTTTAAAAATTGGGGATATAAAATTATATTTTTAAAAAAAAATTTCAATAGTCAGAAAAAAATTCAAAAAGACATGGCAAAACACAACTCCAGCTCTAACGCCAACTTTAACTCCAAAAAATTTTAATTGTCATGACCTAACACCTACTTAAATAAAATCTTACACGTGCAAGGCATGTGCGATTAAACTATTATATATATATATATATATATATATATATATATACACACACACACACACATTGTATTATATATATACACACATATATATATACACACACACATATATATGTATATATCCATAATATATTAAAAATATAAAAATTCTTAGAAAAGTTATTTGAACTTTTTGTCCTTCATTAAAAGACTCTACTTTAGACAAAATTGTTTTTTCATTATTTTCTTCAATTTATTATTTAATTATTTTTATTATACTAACTAGACTCTTAAAATATATGGGACTCCTAAAATATATAGGAGGAGAATCATTTAATATTTTTCTTTGTTACTGATCAATTAGAAAAATACTCCTAAAATAGAATAGAAAAATACTCCTAAAATAGGACCTTATTAAGAAAATACTTCTATAAATATTGTGATGCACGTTAAACTAGAGAAGAAACTGGTTTAGTTATTGTGAAAATATGATTGATGCTCATCTAACTTGATTCGGTTGCATGTCTAGATTGATGAATGCTTAATTTTCTAATCCTCAACTTCTTAGCTATTTCTGTCAACATAATAGATTTCAACGTGTGTGTGTATGTATGTATGTATATATATATATATATATATATATATATATATATATATATATATATATTCTTTGTTTTCATTCAAGTCATTTTTTAGTGTCAAAATTTTTACTCAGACACGAATTGTTTCATCAAAATTAAAGCTTTGTGATCACTATTGTATTATTTTGTTGTAGTTTACAGGTGATAGATGAATATTGGTCGGCTTTGAGAAATTTTTTTAGGTAAAGATTAGGTTTAATTGTATTGCTTTTATATCTCTGTTTTGACACTTTTTTTGTAAAGGTGAAGTTTAGTTGTATTATTTTGATATCTCTATTGTCGTATCATTTTGTTATAGTTTACAGATGGTAGATGAGTGTTGAATGGCTTTGAGGAAATTTTTATGTAAAGGTTAGATTTAATTATATTGTTTTGATGTCTCTGTCATCGTATTGCTTTGTTGCAGTTTACAGATGGTAAATGAATGTCGATTGACTTTGAGAAATTTTTTGGTAAATTTTAGGTTTAATTAAATAAATTCTCCAAAAGATATTGAATTTAATTATTGTATTCATCTTTATTATTTAAATAAATATCCTATTTAGTGTAACGTTTGAACTCAATAAAATGAGGTACACGCGCAAGGCGCGTAAACCTAAACTAGTATATATATGTGTGTGTGTATTTGAATTTAATTATTGTATTCGTCTTAATTATTTAAACAAATATTTATTTAGTGTAACGTTTGAACTCAAATAAAATGAGGTAGACGCATGAAGTGCGTACACCTAAATAAGTGTGTGTATGTGTGTGCGCACGCATGCGTGTGCGTACGCATGCGTGTGTGTGCGTGTGTGTGTCTATGTGTCATCCACAAAAAAAAGACTATAGATCATGCACACATGAGATTTCTTAAATAATTGTTAAGGTATGAAATTTTCAAGAAAGCAGCGTGTTGAATTAGGTCAAATTATAGAATTTGAAGTTCTTAAATGGAAGCCTATATGACATTATTTTAATAACGGAAAAGGGCATAAAATGTCCTTCAACTATGTGAAATGGTGCAAAAATGCCCTCCATCTACCTATTGGGCATACCTTTCCGTCAACCTATTAGGCCTATTTTGACCTTACATTTTAAGGGCTAACTAATGACCCTACTTCATTAATGATGTGGCACATTTCTATTGGTCAATGAATATTTAATTAAATTAATTAATTTTATTCTTTAAAAACCCAAAGACCCAACCAAATAACCCGACCCAACTAATAACCTACCTCAACTAATGACCCGCCCCAATTTCTTTAACAAAAAGTGAAAATGTGTCGTTCTTCTTATTCTATTCTGGGCATGTTGCAACATCTATGATTGCGTCGCTAGATATGAAGCGTATGCAGAGATGGAAATTGTTTTACTTATCTCACACCTTGAATGTATTGCAAGCGATCAGATTGCTGAGTACCAGGGGTCACTACACTATTGATTTGGCTGTTGGAGTTGGAGTTGGTGTTGGAATTTTGTTTGATACTCTAGCTGGGAAGTATGAAGAGAACAGGAAAAAAGAATTGCTCACAGATGATCTTGATGGTGGTGCGTTTCATAACTCGAAAGTGCACAAAAATGGTGGATATATAAGTGTTTCTTCAGATTAGAACTTCGATACCACCATGGCCATTGTTTTCATTCTTTCAACTGTAAAGAATGCTTTGGTATGGCGTTAGTAATGAATTTTAGTTTCAAAAGTCATCTGAACATCTCAAAAAATATTCAATTATGAACAAAGTGTGCATCACAAACAACTTTCAAAAGCATGCAAATATAAATTCACAAGGGACAGGTTATCTGCTAAACAATCTACATCAAGGCCTAATAATAGATGAGTTCATCACGACAGAAAGAAATACATACACATAAAAGATGTCAGTATAGAAGTCTTGGGAAAGAAGAGTTGATTGAGAAACCAGATGAGGAAAGGAGATAGCAGATTTGTTTTGTTAAAGGAATTGGAGCGGGTCACTAGTTAGGGCGGGCTGAATTTTTAGAGGATAAAATTAATTAGTTTAATTAAATATTAATTAGCCAATAGAAATGTGCCACATCATTAATGAAGTAAGGTCATTAGTTGTTAAATGAAGGGAGAAATAGGCCTAATAGGTTGACAGAAAGGGCATTTTAGGCCCAATAGGTAGATGGAGGGTATTTTTTGATACTGGTGTACCAAGCTGTCCAACAAGTTCTACAAGCTGTCCAACAAGTTCATGACCATTCACACGTAGCCAAGCTTAGGAGTTACAAAAACTTCAAGCTATGTTCATGCAAATGGCCGTGTGTGAGTTGGTACTTGAGCCTTCCAATGGATTAAATGTTTTTAAGTGTGAAGAGGAGCCTTGAAGTGTAATAAACTTACACTCCAAGGCCACCCCTTGGCAAGGGTAGGATGGTCATTTGTTATCTCACTTTGTGGAATAATATAAATAGATAGTGTTAGGGTTATTTTTGAGTTAGTTCATTCATATTTTGGAAGACAACAAACACTTTGTAATATTTTGGAACTTCTCTCTTCCATTGGAAAATCCCTAATTCTGAAAACTCACTAGTAGAGTGATACTAGTGTTGTCTCTTGGCTAGAAACTAGGGTCTTGGGGTTCTTTGAGTTTCTCTTGGTCCAAGTAAGAGCTTGGTATTAATATTCATTAATCTTAGGGTCCTTTCTCTTTTTAGGATTCTTAGATCATTGAATATTGTGTGTCAAGCTACTATCCCTCTTGTAATCTTGTTAATCTTGTGTTGTTGGAATTTTGAAGTCTAGTGAAGTCGTGCGAGGCTCTTTCGATTCACTAGCATTATTATTGTCTTGCTTGTTTTTGTTGTTAATATCATCTTCTTATTCTAAAAATGTGACTCTTGAAGACTAGTGAAGTCGTGTGTGGCCTATTTCGATTCACTAGCACTTGTTGTTCTTGTTGTTGTTTGTTTCTTGTGTTGTAAACTTGGGCTCGTATCATTAGGTATCAAATCTTGTGGTTGATTTTGTTCCAACAAAATCAATCTTGAGTTTGGTAGTTGAAATATACCATAAAAAAAAAAGTTGCTCAAATCTGAAAATTCCAGAAAAAAAAGAGAAATTTGTCCATCTTGTTCTTGGCCGAAAAAATTGTGTTGTGTTGTTGTCTTGGCCGAGATTGGTGTTTGTGTGTTTAGATCTAGATGTTCTTTTGTTTGTCTAGTTTTTTTCTTGTGTTGATTTCTTTCTCATCAACACAAAAGGTGTCTAAAGCTTAGTTGAGCTTAACATATTGACATTGCTATTGTGGACTTGAAGTGGTAGTATGATGAACTTGAAGTAGGCTGAGTTTGTGTGTTGTTGCTTGAATTTAAAGTGGGCTATTGTTGGTGAATTGTGGTTGTGTTCTTGAAGTATTATTGTGGTGATCATCTTGATCTTCTCATCATCTCATATCTTGATCAATGTAAAGACTAACATCACTTTCTTGACTTAACAACCACTTTCCCTTAAAAGAAGGAGCCTTGTCTTGTGAAACTAGTAAATTCAAGCCTCATCTTTTTGAGTTGGAAAAAGTTGAAAAGTTACAAGACTTTACTTTCCCTCCAAAAGCAAAGTCATCCATTATAAAATTGTGAAGATTAAGGCTTCAAGTTGTTGAACAAAATGTATGGACCCGTGACCAATTCCATGCAGCCACATCACCTTAATCACTATTCACGTCATTAATTAAGCTCAATTTGTATATTCTAGTTTCTAATTATTCTTAGTTTCTTCTAATTGACTCGAGAACTAATTAGCAAGCTAGTACATTCTTACTAAGTTGTCAATTAGTCCTTTGAATCCTTGTATTCGTGTCATCATTTGTGTGTGTGCTTTTATCATTTGAATACGTTGTAACTCCTTGACTCTAATCCGACAAGAATTCTTTGAGTTTCAAACAAGAATCTACTCCGGCCAAGAGCATACTCAAACCTTAAGGATTCATAGGTTACTAGCCAATCTACAACACTTATAGATCTCGGGTGTGAGTGATCCAAAAGTGTGTGAGTGGGGAGAGGTTTTAAACTAACTTGTTTGTTGCTTGTGTAGGTAATACCTTAACAATGGAGGGATCCACGTCTCAAACCTTGGATTCTAATGAAATAGAGAATATGATGGTCACTCTTGAGGCTATGACCCGAGCTCTTGAAAGGTTGAGTACGAAAGTGGGAGCCATAATGGGAGAAGTGACGACTATTAGTAGGAGATTAGAACCAGTGAAGAGTCAAAGGAACTCTCGTCTTTCTAATCCTCGACATATTTCGTCAGGTGGACATGATAGAAATTCCTCCGCCACCGTTACTCCCGAAACATGGCCACAATTGCCAAATCCTTCACTAGCTCCACTAAATTCCGCAAGCCAAACCAGCCATAACCTCTTAAATTGAGACTCCAATAGACCAACCCATTCCCAAACTCTTCAAGTTCCACAAAAGGGACTCGAACGTCAAATGCCTCCATAAAATCCGAACCCTCCCTTCCAAGCTCCACTAAACCAAAGACCACCACCTCCACAAAATCCAATCCCTCCAAATAAAGTTCCAAACATCCAAAACCGTCCCGTCTACTTTGAGGAATATGGTAGAGAGTATTATGAAGGGTATGGAGCCTTTGACGATACCTACATGAGGGAAGAGGAGATGAGAGGGGGACATGTGAATCCAAGAAGATACTGAGGGTATGGAGAAAGGGAAAACCAATACCAAGAGAGAGACGTAGGTGGATAAAGCCGTTAAATGTCCAAACCGATGCAATGTGATCCTAAGGTAAGGTATATTGTATTACCTTGGTGAGTAAGTAGGTCTTGAAAAACAGAGAATGAGGCCGAGCCTCGAGACGGAGAGAAACTCAAAAATGAGCCACATAATGATGATGATAATGATAATATTGAGGATTCTTATCCATAAGAAGGGGAGTGCGTGGTTCCAAACTTTGTAGTGAGGCGTGCCATTATTAGTAAGGCGATAGATGATCCTAGCCAACGGGAGAATATATTCCATACTAAATGCCTTGTGAAGGGAAGTATGTGCACTTTGGTAATAGATAGTGGTAGTTGTGCAAATGTTATTAGTGTTGCTATGGTAAACTTCTTGAAAATTGCCAACTACATTTCATACTAGCCTATACAAGTTGCAATGGTTGGATGAATGTGGTGAATTAAAAGTCATGAGGTAATGTGTGATACGTTTTAAGGTAGGAAACTACCACGACGAAGTGCTTTGTGACGTAATACCAATGCAAGCATGTCACTTGTTATTAGGTAGACCTTGGCAATATGATAGGTCTACCAAACATGATAGAAGGTCCAATCGATATACACTTGAGAAGGATGGCCGAAAGTTCACACTTCATCCACTTTTACCTTCACAAGTGAACTAGTTGCATCAAAGGATGAGAGAATTGAAAGAAAAGGGGAAGAAATCCAAAAATAAAGAGAAAAGAGGGGGATATCCAGGGTTGCCTCAACATCAAAGGGAAAAGAAAACATGGTGATGTTGGTTAGAAAAAAGGAGCTTTTCGTGGATCATGATGAGGAGACACCGATGCTTCGTTTGGCACATTATTTTAACACTAACCCCACTAATTCTTATATTTCTCCTTTGATTTCTTGTGTGTTACAGGATTATGAAGATGTTTTTTCTAAAGAACTTCCACAAGGGATGCCCCCGCTTTGGGGAATTGAGCACCAAATAGATTTTGTGCCGGGATCATAATTGCCCAACAAATCGGCTTATAGAAGCAACCCGGCGGATACGAAAAAATTACAATGCCAAGTTGAGGAACTCCTCAACAAAGGGTATATCAAGAAGAGTATGAGCCCTTGCGCAGTCTCGGTGCTACTAGTTCCCAAGAAAGATGGGACTTGGTGTATGTGTGTTGATTGTCGAGCCATCAATAAGATAACGGTAAAATATTGTCACCCTATTCCTAGGATAGATGATATTCTTGATGAATTGAGTGGTTCGTTTTTGTTTTCTAAAATTGATTTGAGGAGTGGCTATCACCAAATCCGTATGCAATCGGGCGATGAATGGAAAACCGAATTCGGTCTCTATGAATTGATGGTTATGCCATTCATCCTAACAAATGCTCTAAGTACTTTCAAAAGGCTAATGAATCATGTGATGAAGCCTTTTATTGGAAGGTTTGTTGTTGTCTACTTTGATGATGTGTTGGTGTATAGTAGATCCTTAGATGAGCATGTAAAACATTTACAATGTGTGTTTGATGTCCTCCGAAAGGAGAAGTTATATGCTAATTTAGAAAAGTGTTCTTTTGGTGTCCAAGAAGTTGTATTTCTCAATTTTGTGGTGAGTTCAAGAGGGGTCGAAGTGGATGAATCTAAGATTGATGCTATCAAAAATTGGCCAACTCCTAAAACTATAGGTGAAGTGAGAAGCTTCCACGGGTTGACACCCCCTTGACCGAAGTGATTAAAAAGGATCGGCCTTTCAAGTGGAGAGATGAACAAGCTACGACCTTCAAGGACTTGAAAGCTATGTTCATCTCGGCCCCATTGTTACACTTGCTGAATTTTGACAAGACTTTTGACGTTGAATGTGATGCTAGGAAAGTTGGTATAGGCGCGGTTTTAATGCAAGAATTGAAGCCTATTGTCTACTTTAGTGAAAATATCAAAAGAGCAACTCTAAACTACTCTACTTACGATTTAGAGTTGTATGCCTTGATTAGAGCCTTGGCCACTTGGCAACATTATTTATGGCCTAAAGAATTCATGATCCAAATGCACCATGAGTCCTTGAAGCATCTTCGGGCACAAGATAAGCTTAACAAACGGCATGCCAAGTGGATTGAGTTTCTTAAAACTTTCCCTTATGTTATTCATTACAAGAAGGGTAAGGACAATGTGGTTATTGATGATTTGTCTCGAAAACATGTTCTTGTGTCTACTTTATCTTCAAAATTGATGGATTTTGAGATCTTAAAGGAATTGTATCCCAAGGACCCTCACTTTGCTCCTATCTATAGGGAATATAAAGAATGGGGAAGGGACAAGTGGGATTCGGCTAGGGGTTCAAATCCCTATGCCAAGTTTGACGGTTACTTGTTTAAAGGTAGGAAATTGTGTATACCCTCTAGCTCTTGGAGAGAGTTTTTTGTGAGGGAAGCACACAACGGCGGTCTAATAGGTCACTTTGGGGTCGAAAAGACCCTCGGAATATTAGAGGAGCAATTTTATTGGCCAAAAATGCACAAGGATGTATCTAGGATTTGCGGCCAATGTGTAAATTGTAAAGGAGCCAAATCTCGACGCCAATCTCATGGGTTGTACACCCCGCTACCCACCTCTTTACATCATTGGCTTGATATATCTATGGATTTTATGTTAGGGTTGCCAAGTACTAGAAGAGGTCGGGATAGTATCTTTGTTGTGGTTGATCGGTTTTCTAAGATGGCACACTTTATTCCATGCTCTAAATGTGATGATGCACCCGGTGTGGCCTCTTTGTTTGTTGATAATGTTGTCAAGTTGCATGGTGTTCCGAGGACCATTGTAAGTGATAGGGACTCTAAGTTCCTAAGTCACTTTTGGAAGTTCATGTGGGGTAGGCTTGGTACCAAGTTGTTGTTCTCCACTTCTTGCCACCCACAAATCGATGGACAAACGGAAGTAGTAAATAGGAATTTGGGTGCTATGCTACATTCCATAATTAAGGGAAAATTGACTTCATGGGAGGAACAACTACCATTGATTGAGTTTACCTATAATCGTGTCATACACTCAAGTACGGGAATGACTCCCTTTGAGTGTGTATATGGCCTCAACCCCCTTACCCCTTTGGATTTAACTTCTTTGCCAAGTGATCTTATGATTATCATATATGGAAGAAAGCGGGCAGATTTTATGAAAAAGTTGCATAAGAATGTGCGGCTTCGACTTGAGAAGAAAAATCAAGAGATTGCAAAGCGGGCAAACAAAGAAAGAAAGAAACTCATTCTTGAACCGAGAGATTGGGTGTGAGTGCACCTTAGGAAAGATCGGTTTCCATCTCAAAGGAAGACCAAATTGATTCCAAGGGGTAATGGTCCATTCCAAGTACATGAAAGAATCAATGATAATGCCTACAAGATTGATCTTCCCCCGGAATACCAAGTACACAACACTCTCAACGTGTGTGATCTTTCTCTAGTGGATGCGGTTGAGGATGACCAAATATCGAATTTGAGGTCAAATTCCTCTCAAGATGGAGAGGATGATACGGGTGTACCAAGCTGTCCAACAAGTTCTACAAGCTGCCCAACAAGTTCACGACCATTCACACGTAGCCAAGCTCAGGAGTTACAAAAACTCCAAGCTATGTTCATGCAAATGGCCGTGTGTGAGTTGGTACTTGAGCCATCCAATGGATTAAATGTTTTTAAGTGTGAAGAGGAGTCTTGAAGTGTAATAAACTTACACTCCAAGGCCACCCCTTGGCAAGGGTAGGATGGTCATTTGATATCTCACTTTGTGGACTAATATAAATAGATAGTGTTAGGATTATTTTTAAGTTAGTTCATTCATATTTTGGAAGACAACAAACACCTTGTAATATTTTGGAACTTCTCTCTTCCATTGGAGAAGCCCCAATTTCGAAAACTCACTAGTAGAGTGCTACTAGTGTTGTCTCTTGGCTAGAAACTAGGGTCTTGGGGTTCTTTGAGTTCCTCTTGGTCCAAGTAAGATCTTGGTATTAATATTCATTAATCTTAGGGTCCTTTCTCTTGTTAGGGTTCTTAAATCATTAAATATTGTGTGTTAAGTTACTATCCCTCTTGTAATCTTGTTAATCTTGTGTTGTTGGAATCTTGAAGTCTGGTGAAGCCGTGTGAGGCTCTTTCGATTCACTAGCATTATTATTGACTTGCTTGTTCTTTTTGTTAATATCATCTTCTTATTCTAAAAACGTGACTCTTGAAGACTAGTGAAGCCATGTGTGGCCTATTTCGATTCACTAGCACTTGTTGTTCGTCTTGTTGTTCTTGTTGTTGTTTGTTTCTTGTGTTGTGAACTTGGGCTCGTATCATTTTTGCACCATTTTACATAGTTGAAGAGCATTTTAGGCCCTTTTCCGTTTTGATAAAATCCGTAAAAGTAAGATGTTTGGTGGGATGTTGCATTTGAAATTTTCCAAAAAAAATTGTTAGGTAAACTCTGTTGAATTTTAGTGAATCCAAATAGTGACAAACACGCCATGTATTTAAAGCATATCATAAAAATTTAAGTTATAAGTTCAAAATTTTTATGTTGTCATTATTGCTTATAATTAGTATTATATTTATCTATTGTTATAGATGTAGCTAAGAAAATTAAAGGTTTTGCATAAAATGTATACAAATATGAAATAAATAGTTAGATTTTTTCTTTTGATTTAATATGTTCAAAGTGTTATTAAGAAACAATAAAAATAAATAGAGATAGAGAGATGAATGTTGTAATGAGGGAGGTGTGGGTAGGAGATTGTGGGGTGGGGGTTGAGGGTAGGTGACATTTGGGGTGGGGATAAAAAAAATGATTATTAAAAAAAATAAAAATAAAAAGGTCTAAAAAAAAATTTTGGAGTCGGGGTAGGGGTTGGGGAGTAACAAAAAGATTTTTAAAAAAGGTTTTCAAATTTAAAATAAATTACTATAACTTTTTTTTTTGTGGGGGGGGGGGGGGGGGGGGTTGTTGTTGTGGTTAGGAGTGGATGGAGTAGAGCAAAAAGGTTATTTTAAAAATAAATAAATATATAATTTCTTTTTATTATTTTTTATTTTTGTGGGGGTGGGGGCGGGTGGGGGGAGGGGAGGGAGAGGAGGGAATGGTTAAGAAAAATGTTTTAACAAAAAATTCAAACAAATTAAAGAAAATCTAAAATTTGGCTTCCGGGGGTGTAGGGTGTTATTTTGATAGTAACTATTGGCTATTGGCTACTACAATGTGGAAATTTCATTTCAAGGGCCGTGTGGTGGAATGTGTTTTTATCGAGTGGTCATTATTGTCCTTTTCTCCGCACGAAATGGTCATGTTCAAAAATATTAAATTATACGTTTTTCTCTTCAAATAATTTCTATCTTTAATTTTTGTCTTTTAAATGAGTTAATGAAACACAAATTACTAATTTGTTAATAAACAATTATATACAATTAATAATGTTAACACAAAATGAAAAGCGGTATATATTATCGAAGAAGCATTTTTGCATGTTTTCAATATAATTTAAATCTATTAATATGAATTGTGATGGAATGGTTATCAAAGGTCTCGAGTTTGAGTTCCTGAAATGAAATGGAGAAAGATCAGTTGAAATGCTATCTCCAAAAATGAGCCCCCGCAATATGTGAATCTAAATTTAATTGAATCCCGCCACCAAAAAATAAAAAAAAAAAAAAAAAAAAATTGAAAATTGTTTAAACCTTTTGTGTTTTAGGGTGGGGTTATCCATATTGGTTGATTGAAGCCAACAAAGAAAAGCATCTTGGGTTTGTTGTAACGCCAAATTAAGATGGTACATGATTAAAAGAAGGCAAAAATTTACATATAGTATCATTAGAGTATCTATAACTAACTTTCTAGTCTAAATTTTATATTTACAATTCATAGACTAAATTAATGACAGTTTTATGTATATACATACAAAAAAGAAGACAAAGTTCATAACAACAAAAAGAGATAAAAAAGGAAATTTTAATGTAATAAATGTCCTTAGTATTTTCCAACTTTCCATTTATTTCTCTGATATAACAGATCAATAATATGAATTTATGCGTTAATTACTTCCTCAAAAGTTGATAATTTTTTTTATAAAAAAAAATTGTGATCTGCAAGAGAAAGTTGGTAATTCATATACAAAATTCTGGTATATACGATTTACGCAAATTATTTTTTTACTTGAATTTATTTACTAAAATCCTTTTTTGAATCTAATACGCAATAAAAATTGATTCAATTTCAACATAATGAAAGTCGATTTTATTATTTATTTGAATTAGATTTTCGTAATTGAATGCACAATATAAACTTCAAACACTTTCAAATTGTCAATTTTGTAATTACTATTATTTTTGTATACAATAACTTCAATTGTAATTTTGTGTTTCAATTTTTGTATTCAATTTTTATTTTCATAATTTTGATTTTTTTTTCACATAAGTTGTTAAAAGGTTATAATCCTTGTTTGTGTTAGTTTTTCTTTTCTTTTCTAAATCCCATTTGTAATTGCAATTTGTGTGATATATTCATTCATTACTCTACTGCATATTTCATAATATACATATTGACAGTCTTTTAATATTTTTTTTATGTATATCTATTAATAGTATATTTGAATTTCTGTATATCTGTTAAGTATAATTGTATTTGTATATCTGTTTTAAAGGTTACAAAGATTATTTTCATTATTTGTATATCTATTGTTTGTATATCTATATATTAGTTTACATAAATTTGATATTTGTATATCTGTTGTTTGTATATCTGTATATACATTTATGCAAACGAAGTATACATATATTCAAATCAAAATTGTTGTTTATTATTTGTATATTTGTTGTTTGTATATCTGTATGTACAAATTTGAATGTTGTTTGTAAACGATATTACAAATGAAATATACATATATTCAAATAAAAATTGTTGTTTATTATTTATATATCTGTTGTTTGTATATCAATATATACAAATTTGAATGTTGTTTGTAAATGAAATATACATGCAAACGAAATATACATATTTGTATATCTGTTGTTTGTATATCTGTATATACATATATGCAAACAAAATAAATATATATATATATGTTTATTATTTGTATATCTGTTGTTTGTATATTTGTATATACAAATTTGAATGTTTTACATAATAACAAATTTAATTGTATATACATATATGCACTCTAAAACTGTATATATCTGCATATGCATTATTCTTCAAAATATATATGTGAAAGTTAATTGTATATACATATATGTAAATTGTATATACATATATCAAAAATACAAACTGCATATACATACATACACTCTAACTCTGTATATATATATGCATGTATTATTCTACAAAAAAAACAGTATATGTATCTACATATATTGAAACAAAAATGTATAGTGACCAACAATTCTGTTTCATGAGAATACATACAAAAAAATCACGTAATCATTGTCAACTTCATTGCTCCCCCTTTTAAATTTAGATACCTTAAAATACTTTTTTCTTTCTGTCTTGCTAGAAGATGCAAAATTCTTTTCTTTTCTTTTTTTTTTCATAAATCACCCATCAAAAAAAATGGGGGAGTGACTTACATAATATATAAAAAATTATATTATAAAATAAAAATCCGCAAAAACCAAAAAATTATAAAAACGGGGGAGTGCTCCCCCTTTTCTATTTTTTTTGTAAAATATATGAACAACTAAGATGTAGTGGTGTGGAGTGCGTACATTCTACCCTCCTCAGACCCCACTATGTGGGAATATACTAGGTTTGTTGTTGTTGTATATGAACAACGAAGAAATTTAACGACTAACTGACATAATATATAAATTTTTTAAAAAATCAAATCTAATGTCAATAAATATCCTAAACTGATTTTCTGTGGTGAAAAATCAGTAAAAACGATTTATCACAGAAAAATCAAGGATTATATTTTGTGATATTAGAGTGACTTTGAGAGAAAAATAAGGAGAAAAAAGTTGAAGAAGATCTCTTGAATAATCATGTATTATGATGTTGTCAATGTGGTCGTTTCTTTAATTTAAAATCAAGGATATTAGAGTGATTTTAAGAGAAAATTAAGGAAAAAAATAGTTGAAGAAGATATCATAAAAAATCTTGTGTTTTGATATTCTATTGTTGTCTTTTTTTGAGTCAATAGGATAGAGAGAATAGAAAAAAAATACCAAAAATAAATATATAAGTGAGAAAATTGATGTATACAAATCTTAGACCACAAAAAAAACTGACTTTTAACTACCAAATGACTATGAATTGTAATTTTTTAAAACATTAACCATATCATGTAAATAATATAGTATTTTGTCTATAATATGTAATTTTTCCTTAAAAGAAAACGTTAATACCAAACACTCTTATTATGCTCAATTTCAGATATATTTCTATATTTGTACCTAAGTATATAGCAATATAATTACTAAAATAAAATTAAGAATTATTTAACATACTATACGGACATTTAAGTTATTTGTATTTTTATCAAAAAAGAACTTCTTGTACAAAGAGTGTAATTAGCCATAAAAAAATATGAATTTTCACAGCACTACACAGCAGCCCAAAGCTCAGGATAAAAATAGATTTAATTTTAATTTTATCCTCTGCAAACTTTATTAGTATATCCAGGGTAAATTAAAACTATAATTAATGTATATATACTTATTATACGCTTGTTATACACTAAGTTGCACTAACGACGGCTATAAACTACCCCAGATAAGTGGATGAAAATTAGTGTAGCCGTTGGACTAAAGATGCTTTACACCCCACCACCTCATCTCCCCCACTCCGACACACAAAAATAAAAATAGAGTAGTTCCAAATTGTTAACAAATGATTTTTCCCAGGTTTAAATCAAAGGATAAATTATTTATAATAATACCTTAAGTTTCTATTATTACTTAAAATCACATCTAACTAAACTAATTACAAAAATTCCTTTTTACTCAAAATAGTTGCCTCTTTTCTGATACATCTAAAAAAAAAATCAATCCACATCCTCTTATTGTGCCACAAATCAAGCCAAAAAATCATAAAATATATCGCACGATTTTTTCAACTCACCCATTTTAAATTTCCACCATGTTCTCATCTTCATCTTCTGCTTCAACATTCAAGTTACAATTTCCATTAACTTTCTTTTGAATTTTCACTATTTTCTCATCTACTACTCAATTAGATCTAACAACTCCATCTTTCCACCATTAACTTTCTTTTTTAATTTCCACCATTTCATTATGATATGAACGACATTGATTTTCGCAAAAATAGATTAAAATATCAAAATGATCCGGCTTTAATGAAGAAGTTATCGATTATTGCATCTGTAAAGAAGAAGAAGTAAGTTACAAAAAATTAATTTTCGTGACAATGCATGTGTTCTGATACATCATAAATTTTACATGTTATTTTGTTTTTTTATAGATATGATACATTCAATATACTGCAT
Organism: Capsicum baccatum var. pendulum; assembly: GCA_030864225.1. Classification (NCBI taxonomy): domain Eukaryota; kingdom Viridiplantae; phylum Streptophyta; class Magnoliopsida; order Solanales; family Solanaceae; genus Capsicum; species Capsicum baccatum. The sequence goes on along the minus strand of CM061550.1, from coordinate 27,880,099 downwards.
CTGATACATAGATTCAAGGTTAATGAGTCCTTGCATGCTTTATGATAAATAATACAACATATATGTGATTATGGTTCACTTTTATACTTGATACATGTAATATACTTATTATGATACATAGATCTAATTTTGTCGAGATTTTAGATTTATATGATATATTCTAAAAATTGTATGTGAGTTTTAGTTTGTTTTACACCTGATACACTAAACATTATGAGTATGATATATAAGTATGAGATATATCATTACTTCTAATACATAGTCAATGTTGAAGTTGATTTGTATTATTTTTTTTCATCCGATACATTCAAATTAGTGAGTATAAGACATATTTAGGAACTCTGGAGTTTTTGTAATAGGTTTTGCTGAGTTTCTTAGTGATGGTTCGGTTCCTTCATCTAATTTTGATGCGGAATATCATCAAAAGAGATACACAATATTTTAATGGAACTATGGCGTCGTCAAGGCTAGAAAAGGACATGTCAACGACAATGAAGATCCACCAAAAAATAATAGAGATTGAAAGAACTGAGAGAATTTTGATTGAGGAGATTATTTTGGTGATTCAAATTTGAATTATGAATCTGTTACTAATTTTTAGGGATTAAAGAGATATATCTCAATCAGAATCGTATTAATTGCTCCGTTACTTACTCTTTTATTTTTATTTTTATTTTTCTTTTTTATAGTCAATTAGTTTGGTAGTTATGTATCTGTTGGCTATGTATCTGAACCAAACTTATGTATCATATCCGGGATATTAAATAATTAATATAAAAATTGAGAGAGGGAATAATTAGGTAGTAAAGTGTTGAAATTTATGTTATTTACCCTAAAATCAAACGCATTATTTTTTTTAAAAAAGAGAACTAAAATAATAATACACCAGTTCGCAATTAAGAGAGGGAATCAAACACCAAAAGGAAAGAACATCTGCTGCAACATGTGAAGAAATGTTAGAAGACATATGTAAGTGTTATTTAAAGCGAGAATTCTTTTGACTAAAGTCAAAATTACTCAAACTATTAGCTATTGAATTAGTGTCCCTGAAAATATGGACAATAGCTAATGGTTTAACTAAATAAAAATTACATATATAATGACATGTTTATTAGTATTTACTAAAAATTTCAACTATTTTCAAAATCTCATAAAATTCCAATTTTTGACCTTAGATGATACATGTTAATTAACTTAGATATATACTACGGATACATGTTTTAATTAAACTCTTAACTAGCACATTTTAAGGGAGGTAACAGATAACTTTGCATTAAAACAACAATTAAGCTAACTAATTAAGGTAAAAATAAAATAAAATTCCACGATTTATGATAATTAGTTTGTTATTCCATCATTCTAAACAAAAACCTTTCCATAATCTGTTTTGAAACTGCAAAAACTTCATACGGCTTGTTCAAAAAATTCATACTATCATTTTTTTGATTTGTTAATTTTCTTTGTGTATTTGAAATGAATATTTCTGTGTTGTTACGTCATTCTGGTGTTTGGGTTAACGAAATCAACTATGTGGACTATAAGAGCGATGGAATCTTAATCAGTGAACATGTACCTTACGAAAAACTGATTTCGACAATTGTCGGAGAATTGAAAATCGATGAAACCCGAAAAAATTGAGGCTCGTTATATTGATGAAGGAAATGCTTGTCCGTTTTTTATTCGTAATGAAATGAGCGTGAAGCGTATGTCAAAATTAAGAAAACTGAGCGTGGTTTGGGACGTATCCACTAATCATCACTACATTCAATTTTTGTACCAAAAGATCAAACAAGAAAAGGTATGTTTTGTTTTTTATGTATCAGTTGTTGTTAATTATCTGTACGTTAATTTGATTTTGTATCTAACGTTTGGTTGATTATTGGTTTACAGAAATTTTTTGTCCTTATGTTAATAAGGCCGAGATACATTTCTTTATGCTAATGATACATTTTGCTCATCTTGTATATAAGTTTATAAAGTTCTATTTAATTATGTATCTCGTTATGTTTTAGTTTTATCTATTGCAACATACGAAACAAACATAATATTTTTATTTTAGATACATGTTGTACAAGTTTGTGCAGTTCATGTATCTAGTAATTTGTTTTTAGCCAGTACGTGAAGAAAAATAAGTTGTAGTTTTGTTTTCATTGATTTAGCTATGTCCTACGATGTCGTTCAGAGGATTGTTTTTGGATCTTTAAAGCATCATGTTGGCGGGGAACTGAGGTTGGAAAGATGAACACCCATATGTTACAGAAAGTCGAAGCATTGAAGAAAAGCAAAGAGCTTTTATTCGTGGAGTTCTGCAATTACAATGACTTGAAAGCAAGTTGAACTGTGGGAAGAAACTCAAAGTTTTTGAAACTTTTCACATCAAGGACATAGTATTTGCTTAACCTATCTTTATTTTTATTTTAAAGTTGAGTATTTGCTTATATTTTTATTTTTATTTTAAAGTTGTTTCTTAAATTTAGAAGTGAGAAAAAAAGGCACTTCTGAATAAGCACTGTAGATCAGTTCTCCTCAAGATATATATGGCAGAAAATCATTCTTCTTTGTTAACAATCTATATAGACAAATACCCGTTTGTTCAATTGATATTGTGCTATCAACTATCATGGACGGATTAAACAAAAAGTTTGATACATTTCCATAACAAAATATTTTAAAATATGCTAATCCCGCAAAGAAGTATCCCCAAGTTGACTAGAAATTGCAAATGCTGGAGAAACAGATGCACTGGCATAGAAAAAGAAACATCCCTTAGGACACCAGCATTCATAAGTATATTATAAATTTTCCCTCCTAATCCAAGCATTAATATTTGATATAGCAATCATATGTTTGATTCTTGATCTATATATAAATGTTCTATCATTTTATGTCATACAGATCAGATAAATAGTTGAGTGAATGTTCCAAAATGATTCACGCTAATACTCTCTTCCCTCTGGTTTTCGTTATTCTTTATATAATCAAAAAAGAAAAAACTTTCTTGTGATTAGGATGAATCTTAAAATAACCTAAAATTGATTTAGTGAAATGAATTTAGATTACTGAAAATATGAAAGAGCTTTTGATCTTTTAATCTGAGGTACTTCAGAACTTTCAAAACAATATCAATGCGAAAAAGAGGAGGAAGGCGTCATTATCTTAACCAATCCTATTCTGAATTTCAGTTACAGAATATGAAATATTTGACAGTTAACAAAATCTACCAAAAAGAAATGAGCAAGGAAAATGCAAGCAAACAACATATATGTGATTATTGAACTGAATATAATAAGAAATTAAGATTTCCATCACATTGTCACACATGATCATATCTATAGTGTGCAAACAAAAATCTTAAACACATATAAACTAAACATCTTAGACAAGAAAGCGTAAATGAACAAAAAATCCTCAAACCCCAATTGAGAAAAGGTCCTATAACATATACTTTTGCTAGTGACTGAATAAAAAACCTCAACAGTTTAGACATATTTCAGAGAGTTCTGTCAATGAAGGTATCTAAGCTCATTTCACTCGGATCAGTAGCCTACACTTCAACCTGCACAACATCGAATTTCCTCCTGAATCTGTCTTTGGAGCTTGCATACAACATCTTACTTCTTTTCCTTGTTATTTCTAGTGACCTACATCCTCAACTATTTGTTAAATCAAATCAAACGTGGCTAAAAATGATATAACTTTCATAATTTGATAAATAATAATGATAAAAAGATTCGCAAAATGCAGCATTCTATGTGAAAGTTCACGCATATGCAACAAGAACATAAGTTTTTGAAAAGTCATAGATTCACTAAAAAATGATACATACAATCTTGAAAATGTATAATGAATGTTGAAACTGTTATTTATTGGTAGAGACTTAAATATTTGTTAAGTGATTTGCAAATGAAATAAAGAATCTGAGAAAAGCAGAGAAACAATTCTCTTATCTCGACTCGACTTCTCTCTCCGATACAGAAATTCTAACAATTTCTATTCTTACTAACCTTATTGCCTAGCATTTTTTCGATATAGTGAATTATCATCCGTAATCTAAGATAGGGTGATGCCATCAACAGAAACTATAAAATAAAAGGAATAATAGTAAGAGGGAGGGAAGAAGAGTATCAAGCAATGAAGAAGATCTTTCTCTTCTAGACATTTTCATTAGTAGTGAAATCATAGTCAAAAATAGCATAGCGACATTCATTGGGAGGCAAGCTGTTAGCAAGATCTTCATGTGTCTCTTGATTTCCGCCAACCTTCTCAACAACAACTTGCTGACCATCAATCTTGAACACTATATATCTATTGTTAACACAAAATGTATCTATGTACTTATAAATTTGTATCTTTTGTAATTCGACTTTCAATAAAATTTAAACAACACTAGATACATTTTCAAGCATTAACAGTAACTCACAGATACAAGTTAACATAACATGTATCTATGTACTTAAAAACTTGTATCTATTATAAGACGACTTTTAATAAAATTTAAAAACCACTAGATGCATATCAAACTATTAACAATAACACATACACAAGTTAACATAAATGCATCTATGTACTTATAAACTTGTAGCTTTTGTTATATTAATTTTAATAACACATTAAAAAAACATAAGATACATATAAAATTGGCAACAAAGAACCAGATAAACAATGAATTTATAAACAAATCATCCAAGTAAAAATATGTATCTCAGCTTAATATTCAACAGATCTGAACATGCAATTGCCTTAAGAAGCTTATCTCTGAAAAATTACTTTGAAAATTCTTCTTCTCTTGTCAGGAGCTTTACTTGCAGAATTATCGGATCCTCTTTTCTTAGAATCACTTTTTTTTTCTTGTCCTTCTTAGCATATTTTTGCCGCAATTTCTTCATAGTTTGGAGATCGTTTTTATGCTTGAATCTATTTTTATTAAAAGCAAGAAATTCATAGTCAAAACTTCCAGGAACGAAGTTTACAACTTCTTGATATTCTTTGATACTTTCTAGACTAAAAGAAGGTCCCGAATATCTATTCATAATGTTAGTTCAAAATAATGAAGCCTAAAAAAAGGATAATCGAAGAAATTGCTCAACCAAAACATTGAAATTTCACTTTGTAAGCGCAGGCACAAAATTTTTTTTTGAAAAGAAAAACATAAAAAGGGATTAGAAGAAACTGAAGCTGATTTTATGGGGGGGGGGGGTTACCTTAATTCAAAGTTTTGAATTCGATGGAGAAATTGGATAAAAACCGTAACTAAAATTACATAGTACAGAGAGGAGAAATGGGCTAATTTTGGGTAAAGAATTAGCTTCTTAGTAGGAGGTTTTAACTTGTATCTCAACTTTACCAAAAAGTAAATGTTGGGATTTAAGTAAGGCAAAATGGTTCGATGGACCCTTGTACTATGTCCGTTTTGTAATGTGGACACTTCTACTTACATGTTTGTCATCTGGACCCTTGAACCCACTAAAAAGCAACATTTTAAACCCTTTGACCAGTCTTATGTGGCATTAAAATGGCTGACTAGGACGAGGCGCATGCAGGCACGCGCCTATGGTGCGAGTGAGGATCATTTTTTGATTAATTTTATATTAAAATAATAAAAAAAATAAAAAAAGTCCCCCAATTTTTTAAATTTAAATACATTTTTAAAAACTAAAAAATAATATTTTAAAAAAAAAAAACTCCCCCGTCCAGCACCTCCACCCCCACCCACCCCCGCCGTCTAACACCACCATTAGCGCCCCCACCCCCACCATTCTCATACACCAAAACACAATCACACACAACATATTCACTCAACGCACACCCACACAAAACCTCTATTTTGTTAATGGATCAGCAACTACACAACAACAATTCTCCACCCACCATCATCAATATACGAGACATCCACCATCTTAATTTGATTCCATTGATCACTCATACACAACAACTCATACACACAAATGCACCCCTCACAGAAAAAGACACATACACACGGAGAGAGAGAGGGAGAAATTGAGAGTAAGAAAATAATGAAAGAAAGGGCAATAACAGGAGAGATCGAGAGAAAATCGGAGAGAGTGTGATCAAATTTCGACGAGGTGCGAAGATAACCCATTAAAACTGGTGATCAAGATCTTCGCAGGAATCGACTATAAGCACCATAAAATGATTCAGAACTTGCCATCGTAGGAAAACCCCGTCACCAGCGATCGAAATCACCTGCGAAATACCATCGCTAGTGAGCTACGAGTGAGCCGCCAACATAATTCATTTCATTTGAGTTGTCCAGTTGGTTTGAGAATTTGTCCCAATTCCATTTTGGTTATCAAATCGACTATTCGACATTTGGGTATGAGTTTGGCGAAATCGAGTTGAGATTGAGGTATGTCCGTTTGTAACGAAAAAAAGAAAAAGAAGAAGAAGAAGAAGAAGAAGAAGAAGAAGAAGAAGAAATGGAAAAAGAAAAACAGCAAAAAGAAAGAAATAGGGGAAGAGAATGGAGAAAGATAAACAACAAAAAGAAAGAAATGGGGGAAGAGAGAGGAAGAAGAGGGGTTTTTTATTTATTTATTTATTTATTTATTTTAATATTTAATATTTTTTATATATAAAAATGACGTGGAAGATGACATGCCAGCTGACGTAGGGCAAGTGTGTTACACTCACCGAAAAAGTATTTAAAATGTTATTTTTTAGTGGATTCAAGGGTCCAGATGACAAACATGTAAGTAGAAGTGTCCACATTACAAAACGAACATAGTATAAGGGTCCATCAAACCATTTTGCCTTTAAGTAATATTTTAAAAGTAAAAAAATTTTTAGTAATTTAGAAACTTAAGTTGTTTATTTAGGTAATTTTTCCTTTTAACTAATGTAACACGATATCACACCCCTAGCCCAAGGTTTCCCCAAGGCCAATGAAAACTCGAAAATATATCGTGTTGATCCTAGGTGGAGTCTTATGAATGTTATTTTCTAGCCTAATGAGGTCAAATGTGCGAAGTAGTAGTTAGAAGATATTAGGAGATGAATCTATTTCCCATAACATTTGTAAATCATGTTGGTTTCTAAGTCGGCGTCATGTGGAAACTATTCTCCACATATTCGTTGTGAATTATGTAGATGATAATTCAGATGACTAAGAAAACAATACTAAAAGGCTAAGAAAATAATACTAAAAGGCATAAAATTATTATATGTTTTGACCAATTGACCTATATATTGTAAAACCTAATATAAAAGAAATAACTTTCAGAGAGAAAATCTCTCCTAAACAAACACTCTTAAACGACTACATTGTGGATGTTACTGTATTGTGGTATAAAAAGGGATCTTTTATTTATAAAGGTCCAAAACCTTTCTTAAAAATAAACAGGTTTGTCAAATATGAAAAAAGTTCTATATTTTTCTTTCAGCAAAAATAAAATTAAATATGGTATTACTTTTATTTTTAAATTAAAACTTAAATTTGGTAACAAAATCAGGACAAAAACTCCAACAAATCAATCCCCATAAATATCAAAACTTAAACTTTTAAAATAAAGAAAGTTCTGGAGCAATAATAAATTATTTTTCTGTAATTAATAGATATAATAATTAACTAGTATCTTATACCTCCATGAGTGCGACCCAATATTTTTCGTAGCTAAAGGTACTGTGTATTAAACTGCTTGTTTAAATGACTTAAAATAAAACTCTCTTCGTTTCAAAATAATTAAATTGTTGGGGTATTATATATCCCTTAAAAAAATTCTTTTAGGATATAAATTGTAGGTTACTTTTCACTATTACCCTTTTAATTTTTCTTAAATTACTCTTCTAGAAAATATGAAGTACTTAAGAACCCTATTAAATGAAAAGGTATAATTGGAAGAAATTTCCAACATGTCTCTTTAAAAATGAATAATTCATTTATTTTAGACATTAAAAAATAATTCAATAATTCATTTATTTTGAAATGGAGAGAGTATGTTACTATTTGCATGTATCGAGCCCGTATTTGCCATTGCACTAACTGCGAGATCGGAGTTGAATAGATTTTTAACCAAATAATGAAAATTTATATAATCTTTTGTTTGAGTACTTATCTTCCGTACGAATATGTCACGCCTCAAATCCTATTGAGGCGGATTGGCACCCGTAACCGAGGAGGTCCGGGAGAACCAACTCATAACCTTATACTTTCCATGCATACCTCTATGACAACCCGAAATTCGGATAGCATCATGTCGCATATAAAAGGAAATAATCACCTGTATAAGCTCGAGCACACATATATATGTATATACAATACTTGACCGTTTGAGCCATCACGTCTATTAACAAAACACCACCTTGACTATACATTAGGTCTACAAAGCCTCTAGACAATACACAGAGTTTAAGTAAGGCCGGGACACACCCCGCCATATAACTAACTTCTATACAATATCAAAAGTGACTGGATATGACACGGAAAGCCCCGAAGCAAACTGGAGCTCACCAAAAGCAGCTGGATATCCTGGCTCTTACTTGTGCGGTGTATGAGCTGAGGTACCTGTGCCTGCAGCATGAAATGCAGGTCCCCCGTGGGGGACGTCAGTACAAAATATGTACTGAGTATGTAAAGCTGTAGATAATCACATATGTATAGGAGCTCAATAGAAATCAGAAACAAATGAATAAATCGTAATAGGGGTGGACCGCACTTATTAGAACTTGTGACAACCTGTACATTGTACTTATTCAATCACTTTACCTTCGTTCTTATCATTTTTGTAATCATTACTGTACTGTACAGTGACCATTAGGCTGCCTCCAGTACATATCAACTGGGATCGACCCATGATAGGCTTATGCCCCTGAGATACCACCCATAAACACATAAACAGGGATCGACCCATGCTAGGCTTATGCCCCTGAGATACCACCCGATAAGAGAGAACATCCATCACTTAGTGCAATTAATCTTTGAGATTGTTATTTCGATCGCCACCGCATTTTTTATACTTTGAAACAATGATATGTCAATAAGAGACATATAAATAGACTATCAATGCAATAACAATGAAGTAAGAACTCATTGGCACATCAATTAAGTGTTTTGGAGTCATCAATGCCATAACAATGAAGTAGGAACTTATTGGTATATCAATAAAACAATTTGGAGTCATTAATAGCACATGGATTTTGTTTGAGTAACCGGATACCTTATGACATTCATTAGTGCAATAAACATGTAAGATTTGGAAAACAAGTAAGTATTGGAATGTCTTGACATCTTGTAGGGTGGAAACAAGTTCATTGGTAACGTAGGACATCATCATACAAAACCATTATGGATCACATGTTATTGAAAAACTTTGGAAACTTTCTTAGTAGAACAATTGTTCACTTTCATGCCAAAGATATGGTATAGAGTATGCTTTACATACCTGTCTGTCAACCTTCAATACTAGTCCGAAATGGACTTCCCGTCTTTTCGGATTACTTATCTACAATGAACATATATAGCAATCTAGTATTAGCAACCAAACGTCACAATTCAATTATTTGAATTCACCAAACTAGTGGCTAAGTAGTAAGCCTTAATTACACCATAAAGGGTTTCACTTTAACCCTCTTATACTCCAATTACATTCACATGTCATGCATATTCATACAACATCCTCCAATATCAAGTTTGGATTCATTTATCCTTCCAACCAATCCATTAAACCAAATTGAGCCATAGATATAAATAATCATCAATTCAATAGTATATCACCATATCCACCTTTCATAACTCAATTACCATATCCACCTTCCATAATTCAATACAACCAAACCATACAAAATAGTCCATAACCCTATTTCCATCACGTTTCAATAGCAACCAATACATATAATCCTCTATCACACATATACATATGGAAAAGAACAAAGGAAAACAATTTTCATACCTTAGAATTCACCTCTTGATTATGCAGTCCTATTTGCACAAATAATAGGTGTCGTTCGAATCTCTTGAGATGAAAAACGCAGTTATCGGATTACTTTAGAATTTCTATGATTGAATCAAAAGTAATTTAAAGGTCAAATTTGGCTAGGGTTTGTTCTTTCTCAATGATTGATGATGAAAATGAGTTTTTGAACTCATATACATGTATATATAACCATATTTCCATCCATAATATAATAAGAAATGACCAAAATGCCTTTAAAATTTAAATAATGTCAAATCTGTCCTTTGGTGGACTGTTTTGATAAGCTAAAGTAGATCGACTATAACTCTTTGGTCCGATATCGGATTTGGGTGAAATTGGTATCGTTGGAAGGATAATTCAAAGGGATTTCATTTCATATAAAGTAGGCCACCCAGTTCGTTCTGTACAAGGAGTTATGGTCGTTTGAAGTTGACCCTAAAAATCTATTTTGATAGGCTGAAGTAAAACGAGTATAACTCCTTATTCAGACGTTGGATTTGGATGAAACTAATTGCATTGGAAAAAAGACTCAAATATCTTTCTTTTCATAGGTCGCATCTCTCCCAGTTCATTATATTAAGGGAGTTATGATCGTTCAAAGTTGACCCAAAAATTCGCCTGGCCTCAGTAGTTTGTGTGCAGGAAATTTTCCTGCACATTTACTATTCCCAAATATCTCGGCCACTATTTTATAGTTTCAAACGTTCTTGATTATATCCGAAACCTATCCGTTTTTGGAAATATTTATATCATTGGAAATATTATTCAATAACCTTCGCATGGAACCATCGACGGGCAAATTTTGGTATAAATAAAATAAAAAAATTAATTCCATATAAATAAGACCAATACGCGTACTTGAATACGCCAATACACGTACTTGAATATGGGGTGTTACATCCTTCCCCCCTTTAGGACATTAGTCCTCAAATGTTAGCGTAATTATTCAACCGAAACAAGTTCAAGTCCATCATTAATATTCACATCATCACATAAATACTATGCATATATTAAAAAAAAACTTACTTGTTAATGTTCTAACACCGTTTCTTGAACTTCCTCTTCATCTTTGAACAAATGAGGGTACTTAGATTTCATTGCTTCCTCAGCTTTCCATGTAATCTCTTCCCTTTGACGATTTCTCCAACGTACTTTCACAGATTATATCTCTTTATTTCTCATCTTCTTAACTTGGCGATCTAGAATAGCAATAGGCACTTCCTCATAGGTAAGATCTTCCGCAACTTGCGCATCCTCAGTAGAAGTGATATGTGATGGATTTCCGATGCACTTTCGAAGCATTGACACATGAAATACCGGATGTACTGATGAGAGCTCTTGGGGTAGCTCTAATTCATATGCAACTTGTCCAAACCTTTGAGTGATCTTATGCGGGCCTATATAACGTGGACTCAACTTCTATTTCTTCTCATTACCCCTTTCATGGGTGATACCTTCAAAAATACCCAATCACCTATAGAAAACTCTAGCCCTCTCCTTCTACTATCCGCATATCACTTGTGTTGACTTTGGGTTGTTTTCAGTCGTTGCTGAATTACTTTAACCTTCTCTATGGCTTGATAAACAAGATCCGGTCTGAACAAAAGAGTTTCACCCACTTCGAACCATCCTATTGGTGATCTACACTTCCTTCCATATAAAGCTTCATATGGTGCCATTTTGATACTTGAATGATAGCTATTACTGTAGGCAAACTCAATAAGAGGTAAATGATCATCCCAGTTGCCCTTAAAATCTATTACACAAGCTCGTAGCATATCTTCAAGTATTTGGATGGTATGTTCTGCTTGTCCTTCTGTTTGAGGGTGAAAAGTTGTACTCAACTTCACTTGTGTTCCCAAACACCTCTGAAAATACTTTCAAAAGTTTGCGGTAAATTGGATTCCCCGATCTGATATAATAGATATTGGCACTCCATGTAATCGGACTATCTTTTTAATGTACAGCTTCGTATACTCTTCAACTGTGTAAGTGGTCCTAGCTGGTAGGAAATGTGTGGATTTGGTAAGCCCATCAACAATCACCCACATAGAATCAAACTTTCGGAATGTACGAGGCGAACTAATAATGAAATCCATGTTGATCATGTCCCACTTCCAGCTTGGAAGATCAATGCATTGCATATAACCTCCGGGTTTTTGGTGCTCAACTTTAACTCTTTGACAATTTGGACATTCAGCTACAAATTCTGCAATGTTCTTCTTCATGTCATTCCACCAATACATATATTACAAATCTTGATACATTTTGGTTGATCCTGGATGAATGGAATACCTTGAACAATGTGCCTCTATCATAATCTTCTTTCTTAGCCCGTCTACATCCGGCACACATAATTGGTTTTGGCACTGAAGTACTCTTTTTCGCGTAAGCTCAAATTCCTTGGTCGCACCACTCTGAACGGTTACCTTAAGCTGTAATAAAATAGGATCTGCATATTGCTTCTCTTTCACTTCAGTTAATAATGAAGATTCTGCAGCATTATGTACGATAAGCTCTTTATTCAGAGTTTCAAGAAGGCGAACTCTCAAACTAGCTAACTGGTGAAGATCTTTAATCATCCCTTGCCTTTCTATAGGCGTCATCATAGCCTTACGACTTAACGCATCATCTACTACATTTGCTTTCCCTAGATGGTACAAGATATCAACATCGTAGTCTTTTAATAGATTAAGCCATCTCCGCTGCCTTCAATTTAGATCCTTCTGGTTAAAAATATATTGCAAGCTCTTATGGTCAGTATATATATCAACATGAACCCCATATAAGTAGTGGCGTCATATCTTTAAAGCAAAAATAACTGCTGTCAGCTCAAGATCGTGTGTAGGATAATTTTTCTCATATGGCCGTAATTGGCTAGAAGCATATGCTATTACCTTACCATATTGCATCAATACACATCCTAAACTAATTCTGGAAGCATCACAATACACTGTATACCCTTCAGTGCCTTCTGGAAGTACCAACACGGGTGTAGAAATCAACTTGTTCTTTAAATCTTGAAAACTCTTCTCACAGGAATCATTCCATTAGAATTTGGATGTTTTATGGGTTAGCTTGGTTAAGGGTGCTGAAATGGAAGAATAGCCTTCAACAAACCTTCTATAATAATCGGCCAACTCGAGAAAACTACGAATCTCCATAGGCTTTGTGGGCCTTGGCCAGTTCTTCACAGCTTCTATCTTTTGAGCATCAACCTTTATCCCTTCACAAGATACAATATGACCCAAAAATGCCATCGACTTTGACCAAAACTCACATTTAGAGAACTTTGCATAAAGCTTACAATCACGAAGAGTCTGCAATACCTGTCGTAAGTGATTGGCATGGTCCTCTTCTAATCTAGAATAAACTAGAATATCATCTATAAAAACTATCACAAATACATCCAGGAATAGCTTAAACACCCTATTCATCAAATCCATAAAAGTTGCGGGTGCATTTGTTAGCCCAAATGACATAACTAGAAACTCATAATGACCATACCGTGTTCGGAAAGCTGTCTTGGGTATATCCTTCTCTTTGACCCTCACTTGGTGGTAACCTAGCCTCAAATTAATCTTAGAAAAGCACTTGGCGCCTTGTAAATGATCAAATAAATCATCAATTCTTGGGAGAGGATATTTATTCTTCATAGTCACCTTATTCAATTGTCGATAATCAATACACATCCTCAGCGATCCATCCTTTTTGTGCACAAATAACACTGGTGCTCCCCAGGAGGACATACTAGGCCTTATGAATCCCTTCTCTAGCAAATCTTTTAATTGCTCTTTCAATTCTCGTAATTCTGCTGGGGCCATTCTATACGGAGGAATGGAGATTGGTTGGGTTCCTGGTATTACATCAATGCCAAACTCTACTTCTCGTTTAGGAGGCAAACCTAAAAGATCTTCAGGAAATACATCAGAAAATTCATTTACCATCGGAACAACGTGAAGAGTTGGTGGCTCCGCTTCTGTATCCTTTACTCTAACTAAATGATATATGTATTCCTTGGAAATCATTTTTTTTGCCTTAAAATAAGAAATAAATCTACCTCTTGGTGCGTCAATTTCACCTTTCCATTCAAGCACTAATTCATTTGGAAAATGGAAATATACCTTTTTTCGTGTAGCAATCAATTGTGGCATAACAAGACGTCAACCAGTCCATACCCATTATAACATCAAAATCTACCATTTCTAGCTCCACAAGATCAGCCATCATATCACGACCACAAACAGTTACTATGCAGTTTCGATAAACCCTTTTAACTATAATAGATTCCCCAACTGGTGTGGACACTTCAAATGGATTAACTAACAGTTCGGGTATTATTTCAAACTTTCCAGCAACCAATGGAGTAACTTAGGATAATGTAGAACCGGAATCAATTAAGGCATATACATCAAATATAAAGATAGACAACGTACCCGTAACCACATCTGGGGAAGCCTCTAAATTCTATCAATCCGCTAGAGCATACGTATGATTTTGAGCCCCGCTAGAACTCGTGGCTCTTCTATCACCTCTAACACGACCCATTGGTTATGCACCCCTTCCTGAATAAGGCATCGATGATGATGATACAACAAATGACCTCGTAGGTCGTGTCATACCCCCTATGCCCCTTCGTAGGTATTCTCTCATCACATGCCCCGACATACCGCACCAAAAGTAAACATTGGTCCCTAGCCGACATGCGCCCAAATGATACCTTCCACATTTATTGCATGGCTCTCGAGGAGGTCTTGATTGACTCGTATTCCCTTGCCCTTGGTACCCCACTGTCCGCGAACTCTGACTCTCACTTCTGTGCCCAAATTAATTTCCTATGGACCCTTGGAATTGTGGTGGGGCACTAGCTGCAGAATAAGAAGATAATGGCCTAGGTGGTCTAGCAGAAAACTATGGTCTGAACCCTCCTTGGGATGCCATGAACTGCCCTGTAGATCTGGCCCTCTTGGAATATCCTCTTTCTAATTCCTGTGTTCTTATCCTCTGCCTCTGATCTTCCATTTTCTATGCAAAAGCTTGGATCCTCGCTATGTCCATATCTTTGTTCAAAGCGGCAATAGTACAATCTTTAACCATATATAGATCCAGCCTATCCACATATTAATGAACTCTGTCATCCATAGTAGCTACAACATTAGGAGCATATCTCGATAAGGAATTAAATCGAAGACTGTACTCTCTCATGCTCATATTCCCCTGGCGAAGATTTAAAAACTGATCTGCACGAGCCTGACGAATCTCGAATGGAAGATAATGATCAAGAAATACCTCTTTGAACTCTTTCCAAGTAGCTGGGGGTGCATCAATACCCCTAGATCATTTCCAGTCCTCGTACCAATATATAACTTCCCCTTTAAATCTATACGCCGCTAACTCCACTGTATCTCTACCCGTTACATGCATAACATCTAAGGCCCTTTGAATTTGATCAATAAAGTTCTGTGGGTCCTCGTTAAGATCTGATCCAGTAAAAGTGGGAGGATCCATCTTAAGAAAATCCTGTGTTCGAAGGCTAGCCGCCCTATCTGTACCACTAGGACCCGTGGTAGGAATGGCTTGCCCTTGAGCTTGCCCAGCAACTATACGAGTCAAAAGTTGCACTGTATTTCTAAGATCTTGATCAGCAGCATTAATAGGTGGCTCTGGGGATATTGTTCTCCTCCCCCTTATTTCTTCCGGAGTGGAAGAAGTTTCTGATGCATGCTTAGCTAGAGCCTCACTTTGATTAGCTGGTATAGTGGGTGACTTACTATTCCCCTCTCTGGCAGCCACATCTACTTGCTTACCGATATTCTTGCTTCTAGTAACCGGCATCATTACTATAATAAGAGAAACAAATGGATTTAGTGGTCAACTATGACTTCATATATAATATAGGCTCTATCATATGATCTAAGACATTAAGAAAAGAAACAATTCCTAAATGTCCATAGCCTCCTGTTTATAGATGCGGTGCATGACACACCGATAAATAAGACTCTACGTAGACACGGCTTTGTAGACTCACTAGGATGAACTTCTCTGATACCACTTTTGTCACGCCTCAAATCCTATTGGGGCAGACTGGCACCCGTAACCGAGGAGGCCCGGGAGAACCAGCTCATAACCTTATACCTCCCATGCATACCTCTATGACAACCCAAAATTCGGACAGCATCATGTCGCATATAAAAGGAAATAATCACCTGTATAAGCTCGAGCACACATATATATGTATATACAATACTTGATCGTTGGAGCCATCACGTCTATTAACAAAACATCACCTTGACTATACATTAGGTCTACAAAGCCTCTAGACAATACACAGAGTTTAACTAAGGTCAGGACACACCCCGCTATATAATTAACTTCTATACAATACCAAAAGTGATTGGATATGACACGGAAAGCCCCAAAGCAAACTGGAGCTCACCAAAAGTAGTTGGATATCCTGGCTCCTACTTGTGCGGTGTATGAGCTGAGGTACCTGTGCCTGCAGCATGAAATGCAGGTCCCCCATAGGGGACGTCAGTACGAAAAATGTACTGAGTATGTAAAGCTGTAGATAATCACATATGATATAGGAGCTCAATAGAAATCATAAACAAGTAAATAAATCATAATAGGAGTGGACCACACTTATTAGAACTTGTGACAACCTGTACATTGTATTTATTCAATCACTTTACCTTTATTCTTATCATCTTTGTAATCATTACTGTACTATACTGTGACCATTAGGCTTCCTCCAGTACATATCAACTGGGATCGACCCATGATAGGCTTATGCCCTTGGGATACCACCCATAAACACATAAATAGGGATCGACGCATGATAGACTTATGCCCCTGAGACACCACCCGATAAGAGAGAACTTCCATCACTTAGTTCAATTAATCTTTGAGATTGTTATTTCGGTCGCCACCGCATTTTTGATACTTTTAAACAATGATACATCAATAAGATACATATAAATAGACTATCAATGCAATAACAATGAAGTAAGAACTCATTGGCACATCAATTAAGTGTTTTGGAGTCATCAATGCCATAACAATGAAGTAGGAACTTATTGGTATATCAATGAAACGATTTGGAGTCATTAATAGCACATGGATCTTGTTTGAGTAACCGGATACCTTATGACATTCATTAGTGCAATAAACATGTAAGATTTGGAAGACAAGTAAGTATTGGAATGTCTTGACATCTTGTAGGGTGGAAACAAGTTCATTGGTAACGTAGGACATCATACAAAACCATTATGGATCACATGTTATTGAATAACTTTGGAAACTTTCTTAGTAGAACAATTGTTCACTTTCATGCCAAAGATATGGTATAGAGTATGCTTTACATACCTGACTGTCAACCTTCAATACTATTCTCAAATGGACTTCTCGTCTTTTCGGATTACTTATCTACAATGAACATATATAGCAATCTAGCATTAGCAACCAAACGTCACAATTCAATTATTTGAATTCACCAAACTAGTGGTTAAGTAGTAAGCCTTAATTACACCATAAAGGGTGTCACTTTAACCCTCTTATACTCCAATTACATTCACATGCCATGCATATTCATACAACATCCTCCAATATCAAGTTTGGATTCATTTATCCTTCCGACCAATCCATTAAACCAAATTGAGCCATAAACATAAATAATCACCAATTCAATAGTATATCAACATATCCACCTTCCATAACTCAATTACCATATCCACTTTCCACAATTCAATGCAACCAAACTATGCAAAATAGTCCATAACCCTATTTCCACCACCTTTCAATAACAACCAATACATATAATCCCCTATCACAGATATACATATGGGAAAGAACAAAGGCAAACAATATTCATACCTTAGAATTCACCTCTTGATTATGCAATCCTGTTTGCACAAATAATAGGTGTCGTTCGAAGCTCGCGAGATGACAAACGCAGTTATCAAATTACTTTGAAATTTCTACGGTTGAATCAAAAGTAATTTAAAGGTCAAATTTGACTAGGGTTTGTTCTTTATCAATGATTGATGATGAAAATGAGTTTTTGAACTCATATACATGTATATATAACCATATTCCCGTCCATAATATAATAGGAAATGACCAAAATGCCTTTAAAATTTAAATAATGTCAAATCTGTCCTTTGGTGGACTGTTTTGATAAGCTAAAGTAGATCGACTATAACTCTTTGGTCCGATATCGGATTTGGGTGAAATTGGTATCGTTGGAAGGATAATTCAAAGGGATTTCATTTCATATAAAGTAGGCCACCCAGTTCGTTCTGTACAAGGAGTTATGGTCGTTTGAAGTTGACCCTAAAAATCTATTTTGATAGGCTGAAGTAAAACGAGTATAACTCCTTATTCAGACGTTGGATTTGGATGAAACTAATTGCATTGGAAAAAAGACTCAAATATCTTTCTTTTCATAGGTCGCATCTCTCCCAGTTCATTATATTAAGGGAGTTATGATCGTTCAAAGTTGACCCAAAAATTCGACTAGCCTTAGTAGTTTATGTGCAGGAAATTTTTCTGCACATTTAATATTCCCAAATATCCCGGCCACCGTTTTATAGTTTCGAACGTACTCGATTATATTCAAAACCTATCTGTTTTTTGAAATCTTTATCGACGGGCGAATTCCGGTATAAATAAAATAAAAAAATTAATTCCATATAAATAAGATCAATACACGTACTTGAATACGCCAATACACGTACTTGAATACGGAGTGTTACAGAATATCAATTTCTTTTTAAAAAAATTTAAATTTCTATGTCATGTTTTAATTATTACAATCGTTTATATATTATAAATAAATATTTTAAGAAATTTTGAAAATGAAACAAACAACAATTATGAATAATATTTAAAAGTATAAGTTATAAAGAATTCAAATAACTTTAATGTAACTATATTAGAAAGAGTCACAAAATCAAAAATATACAACATAGAACTGAAAAATAGATTGTTTCAACAATCAAAAATCATTATATCGTGAAATTTAACAAATATTGTAAGCAATTGATTATTAATTTAGTGTCTATTGCAAGCTGACTTTTTGATCAATCACACAGAAATGACACATTTAAAATATCTTCTATCAAAATTACTTTGTGTCGTGAAGAGTTTTTTGGTTATTCTTATTTTGCAGAAGAATAAAAATACTTATAAAAAATGCTAAAATTAAAAAAGCATGATCAAGTACAAAAAAGTGAATAGAAAAGGTTGAGAATGAAATATTTTCCGCCTTTCAAGACTCCTTTTGTCTTACATATTATAATTCACAAGGTAAAGATAGAGAAGAGAAAGAACGAAAATCTTCATGGAACAAAATATGAATTTATGTAGAAAAATAAAGGAAAGCCATAAGACTTTCAAATTGAAGTTTGAGAGTTATAAACATAAAATTTATGGGAGTTACAAATTTTATTGAAAGTAAAAATTTAAAAAAATGAGTTATGAGTAGTTACTCCTTATAAATACATTAAATATTAAAAAAACTTAAAGTATTAAAAAATATTATTAAAAATCCTACATTTTACTTTTAGCTAAATATTATTTACCCTATCGTGCACGCAGGACATAAGGCAATAAAAACAATGCAGAATATTCCACAAATAAGCACAAACTAAAATGAATTGAGTGATGCAATTTAAATGAATAATTATACCTTTCAATTTTTCATTAATATATATAATAATTATATATTAATATAGTAACTTATACATAATAAATTATTGTGTTTATTAACATATTTAATGAAATTCAATAAATAGGATAAATTAAATCTTGAATTGTTTGGATGAATTGTGCAATTGATTCAATTAATAGCATTGATAATAAATTAATTAAGTGACTATCTTTAATATTCTATAAAATTTCATAGCGAATTTTACAGCTTTATAAAATTAAGAAAAAAACCCAAAAAATCACGTATAATTCTCCTTTATATATATATAGATTCATGTTAATGTATATATGACATAATTATTCATAATCAAGGAACTAATAAACTCAATGTATATTTCTTTCGATAAAATCAATATATCTTTAATTCAATTTTTTAAAAGATGTACCTTTCTTCGTAATCATATTCTTCCAAAATATGTCGATACAAAATTTAATCAATTAACTAATAGACAACACAATGCATCTTTCTTTTGATAAAAGCAACATATATTTATCTCATTTAAAAAAAAAAAAAAACTGCACCTTTCTTACTAATCATATTCAACCAAAACATGTCTATACATATTTGATTCTTTTTAAAAAAATTTAATCAATTAAAACAAATAGTACTAAATGAGAAAAAAACTAAAATTTATTCCCCATTAAATTATTAAAACTTTGATAAACTCGCAGGATAAACGGGCATATCCGTAACAACCACACAATAACAGTTATAACTACTTATCATATCCACCGACACCGCCTTCCACTGCCGCAAATAAGCGGTGGCATCTATACTTTCAGACGACGGTGCACATTCTCAACCATAACGAAAAAATTGATTATCCCGTTTTTCTCACCCTTTTCATTCCTAAGCCTATAACTCAAAAAATGCAAATAATCCTCTGACAAAAATCCTCCAATAAAATCGAATGTTGTAACCTTTGTGATTCCAACAGTTTCGTTCCCCAAAGAAGTTTTGCATTGAACCGTCATCGTTAGATGACGTGCATTCATGGGAATATCAACGATCAATTTCTCGTTCCATGTAGAAAAACACACCTTCTTTGTCCTTCTTTTTTGTTTGTTCGTTGCATGTTGTAGATTTTGTCTTGATATTTACGAAAGCATTCTTCTTTATCGGTTGCTTTCAATTATCAAGAAGATTCTCATAGGATATCGCCATTATGTCTAGCAAACGCGTTGAGGATGATGAATATGGCTTCATAGTGATGATAAAAATAAACAAGAAAATCAAAGTATGTAAAAGTTTGAAGGAGAGAATAATAGAGGTGAATTTTATTCCAAAAATTAATCTATCAATATTCTCAGACATCACATCATCTTCAATCCAAATGCATCTCCAATGTTAGTGCCCCTAATAGTTCTAAGAAGATTCATGATATTTTCTCTTCTGTTATTAAGAAACTAAATATAAAGGAAAAAATGATAAAACAAAGATGAGAAAATGATTCTTAAAAGAGAGAAATCATTGGGAGTTGCCAATTCAATATCCCTTCTAGGTGACTTTAAATAGGAGATTTTAGGTAAAGGGAGATGAAAAGAATCAAATCACAAAATATTTTTTAGTTAAAAAAAAAAAAAAAAAACTTATCAATTTCCTACTTAATTATTGTGGCTTTTAAATTTCATCAGTTTACTCACAATAAATTCAAATCTTTAAGGCCTGACATATTATATGCTAATTAAAGTTATTTAGTAAATAAGCTATATTTAAAAATCCTCAAAAAAATATTAAAAATATCTAAAAAAAAAAAAAAAAGATAAATAGAAATGATGACTTTAGAAGCACATATCACATCAGCATCCCTATATCTTTCGTTTATCTCTCTCTCTCTCTCTCTCTCTCTCTCTCTCTCTCTCTCTCTCTCTCTCTCTCTCTCTCTATATATATATATATATATATATATATATATATATATATATATATATATATATATATATATCATCATTCTTACTATCTTTCTTTATATATATAGATATAGATATTGGTTGATTGATTATTTTTTAAAATAAATGAGAAATTATTTTTAAAAAAAATTATGGGAATATGAAAAGAGACGCAAAGGTGAAGAGATAATAACAAATTTGTAATTATGTGATGTTTAAGAAATGTCTTTTGGAGACATTTTATATAGCATATAAATGAAAGAAATATGATAAAAATAGTCAAAAAAAAAAAACCACAAAAAAGATAAATAGCATTAAAGGTCACTCAAGCATGCCACATAGGATTAGTTAACATTCCCCTTTATATATATATAATATATATATATATATATATATATATATTGATTGGTGTCGAATTATTTAGATTACTACATTAACTTACCACGTGACTACATTGCCACAAAAATACGTCTTGGCTAAAGAAAATTTTTTCGATTCTTCATGAGCATTGACTCAAAGGTGATTACTCGAACATCCTTCGTTGATAAATTATATGTTGCATATAAAAATAACACTGTTTATATAGCTTGAAAACACCTTTTGAAGATAAATACTAAAATTTTACACATCATTTACGAAATTCCTAGCTTCATCATTAATTTCAAATATGAGATTCATGAAAAAGATATGGGCATGATTGCGAACGACGGCTGATTATAAGTGATGGAAATAGAGAAGTAGATTGTGAAGGAAAATTGAGGGATGGTCAAGTTAGGTATTGTGAAGGCCGGACCTATGGCCTATTCTGTGGTGGTTCGGCACCGGTTAAATCCAAAGCAGGTACAATTATATAAAAAATATATAAAAATTAGTATAATATTTATAAAAGCACTCAATAAATCAAGAAGATAGCCGAGTGCTTTAATTTCTTTGTGAAATCTTAAGATTTTAGACATCAATATATGTGTTTGAACCTCCTGAACACCTGCAATTTCTAAATCCTGCCACCAATATTGTGGTTATTGTGGAATGGCTGTGGTGACAATGTGACATGGTTAAAGTGGAAGAAGGAATGGGAAGTGAACATGAGTGGATTTCTTGAGTAAATTCATTTTGATGGAAGGTAAAATTAGATTTTTTTGCAAACTACGAATACAAAGTTATATCTTTCGCAAATCTTACGGAAGTGAATAACATGAGTGGATTTCTTGAATAATTCGTTTTGGTGGAAGGTAAAGTTAGACTTTTTGCAAACTACAAACGCAAAGTTAGATCTTTCATAAATCATATAGATAAATCTGAAGTTTTTACCTATATAAATTGGTTTGTTAGTTATTAAAGAAAATTTCAAATCAAAATTATAATAGCATGAACATGGATGAGCCAACTCCTAATGGATGCGAAGTTAGACTTTCTCATAAAATATAAAGACAAAATTGAACCTTTTCGCTTAAAAGATAAAACTATGAGGAATTAACCAAAACATAAAAATCAAAATTAGAGACCAAAGAAAAAAAAAAACCTCTCCAAAGATTTTCTCCTTCTAGACACTTAAAATTTATTGGGTCAAATTCATATAAAATTTGGATTTGATTCATATTTTATTGGGCCTAAAATTAGTTTGGGCTATAAAAAATGATAAATCCATTTTATTCTTCATCAAGGACTTCAAAGTCCATTATACTTGGAAGCTCAAACTCATCAAGTGACGTGGCATTCTAGTCAAATCCAAGACCAATGAGATGCTGCCACATGTTATTCTTCATCAAGGATTTCAAAGTCCATTACACTTGAAAGCCCAAACTCATCAAGTGACGTGGCATTCCAGTCAAATCCAAGACCAATGAGACGCCGCCACATGTACAAATAATGTGGAAATCTCATTCAAATCCAAGAACCAGTCAAAAGTCGTCAAGTGCCAAAGTGACATGTTTCGGTCAATTACAAGCAACCAGGCCTACCCCCTACAACTATAAATAGGGGGTAACATGACATGCTAAAGGTGATTCGGCAAGCATTGGAGGCAGCTTCTGCATTGACTACACAGCTCTTCAACGAATCGACTAACGGAGTTCTGCCCGGAGGTCAACTCGACAAGACGAAGTGCTGTCAAACAATTTCTGGAGATCCAAACAAATTTCTGGGAGGCTCAAATCATCCAGAAGTTCGAGAATTACGCTACAAAGGCCCTCGAATTACGAAAAAGCTTAGGAGAGAAAAATCGAGAGAATAACAGAATTATACCCGCAAAATTATTTTAAATAAAATTATTCTTTTTATTTATTTTTATTTTTGCTTGCAGTTAATTTTCCACACAACGAAAATTTTCGCGAACACTCCTATTTCTTTCTTTTTCCCTTGAAGATTGTCAGTTTATAATTTTGAAGGTTTAATAAATTTTTATTTTCCAAAGACAAATTAATTCCATTCGCATTATAAGTTTTGGACAAATTATGCGAACAAAAAAATGAACGGAGGTGTTTTGATGTGAAAGCAATGCAAGATTAAAATGTTAATTAATTGTTTAAACCTAACTATCTAAGCACCATAGATTGTTAAATTAGTCATCCAATTCTCTATGCTTATTAAATTCTTTTGGTGACCAAAGTAGTCATCATTAGAAGTAATTTTCAACGAAAATAATAATTCAAATTAGGGCCATCGATCTTCACTGAATAATTACTAGATGACAACAACACATCATCAATATAATGACCATTGACCACTACACTATATATTATAATAATTTTGATGGCCATCACTCTTTATCAATGGGAGCATAATTAGATGAACCAACTAAAAGACTTATTACACTCCACTAGTCAGTTTTTGAGTTGCTATTTTGTTTTTGATTGATATATACATTATTGAAAACTGAAAAGTGACAATATAATGATTTAATGTACATGATATTGGTGGGAAGTGGGAACCAGTTCCTTGCCATATTTGAAATATCTAAGTTGTGAGTACTCAATTAGGTTATGTCACAAATAGTACCAACATTATTGGCAGTTGTCCCCTATTGCAAAGGAGTAAATAGTAATGCATCTTCCTGTTTGTAATCCTTCTATATATTTAAGATACGAAGTTGTTTATGAGGTTTAAATTCTTGCTTATTTCGGTTAGTAGGTGTTAAATTAATAATTTATAGCATCTATTAAAGAATTATTTTTAAAGAATATATATAAAAAATTTAAATTAAAGCAATGTGATTTTGTTGGATCCATACTATCAACTCTAAGTCCACACCTAACAACCTTTGTCTTCGGCAAGGAGGGACAACCTATCCATTGTTTGGTTGGAAACAAGTTATTTCGGGATTATTAATTTCGGAATTAGTTGTCTCATCCTCAAGGATGGATAAGAAAAACTCTAAAATTCCAAAATAACCAATTCCGATGTGAGTTATCTCATGTATTTTGTCTCAACCAAACATGGGATAAGCTCCACTTATCCCTCCTACCAAACGATCGCTAAGGAAATTAAGGGTGTGTTTGGTATATGGAAAATATTTGTCAATTTCTTTTTATGTTTTCGACTGATTGAAATGTTCTGAAAAATATTATTTTTTTTAAAAGAAAATAAGTCACTTAAAAATGAAGAAAATGACTCCTTAATAAAAGTAGGGAAAACAAGTTTCATAAGTGATATTTCAAGTTCATTATCGCCTCCTCACCAATCTAACACCCCTAAACCCCAACTCCACCACCTTCGAACTCCCACTCCTCACCTCACCCCACCACCATAGTGATGCTATATCGATTATATATGAATGTTTTTGGGATAACATTATTTTATTTATTTACCAAACACTAAAAAAAAAAAGAAAATAAGAAATTCATTTGTTTTTCAATCAAACATTTTTCATTCATACCAAACACATCCTAAAGGAGGTCCATTTTAGACATATATTTTATAAAAATACATTGATATAATAAAACTTGCAACTTCATAGTTTCTTTCATCTCCATTCATAAATACTACTGATATTTATGAGAATATGACTTACTGTTCATTACAGTAAAAGGCTTGTTTTGACTCTTTTCTTTTTTATTTCTTTTAATTTTTCACTTATATTTATATTGAAGTTCGACTAAATTAGACTTTATTATATGCAAGTGGAACTTTGCTTGGATGGGTTGAGACGTTTAACTTAGTTTTCAGTGACAAAAAAGACGTATAACACTAATTTTTTATACGATGTCTTACAGAAACAAAGTTGCAGATTTTATTATTTTGTATACTGTGCTTAAATTGTTGGAATTACTATCTTTATTTGCTATATATAATTAGTAAAATTTAAAGCAATAATTGTTTTGAATTTCTTGTCTAACCTAATTAGGCTAACTGTTGCATGTTCCACTGTTCTTCTATTAATTTGGAAAATTTTACCATGTGTAACAAAACTTTGGATAAAAAGGTGTTTAAATTTTTTTAGAGTACAATGGACATCGAAATTTTGTATACTCTGCAATTTATGTTAAGAGTTGTTGGAGGCAAATTTTGTAGACTCTACCGCAATTTAATTTCTGTTAGAGTTCTTGGAGTCTTGAGGTTATTCTATCCTTATGCCTATGAAAAGGGGACTTACTCTTTTGAAGAAAACATCTTGAATATTCCATAAATTCATGGGTATTCGTAAAAAGATCGGAATGTCCAATATCTCATAAAATCATGGAATATTCATAAAGATATTATCTTACATTCGAGAAATACGCTACTAAATCAAGAGATGATCACTGGAAATACGTCCAATGAGACCAAATTTGTCCTTTATCTCTTCTCTTATAAATCAAATATTTGTCCTTCATCTCTTCTCTTCTAAATCAATCAGATCTGTAAATATGTAGCTGCAAGACTGTAAAAATGGAATCTCTATGATTGTTACTCCAAGACTCGCCTTTGAGTTTCATCAATCTAAATTCCGACAAACCTTGAAGTAAGGGCATTTGTACACATCAAAATTTTGTGGACTCTCTCACAAGAATTCAATTTCTATTAGAATTGTTGGAGGCAAATTTTGTGGACTCTATAAGAAAATTGAATTTATGTTAGAGTTTTTGGAGGCTTGGGAGGTTATTCTACCCTAAACGCTATCTCATCATAAAATCAAGGGTATTCGTAAAAAGATCAGGATCTCTAATATCCCACAAAATTATGGGATATTCATAAAGAGATCATCCTAGAGAAATACCTACTAACGACCCTCAAATTACGGAGAAAATCATAAGAAAAGAATCAAGGAAGGAACATAATTGTACCCACATTCGTTATCAATAAAAGTTCTTATTTCTTCATATTTTATTTGTGATTACAATTTATTATTCATCACCTTAAAAATTGTTGCAAACATACATATTAACAATAACTAAATGTGAAATTCAAAAGTAGTGATAGACTGATAATAATGCAAAATTTATACATAGTAAATAGTTTATATTTTAATTTAGTTGATGAATATATTATATATGCTTATGTACATTTCACATATTTATATATTTACATGTGTTCTTATTTCTTACTCCTATAATGTTAGATGAAAATTTTCGTATGATCTTTTACCATGTTTCCACGATTGAATTATTCGTAATTATACACTTCTTAGAGTGTCATTAATTAAGGAAAAATCGACAAAATGGCCTAAACAAAAAGGGGAAAATATTCATTAATTACGCCATTCTATCATAGAATGAGGACATGGGCTATTGTTGACAAAGTGAAAATGAAAGCTATAATATCATACCAAACACTTATTTAACTCTTCAATAATGCACCTTTTATCAAGTTCATTTCACCGATATATGAAACTTCTCTATTTCTACTATAATTACTTAATATGCTCATTGAAATCGCCTCAAAAAATTAGGCAAATTAACTACTCTATAGTTTAAATCCAAGATAGCTCCACATTTCGCAATTATTCCTTGTTCATTTTTGGACGCACAATGCTTTTGATAAGTTTTCTTTTCTTTTTTTTTTCAAAATATATACGTATCTAATATTGTACAAGAGTATCTTACTGCATTTAAGACTTTTTTTTTGCCAGTTTTGGGGGAATGTTTTCGAAAAGTTTTTCTACTGAAACGTATTTGTTGATTGTTATGTCTAAAAGGTTTCATGGATTTATTCAATTATCTTTTCTAAAAGTATCTCTATGCACTTTTATTTTTTCTGATAAAAAGAAAAAAGTTCTTTCAAAACCTTCTCTATGAACTTTTTCGGATGACAGAAAGTATATAAGCAGTATGAATGATTTTTCTTTCTGTCCACTAGGCACTAGTAGTGCAAAATATTACTCCATTATGCAACTTATAGCATGGACAAAAGGGGTTACTCAAATAATAAACATAACATCTCCGATCTTCAATTATAAAGCTGTAAATTTGAATTAGGATCGAATCACCAACGTATATCAATTATCATGCGTATAAACTTCTATCCTTAATTATTAATTTGGTATGAGTAAAAAGTGTACCTACCTAAGTACTAGCTACTCAAACAAAGACAAAAAATAGGCACGTTAACGTTGTCAAACAAGTGAAGATAATTAGTCAATTTATCAAAGATCTAACTTCAAAATCTAAAAACAATCGAGTCAATAATTAATCGTTTTTGTCCATTCTAATACGGGGATTGGTTTCTTGTATGAAATACTCAATCAATTATTATTATATCTCATAAATTTATCTTTTTTCTTGATTCTAATTTTCTTCAACAAATAAAAGTTGATACTAACTATTTTCTTCATTACAAATTATTTGTCTTACTTTCCTTTTTAACTTTATTTAAAATAAGAAGAAGAAAAAAAATTCCTGACAACTCTGTAATTTCAATATTTTCACATAACATATGATATTTTCGTATGTTTTTATATCATTAATTTAAAATTATAAAATTTAACAATTTATCTTTTTGTTTTAAAATTTATGTCAACTCAAACTAAAACAAACAAAGGAAAAATAGTTAAGTGACCGTTCATGAAACCAACTATTCTAATTATCAGATATCATATTCGGTGTTCGAACTAGCTTAACCTCTAATTTGGTCAAGCAGTATATATTCTTATCTTAATTCATATGATAAATTTTCTTGATATAAGCTAATCTTTATAGATAAGTATATTTATCGTATTACTCCTTCCGTTTAAAAAAGAATGATCTACTTTAACTTGACACAAAGTTTAAGAAATTAAAGAAAACTTTTGAATCTTATGGTCTTAAATTAAAGTTGTATCAAATGTACCAAAATATCTTTTAATCTGGTGATCTTAAACATGTCACGTGAAAAGTTAAAATTAAAGTATTAAAAAAAAAATTATTCTTTTTAAAATGAATTTTTTTTAAAAAAATAGATTATTTTTATTTATTTTTTTAAACGGAGGGAGTATTATTTAATTACACTGCTTAAACAAACAGGATCGAATAAAACTCCAGAAATTTACAACGGCCCCTCTCATCTGCCACATTAACAAAACAACACAGCGGACAAGCCGAGGAAAAGATGTCAATTTCTTATCCCACTCGATATAACAGCGCGTATTAATTACTCCCGCCGACAAGTCACATCAAAATGTCTAGACATACCGAGAACGTTCTAATGTCACTTAATAATTCTGAGTGATGTACACGCGATATATTCTCGCGTGGTGTTAGACCCATGTCAGTTTCTCGAGTTTAATAATTGCTCTTTTAATAAAGTGTAAACTATATACTCTAATTACAAAGGTACTATAGTTTAATGACCCTCTCTCTCGCTCCCCCGACCCAAACCAAAAAGAAAAAGAGAAAACCAATCTACTAAAATTTTCGTAATGCAGTAGCAATAGAGCTAAAATTTTAATTAAAGAGATTTAATATTTGAATAAAATTAGCTGAAGGAATTTAATATCAGCTATTGATACATAAGTAATAATTTTAATTATGTATAAATAATATATATTTTCGTTAAAAAAAAATTGGATGACCCGTGACCAAAGTCGGACTCCGCCTCTTGAATGCACCATTCTTATTCTTCATTCTAAAAAAAAAAAAAAAATTATTTTCATAACTTAAATCTATAACATCTCATAATTTAAATTTACAACTTCTTGATGCATAATAATAATTTTATCAATTATACTCTAATACTTTCAATATAGCAATATAAATATCTATCAACTTATTTCACGGTCATTAAGAAAAGTAATATTATCTTCTATTTATATTAATTAAGCATATTTTATTTTACATGATATTTAAAAAATTATTAATGAATGATCAATTTTACTACTTTATCTTTTATCTATATTAAATAAGATAAAGATAATTTGTTTAAACTTTCAAAGAATATATCAATTATAGGGATCAAAATAGAAAAAATTTAGCTAATTCTACCTCAATTTAGCAAGTGATCAATTACTTATGAATATTAAATTTAATAAGATGATCAAGCAATAGTAAAGGGAGAAAATAAGTAGAAGTATACTCTACTCTTAAATTACATTTATTTATTAAATATTTCTTCAGAATCAACCATTATAAAGAAGAAATAAGTTTTTAATATATAGAAGTACACTTGAAAAAACATACAGTTATAATTTTTTAGTACTTCAGTTTTTAAGATGTCATTTATTTTGAGGTAAATTTTTTCATTAAATTTGACACTTATTTTCATAGAGACTCATAGTTAAATGACAAAAAAAAAAGGAAAAAGAAAACAGTGTCCAGAAGGTGGTGCATACTGTTTTCTTCTTCTTGCTTTCATCAACAACTTTTTGCAGTTTTGAGTGTGTTTGTTGTGTGTGAGAGAGAGAGGAATCCAATTCTTTGTACAAAGACACCACCTTTTTGGGTCTTTTAGTACTGTAAAATAAAGAGGGTTGCACAAAAAAAATATCATAAGTGCATTTTGACAAGCTAAAAAAAGAGGAAGAAAAAAAAGGGTATTCTTGAAGCCATTGTTTTTGTTTTATTTGAGAAAGAGAATCTAAACTTAAGATATTCATAGTGGGAATCTTTGGGTTCTCTAATTTTTTTTTTAAAATAAAGAAAGACCATTCTTTGGTTTTCTTGAAATTAAAGGTAAGGTCTTTTTCACTTTGTACCATTAAACCCCTCAGCTAAATTAGCTGCTAATAATTTTTTTATGAGTGTTATATGGTGTTCTTTTACCTCTCAAGTCTTTGTTGCATGACCATCCATTTTCTTGTTTTTGGTGGGGTGTAAATGT
Source organism: Capsicum baccatum var. pendulum (assembly GCA_030864225.1). NCBI lineage: Eukaryota > Viridiplantae > Streptophyta > Magnoliopsida > Solanales > Solanaceae > Capsicum > Capsicum baccatum. The sequence goes on along the minus strand of CM061550.1, from coordinate 27,849,365 downwards.
TTCTATTTCTCTTGGCAATTGTAGTACTCTTTGTTCAACCAATTTTTTTTTTTGTTGCTTGAAGGAATACTTTTTTGCATTTCAGTTTTTTTTGCTAGGATTTTAACATGTGGGGTATTTGGTCTGTTTCTTGGTTGCCCTTTTGAGGTACATCCTTCTTGGAGCTTTGGTTTTTTATAGTGTGATTTTTGCATTTGCCATCAGATTTAACCTCCAGGGTGGTGGCTAGACTTCTGCAGATTGTTACTATATCTGTTTGTGTTCAGATTTTTTAGGTTGTTTATCAAAGTTCAGAAGTTTGGTTCATGTTTTTTATTTTCATTTTGTCTTGTTGTGCTTTAGTTTAAGCTGCTTTAATTTTCTTTATAGCTGTAATTATTTGTGGGGTGTTCCCCTTCTGGTTTCATCTTTATTGCTATGATTATTCAGTCTTTTTATGGACCATATAGTGGGCCCATTGCTATATTTCCATGATTTGATTCTGTTTCTTGCTTATTTTCTGTTTTCAATCTTTTGTTTCCATGCATTTTCTAGTAAAACTTGAGTTAATAAGTTGAACATAGGAGATTTTTTAATTTTTTTTTTTTCTGATTGTAGGAAAAAGAGAAAAAGAGATACTCCATTAGCAAAGAAAAATGGTTTCAAGGTCATATTCCAACTTACTAGATCTTACTTGTGGTGATTCGCCAACGTTTGGGCGAGGGGGTAGGAAGCTTTCGAGGGTAGCAACTGTAGCTGGGGTTTTATCTGAGTTTGATGATGAAAGTAGAAGTAATGCTTCTGATGCTCCATCATCAGTTACTCAAGAGAGGATGATAATTGTGGGGAATCAACTTCCTCTTAGAGCTCATAGGAGAAAAGATGGTGAGGAAGGTTGGAACTTTAGTTGGGACGAGGATTCGCTTCTTTTACAGCTTAAAGATGGTCTTGGTGAAGATGTAGAAGTGATTTATGTTGGTAGCCTTAAAGAAGAAATTGACCCGAGTCAACAAGATGATGTTGCCCAAACATTGCTCGAAACGTTCAAATGTGTACCAGCTTTCATACCACCTGAGTTGTTCAGTAAATTCTATCATGGTTTCTGCAAACAGCATTTATGGCCTTTGTTTCACTACATGCTTCCGCTGTCTCCAGATCTTGGTGGTCGATTTGATCGTTCGTTGTGGCAAGCTTATGTCTCAGTGAACAAAATCTTTGCAGACAAAGTAATGGAAGTCATTAGTCCTGATGATGATTTTGTTTGGGTTCATGATTATCATTTAATGGTGTTACCAACATTCTTGAGGAAGAGGTTTAACAGAGTGAAGCTCGGATTCTTCCTCCATAGCCCGTTTCCCTCGTCTGAGATATACCGGACTTTGCCCGTAAGGGATGAAATTCTACGAGCACTCTTGAACTCTGACTTGATAGGCTTTCATACCTTTGATTATGCAAGACATTTCCTTTCATGTTGTAGCAGAATGCTTGGGATTTCATATCAATCCAAACGTGGTTATATAGGATTAGAGTACTATGGCCGCACTGTTAGCATTAAGATTCTGCCAGTTGGAATACATATGGGTCAACTTCAATCAGTGCTGGACCTTCAAGAGACAGTAACCAGGGTTGCAGAGCTGCGAGATAAATTCCGTGGTCGGACAATTTTACTTGGAGTTGATGACATGGATATATTCAAAGGAATAAGCTTGAAACTTTTAGCCTTTGAGCTCTTGCTCACTCAGCATCCTGAACAGCGGGGTAAATTGGTCTTGGTTCAAATTGCAAATCCTGCCAGAGGCCGAGGAAAAGATGTGCAGGAAGTCCGGGCTGAAACTTATGCAACTGTAGATAGAATTAATCAGAAATTTGGAAGTACTGGATATGAACCAGTTATCTTGGTTGATAAGCCTCTTCAGTTTTACGAGCGCATTGCTTACTATGCTATTGCAGAGTGCTGTCTTGTTACTGCAGTAAGGGATGGAATGAATCTAATACCTTATGAATATGTTATATGCCGGCAAGGAACAGATAAGCTGGATGCTACCTTAGGACTGAACCCCACAGCACCGAAGAAGAGCATGTTAGTGGTTTCTGAGTTTATTGGTTGCTCTCCATCTCTCAGTGGTGCAATAAGGGTCAACCCCTGGAATATTGATGCTGTTGCCGAAGCTATGGATTCTGCTTTAGTTGTCTCCGAGGCAGAGAAGCAAATGCGTCATGAGAAGCACTATAGATATGTGTGCACTCATGATGTGGCATATTGGGCTCAGAGCTTTTTGCAAGATCTTGAAAGAGCATGTAGGGATCATATGAAAAGGAGGTGTTGGGGTATTGGATTTGGCTTAGGATTCCGTGTGGTTGCTTTGGATCCGACCTTCCGGAAACTGTCAGTTGAGCATATTGTATCTGCTTACAAAAGGACCAAAAATCGTGCAATTCTTTTGGATTATGATGGTACAATGACAGTGAGAAACTCTATCAGCCAGGGTCCAAATGCAGAGGTTATTAGTATCTTAAACAACTTGTGTAGGGATCCAAAGAATATTGTGTACATTGTTAGTGGAAAAGAAACAAAAACCTTAACTCAGTGGTTTTCTTCGTGTGAAACACTAGGACTTGCAGCAGAGCATGGCTATTTTGTGAGGTAAATCTTTTATATATCCTTTAATTACCCGTGTTGATTTCTACTATTAACCTCCAAACTAATAGATCATCAAGTTGATTTGTTCCACTGGTGTAAAAAGATTGTGGCTAAAAGTATAAGATGTGTGACAAGTGTTCTTACTCAAAGTACAGAGCTTGCTTCAAGTTGTTAAATACAGATTAAACGGAAAAGTAAACATTAAGAATGCGAGAAAGCAGAATTGATATAGGCTTAAGGAGAAACCTGATAAGGAGTGCTAATAATATTTTGGAAACATGTAACTAGGGTCTAAATGCTGTCAGTAAACTGGAGGTAGACAGCAGCGTGCTGTTCAAGTTTTATGTGAAGATAAATTCCACTTTCTATATCTGTGTTTCTGCTACTAGTTGACTAACTAGATGGCATAGTCTTTCTGTTCCTTCGTTTTGCTGGTGTATTATTTTTCGTTGGTTCTTCGTTCTTTTTTTTTGTTTTGCTGGTGTATTACTTTTCGTTGGTTCTTCTTTCTTGTTCATACTTTCTTGTAGGCCTTAGGGTGGTCTCTGCCACCAGGGGAGGGGCACTGTAGTGTTTAAGATTCTTGAACACCGTAGAAGAACACCAAACCAAAGAGTTGGAGTGAGTTCCTACTTGTAGTAGGCAAACTGGCTTTATGTAGCCATTGACTGTGGCAGTTAACCATTTTTAGGTTCATTCTGTTCAGTAGCAAAACTGGTGGCGGTCATCTAGTGGCAGAGACACTGTTCCACAAGGGATGTCATCTGACACCTAATGCAGAGCAAACATATATATGAGACTGGAAGTAATGTCTTAAAGTTGGAACTTCTGTAGCTTCAGACTAACCCCATGCAAAGTGCTGTAATAATAAACCGGTATTGCTTGAATAAAATCTTGTGTACTCCACTGTCCATAACCTGTGCTTACAGGTCTCAGAGGTCACACCTCTAAAAGATATGACTAGTGAACATTCAATACAGACTCCGCTAAACATCATTTCAATTTCTTTCGTCTCTTTTCACAATAAGTTGTTTCCTCTACATTTGAAAAGACTCTTTAAGTCTTTCAACTTTCAGCTAACTTGGTATGATCATTATTTTAAACTGTTTTATATTAAAAAAAAAAAAAAAAGAATTGTTTTTAGTCCCTCGTTAAAAAAAATGTTTTATCTTCTCCATTGGATGCTGGTGTTCTAAATTTAACTCATGACTGACCAAATGAACAATGCCAATCGGATAAATAACACAGTGCAATCTTTAAGCTTTACTTCTCAGAATAATCAGGATATCCATTTGTGCTGGAAAAGGTAGGGTCTTAAAAATTAGATGTTGATCAGTCCACGCTACAAAAGTGCTTAAAAGCACCTAAAATAAGTTAATCCAAACAGGCTCTGAGTAATTAGGGCTAATTGCTTTTTCACGTCCTTGTGGTTGTGTCAAGCACCAGTTAAAAACATCGAACTCTTCCACATGAGGCATTTCAACTCCTTTTGAGCTCAAAAAGAGCTAGCCCCAACTAAAAGAGCCAACTAAACTGTTCAATCTTCGTTGGTTGAGAGGTTGAGTGAGAACTATACTTATACTACGTTGCTGAGCATGCAAGGTCCGTTTCAGTGGGACCATTCTATGGAATATTTTTATGGATGCTTATGGATGTCACTAACTATAATTATTCTCAAGGGATGAAGGACAACAGGAACAAGATTTTCTTGTCCATTTGACACACTTCAGTTCAAGGAATGCTGAACTTGATGGTGTTTCAGATTGACTTAATGAAAGTTTCTAAATTAATTTGTTGCTTTGGCTTTTAGTGACCAGCTGTCCAGCTGCAAAACAACATAGTTCTTGCGGTGGTTGTAAGTTTTAACTATGGTTAACTTGGAATCGGCAGCTTCTATGGTGGAAGGTGCCAGAGTTTTGTAGTGGTGAGCATGTGTTAGCTAACACTTTACTAGAGTTATTCGAGGGTAGAGCAGTAATATATGAAAATCAACCTCTTGTCATAACTTAGGTCTTGCTTATATAATGTAATAATTGTTCATGGTGAAAACAGAAGATCTTAACTGCCTGAGTGTATAGCAATAATTTCAGATTTTCAGGGGTGTCTCTTTTGTGTCTATGCACACAGAACACAGTTTACGGGGAGCTGGTCGGGAGGAGTTAATTAATGCTTTTGCTTAAACTTTCAACTCTCCATCTGCTCTCGGTGCTTGATGTTTTGTTTTTTCAATGAAGCTGAAACAATTCTTTTTTCAGGCCAAACCGTGATGCCAAGTGGGAAACATGTGTTGCAGTGGGAGATTTTTATTGGAAGCAGATCGCTGAGCCTGTAATGAGCCTCTACACAGAAACCACTGATGGTTCTTTCATAGATAGCAAGGAAAGCACGCTTGTTTGGAATTACCAATACGCAGATCCAGATTTTGGCTCATGTCAGGCAAAAGAGCTTCTAGATCACTTGGAAAGCGTTCTTGCAAATGAACCGGTTACAGTTAAGAGTGGCCATGACATTGTAGAAGTGAAGCCTCAGGTGAGCAGTGTGATATATTTTTCACATTTCTCACTTGAAACACTTGCACAAATCCGTATCTGGTGAAAACGTCTAAGAATATTATTCATTCTAGTCTACAACTATTTTGACCTGAGAACCTCCTTTTTACTGTGTCTAAAAAACTTCAATTGAGACCATCCATGATTAGCAGATATTACTGACCATATAAGAGTTGCTTACAGCCTCTTTCTCAGTCAGTGTTTCAACGGAATAGAATCCACCTCTTTTTTCAAGCATTTGAGCTATTGCGGCAGATAACCGGTATAACTTTGTTTATCTTTACCAAAATAAAAACAGAGATATAACCTTGTTTGTTGCTTCCTTGTGAAAAGTTTTGTAGTAAACCAACGATACTGAACCCAAAGAATTGGGCATATAGCGGAACTTTCAATAAATGTGATCAACTTTATGGTTTTATTTTGCTCACTAATCATATTTGGGAAAGTTAGTTTGCTGTTTAGAGCTCAAACATGATCTGTGAAGAGTTGACGACAACTCTATTTAGAACTAAGCATGCTTTCTTGAAATAGCGTATACACACAATAAATCATGTCCCCTCGTAAAGGTACATGAATCATCTTACCTTACTTTGATTTCCTGAAGTCTGAATTATAGAATCGTGTCTTTTTATGATTCGAATTTCTTGTCCATTTTATTCTCATCTACCGTACTTTGATGGTTTTGCTTTGCCATGAACGTTCATTTTGACCTCCTAGGGTGTCAACAAAGGTCTTGTAGCAGTACGTCTCCTAGAAACAATGCAGCAGAAAGGAACGCCACCAGATTTTGTGCTCTGCATAGGGGATGATCGATCAGATGAGGATATGTTCGAGGTGATAATGAGTGCTGTCGCAAGTGCCTCACTTTCCCCCGTGGCTGAAGTGTTTGCTTGCACAGTTGGCCAGAAACCAAGCAAGGCTAAGTATTATTTGGAGGACACTACGGAGATTCTAAGAATGTTGCAGGGCCTTGCTTCTGCGTCTGAGCATTCTGCTAAACATGTTTCGGTATCTCCTCAGCGCGTAATCATCGACAGAGAATAGGAAGATCAAAAACACACAAGATTGATTTTCCTTTCCTTGGGGTATCGTGTCTCCTAGTAATAGGATTTTTCTTTTGTTTGCTGATTGGTTTAAGGTATGTTTGGTGTCAACTTCTACTGGAAATTTAATCATAGATAGAAGATGTAAAAATAGCTAATTCATTTACTTGCAGCTTCGTGGAGCATCTTTTATTTTTATTTTATTGGTCATGTTGAAGTGAACCAGCTATCTCAACACTTCAAGGTTCAACTGTGGGGGTTCGTGGGTCAGTTTTTCTCCCATACTAATCGTCTGTTAGGAATTTCTTCTTCCTTTTTTTTTTTAAAAAAAAAGAACAAAACACTTCTTTTTTAAAAAAAGATGGTGTTTAGTAAACTTGTAAAAGTGGGGATTAAAAAGGAGCAGAAATAATTTTTCTTCTGCTGGAAAATAGTAGGATATTTTTGTTTTTTGAAAATTATTTTTTTATGACAAAAATATATTTGTCACTTATACACCACCACCACCAAACACAATATATATTTCATATTTATATCATAATTCTTTATTTTATTTTATGATTTATATATTACTATTTTAGTCTCCAATCCTTTTTTTTAAAATAAAATTGAATATATCATTGAAGATAATGATTGAAGAGTACGTAGCTTTTTCTATTATTATTATTATTATTATTATTATTATTATTAATGATAGTAAATGACAGTTTTCTATTATTATTATTATTATTATTATTATTAATGACAATAAATGATAGATTAATCACGTTGCAAGATCAAATGGTATTTTGACTGCACTTAGTTATTTGTTTCTCGGAAGTACTTTTTGAAAAAGATTATCAAAGCACAATCTATTTATAAAAAACGTTTTTCCAATAAATTTATCAAATACAAATTTTTTTTTCAAAAGCACTTTTTTGTAAAACTATTTTATAAAATCGTTTCTCAAATAAGTAGTTTTCTAACAACAATCTTAAACGGGCTCTAAGGAGCAATCAAAATTTGTAATCACTTTTTTTGTTATTCATAGTGAGTTCTTCAAAAAGAATTTTTCACAATAATCTTCTTCTATTCGAGGAATGATCATACAAAGGAACTAATCTAAGCATAACGTTCTCAATTCTCAAATACAAATGTCAAAGAAGAGATTTTTCGGATAAGGGGTAGGATTTGTTTAACTGGATACACGAAATTACGAAATTGAAATATATATTGCATGCAAATCTTTCAATAGAAAATGTCTTTGCTTATTCAAAGGACGACTTAGTTAAAACGATTAAACTAATTAAGTCAGATTTTTCAAATACTAAAAAATTAAACTAAACGAATCAACTTTTTTTTATAGTCCTTATGTCCGGATCAAAGATCAGAACAGATGAGAACAAATCATCTAGTGTTTCTCTCTGTTGGGAATTAAACCTGAGATCTCATGGTGACTCAACCAACTTCATTGAACCACTTAGTCACACCCTGAATGTTAACTTTTTATTCATCTTTAGTTTGTCGATTTTGTTGTTTTTTTGTCCAATGGGGCGGTAAAAAGGTTTCCGATGAAAAAATCATTGAACTAATTTTTTTATTTTCAATTCGATGTTTGAAGTCTGCATTAGAGTCGACTAATTAGTTATTGTTCCACCACATGATTTGTTGGTTGTTTTTTTGGATTTTACCAAAAAAGAAAACACATGTTTACAAACTGCACCTTAACTTACATTATTACCTCAATCCTACCCCCTTAAAATAATTACAAAAATTCTTTCTTATGCTTTCTCTCTCCAAGACTTCCATACATCACGATTTTTTCCCAAATCCAAAACTTCGATACATCACAACCTTTTTCCAAATCCAAAACATCAATACATCACATCCTTTTCCAAATTCATTTCAAACATCCTTTTTTCCCTTCTCTCTCTTGCTCTTTCAAAGGGTCTTCAAGCTCAAAAAGTCATGCCAAAACTCGGCGAGGAACCACCACAATCAACACCATCCATGACATCATCCTTCACCACCATCACTGCGCCATCAATCTACATCCATTTTCGATGCGAGCTTTTCGAACACGACCTCCTCCCTATTCCTAAACTCATCTTCACCGACGGGGCTTAATCTTTTCTTTCAATTCGTGATAAACTCTTATCCCAATACCGCATCAAGTTAACTGTGAAGCGATTATGAAATCACTGCAAATCTCAAATGAACATGCGCGACTTATAATGTGTTTGATTTGATGATGTTTTTGTATATTTGGAGTTATAAAACTTTTGACTTCCATATTAGTATAAGAGAGTTCAAGCCATGAGAAATTGTGGAGTTGGAGATTCGACAATGGAGATTGAAACTGATGATGTTAATGAAGATACATAAGACCAGATGACCACCCTTCGTCGAAATTTTTTTTCGAGTATATAGGTTAAATATAAATATTTATGGTTATATACATGTTGTTGCACACCCTTGACAACTTAGAAAAGCATAGTCTAGTGGTCAAGAGTGTACATTTCCGCATCAACAATCCGGATTCGAACCTTGACAGGTGTAGTAGTGCTTTATTTTCTTCTTTATCCAAGGGAAAATATGAACACCCTTGATCAAACTTCTTTGTCCAAGGAAAACTATGAACAACCCTTGACCAAAAGTCTGGCTCCGTCGTATTGTTAAGTGAGTTGGAGATACATTAGAATGATGTATCTGGTAGGAAAAGACAAAGAAATACATAATGTGATCCGACATCAATGTACAAAAGTTATGTATCTTACCGAATATTAGATTACATATACATAAGAAAGATGTTTTTGGTTGAAAATTTACAAAAATCATGTATCGAAATATTTTGTGTTACCAATACATAAGATTATGTATTTGAATGTATCTTGTGATATTAATACATAAGAGTTATATATCAGCACTTATGTATTAGATGATGATATATCGCAAGTTTTAATTATGTATCACGCTAATAAAAAATAAATTTTTTATATATAGTATGAAAATAATTTATTTTAATATAATTCAGTACTAAACCGTTAAAATTTATGATTATTATTTTTTTAAAGTCAAAAGGACAAATCCATTATTAATATGTGTAATAACTAATAAGCAACTATTGTTTGAACAAGAAATTAAAAATAAAAAATAAAAAGAGAACAACTGTGTCAAAGCAACATTAGAACTAGGGTTCACCTTACGTATATAATAAAGTATTTCTCCAATCTTCTTTTTTTTTTCTTCGTCTTCTATATACAAATACAAAATAATATAATCACCCCAAATTCTCCCCCTTAATCTTTCAATTCAATACTATAAACTTTTGCTCCATCTATCTGTAATAATAACTCAATGGCAAAGAAATCCAAAGACAAGCAAAAACAAGAAGCACAACAACAACCAAACAATGAAACCTCAAATTCATCAGATATTTTCAATACCCTTTTTGGAACAACTCCAACAGATTCCAACATTGCTTCCCTTTTTTCCGACCAAAATCCCTTCAAAAGAAAGCCTACCCAACAACCTAAATTAGATGATGTTCTAGAAAATAATGATTCTGCTAGTGTAGAAGAAACCAAGAAAAAGAAGAAAAAGGGTAAAAATGTAATTTTGGGTATGGAGTCTGTAGCTGAAGAGGGCAATGAAGAAGAAGAAGAGGGTGGAAAATCCAAAAGGGTGTCTTTATCTGGGATTGAAGAGTCAAATGGTGTGAAGAAAAAGGGCAAAAAAGTAATTTTGAATTCAGGGTCTGAAGGTGTAGAAGGTAATGAGTTATCTGGGATTGAGGAATCAAATGGTGTGAAGAAAAAAGGTAAAAAAGTAATTTTGGGTGCAGAATCTGTAGGTGAAGAAGGTAATGAGGATAAGGGTAGTAACCCCAAAAGGGAAGAGGAAGAAAATGGTAAGAAAATGAAGAAGAAGAGGAAAAGGGATGAGATAGAGGCGGAGTACGAGGCGAAGAGATATGAGGTGGTTGCAGTGGAGGAGGTAGAGAAAGGGATTGGAGAAATGATGGTAGGTGAAAAGAGGAAGAAGATGGATAATCCAAAAGATATGATGGTTTCAAATGAGGGATTTGATGATGAGAGTAAACTTTTAAGGACAGTTTTTGTTGGGAATTTGCCTTTGAAGATCAAGAAGAAGGCTTTATTGAAGGAGTTTGGGAGTTTTGGAGAGATTGAATCAGTGAGGATACGGTCTATTCCGGTAGCTGATGTGAGTGTTAGTTAGCTATGTATATTCTTTGCATCAATGTACTTTACGTGTTAAGAATTATGTATACATGTTTTCAATTTGGAACCTGATTTTGATTTGTAATATCCTTTTTGGCAGAGTGCAACTCCAAGGAAGGCTGCTATCATTAAGAAAAAGCTCAATGATAATGCAGACAGGTTTGATGATTATAGCTTTTTTTAACCGGCTAAATGTACCCTAATAGAGTGTAATGGATACTGGGGATTCATGTAGCTAACCCCAATTAATTTGTTGTGAGACATTATTGATTGATTGTTGGCGATGCTTCTCATAATTATAGTCTAGTAAGTTGTACTAAGATACCAAAGTTACTTGATCATGCATATGGTATAATAGAAACGCCCTTTCTTTTCTTGTGAGTTTAACGGGTATGGGAGATGTAACTTTCTGGTGCGTAAAATATTGTTTCTTTGGATTCATTGTTGTATCAGTATATTTCTTTATATCTGATTTCCTATTGTATGATAAAGTTATTTGGTTGTAATTGCAGTGTTTTGTATCAGTATATTTCTGTATATCTGATTTCCTTTGTATGATAAGGTTATTTGATTGTAATTGCAGTGTTAATGCCTATGTTGTTTTTAAGTCGGAGGAATCTGCCCAGGCATCGTTGGCCCATAATATGGCAGTGGTAAGCAGTTCTTGGAGTTGATTCATTTGCATATTCTTCTGAAAGAACCTTTTTTAGGAGTTAGATAGTTGGGAAATTTGCTTATTGTACTTATCTATATAGGTCGAAGGAAGACATATCCGAGTTGACAGAGCATGTCCACCACGCAAGAAGATGAAGGGAGACAATAGTGCATTGTATGACAACAAAAAGACTGTTTTCGTGGGTAACCTTCCATTTGATGTGAAGGTCTGTTACCTGAGGATGAATGTTTCTTACTGTTCTAATCAGCCATTTTTTTCTGAAGCTCTCAGTGATTTTGTTCACTTCCTTGCAGGATGAAGAAATTTATCAGCTGTTCTCTGGTACGAAAGAATTTGAATCAAGCATTGAGGCTGTTCGGGTGATCAGAGATCCCAATACTCTCCTAGGAAAAGGAATTGCTTATGTTTTGTTCAAAACGAGGGTATATACTATCAACTTCTATTGCTTTTCAAATTTATAATTGCATTACTGTGTTTTTCTTTCATCATAGTCTTGAATATTGGCACTTTGATTCTGGAGGCAAACTAGAAATATGTCAATATTGGGAAATAAGTTTTTTTATGCTTGCTTTAACATCCAACCTGGTCCTCGGAATGATGGACGCAGTATAATAATATAACCTACTAGTTTGGAAACTAGGCTTAGTTGATTGATTGCCTTACTCCTCGTCTGAGAGACAAGTCTTCGTCTATCTAGTTTGTTCGCGTCTAATTTATTTTTTTTACCAAGTTAGGAGTTTAAGATTTGTACTGCGTGCTTTGTATTAGATGGTAATAGACTACATATATAATTATTAAATACATCTGGGTTATTCTGTAATTAGTTATTCTTCAGTTCTCTATATATACAGTTGTAACCCCTTCAATATCAATAAGATCAATTATTATTAAATTATATCATGGTATCAAAGCTAGGGTTTCTTCTTCCGCCCAAACCCTAATCTCTCCTCTTTTCCGACGTGTGTGCGCCGCCGCCACCGTCTACACCACGCCGCACGGCCTCCCTCCTCCGCCGTAGGTCGGCGCCATGGACAAGGTTGTTGATCCTCTGTCAAATTTACCGTCTGGAGTAAAATTACTGCTCAGGAATCTCCACAATCTCATCCCCGAAAAATTATCTGACAACAACTACCCGGCCTGGGCACTTAACGTCCGCACCGCCCTCGCAGCCAACTTGCTGCTCGGATGGATTGACGGTGCGGAGAAGCCGCCGCCCGAGACAGTCGAGCAGGACGGCGTCATGCTCCCAAATCCCGACTACCTTCCGTGGATGATCGTAGACACTCAGATCCGAGTCTGTCTTCTCGCAGTTATTAGCCCCTCTGTGCACAAATACGCCCGGGATTTTCTCACATCGGCTTCACTTTGGGACGCACTAGCCACAAGGTACAGCTCTGTGTCCACGACTCATATTTTTCAGTTGCGTGACAGATTGCATACTCTTCGGAAGGGAACGAAGACGATGACTCAATACCTTGATGATGTGGCCTCTATTCTGTCTGACCTAGATGCTGTGAACGAGATTATTCCTGAACGAGACGTGGTGAATGCCGTGATACGTGGCCTTCCGGCTGGCTATTCCTCTCTCAAACAGCATATTCGCCTCTCACCTGTCGAAATCACTCTGAATCAACTGTCTGGATGGCTTAATGCAGAAGAATTGAATCTAGACATGGAACACAAATTACTGCTCGGAGAAGCCAGTTCCACCCCTGGCGTCACGGCTCTTTACTCAGCTGGCAGCGGGGGCTCGGCCAGGGGTCGCGGTGACGATCGCCGTAACCAAGGGCGAGGCAGCGGCGGCGGTGACCGTCGGAACGCCGGGCAGCAAGGCAGAGGCGGGCCTTCACCGAGGGGCGGCTTCCAGTCAGGCCGCGGACAGGGACGAGGAAACCAGCGGGGGCCCACACGAGATCTTCCGACGTGCCAAATTTGTGCTAAACGGGGCCATTCTGCGGCTAATTGCTGGTATCGTTATGATGACTCGCAGAATGTAAATAGCCAGTCCGGAGGATCAAGGGCGATGCATGCGTCCACAAACGCTCAATCTGGCGATTGGTATCTAGACACAGGTGCTAACACCCATGTGACGTCGGATTATTCCCAACTTCAAGCTCCTCATCCGTATCATGGCTCAGAAACTATTACAGTAGGCAATGGTCAATCCCTTTCCATCACAAACACCGGCTCTGGGTATGTCTATACCCCAAATGGTAAATTTCATCTCTCAACCCTTCACCACGTCCCTTCCCTCACCTCCAATCTTTTATCTGTTTATCGCTTTACTAAAGAAAATAACTGCACCCTCATTTTTAATGACACCAATTTCCAGATAGTGGACAATACCACGAACCGGGTGCGGTACACGGGCCGCTGTGAGCATGGGCTATACACTCTTCCATCCAGGTCTCCGTCTGTTGTGAGTCAAGCCATTCTCTCGTCCACCTGGCATCGCCGGCTTGGGCACCCATCATCCGCCATCGCCAAATCCATTTTATCTTCCTTAGGTTTTAATTTTTCAGAAAAATTACATTGCGAGTCCTGTTCAGTGTCTAAATCTTGTCGTTTACCTTTTTCACTGTCTGAACACAAGGCCACTGCGCCATTTCAATTAATTCATTCTGATGTTTGGGGTCCAACCTCAGTTCCTTCTGTTCAAGGTTTTCGTTATTATATCTGTTTTGTTGATGATTACAGTAAATTCACTTGGCTTTATCCTCTGAAATTTAAATCTGAAGCTTATACTGTTTTTGTCAACTTTGACCGAATGGTTCAAACTCAATTTAATGCCAAAATCAAAATTTTTCGAAGTGACAATGGCAAAGAATTTGTCAACAATGCATTTGGTGTTTTTCTTCAATATCTAGGGGCTCTTCATCACACTTCATGTCCATATACCCCTGAACAAAATGGCGTTGCTGAGCGCAAACACCGTCACCTAATAGAAACAGTTGTTGCGCTCCTCCATGATTCCACCTTACCTGTTTCCTTTTGGGTTGATGCCCTTGCTACTGCCAACTACCTCATAAATCGCATGCCCACTCACACTCTCTCCAACTCCACTCCATATGCCCGTCTCTACAATCATCCACCCGACTACATCCATCTCCGCCCGTTTGGGTGTCTAGTTTATCCCTGGTTGCGTCCACACACTCAACATAAACTTCAACCTCGGTCCACCCCTTGTGTCTTTCTAGGCTATCATCCCACTATCAAAGGTTACAAATGTTTCGATCCTGTATCTCAGAAAACATATGTTTCCCGTCATGTTCGTTTTGTGGAGGAACAATTTCCTTACACAAGTCTTTCCTCTACTCCATACTCCCCCAATCCACTTGGCATTGTGCCATTATTTCCGTCCTTTTCACACGCTCATGCTCCGGCTCACTCGGCACCTACCCCGGTACCCCACTACACCACTACCCACCCGTACCAACCACCTAGCCACCCGAACCACCCACCCACCCACCCGCACACCCAGCCGACTGCCACACAACCCACCACTTCCCTACATCCTACTCCTAACACACATACAACCACCCCATCCACCGCTGCACATCCCAGCTCCCACGGCAGCCCCACCCAACCCCCGTCCACACATCATACAACTCCACCACCCCTTCCTAATCACCCTCCACTCAACACTCACCCTATGACAACCCGAGCCAAGGCCGGTACCTTCAAACCCAAAGCCTACCACACTCAAATACCCTTTGATGCACATCCCGTCACTGAGCCTACTACCTACAACCAAGCCTCCAAAAATAGTTTCTGGTGCCAAGCTATGGATGAGGAATTTCAGGCTCTGAATGAACAACGTACATGGGATTTGGTACCTCTGCCTAGTAACCGAAAGTCTATTGGGTGCAAATGGGTGTTTCGCATCAAACGAAATTCAGATGGATCTCTTTCTCGCTATAAAGCACGTCTGGTTGCAAAAGGGTATCATCAGGAGTATGGTGTGGATTATAAGGAGACCTTCAGCCCTGTTGTTAAGCAACAGACTATTCGTCTGGTCTTGTCTCTTGCTCTTCACTATGATTGGCCGCTTCATCAGTTAGACGTCAGCAATGCCTTTCTTCATGGTCATCTTGAGGAAGAAATCTATATGGTTCAGCCACCGGGATATGTTAATCCCAACCGTCCTCACTATGTTTGCAAGCTTCGCAAATCACTGTATGGCCTGAAACAGGCCCCACGTGCCTGGTACACACGTCTCTCTACTTTTCTGCAGGGTCTTGGTTTTCGCACCTCCCATCATGACAACAGCCTCTTCACCCTTCACTGTTCTCGAGGGACAGTCATCATTCTTATCTATGTGGATGATATTGTTATTACAGGCAGCTCGTCATCACTCATCACTGAAATTACTGAGGCTATGCATCGTGACTTCAAACTTAAGGACCTCGGTCCTCTGGAGTTCTTTCTTGGCCTCGAACTCATCCGCAAATCGGGAACCATATTGATGCATCAGACAAAATATACCCTTGAACTTCTAAATCGAGCTGGAATGGCAGACTGCAAACCCGCGGTCACTCCCATGGCAGTCCGCCAATTCCCAGGGCCGCATACTCCCTTTGCCGATCCTACACTATATCGGAGCCTCGTCGGTGGACTTCATTATCTTGCTGTTACTCGTCCGGACATCCAATATGCAGTCAATCGAGTCTCCCAATCAATGCATGCTCCCACAGAGCAACACTTTCAGGCCTTGAAACGCATTCTGCGCTATCTTCAAGGTACTCTTCACTGTGGAATTTTATTTCAAAAGGGCTCGTTTGATATATCTGTTTTTTCTGATTCGGATTGGGCTAACGACAAAGATGATCGGAAGTCCACTACTGGATATATTGTTATGATGGGACCGAATCTGATTTCCTGGTGCACCAAGAAGCAAACGCGAGTGTCCCGTTCCTCCACAGAAGCAGAATATCGTGCCATGGCTGCGGGTGTTGCTGAAGCCATGTGGTTACGATACCTTACGGATGCACTTGGCATTCCCCCGACGAAACCACAGATTTATTGTGACAATCAGTCCACTATTTGTGTTACCAAAAATCCAGTCCTTCATGATCGTATGAAGCATGTTGGGTCCGACTGCCACTTTGTTCGCGATGAGGTACTTGCAGGAACGATGACCACGCACTATGTCCCATCTACTGACCAGCTTGCTGATATTCTCACCAAGCCTCTTCCGTTACAGCCTTTTCAGTATCTCTGCTCCAAGCTGCCCCTCGTTACCGCTGATCAGCTTGCGGGGGGATAATAGACTACATATATAATTATTAAATACATCTGGGTTATTCTGTAATTAGTTATTCTTCAGTTCTCTATATATACAGCTGTAACCCCTTCAATATCAATAAGATCAATTATTATTAAATTATATCAGATGGACTACTATTTTAGCTGCTGTTGACATGCACCTCCACTGTTATATTGGAGCATCAGATTTTAATTTGAGTTTAGTTTCTTGCTTTAGTTATAGCATTTCATAGAGAAGGGTGTTTGTGGTTTTGGGATTTGTTGTGGGTCATTGCTGCTACTCAAAAAGGCCATTTGACCATTAGAGGTTATTCAATATTTCTTTTTGTCCTAGAAGATTCAGTTAGCTTTTCCCTGGGTGGGTTGGCCACGACCTGTTATCTGGTATGGATGAAATTACATGGGTGCTTTAGCGGCTTTATAATTTCTTTTGATAAAGATGTCTCTTTCAATTACTAAGTTATTTTGAGAAGTTACAAGAAGGATACGTATCCCCTAACACTCTGTTTGGATGGTGGTTTGTCATGGTTTCATAATGTACGGTACAGTATGGTATGGTATGGTATAGTACTATGCCATGTTTGGATCGACTGTATCGTTCACTGCTGTTTAATGATAGTTTTTTTGTTTGGTTTGATGGTATGGTACTGTATCGTAACGTATAAATTTACTAAAATACCCTCTATTATTATAAATTTTAAATTTATCGATAATTATTAATAAAATAATTTTCTTTCTACAAATTTATCACAAATCATGTATTGTAAATATATTACATTGTGAAATTCATAAAACTTCTAACAAAATTAAAAGTTTACATTCATGAAATAATCAAGAACTAGAACCGCAACAACTTATTTCAACCAGAAGCAGAGAGGACAAGTGCAACAGGACAAGACGAGGGAGAGGAGCTTCTGGTGGAGTTGATTATTTATTGTTGATGGCATCTTGTTTTAGCTGAGGCCTCATGAATGATTTTCTTTTAGTTGAATTCTTATGAATCTATTGCTCAATTTTGTGCATGTTCTGCTGATTAGTTCAGAACACATTTTCTCCATTCTCCCTTGCATTTGGTACTTTGTTTTCTCTCTCAAACACACAAGTTTCCCTCTTACAGAGGAGAAATTGTGAGCAGAAAAGCGTTAAAAGAAAAATATATTAGGGTTAGAAGTAATATAGGATGAAGAATAAAATAGATTAGATAATATTATATAAGGGTATAATTGGAGAAAAAATAACAGAACCATGGGATACCACCAAATTGGTGGTTCTAAAAATTGGAGGATTTCATGGTTATCAAACCATGAAAACATACCATACCATACCATTACTTTGAAAAAACAATCAAAACAAACATGGTTCCCTTGCTAACCATATCATACCATACCATGAAAAACCACCATCCAAACACGGTCTAATTTGTTACTCTTCTTCTGCTGGGTAACTGTGTCAGGAGTTCCTATTCCATAATCTAAATCTAAACTTAAACTGGCTGCTGTTTTTTCTTCAACATTCATTAAATAATTCTGGCTTGCACTTGTCCTCTTTGTTTAGTTACTCCATCCATCCGAATTTATGTGGCACTTTTTTCTTCTCAGGAGTCAATTTGACTAATCTCTGAAGCTTAAATGGAGTAGATCAGTTCAATATTTATAAGTAGAATGGAGATATTCAAAAAACTATATGCGAAATTCCATAAGTTGCAATTCTTCTCATGTCACTATGATAAAAACATAATTGTTGGTCCAAGTTGACAAGCAAAAACTGTCACATTAATTAGGTCAAAGGTAGTATTTATTTATCGGATAAGAAAGAAATTAGGAAACATGAAGCCCAACAGTGTAGGATCGGCTACACAAGGACGGTAGGTTGGAGTTCTTTAAAAATATGGTTACCGTAAAGTATACTTGCTGATTATTTCATTATGAAATATATATAGTTACCAAATTTAATGTTCTCCTATAACATGGTATAATTAATTTTATCAAGGTTATTTAAGAGCATGTACCATATACGTGATCTTGGTGGGAATTCACTGGGTTTGTTGTTGTTGTTGTTGTACCATATACGTGATCAACCTTTCAGTCTAAGCATTCCTTTGTTCGTTTCTTGAAAATGTTTATTTAATACTTTTGAATCGAACCCTACCCCTAATCTTTTGGTCTAAAAATAACCTCAAGGATCGTTTGATACACCGGATAGGATAAGTAGGGATATCCCCATGGGACTATTTTATCCCACCCTCCATATGGGATAGCATCCCAACCATTCTTTAGTGCGAATGATGGGATAAAATAGTCCTGGGATTAGTTAATACCTCATATTAAATATGAGATGAAGTTATCCCAAACTTTATCCCGGGATTAGTTTCCTTATCTGGTGTACCAAAACGACCCTTCAATGTTTGCTTTAGGCTCAAATATACCCCTAAAACTAACAGACCAGCTATGATAACAAAAAATGGTAATTAAAAATTAACTATGTTAGCATTTTCTAAGCTTGCCACATGTACGAATCAGCATTAAATATGAACCCACTCATTTATTTGAAAAATCAACCCGCTGACCCAATTCCTATGAACGTAAACCCACGAGCTGGATTTGGAATATATGAAGGAGATGTAATCCAATCCATCTCTATTTGTTTGAACTTCTGAAATCTTTTCAAATTACTGGTCGTTACATTCTTGAAAGAAATACAGTGAAGTACGTAAAACTTATCCCCATAGTTTCAAGTTGTGTTCCTAATAGTATGTCTTCAAACTTCAGGCCAACTCCAGAATCCAAACCAGCACCACAACTGTAAGAAAGAAACTAAATTGGGGTATACGCTCATGGAAACCTGGTCAGCGAGTTGGATTATCAAGTAAATGAGTGGGTGTGTATTTTAATACTGATTTGCTATTCTGTATTTTAATACTGATTTGCTATACACGTGGCAAGCTTAGAAAATGCCACGTAGTTAATTTTTAATTACCATTTTTCTAATCATAGGTGGTCTGTTAGCTTTAGGGTTTATCACTCCAAAACATGACGTTCTTTTTAGACCGAAAGGTTAAGTGAGGGCATTTGTGTAACATTTTCAGTACAGTTGGGGGTATTTTTGACCCTTTTCTGTTAAATTATTTTTGATAGGGTACTTATCCTCTTTATTCTAGTAAAAGTGGAACAATCAAAATAGGAGACATTACCTTAACCACCTTTTTGCTTTGCACATAAGCACTGAAGCCTGTAATTATTTATCTTTTACAAAATGTAGAAAGCAAGTTAAACCTCTGAAACTTTACAGCGAATCACCTTAGGAAGAATATGAGTCGAGACTTGAGGTCCAAGGAAAGATAGAATTCCGTTCTTTCAAACTAGCAAAAACTAATGGATATATTTTCTTGAGCAGTTATCATTGTCTCCTGCCTGAACTGGCAGAAAGTAAGCAAATTGACCATTAACCTATCTTCTTGGCTTTTCGATAAACTAGACCATAGTTTGTAATGTAGTGACAAATATTCCACATTAATGAGAAAAACTTCTTGCTTCATGCTTCCACCTGCATTTAGGTGGGAGATGAGAGAAGAAAGGTCCCATTTATGTTGATCTTTCAGCAGTAGACGGTAAATTTTCTACTTGAGGTGGATAATACGTAATCAGCTCTTATGATGGGTCTTTTGATAATCTAGCTTTCTTACCTCAGTCTAGTTGATTGGAGCCAATTTCCCAATAAACAGATATGTAACCTGGCGATCTTTTATGATGGTTGGGATATCATGTTTGATTTGTGTCATTATTTGTCTATACAGGTCTTTTGATAAAGGAGTACTTTGTTAAACATGATAGACAGATTAGAAGGAATAATATATTGGAAGAACGGTTCAGTTTCTAGGACTCTCTTTTTTTTCTTTTCTAATAATTACAGAGTAGTTGAAGTTAATTCTCTTGCAAGGATGTGGGTCACTAATTTTTGAGTAAATTTATATCCTGGTTGTTGAACGTGAAGGTTGAGTTGTTCTTGTACTTTTGTTTGCAGGAGGCTGCGAACATTGTTTCTAGAAAGCGTAACTTGAAGCTGCGGGATCGCGAGCTGAGGGTGTCTCATTCTAAAGCAAATGCTACTCCATCTAAGAGGAAAAGCTTGCCAACCGAAGACAGATTCAGGTCACCAGCAAAGAAATTTGCTGTAGATTCAACTACACCAGGCAGTAGTAGCTATAAGGCGAAAACAAAGTCTGACCTCTCCTACCAGGGTGTGAAGGCAAGCAAATCTGGTGTTCAGAAGAAAACTCAATCGAAGATGAGTGACCGAGGGAAATTGAAACCTAAAACACAGATATCACAAAAGCCAAAGGAACGTACAGGAAAGAGGCCATCTGTTGCTGCCCGAAAAGCAAAAGCACTCAAAGCTGCTGCCTCTGGCTTGAAACAAACGGGAACAAAACGAAAGCTGGACAACCGAACACCAGACACTGCAGGCAGAAAGAAGAAATTTAGAAAATCTTAGGTCTTTACATTGTCAACAATGTCATACATGAAATAGTGTTCATCCATAAGTTCGCTTTTCAGGATCTTAGCTTTCTTCTATCTACGAATTAAATCGTGTACAACTCCGTCATTAATCAAGGTTTAGTGGTTTGCGCTGTTGATTTATGTTCGTACGATTATTCTGGATTGTTGTATGGACATAATAAACAGACAATGTCCGAATATGTGGCTGATGCTATGGCAAACACACAAGGTTTTGGTTTATGCTAAAGGCCTTACCGCTGTATTGTACTACTGCTGGAGCTGTGTTGTCTTTTCGTCATCAATAAAATCTTCATGTTACCCCCAAAAAAAAGACTTCTCTCTAGAGCCCTTGTACAATGGTCCTTCCCAACCCTACATGAATTTGGTTGCCCTTATCACGGCCAATCTTGAAATGATTGCTTTACCTTGTGCTCACTTTTCTCCTTTTTTAAAAAATCCTTGAAAAGGTCCAATGACACCCAAAATTTAGCATATCCAATCAAGTTCAAGATTTAGGCTCTTCATTCGTCTAAATGTGGAACTTTAGGAAAAGAGAACACCAACATACTCGGTATAATTTCACAAGTGGGATATGAAAAGTTAAGTGTACGCTAACCTAAAACTCGTAAAGATAGAGATGTTTTTGATAAACCCTCGACTTAAAACTAAACATATCCAAGTAGTTTGAAAAAGGAAATACGGAAATAATAAGAGGAATAACAACAACGAAATTTGTCCATAACGATGAAGCGTCATTTGTTTTCACTAAAGACATTTGAATCTGAACATTAAGAAAACAGTTGAAAGAAATGAATATAGGATCCAGGGCGACGTCTACAAATGGCATGTCAAATGTTTACTATTACATAACCATAACAAACAAATTTTCAAATGACATCAGATTCTTTTTCCTTTCTTTTGCAACTTCTAGCTAAACAAATGCTTCCGGATCAAATTCAATAGCAGCATAACTTTCACGGGCTGAGACTTGGCACAAATAACCTGCCTAATGCTAATATGTACAGATAATGAAGTCATGCCGAGGAAGGTTAATGGTATTCATGACACTTCACAATGTTTTTTGCTGATGCTGAACTCTGTAATTAGTTCTTGTTTCCGATCAATGTGGGCGTAACAGTTACAAGACCGATAAGGAAAAGTGTTGCTATAGAATGCATGTCATAGAGATCACCCACTGACTGCAATTCACCAAGAGTTATTCCAGCCTGCATTGTAATCCTTTGTCAGCAGAGTGAACCTCTAAAATCAATACAGCAGAAATAAACTAACATAGTAAAATATCTTAAAGTCTACTCCCTCTTTGCATCATAAATCTAAAATGGTAATGTAAGTCATTTTATTCTGAGGGTACAATAAACATGGACCAGAAACCATAAAATCAGCTAAAACAAAATATATTCTGTCATTGGCACTTAGCATAAAGAGTTGAATAATGAGTATTAGTACCCTAACAGTGACATAAGCGGCTGGAATGATCCCAATGACAGTTGCAAAGAAGAATGTATGGTAAGGGACATCCACAATTGGTGAAGCGACATTGATAAATGTGTTTGGCAGAGTGGGTGTAACTCTCAAGAAAAGCATGTAGTTTAGCAGCCGCGTTCGCCTTCTAGCCACCTGATAGAACAGAGATACTTTACTGCAACAGTAACATTTAGGAAAGTAGACTATGATGACTGGTTTGCGAGTTGAAAATCACCTGGTCCCGGAAGAAAGTTAACTTATCAGGCCATAGTGAGAACACAAGGGGCCGCCCAATCAGTTTGGATAGGAAATAGCAAGATGATGCACCTGCAGTAGCGGTGAACACAACCAGTGCTACACCTCTGAAGACTCCAAAGAGAGATCCAGCAAGCAGTGACATGAAAACTGTTCCTGGGATCATAAATGTCTGCATAAAAATGTAGACCACACAGTATCCCACAAGGACCTGCACAGTATAGTCGCTAGTATAGCTCTCCAGGTGATCCCTACAAAACATTCAAACGATATGTGGTATAAAATCAAAAATCAATCCATATTCTAAAATATGCTTATGTAGAAATTAGTACAAAATAAGAACAAAGAAATATTCACGATATCATCTCCAACAATAAGGACCAAAGTTTGAAAATGCAGACTTGCATGCATGTTCAACTACGAGTGCAGTATTTTGCATAACCATAATGCCAGATGTTCAATTACAAGCCTACTTTGTGGATATGTACGGATATGCTTGCACAAATACACAGCTGTAGCATTTTAAGTGCACAGTTCAAAGCAAGGACATCTTTGGGATATTTCACCAACAAGTTTAGTGAACGAACTTGACTTTCTTTTTTAGAGATTGGTAACAACAAACTTGACCTTCTCAGCTATTGTTTGATCAATGCCTGACCAAGTATTCCAATCATGCAATGGTGTACAAGCGACTTTACTGCTTAGAATTAAGGGGTCGTTTGGTACACTCCATGAGATAAGTAAGGATATCCCATGAGGCGGGATAATAATTCCACCATTTTAGTACAAATGGTGGGATAACATAGTCCTGGGATTAAGTAATACTTGACACCAAACATGGGATAAAGTTAATCCCAAACTTTATCCCGGAATTATTTTTCTTATCCCTTCTACCAAACGACCCCCATAGTTTAATGCTTTCCTTTATTTGTTGCATTACACATGTTACATCTAAGAGTCGTTCTAATCACCATCCAATGGAATTTTACTTTGGCTCTCCATGAATTAGCAGACAATTGCAAGTGTTCGAGATGCCCCTAAAACCCCCAACTAAAATAGGTGCAGAGTTTTACTTCCAAATCCTTGAAACTAGTAAATGTTCGCAAAGTCAGATTATATTTAACCCCCTCAGGTTCATCCCCTGAAATTCATTGCAATATGACACAAGTGAACAACCAATGCACAGCTCGCGAACTACCCTCTTTTCACATTTAAAAAGATTGACAAAGCATCTATATACCGTGTCACCAATATTTTGTTTCCCTAACTTAACGCCAAATTATCAACAGTTCCCACATTCAACCTCGTTGTCAGTTCCTACTCATCCCACCATTTAGCGCAATACACAAGATATTATAAACTTTCTACTTTGATCCACAAAATGCTAAAAGACTAAGTTTTCGGTCCTCTTTTCCTTCAAAACATCTGTCCACTCTGCTTAAATTTACAACCATTGGGGAATAGTGAATACTTCTCTAATTCAACCAGTTCAGCTGAATCAACTCCACCTAGATTCTCTTCTATGCTCCTAATGGATTTAGTATTTACATATGATTATCACACCACCATTATCACCTTTTCAAAGTCATCTTTTTTACAACTCTATAATAATGACCATACCCCTTTATGCACTTTACCATCCAACTTTTCACAACTCAACAAATTATCACTTTGTTCATTAAAAGTCTGCTCTTTTTTTCAATGATTTGGGAAGGAGGGACACACCAATTAAGCACTTTCTCATCCAGAAAAACTTATCAAGCTAAAAAATGGACTAAACTAGATTAAGGAAAAACATGTTCAAAGGTACACTAAAACTCCAATTATGCACGGGATCCAAGGAAAGACCGGACCACAAGGTCTATAATAGACCGCCTTATACTGCATTTCTGCAAGAGGCTGTTTGCACGACTTGAACACGTGTGGTACATATCAACAACTAGAATTTAAAAAAAAAATACCTGAGTATTTGAAGATCTTCAAGATTTCTAGGAAGCTTAAGAAAGCTATAATCAGAAGCAGGCATGGTTAAATAAACACAACCAAGACCCATTACATAACCCAAAATAACACTAACAGCTACACCAATCTCCCAAAATGACAAAGGAAATTTAGCAGACTCCAATACATTAACAACAACAACACCACTTCCACCCATTTTCCCTTTCCCTTCAATTTCACATTTCAATGATGATGAACATGTTCCAACTTCTCCCTCCATTTTTTACCAAAAATTTCAACAATCCAATATATTTCAACCAAAATCTCACAACCCCAACAAATTTTCTTCGAAAAAAGGAAAACAAAAATCTCAACAACCCAATAATTTTCAACAAAAATAACACAACCCCACCAAATTGTCTTGAGAAAAGGAAAAAGAAACAAAAAGTACAACAAAAGCAACAAGAAGTACAACAGAAATTAGAGGAGAGAAAGGAAATTGATTTTTATTTTTGTTTGCTTTAGCAATACTCTTTATTAATTCTCTTTCCTTTCTCTCTCCGTATTTCTGTGTGCAAAAAAGGTCTGCTTTTTTCTGTGTTTTTGTCAATCAATATACGGAGGGAGATAAAGCATATTCGTTCATTCTCTGAGTAAAAACAAAAAGGTAGGGGAAGTTATGACAACTGTAGAACT
The DNA here is from genome assembly GCA_030864225.1 of Capsicum baccatum var. pendulum. Lineage (NCBI taxonomy): Eukaryota > Viridiplantae > Streptophyta > Magnoliopsida > Solanales > Solanaceae > Capsicum > Capsicum baccatum. The sequence goes on along the minus strand of CM061550.1, from coordinate 27,824,119 downwards.
TTAGGGGGTGGTTATGTAATTAAAGAAAAGTTAATAGTAAGAGAGAAGAACTGGTTGATGTGCGTTTACTTGCTACTCGTTAAACGTTTTCATCGCTTGTTAGATTACTAGATATCGAGGGTCCGTGTTATATTTTTACCTTAATTTATATGACATAAATAGAATTTAGGTAATTAATTATATTTTTAATATATTTTTAGATATTTTAAATTATTAACTATAATTTTGAATACTTTTTTAACAAATTTTTAAATAATATATGTTATATTCCTTGTTCAAACTTTTGTGGTATTAATAGGCAATTATATTTTTAAAATTTTAAATTATCGTTATTTATAATAATTTTTCTTCTATTCTACTAATTGAAAGTGACATATTAAAATAATTATAAAAAATACCTGTCAAAAAAATTTAAGCGGATCCATATAAGACGCCAAGTTGATTTAAAAGATTGAGAGTTAATTTATCATTTTATATTTATTTTATTTTTTATTAAGTATTATTAATTTTTTAATATTTAAATGTAATAATTAATTATGGATAATATAGTAAAATCACGATTGAAAAAGCTGAAATAGTCATGTCATTAATGTCTATTTTACTTTATTTTTAAATATTATTATTTTTTAATACATAAATAACTATAATAATTACTTAGAATGATATAGTAAAATTATGGTTAAAACAGCTGAAACAGACATGTCAACCATGAGTAGTCTACTTCAACTGCTTCATTGTCATTTATTATATAGGAGAATTACTTTAAAAAAATACTTGTAAAAAATTTTAAGAGAGTCTCATATAGGTTGTTAAGTTAATTTAAAACATCATGAGTTAATTTTCATTAATTTTTGTCTATTTTATATTTTTTATTAAATATTATTAATTTTTTAATATACAGTTTACTTATAATAATTAATTAAGAGTGATACGGTAAAATTACGGTTGAAGCAGCTGAAACAGATATGTCATAAATGTCTATTTTATGTTTTATTAAATATTATTAATTTTCTAATACATAATTAATTTGTAATAGTTAATTAGGGGTGATATAGTAAAATCACAGTTAAAACAGCTGAAACAGGCATGAGGTCAAATTAGGGATGATATAGTAAAATAACGATTGAAGTAACTAAAGTAAACATGTCATAAATATCTACTTCAATATTTTATTAAATATTATTAATTTTCTAATACATAAATAACTTATAATAATTAATTAGGGGTGATACAGTAAAATCACAATTGAAGCAGACATATCGACTCTGTGCCTGATTCAGCTGCTTATTCCCTCTTAATTATATAAGAGAATATATTGTGGTTTGCAATGCGCTCACTTTATTTCAATTTATGTGACAATTTTTAAATTTTTTAGATTTAATATATATATATATATATCTTAAATTGTCATGTGATTTAATATTACACGTTTTAGTATTGTACTATTATATTGTATGAACGAAGAATTCTCGCTCTATAGAAGTCTAAAGCATTTTTCTTCTAGAAAAGGATAAATATGGAATAATTTTGTTTCGATCAGTAAAGAAAAAAAAAATTAAATAAAATATAATATGATGAAATTCAAATAAGATGGAAAATTGAGGCAAATTTTCATATATTAGAAGAGGTGGTTTCAACATGTGAGTTTTTTGTCTTTAAATTCTAGGTCTTTAAAATAAGTTCTAAGCTCAATTTGATAATCTTTTGTACTTTGTTTTGGGCAAAATGACCTTTTGGATCCCTGTACTATGTTGATTTTATAAGTTGGACACTTCTACTTACATGGTTATCATCTGGACCCCTGTACTATGTTGATTTTGTAAGTTGGACACTTCTACTTACATGTTTATCATCTGGACCCCTGAATCCACTAAAAAACAACATTTTAAACATTTTTTCGGTGAGTGTAACACACTCTCTCCACGTCAGCTGCCATATCAACTTCCACGTCATTTTTAAATATAAAAAATATTAAATATTAAAATAAATAAATAAATTTTTTTAAAAAAAAGACAATCCCTCCCCCCCCCCCCCCCCCCCCCCGCATTTTCCTCTTTTCCCTCTCTCTTCCACTTTTCTTTCTCTTTCCCCGATTCTTATTCTCTCGCTCTCTTTCATCTGGTTCTTCTTCTACTCTCTCTCTTCTCCTTCTTCTTCTTCTACTCTCTCTCTCTTCTCCTTCTCCTTTTCTTTATAAACCCCAATTAATATAATCTACTTCAATGAATGAAAAAAAAAAATTAAAATTGTTAGATTTTATAAAAAAAAAAAATCATATGAATTCAAGATCCATTGATTGTGTTTAGTTATTTGGTGTGAAATTTTGAATTTTTTTGTTAGCAGGTGATTCCATGGTAAAATTGAAATGCAATTAAAATTTAAAATTTTTTTTGAATTAATTTCATAATGTCTTGATCAAATCTTACCCAAAAACTGAAATTTAACATAAAAATTGACCAAAACTGCTAATGAACTTAGAAGAGAAAATTTTTTGTAATGAAATTTTATAATGGAATTTTGTAATGCTATGGGTTGGGGTGGGGTGGGGGAGTGACAGAATGCTGGTGTGGTGGTGGTTGTGTTACTTGGGGAGGGTGAAAGACGGGGTGGGGGAATGAGGAGAGGGTGGAAGATGAGAAGAGGGAGGGGGGCGGAGAGGGTGCTGGATGAGGGACGAAAATAGTGGTGGACTGGTGGATGGGGTGAAGGACAGTGGTGATTGGTGGATGGGGTGGGGGACGATGATGACTGGTGGATGAGGTGGGGGACGGTGGTGACTAGTGAATGGGATGGGGGACGATGGGGGAGGGGGTGGGGTGATGGATGAGGTTGGGGGTAGGGGAGGGCCTTTTTTTTATTTATTTAAAAAATATATTTTTTAAAATATTTTTAAATTTAAAAAGTTGAAAAAATATTGAATTTTAAAAAAATATTATTTTTAAAATTTTTATTTTTATTTTTAAATTTAAAAAGCTGAAAAAAGCTGGGTGGGTTGAAGGGGATGGGACAGGGCTGGGGTGGGGTGGGGGAGTGGCTGGACTGGGAAGGGGGTGGCGGGTTTATTTTTTATTTTAAAATTTATTATTTGTTAATTTTTTAGAATATTTTAAAATTAAAAAATTGGAAAAAAAAATTTAATCATTTTTTTATTTTTTAATTATTTTAATATAAAATTGGCAGAAAATTAACCCCCACTCGCACCCCAAGCGATTGTAATCACTCTTCTCGTCCTAGTCAGCATTTTAATGCCATATAGGCAAAGTCAACGGTCAAAGGGTTTAAAATATAGTTTTTTAGTGGGTTTATGAGTCTAGATGATAAACATGTAAGTAGAAGTGTCCAACTTACAAAACCGATATAGTATAGGGGTGCAGAATGCCATTTTACCTTTATTTTTTGAACCTCCTTAAAAGTTTTAATAAAAACTCATTCTTTTCTCTTTAATTACCAACAATACCATGTAAGAAATTTATAATAATGTCATCACATGTGGCCTTGCATATATTTCCACATATGTGGGCCCTTCTATCTTCCATTTATTTTTTATTTTTATTTATCTTTTTTATGTATAAAATTATTCAAATATATTATATTTAAGTAAATTGATTAGTAAGATGATAATTTATTGTAAAAATTAATTATTGATACAATTAAATAAATTTTATTCTTTATTTAATTTCATATCAAACATATAATTTACTTTCTTTCTTATTTGTTACTACAATTTCTCCTAAATTTTTTTCTAATATATAGAAGAGAAAATTTTGATATGCCTGCTTATGTTGTCTTCTTCAATGCTTCAATCGTGATTTTATTATATTGTCCCTAATTAATTATTATAAGTCATTTATATATCAAAAAATAATAATATTTAATTTAAAAAAACAGACATTTATGACATGTCTATTTCAATTGTTTCAATCGTAATTTTACTTTCTATTACATCATTTTTAATGAATTATTATAAATTATTTATATATTTAAAAATTAATAATATTTAATATAAAAAGTAAAATAGACATTTATGACATGTCTGCTTCAGCTGCTTTAATCGTAATTTTACTAAATATCATCCCTAATTACTTATTATAAGTCATCTAAGTATCTAAAGCAGCTCTCCGTCGATCTGTCGGCTTCAACTGTTTGCTCCGTAATTTTACTATATCATTCCTAAGTAATTATTACTATAAATTATTTACATATTAAAAGATTAATAATATCTAATAAAATAATAGAATAGACATTTACGATATGTCTGAATCGGTTGCTTTGATCATAATTTGACTAAATATCACCTCTAATTAATTATTATAAGCCATCTAAGTATTAGGATAAAATGACTTTCAATCAGAACAATAGTGGTACCTCAAATTATTGGATTCGCCGAACTCACTCAACAACTAATGATCACAAGGAGTTTTTGAAGAAGTGAAGAGTTTTTCTGCTGTCAAAAATTATGGAAACAGTGTGCCATTTACGCGTTGCGTATGCGTTTGGATGACGTCCTCAGATTTTTGAATTATTTTTGGATTAAAATTTCACTTGTAAAACAAGTTTCAAATAAAATTCGTCTAAAAAGATAGATCTCATCGATCGATCACTTGCCGAATCTAAATCCGAAGCCAAAGTCGACGACGGCGCGAGGCACCACCTGGCTCTTGCCTCACTATCCATGTGGAGTAAGTGTTTCTTATTATAAACATTCCAAAGTTTCCTTCTCCCACCAATGTAGGAGAATTAGTGAACTTTTCAATATAAGAGTACAATTTCTATTTTGGTGTCTCTCTTTCCCTCCACCATTTTTCCTCCATTTTTCATTCACACATACACCTTAAACCCAATACATGGATCTTCTGAAAATGAAAGTTTTTGATTGACCAACACCTCTAATGCATTCAACAATGTTTGTCTAACCACCACTCTATACAACTTACTTTTAAGTTTCAATAATATCTTTTTATCACACAAGACTCTAGAGACAAGTCTCCACTTTATCCATGCAGCATCAACATGGTGTGTGATATGAGATAAAATAAATAAATTATTTATTAACTTTTTAAATTGATCAAATATTATTAGACATATTTTTTATTAACACGAATAAATAAGGCTAAATACAAATACAGGCCTCTTAACTATTTCACTTTTCTCGTATAGACAGCTCAACTAAGACAGATACTTATTGAACCCTTTACCCCTTCACAAATGGTTTCAATTGAGCCCAATTGTCCGACGTGGCACCTTTTTAAAGCCTTTTTTTTTAACGTGTTAAGTGCGTGTATGTAGCCGCCGCCTACGTGTAAATTTTGACCAATTATAACCAATTATATTTTACACCTCACCTTTTCTTTTAATTAATACATAAATAATTTTCGCTTCATTTCCCCTTATATAAGTCAAATCCCTCATGCCCATTCCCAAATCTATCATAAATCCTAAAATCGCGATTTCACTCCTAGTACTACTAATTTGTGCTTCGTTTGTTGTATAATGAAAAGTTACATAGTTTTTTTGAGTGATTAGTTCAAGTTTGACACTGATTTCAACATTTCTTTACTGGTTGCAAAGAATCTGGAGTTGGATCTCAAGAATTGTTGTTGTTTTGTGTTTGAATCGCACTCAGGTATGTTTCAAATGTCAATATTGTCACATTTTTGTCATGTATTGTTATTGTAAATGGTTTATTAGTTCTTTGTTAGTGTATTACGTTAGTAATGGTATTTTGAAAATATTCAAAAAAATCTAGGGTTTTTACTATTCATAACTTGTCAGGTATTTTTAGGGTTTTGTTTCAAGAATCTGATCGCTAATATTATTATTACAACTCGTTTTCACCACGGTGGCAAGTTTGTTTCTGATGAAGAATATGGTCCATGCTACATAGGATAAAGTGAGGTGGAATATGTAAGTATGGACAAGGACCACTTTTCTATATTCGAGTTGCTTTATTATACTAAAGAATTTGGGTATATGACTGTTAGTGGGTTCTACTTTAAAGACCCTAAAAAGAAAGTCTTTATTGAAGTAGAAAATGACTTGACTTTGGTAAGTCTTGTTGAAGACCTAGAAGATGGGGACTTTTTAGACTTGTATGTGAACCATGTTGTGGATGAGGTAGAAGTGGTAGATGATGGGGTCCCATCTGGTTTTCTTTGCGGTACAGTAGGTGATCAAAGTAGTAATGTGGTTGGTGAAAATAATAACGTGGGTGAGAACATATCAACAGTTCATGATATTAATGTTGAAGGGTTACATGAGGAACCTACCCAAACTAACAACATAGATATAAAATCTGGTGTAGATAAACTCTCAGATCTAGAAGGGGCTGAAACAGATCTTGATAGTAGTACTGATTCTCAAGAGTTTAATATACCAGAAGATGATGATTCTGAGGTTGATGAAGAGTTAAGAACTCTTAGAAATGAAAGGAGAAACTATGTGAAACAAAAGAAACCTGTCCAAAATGAAGAAATAAAACTTGGATCAGTAGGTGTTGATAAGGGATTTGAAGATATTAAAAGAAATAAGGTTGCTAGATACAGTGAAAGATTAGGGGGAGATGAGGAATATATAAATAGCTCAGAAGTTGATAGTGATGACAGTGCTGATGGACTAGAACCTGAAGCTGTCAAGGGTATTGATTTACCAGCAAGAAGGAAAAGTAAAAAGGTAAGATTTGATACTGATTGTGTTATGGCTATATTTGAGCTTGGTATGATATTTGAAAATGCTAAGCAATTTAGAAAGGTTGTGGCTGAGTATGCTGTTGAATACACAGTTAGATTGAAGCTTAAGCCTAATGAGAAACATAGAGTTAGAGTTAGGTGTGAGGATAAGAAATGTAAATGATTGTTGTTTGCTAGTATTGATAAGCATTCTGGTGACTTTGTTGTCAAGCACTAATATCCTGTACATGTATGTACTACTACAAAAAATAAATAAATTGTGCACATCTAAGTTTATTGCAAGTAAGTTCAAGGATGAAATAACTTTACAACCTTATATAAAACTGTGGGAAATTCAGGAATTGGTGAGAAAAAAATTGAGTTTGTATGTGGGAAAAACTGTTTGTAGCAGGGTAACGCATAGAATCATTAAAGAATTCTTGGGTGATTGGAAGACGAAATTTTCAAGATTGTGTGATTATGCAGACATGATAAAACATACTAATCCTGGCAGTTCTTGTTGGGTGAGGACAGATAGCGAGTCTCAACTTGAAAAAAATCTATTTATTTATTTTTATTTGTGCTTTGATGCATTAAAGAGAGGTTGGTTGGCAGGGTGCAGAAAAATTATTGGGTAGATGGTTGTTTTTTGAAAGGTTCTTGCAAGGGTGAATTGTTAGTTGCAGTTGGGAGAAATGAAAATAATCAAATGTATCCAATAGCCTGGGCAGTGGTTGACCAAGAGACAAAACATAGCTGGAGTTTCTTCATTAACCACTTGATTCAAGATTTGAACTTAGGCACTGGACATGGACTGACTGTCATGTCAGATATGCAAAAGCTTAGTCTACTTTTTAAACTTTAATTTTGATGTCTTCTATTTATTTACTATACAGTCCATGTTCATATATTTTGTGTTTTAATTTTGTATTTATGTTGATGCAGGGTCTTGTACCTACTATACTTGAGTTGCTATCAGATTATAAAATAAGATGGTGTGCAAGACACATCTGGTCCAATTGGCATTAGAACTGGAGAGGATAAGAAAGAAGAAAATAATTTTGGAGGTGTGCTAAATCCAATTTTGAAGTGAAGTTTTTGGATGAGAGGGAAAACTCAATCAACTTGGTAAGAATATTTGTGAGGACTTATTACATTATGAAAAAAATCATGGTGCAGGACATATTTTAGGGAGTATTCTAAATGTGACATTGTTGAGAATAATATGTGTGAGACTTTTAATTCGTGGATTTTAGCTGCTAGACATAAATCTATAATCAGTATGTTAGAGAAGATTAGACATAAGATAATTGATAGAAATATTGAAATGAGGAAGTTTGTTGATACCTGGATTTCAGACATCTTTCCTATGGCTTTACTAGTACTTGAAGAAAACAAAGATATGGCTAGAAATTGCACAGTTAGGTTCAATAGACAGATTGAGTATGAAATTTTAAATGGTCCTTATAGGCATATAGTTGATATTAGGGCAAGGACTTGCACTTGTAGAAGCTGGCAATTGAGAGGCATACCATGTCAACATGTTGTATTGTCTTATCAACATAAAGGTATAGAGCTTGAATTTTATGTGGAAGAGTAGTATAAGAAAGATACATTCTTGAAGGCTTATGACTACTTTCTTCAGCCAATACCTAATATGAAAATATGGCCTAACACAAGTGGTGTAGTGATTGATCCTTCTGAGCCTAGACCAATGCCTGGCAGATCAGGAAAGAATAGAAAAAAAGAAAAGAATAAGCCTAAGAAGAAGTATGGGAAGCTATCCAGGAAAGGACTGAAATTTTTTTGCTCTAAATGTCATCAAATTGGTCATAACAGAACTCTCTGTAAAGCTCAGGTAATGCACTCATATATTTTAATTCAATAATTAAATTATGATATTTGTAATATATAGTTAATATCCTTTATTGTTAGGATGGAATGGGACAACCTGGAAGCTTTAGCCAGGCAGCAAGTTCTAGCAGGCCACCAAGCTCTAGCAGGCCACTAAGCTTCAGCCAGCCACCAAATTCTAGTAGGCCACCAAGCTTCAGCCAGTCACTAAGATCTAGCAGGACACCAAGCTTCAGCCAACCACCAAGCTCTAGCATGCCGCAAAGTTTCAGCCAGTAACCAAGCTTCAACAGTTCTATGTGTGTTGATACCTCAGCAGTTATAAGAGTACAGCCAGCTGGAAGAGGTAGAGGTAGAGGCACTGACAAAGATAGGGGAGCTGGCAAAGGCAAAGAATTTGGAAGAGACACTGGCAGAGGTAGAGAAAATGGAAGTGTATCTGATCAACAACTTGGGGAAAAAAAGGACCATTGGAGCATCAACATCATCAGTAGGACAAAAGAGGTCTAAGACAGTAGGATTTGGTATCTACACTGATCAAATGATTACCAGTAAAACATTAAATGTAAGTGTGAATTACAACTTCAATTTATGTGATTTTTAATTATCTTTTGACAAATCTAATTTTACTTCATTTTATACAGGCTGGAACTAGAGGTGAAATAGTTGTCACTCCGGGTGTTTACAAAGATGCAATTCAAACAAATATTGATATTGGTTATAATCCTTGAGGAATGAAGTGGAAGGAAAAGAATCCTGTCACAACTTCTCAATTGCAGAGTATGAGTCAATCAAAAAAGAAGCCAACTTGAAAGTTCTAGTGCACCAGGAGGAATATGAAGTTGTTGAATTAATTGTGTTTTTAGTACAATGTATAGTTTGGTGATTAGTTGTATGGCTACTTTGATATTTTGTTGGGGTTTTTGAAGATTCTGAACTATTTTTTGTGGTCTGTTTAGATTAGTTTTGGATGAACACTTGATGTATGGTTGGAGCTCATTTTAAGCAGTTGAATGGTAGATTATTGTGTTTAAAATGTCGATCAGTTGCACTTGTGCTCTTGTACTTTATATAATTATTGAATGGTGGTTCCTTTTGTGTTAAAACATTTGACAGCTTTGAATCATTTAAATGAATCATTTGAACTCTAAAAAAATAGAGTACAGTAATCTAACTAAACCAATTACAACAGTAAAGCAAAATCAAAACATAATAAGAGAGTAACATTTCACAACTTATCTTCATTTCTTCTTAATTGTTTCATACACAACAATCCCACTACAACAAGAAAGCCAAAGCGAAACAGTCCAAATACAATTAATATATTTCAGAATTAGCCAAATCAAAACAGTCCCATATATAAGAAACCTAATCCAATATTTGTCAAAATCTAAGAACATTTCTTGAAGAAATTCCATGTAGCCAAAATCACAATCGCCCCAACGCATATCACTTTAAATTTTCTTGATCGATTCTTCTCTTCTTCAAATGATTTGACTTTTTTCAATAAACCCCACATCACCCTCTTTGCTTGAGGAGACATTTCATCATCATACCAATCAAAGTAATTGCATCCCCCTCTCGCCTATAGGTTTAAAGAAAAAATTAAACTAAAAAATTGCATCCACTAATCGAAGTAATTGCATTTCGTCCAATGAAGCAGCAAAAGATGAATACCTTCGAAGTTTTGCAGCAAAAGAATCTCCGACCAGTCTTAATTTCAGCTTTCACGCCACATAAACATACTCCTTTTGGAATTGAAGAAGATGAAGACAATGAAAAAGATGAATTGGACATTACTACTAAAAACAAGTAAGAAGAAAAAATTAATAAGAGTAGGAAAGTTTAAGCGGAGCAAGAGAAAAGGCTGAAAAGAAATTTAAGAGGAGAAGGAGAATTTAGGAGACAAAAATGGTGGATATTAAGAATTGAGTATAAAAAGAGGAAAAAAGTGGGAATTAGTTTTTTTTTTTCTTTTTAAAGAAATTGGGTATAAAAAGAGGATAAAAGATCCGTTGGGTGCCACATAAGCTGGTTCCATGATATTTCACGCGCCTCCCAGACGTGAGTACACGCAAACTGTCACGTCGAAGAATTGGGCTCAATTGAAACCATTTCTGAAGGAGTAAAGGGTTCAATAGGTATCTTTCTTAATTCAGGTGCCTATACGGAAAAAATAAAATATTTCAAGGGCCTGTATATGTATTCCGTCAATAAATAAAAATGAACAAACTAAATAGATGAGAAATATCTTCATTGATCAGATATTTCAATAGATGAAATAGTCGCCTCTAATGCATGCTTTTATTCTAATAAAAAACATAATTAACTTCTATAATATATGGTAGGTGAAGAATACAAGTTATTTATTGGCTGGCCTAAAAATTAAACCACATGCATCTTGCATGTTAGGACCATGTAATAGTCCTCCAAATAATTCCCATATGGTCTGCACCATATATATACATGGACCACCGCCCTCACAACTGTCAATTCTCTCCATATGCATCACATAATTATAGTAGTATAGTAATGATCAATAATTATAGTTGTTGAAATTGATGTTTGTTATTTGCACTCCAATCCTCATGTATCTGACAAATTAAATCTATCTGACAAATTAAATCTTTCTTTGTATAGTATGAGCGCAGTTTCTTTTAGAACGAGAGGAGCATGCCCGTGTCGGACCCAATGTTAAGATATTTTTACTATGTATAGTAAATTAAATTGATAATAATTTGAATTATGAATTATAAAACATGAATACATAAAATATAGTCCGTTAAATTGATATTAATTCGAATTATGAATTATAAAACATGAATACACAAAACATATTAACAACTTGGTAGTATTTTTCATAGAGTCAAGTCTTACAAGATAATTATGTATAACTTACTCATATAAACAATAAAATTTGATGCATTTAAAAGTTTATATCTTTAATCATATGATTGGAATTTGCTACATTAAGTAGAAAAATTGAGACTAAAAATGATGCCTAAGACTTGAGAATAAATGTTGAAAAAGATAAAGAGTTATGTAGTCATTACATATTACATCACAGGTGAATTGCAATTAATAACCCGCATTATATTTCCTTACTAAGACGCCATAAACATCATTTGCTTTCATTTTTTCCTTCTCTTTAATTTGTCACCTTATTCTTTGAAGTTAAACTAAATTCAAATTTTAAGTGTTTCAAAAATTATATAGAAAAGAAAACTATAAGTTACCGTCGTTCATATTAATTTAAATTATTTAACTTTGAGAACATGATAAAATATACTTATGTAGATATTTTATTGAACTTTGCTTTTGTATATGTTCCTTACATTGAAATGTGGAGTCTTTTGTTAGAGTGTACAAAAATAATGCCGACAGGATGTATTAATAATGTTTGCATTAATAATGCTTGTATTAGTAAAATTGGTATTATTTATGCTAACATTATTTCTTATGCACTGTTTGATGTACTGTATTAGGACTTGTATTTTTCAATTTTGATATATTTAAACAAAAGCTAAAAAAAAAAAAGGTTGGATTGCATATACATCCTAAGAGACATCCGGGATCTAGCATGAGCTCAATATATGTTTTTTTGTCTCAATTTCTATGACACAAATTGAATTTAGATAATCAATCATACTTTTAATATGTTTTTAAATATTTTAAGTTGTTAATATTGTAATCTATAATATTTTTTATGTAATTTTTAAATAGCATATATTACTCTCTCTATTCAAACTTTTGTGGCATTAATAGTCAATTGTATTTTTAAAATAATTTAAAATTTTAGTTATTGTAATTTATAATATTTTTCTTCTATTTCAATTTAAGTGAAACTGATACAATTTCGAGAGTCAACCAAATATTTATATCATTTAAATTTTTTAAGTTGCTAATTATTGTGATTTATAGTATTTTTTAAAGTATTTTATAAAAATATATAATAGATTAAATTATTTTTACATATTTCAAATTTTTAATTATTGTAATTTATAATATTTTTTATGTAATTTTTAAAAAATATACGCTACTCTCCTTGTCCAGAGTTTTGTATCACTGATAGCCAATTATATTTTCTAAATAATTTAAATTTTTAATTATTGTGTAAAACTTTTTCTACTCTAATTTAAGTGACATGATGCTTAGATGACCATAATAATTAATTAGAGGTGATATAGTAAAATCACGTGAAATAGAAATGTATTAAATGACTCACAACAACTAATTAGAAGTGATATGATAAAATTACTATAAAAGATACTTGTGAAAAAAAAAGTAAGTGAAATCTCATTTAAGACATCAAGTTATTTTAAAATATCAAGAGTTAACTTATCATTTTATATATGTTGTTGCTATTGTACCCTTGATATAAAATATTATTCATTATATTCAATTCATTTTTCAAAGCATTAAATTTATTATATTGAACGGGTGATATAGTAAAATTTTTCATATTATTTATTATTTTTCAAGGTGTGTAAATAGATATTATTAGATAAAGGGAGTATAATAATTATGAATTATTCATAATCATACTCTCTTGATTTAAAAAAGAACGATCTATTTTAACTTGGTAAGCAGTACGAGAAAATAAAAAAGACTTGAATTTTATGATCTTAAATTAAAGTTATGTCAAATATACTAAAATATCCTTTGATAGAATGATCAAAATTAAAATATTAACAAAAAAATAATATCTTTTTTTTAAAACATACCTAAAGAAAAGTAAGTCTTTTTGACAAAAAAAAAAAATTAAGAAAAAGGAGTAATAATGTTCATAAATTGTGTCGTCTCAAACGAGGAAGAGCATGTGGGCTTGTCAACAACGCGGAACCTTAAACGTGAATTAGAACATGCCTTTTCTCCCCTCATCCTCATGTATTTGTTAGATTATTTTTATTATATAGTATCATACATAATTATCAATTTAAAGAATAAATTTATAAGAAAATAGAATACGGAATCGAATTATTATGTAGCATAAAGATTATAGATAATAACTAAGCAAAGATACTAAAATGAAGAAAACAATAATGTAGTTACGTAATCACGCCAAATTAATTATTATATAAAGTAAGATTTTTCATCACCATAAAATTTAAGTAATAATTAAAAATAAATGTTATATTAATAATACAATAGTTAACTACCATCCAAGCAAACTGTGAATGGCCACGTGATATTGAGGAGATAAAGATTCTACTATTGTTTGATCACTTCTCAAGTTGTGCATTTATTCTAATTTCTCTGCTACTCCCTTTGGCCTTATTAGCTCATCAACGACACATCTCTATCACTATATATCCTCACCTTCTCGGTCCATTTTTACTTGTTCATCATCGTAAGATTATTATGTCTTTTTTACCAAAATAAGTAGATATAGAATCTCGTTTATTTGAAAAGTAAATTGAATTAGTAGTTGAATTGTGAACCGTTGTCATTTCTTAGGCATCCCAATATAATTGATTGATTTAATTACTTGACATATTCCTTAAAAAATAATAAATAAAATAAATTTTTTACTATATGATAATATACAATAATAATAATATATTCAGCATAATTTTATAAGTGTAACTTGAGAAAGATAATGTTACGCGGTTTTATCCCTATCTTATGAAGGTAAGTTATTTTTTATATTATCCTTAATTAGTAAGTCATCTAAATGTTAAAAAATATATACTTACTACTTAAAAATAAGGATAAAACAGAAATAAAATAATACAATATCTCTTAGTTTTTCAAATTAAATTAGATAAATAAAAATAAAAATCTATGTTTAATATAATCAAATAAAAAAATGGTTGGATGGGTTAACTTTATATATATCCTGTTAGCTCTAGCTAAGTGCTTTTAGTTGTTGGGAAAAGAATGAGAAAAGTTCAGACATCTAAATTTGACAACAAAAAAAGGCAATAGGGTGATCATAAAAAACATTAGCTATTTTGCAACGAATATTATTCACTTCTCAAATTTTTAAAATTGAAGTTGGAGTTAAAATTATATGCTTTATATTTTATAATCTCAATAAAAAAAATTAAAGAATTCTCATAATCAAACGAATCCTCTAGACACTTGTAATCGAAAAGTTTTATTGGATAATTTCTTAAATAAAACTTTATGGATCCTTTGTTTTGTTCTGGGTGCTGGTTGGTGGCTTGAGAAAGGTTGGGGTGGGGGCAAGGGGTTGTGGGGGTTGTTGATTAAATTTAAGTCAGTGTGGCACTTTGGTATATGGTGGTCAATTAACGGTTTTTTAATATGTAAGAGGCTAATTAAGAGAAAATATATAAAGTAACTCTTGATCTTATTGGACTTTTCTAAAAAGACACATAAACTTTACTTTCAATTTATTACTTCACGAATCTTATTAAAATCGTTATAAATGCATCATTTTGACTTAAATTTTGCTTCTGCGTGTAGACACACACATCAGACGCGTGAATGGTTAAAATTTGACTTCAATTGTTAATTAAAAACTCCCATGTGTAAATTATTTGTCTAAAAATTAAAAAATCCCTTCTTCTCCATTGATGTCTTCTCCATCTTTCCAATACTCCATTCACACACTTTCACAACTTCACACAATCCACCATTTAGGCACACACAACACACCCACTGAAAAACACACTTACCCACCGACACTACACACAGAAATCGGAAGGAGAGCACAATTGCGCTTGGGGTCGTGTTGTCTGTTCATATTATAAGGTTTATACTTTTCCTGAGAGCTTTCCACAGATTGAGATCCACCAACAATCTGATAGGCTGCAACATTATTCTTAGGTCCATCTTGAATTGAAAAATGATAAAGAGATTAAAAAGGGGTAAAAAAGATATGGTATGTTAGCCACCATTTTTTCCGTCGAGAAAGTATTTTTCGACGATAAACTCAATATGAAAAATTATTTTTTTGTTGAAAAATATGCTAATGTAGGCACAAGAATCAGTATAATTGTTTTCAATTCCACTGTTGAAATAGTAATCCAAGATACCAACTTGTTATCGGTGGAATCACATCCTTTCTATCTCCAAAAACTTATTCTCCACATTCCTCAATTGAATGAAATTTTTCTTTTTTTGGAATTCAATTTAATAGGGAGAACAATTGAGGTGTACTTTAGCAGATAATCCAATTTAAGATCAACAACAATGGAAGAAGTAATGAAAGGAAAGAAGGGAAGATAGGTGAACAGGAAGAAGAAGGGGAGAGTGTCAAACACGTGTTTTTTAAAATTGAGGAATGCTGAAAATTTTGATCAAAATGATGTATTTACAGCGATTTTAGTAAGATTCGTGAGGTAATAGGTCGAAAGTATAGTTTAAGTGTCTTTTTGAAAAAGTCGAACAAATTTAGGGGATACTTTATGTATTTTTTCGCTAATTAATTAATATATATTTTATGTAGTTATCAAGTTGAGTGAATTTTTTTAGTGCTTAAAAATGTAGGATCTAAGTCATAGTTTTAAAAGTTACATTTAAATTCTAAATATCTTTTTTAGAAAAAGTGTAATCAAATACAATATTAACTTCAATTTTAAATTTTTTAAATAAAATAAAATATTTAATTTTTATTACAAATATTCAACTAGATAAATTGATTGAGTTTACCCCCTACAATTGGTATCAGAGACTATACTGTTTAAAGTTATGGAAGTAGTATATATTTGGAGAATTTATTTGATTAATTTATTAGTTGATTAATTTATTAATTATGACTGATTTATTTGATAAAACTAAATTTAGATATTCCCCAAAATATTATTTAGATGAATAAAGTACAAAAATTACCAAAATATAAAGAATTAAAACAAATAATATCTAAAAAAAGTAAAGAATTAAAAATAAGGATAGAAAGACTGCAATATAACATAATTGTCGGAGTTAGTAAAAACTCAATAAAATCACAAAAAGAAGAAATATCAAATTTAGAATTGACAATAGATAGTCTAGAATATATATACCAACATGATCTATTAATAATTAAATAAAAAATGAACAAAGAAGAATTTATAATAGATGGAAAAATATATGAAAACCATGAAGGATTAAAAATAAAAATAATATTTTCTAATCTAGGAAGAAGGTATAAGAAAATAGGTGAACATTTATATTTAATGTTAGAAAAAGAAGAATTAAAATTAAAAGATAAATTGACAGTTATGGTAAAAATAGAAAAAGAAAATGAAGAAGTAGATAGAAAAAAGGAAATAGAAAAAATAAAACAACAAACTACAGAAGAAATACGAAAAATAGAAGAAACTAAAAATAGTAGGATTGTTGAATTAGAAAAAAAAACTACAAATGCTAAAAGATTTGTATGAAAAAAGACAGAAAGAAAAAGAAGAAAAACATAAAGAACAAAAATTTAAATGAGATAAATCAATTTAAAGAAAAATTAGAAATAAGCAATAAAGAAATAAAAACTAGGGAATTAGAAATAAATACAATACATGTTGAAGAAACAGATAATTATGATTCGGAAGATAGTGAAACATATACAGAAATCTTAACAAATACAAAAAATTTAGAAATCAATGAAAAACAAGAATTAATTAATGAAGAAAACTTAGAAAATAGAAACACAGAAATAAATACTCTTGATAAAAAAGAAGATAAAAATATAATACCTAGAACATTAGAAATAAGAAAACCTACATATTATAAGAATAAATTTAAAAGATATAATCTAAAAGATGAATATAACAAATGGACACCAAAATAAATAGTTAATAAGAATTATAACTTTTTAGACTTAAATTGTGTAATAGATACAGAAAAAATAATATAATTATGAATAGGATATATGACAAAACAATTATTAGATAAAAATATAAATGTAACAGATGCACCAAAATATATAGAAAGAACACTAATAGGAACAGTGAAATTATGATTTTCAAATCTAACTAAAAATAGTAAAAGGGTATTAAGAACTGACAAACCTACAGAAGAAATATCATCAATAACTACAACTAAATTAACACCTATAGAATTATTAAAAAAATATGAAATAGCTATAAAAGACGAGTTTAGCAGCATGAGAACAACAGAAGAAGAACAAAATGAAGAGAAAGATACAAATAGGAATTTGATGTTAAAATTAGCAATATGTAATATGTGTTACATAGATGAGTGTACTTGCACATTTAAAGAATATTATTATAAAGGAACATATAATACAGAAAAAAGTAAAGAAATAAGAAAATTATATTTTAATAAATTACTTGAACCATTTAGCTCAAAAATAATAAAAAGTTGGGATGAAGCAAAAATAGTAGATACTTTAGGAGCAAGAATAAATTTTTTACAATAATGGTATAGAAACTTATGTGAAAAATATAGAGAAGAAATAAAAGTGAAAAAAACATTAATAAGAAATTTAGCATGTTGAAAAGATAAAATAACACCTCAATTTGGATGCGAAGAAAGATATTATAAGAAAAGAAAAAGACATAAGAAATATAAGAAATACAAAAAATTAAAATATAAATATAAGAAACCAAGAAAAAAGATATTATGTAAAAAACTATAAACATAAAAGACCATATAGGAAAAAGAAATCTATAAAAGAATGTACTTGTTATAATTGCGGAAAATTAGGACATTTAACTAGAGATTGTAAATTACCTAAAAACCCAAAAAATAAACAAATATCAGAAATAAAAATAGAAAATACAGAATATATTCAGATAGATTATATAGATTACGAATTAGAAAGTGAAGATAGTATATATGAAATTTCAGAGAATGAAACAGATAATGAAATAGATAGTGAATTAGATGAATTAAATATCAGAAGAAGATATAAAAATAATAACAAAGATAGGATATTTAAGTGAAGAAGGAACAGATCAAAAAATAATATTTGATAGTCATATATTTGATGAAATAAAAGGAAAAGAATTAGATTTAAGTGTAGAAAAAATATTTAAAATACCAACAATAAAAAATCTTTTTACTAGGAAAAAAGATGAATATTATGTAGTAAGCCAAAAAGAACATGTAATAGACTGTAGATATGCAAAAGGTAAAGCTAGTATACCACTAGTAACAAAAAGGATAATTAATAAAGAAATAAACGATATAAAAATTAGACACCCAATAAAATACGTACACCTAGGAGGTACAGAGATATTAATAAAAGCATGTTTCAGAGAAGGAATAGATACACCAATAGAATTATACCTAGCAGACGATAGAATCATAAAATCTATAGAAAAAAGTATAATAACTGCCATAAAAGAAAATTTAATATACCAAAAATTTAAATTTATAATAAGTGCAAATTATTCAGTAGCAATAACCGATAAAAATATAGATAAATCATTAGTATTATATTGGAAAATATCAGGAATAGAATTAACCCCAAGAAGTAAAATATTTACAGCAAGATGTAAAAATCTATATTATTAACAACAAAACATAAAATAATGGAAAAAAATAAAATTAACAAAATACAAATAGAAAGTCCTTTCGAACAATTTGTAAAAACAATTGATAATAATAATTATAGTTATAGAGACATAGATATAGAAGAAAAATTAGAAATAATAAATGATAGAATAAGCACAACAAAAAGAATAACTTATGAAAAAACAGAATCATCAAGTTCATCAAAAAGAACAAGTTATGAAACAAGTTCAACAACTAATTTAAACCAATATTACATAACATGAACAATAAATGAAAAGGAAAATTTGATACTCCTAAATACAGGACAAGAAGAAAATTATATAGCAAGATATCTAATAAAAAATGAGGAAATAAAATCTGACAATAATATATGCCCAGATCTACCAAGAAGCTTAATAAACACTAAAAATATAGCAGAAAAAAAATAACAATAGGAGTTAGAAAAATAAAAATAGAATTTGAAATAAAAGAAGAAATGCAAAAAGCAGACATAATATTAGGAATAAAATGGCTAGAACAAGTAAAATCATATAATATAGAGCATACACAATTATCTATAACATATAATAGAGAGAAATTATTCTTAAGAACAGCTTTAACGTGATATGAAAATATTTGTATTAATGAAGATAGTAGTAGAAGGGTATTACAGTAGATATTATACGCCTATGATAGATACAGGAGCAGAAGCTAATTTATGTAGATATAATTGTTTACCAAAAAGTAAATGGGATAAATTAAAAACACCAATAATAGTTAAAGGATTTAATAACGAAGGAAGCTTAATTACTTATAAAGTTATGAATGTAAAAACACAAGTATGGGATAAAATATTAACAATAGAAGAAATCTATAATTATGAGCTAACATCAAAAGATATACTTTTAGGAATGACGTTTTTAGATAAATTATACACACATATAATAACTAGAACGGATTGGTGGTTTACAACACCATGTAAACAGAAAGTAAGAGCAAAAAGAGTTACTAATAAAATAAGAAAGAAAACTGATTGGATAGAATGAAGTAAAAAATTACACAAAAATTAAAAAATATAAAAAATACTGAAGATACAATAGAATTGGTCGTATTTTCAATAAATAAAAAGGAAATAACTATATTTTCAATAAGTAAGATAGAAATAATTAAGAAAAAATTAGAACAATTATATAGTGAAGATCCATTAAAAGGATGAAAAAAAACATAAAACCACTATAAAAATTGAATTAATAGATAAAAATGGCATAATAACTCAAAGACCATTAACATATAATTTTGACGATTTAAAAGAATTTAAAATGCACGTAGAAGAATTATTAGAAAAATAATACATACAAAAAAATAATAGTAAACATAATAGCCCAGCATTTATAGTAAATAAACATAGTGAACAAAAAAGAGGAAAAAATAGAATGGTTATTGATTGTAGAAATTTAAATACAAAAACTATGACATATAATTACCCAATACCAAATAAGATATTAAAAATAAGACAAATACAAGAATATAACTACTTTAGTAAATTTGATTGTAAATCAGGATTTTACCATTTAAAGTTAGTAGAAGAAGCTAAGAAATTAACCGCACTTACGGTACCACAAGGATTTTATAAATGGAATGTACTATCATTTGGATATAAAAATGCACCAGGTAGATATCAACATTTTATGGATAGTTATTTTAAACAATTACCTAATTATATAGTATACATAGATGATATACTATTATATATAAAAACAAAAAAAGAACATTTAAAGTTATTAGAATAATTTACAGATATAATAGAAAATTCGGGAATAAGTTTAAGTGGGAAGAAAATTGAAATTATGAAAAATCAAATAGAATTTTTAGGAATACAAATAGATAAAAGTGGAGTAAAAATGCAACAACATATAGTACAAAAAATAATAAATTCAAATGAAGAATTAGATACAAAAAAGAAATTACAATCATTTTTAGGATTAGTAAACCAAGTAAGAGAATATATATACCAAAATTAGCAGAAAATCTAAAGCCCTTACTGAAAAAATTTAAAAAGGATGTAGAATATAATTATAACGAAGAAGATAAAAAATAAGTTCAGAAAATAAAAATACTTTGTAAAGAATTACCAAAATTACAATTTCCAGACGAAAATAGAAAATTTATATATATAGTAGAAGCAGATGCTAATGAATGTAGTTATGGAGGAGTACTTAAATATAGATATGAAGAAGAAAAATTAGAACACCATTGTAGATGCTACTCAAGTACGTTTAATGAAACAGAAATAAAATGGGAAATAAATAGAAAAGAATTATGCTCATTATATAAATGTTTATTAGCATTTGAGCCATATATTGTATATAACAAGTTTATTGTACGAACAGATAATGCACGGGTATGTTGGTAGCTAACAAATAAAATACAAAATTCAGTTACAACAAAAGAGATTCTGAGACTAGTCTTGAATATATTAAATTTCACATTTACAATTGAAGTAATTAGTACTAACAAAAATGTTATTGCAGATTACATATCAAGACAAAGCTACACAGACTGATATAATAGAAGAGGATACTCTAGAAAAGATATTCAACACCCTAACTACGCTTTCAATGAAAGTGGACAGTATGGGTAATGAAATAGAAAAGCTAAAGACTAATGAATTTAAACTGAAGTCTATAGCTACAAATCACCTAACTCAACAGTGTGCAGAGCTATGTCGATCGGAAGACATTAAAATTCCAGAGCTAGAAGGAGACGTTGGGACACTCCATAAAACCCATAACGTTTATCAATCTACTTCCGCAAGTACAAGCAAAGGAGTTAGGAAAAACACAAATATGAACCTAAACAGGCTATTTGATAAACCATTTATTCCAAATACACCAAAAGATCCTATGTTCATACCCCCATAAATTACCACATATCGAGATAGTTTAAACCAAGATAAAAAGACCTACAACTATACAGCCCGAACATACATAGAAAATATTTACAAAATACAAACCTTCTTAAATACCAACCCCAGAGCTATAAACATCCAAGAACTACATACGATTACATAACCCATAAGCTAACCGGATACAATAAGCTAATTGCTTTACCCAAAACCAAATCAAGTCTAGTTAAAACCTGTTACGAATATGGACTGCTTAGTATCATATATACCCAAGACGAAAATGAAATATCCAATATACCAGAAATATACGATTCATTTAACATTTTTAAAAGAATAACCAAAGGTAACCTATTTTTTATAAAATTTTACACGGTACCAGCAGAGATATTGTATGATGAAGTTAAATCACCTATACAAGTTGTAAAAATAGGAATGACCCGAGATATGATTATACCAGAAGATATTATTCCCACAACCAGAAATACCTAGAATTGAGATACCAAATTTTTATGCAAATAAGAGAATTATCGGACTATCCACAATTCTTCAAGAGTTAGCAAACACTCGTCGCAACAGAAATCCCATATGGAGTTATTATTCAAGAAGTAATGTAATAGTATACTCAAATTCAAAGGAACTACGAGAAGAAGATATGGAAGACATTAGACAATGAATTTTGACGTTACTCAATCCAGAAAAAAAACCTATCACCAGAGCCATTAGAGAAAAATTTATTTCGGAAAAATTATTAACCAGATATTGCAAGTTAATTGGACATAAATATCCAGACCATCAATGTTCAAAATGTAATGGAGAAGATAATATTGTCCCAGAAGTTCAACTGGAATAGAATAAGAAATCAACAGCTGGAAGATGCAAGATATGGAGCAAATAAAAAGAAGACGGAGCAATAATAAAAAGAAGACAAGTTAATAAAGTAACATAAAGAAGACAAGTTAATGCAAGAAAATGACATATAGAAGATTATATATCTTTCTTAATTCATTTACATAAATAATTAGTTACTTTTTAACTTTTTGACAAAATGTCATTACTAAGTTTTGTCCTTTTGTAGAAATAATTTAGGATCTTTGTAAAGTATTTCTACTTTTATAGATAGGTGTAAAGACTTTTGTAAAGTAGGTAGGTAATAAATTAGGACAGATGTAAAAATGTAAAACGTTTACAGGTTTTCTTAAAAATATAAATAGAGGTGCATTTGCTCAGAGGAAGGCAAGCCTTCATACGATTGAAGCAAAAAACTCTCTCTTGTCTACAACAAATAATTTGATTATTTAAACAAAATAGGTATATTTCAATGGAAAAATCCATGGAGGAACAAAACTTAGAATTATCAAAACTACCAGAACAGATATATTCATTTACTATTATGAATAGTTAAATTCATAAATTACTAACAATCATGATATGATAAAATAAGTTCATGTTAGTTGCTTTATAGTAGAATTATTCGAAAAATAGCATGTTAAGAAGTTTATTAGCAAAGTGGAAAAGGAAAAAAATTCCTAAGAACTATGCCATCCTAAAGGTGAAACCGGTGAGGCAAGAAAGCCGTGATAGGGGAGTAACCAGAGTAGAGGCGCTGCTTGAGGAAAAAGTATCCAGATTACCATGCTAATAGTGACCGAAGATTATGTTATTTAAGAATAATCTAGTACATAGCAATCTAAAGTGATCATATCTTGTTATGTGCATGATTGAAGGGAATATTTTGAAAATAACAATTTTATGAAAAATGGATAATTATTTATCTGACGAAATGGTAGATAAATTTAAAATACTCGTTTTATATGTACTTAAGGATATAGAAGTAGTAGTTATAAGAAAAATTATATTGGAAAAAATATTTGATAGATATTTTATGACTAGAATTAATTATATAACACACCTACCGAACTACTCTTATAAATACTTACATACCAAACCCACACACTAACTATGATAAATTATGTATATTTAGAATTTTGGAAAATAGATATAAAATATATACAATTTCTTAGTGAAAATATAGAAGAATTAATGAGATTAAAACAAACAACTAAAAAATATTATAATAAAGTATTTAACCAATTTTAAATGATAGATAATCTTAAAATCTTAATCTTATATATACTTAAAGATATAGAAATTATAGATATTAAGAGAATAATATTAGAAAAAGTATTAGACTATGAAATTGAAACTATAAATTGGATAGAACAGTTATACCTGGATAATTACCCAGATGAATATTATTCAAATTAAGAAATGTTAGAATATATTAGAAAAACTAAATAAAATCAAGATAATCTAAATGAAGAAATTAATTATAAAAACCGAATTAGAAAAATAATAGAAAATCTAAAAGAAAAATTAATATGGATAGAAGAAACCCTAGAAAATTTAGAAAAAAGTACATGTGATAGTTTATATAATTTAAAAAACTCTCTACGAGAAGAACAACACAAGATAATAAATAACATTGAAAATCTAGAATTAGATATACATTACAGTACAATTAGGATAAATTATTATACAGAAATTTGTAACTCTGCAATTACTACAAGACAAAATGATAAACTATGGATATTTAAAATATTGGAGACAAAATATGGAAGAAATAATATTATTAGAAAAACTTATGAAAGATAATCTAATTAGATATTTTGAAACAAAAGATATAGAATATTTAGAATACCTTCAAAATAATATAAAAGAATTACAAAAACTAAGGAAAAAAACAAAAAATACTATAGTAAAACATTTAACCAATTACCATATAATCACCCCCAAGATATGGATATCGATAAAACTAATATAAATAAACTCAAAATAAAAATATTTAGATAAGTTAAGAAATATCCACGCACAAATAAAAATAGATCTATTCTACTCATAATAGATCTATTTTACCATACAAGTTATCCGCACCCCTCTACAATTACTAGTCCACGTCATCAATCCGTATAATTCTCATCCGTTGATATTCCACTAAATTGGTGTTCCAGATTAAGTAATTAGCAAACACACGGATCACCATCGGACCAATTCAGCCGCCTATAGATGGTAGGGTAGGGTGGGTGGTACCGATCTGCGGCCAATCATACTAACTACACAAGGGCCCCAATTTCTCTCTTAATTTTCGTTAAATTTCGTATAAAAATATCGAGTCGTGAAAAGATCAAGACGCAAGAAATTAGGAGGAGCAAAACAATACCGTAAGGTACTTTCGAATTTCGAGAATGATCAACAATCACTATTTTCAGGCAGTGACTAATAATATTGTGATTAGTCATATAAACAATGGTTAAAAAATAATAAAGGCGGACGATTTGGAGGTTGGCAAGAAGAGAGTTAGTCGATTGATATACAGTGGTCCTATTAATTAATGGTTCTTTAATGGAAAAAATACATAAAGTAGCATACTTAAATATTAAATTATAAAAAAATAAAAACACTTTTATCAAATTACATTTTGTAACATATGTATTTGTATGTATTTGTATTTTTATAGCAACAGTTTGTAAAAATATAAAATACATATCGATCATAGTGATAGTAAAAATCATATGTATTTATATTTTTATAGCAACAATTTATAAAAATACAAAATACTACTTGCTATATTATGTAATTATAAAACTGTTGCTATGAAACTCATAATTAAAGAGATAAATATGCTATTTCTGAATTTTGCCCTTTAATTTATAAGAGGTCAATTAACTAAGATATACAGTTATCAAGTTGTGTGAGTATTATAGTGCTTCATCTGAATCATATTTAAGAAAAAATGTTAAAATTCTCAATATTTTTTTTATAAAAAGTGTAATCAAATACAACTTTAACTCAAGTACTTTTAAAACTTTAAATAAAATAAAATATTTAATTTTCGTGGCAAATATAAAGTAGATAAATTGATTGAATTTAGCGAGAAAGTATAGTTCATGTCACTAATCCGTATGAGAATGAAACAAATTCCCATCCGTTGATCTTACACTTAATCACCAGCCCACAAAAATCCATAAGCAAACACGCGGATCTTCATTTGTAGCCATCCTTTAAAAAAATATTTTTATATAAATCCTGGCTAAACTCACTTTTCCATCACCAATTCATCTCAAATTCACTCATTTTCTCCCTTAATTTTCATTTTCAATTTCGAATAAAAATATGGGGCCATGAAAAGGGAGGCAAGGGATTAGGAAACGGATCAAGGAGCAAACAACATCATAAAGTGCTTATGAATCACGAATCACATTCTTCAAAATTGATCAAAAAAATAACTATTTTGAGATAGTGGCTAACACTATTGTGATTTATGATCTAGGCAACATTAAGAAAATAATAAAGTCGGCGATGAGGAGGTTGGCGAGGAACAGAGAAGTATAAGAGAATAGTGGATTGATATATGGTGGTCTTGTTAATGAATGGTTCTTTAATTTGTAAGGCACCAATTAACTAAGATATTTGTTATAAGAAGGGTGTTTTAGTCATTGCAACTAGTTAGTTAGTTAGAGCCGTTAAGAGTAGTTAGAAAAAGAGGTTAGCACTGCTTAGGGGGGGAATTGATATATAAAACTAATAAATTGTAAAAGCATGCATTTTGGAACTATTCAAATCTCAATAATATTCTCTCTTACATTCTCTCTCGCATTCCATTGTTGTAATCTGTTCAGGGGTGCTTCTTTACCAAAAATCCTTAGGTTTACAGCTGAAAGTGACCTCTTAATTGGGCACATGATATTGGTATCAGATTCAGTGAATTCTTGGACCCAGAGGATGTCGGAAAGTGCAGCGGTGAATACCAATAATGGAGAAATCCAATGTGAAGTGGATGAATTATGGGAATGAGTGGCAGCGCAAGCAGACGCATTGCGGGAAATTAAGCAAATATTGTTGACGATGATGAACAATCAAGGTGAAAGTGCGGCGGTAGCACCAGTGCCAGAAATACCAGTATAAAATAGAGTTAATCAAGGGCAAGGGTATCAACCGAACCCTAACCTGCATTAGGAGCGTTACCAGAGGGTGGAATTTCCTAGGTTTTGTGGGGAAGATATTAAGGGATGGTTGTACAAAACATAATAATAATTTGACTATATGGTCACTGCAGAGGAGAGGAAGGTGTAGACAACGATGATTTATCTGAAAGAAAAAACGTTGCAGTGGCACCAATCATATATGAAAACTCGATTGGGAATGATTCCTAGCTGGAATGACTATGTGAGAGCGGTATACCTTCGATTCAGAGATATTGAACACGCAGATCCCTTGGCGGAGTTGGTAGAACTTAAACAAGAAGGTGACGTTCAAGAGTTCTTGGACAGATTTGATGAGCTGCTAAACCAAGTAGATATAACAGAGGAACAGTCAATTAGCATCTTCTTGGCTAATTTGAAACCAAATATTGAAGTCAAATTTCATATGTTGGCACCAAGAATGCTTATAAAGGCATACAATCAGGCTAAACTTGCAGAACAATCCCTTATGTTGCAACAAGGGCATACACAAGCACTGGTAAGAAGCTCCAGGGCCTTATTACCAACTTCTTCTAGTTCATAGGGTAATCAGTTCAAAGGAAATGGGAATAATCAATGAGATAGCACTAATTTTACGATTAACAACAAGAATCCTAAATTCGTGAATAAGCCTCAAGTTCAGGGATCAAGAAGGTTGTCGGTGGATGAAATAGATAAGAAAAGGTCTAACGGAATTTGTTATTGGTTTGATGAAAAATTTACCCCCAATCATAGGTGTAATCAAAGGAAACAACTATTTATCGTGGAACTAACTGAAGAGGAAGGGGACTTTGAGTAGCATGAAGAAGGGAATGGGGAAACCCGTGGTGCCATTAAAGAACAAGAACTTGAGGGGGATCATCTATGCACAACCTAAGTTTCAGTCCATGCATTAGATGGAACTAGCGATTACAGGACAATAAAGGTGAAGGCAAGTCCCCGCATGCCTAGTGTTTGTTAAAGGGCCTTAGTGAACAAGTTGAGACATGATAGTAGTAAATTCCCCAATTATGTACTCTTTGATACATGCCAAGTGCTTGACGAGTAAGTTGTGACATGATAGTATGAGGTTTCCCCAATCACGTGATATCCAATGCATGCCAAGACTAATGTATGTGCGAAGTACTTGATGCAGGATCTTATTGAATAGAGTGTGATCTAGTAGAATATTTCCCTACGCTATTATATGTCGATGATTCCTAAATGCTTGAAGTGATGCTTTAGTGATTGTGATGATGAATGAAAGATTGTGATGATTAATGAATGATCGTGGTAATGGCTAGTCAAGAATGATTATGTTTTACTTTTACGTTATCGAATCTTGGGGGTATTTATACCCGATGATTTAGCTGTTGTCTAGAGCCCGTGTCAGTTTCACGATAATTCCAGTAAAGCCATGATTCTCAGAACTCAGTGAATTATAGAACTTTGTATCCTCAGACAGATAGAGAACTTAAGAAATCTCAGTAATCTCTATAATCCCCATATCGCTAGTAATCTAGCCTCAGCTCTGTACTCAGCTCAGATCTAGTAAAATCAAAGTGTTTAATTCCAATCTCGGTAGTGACCGAGTAATCTATTCAAGCTCTATATCGTTAGTCAGTTACCATGATCCAATAACATTCTATCGATACAAAACCAAGAGAATTCAGCTTGACTCAGTCAGATCTTTTGAGAAACGTGATCAGTATCAGATTCAGTTCAGTTTGTGTTCAGTTAAGAATTCAGTTCAGAGTCTTTCAATAGGGAGTAGAAACTAGCATCCAGTGAGGGAAGGGATGGTGTCTTCCCCATCAACGAGAGAGGTCGGTTTCGTTAGGAGCAATCCCTGAAATCCAGAATTGCGTAGCCAGTGCAGGATGCAGGAGTTACCATCAGTAAAGGCTGTCACCTCCAGAGAGAGAGTTTTTGACTATTATATTGCCTTAGGCTGACTTCTTGTTAAGGGTCATCCGTTAGAGAGGTTTGGCCAAAGAAGGTCTTTACCC
Source organism: Capsicum baccatum var. pendulum (assembly GCA_030864225.1). NCBI lineage: Eukaryota > Viridiplantae > Streptophyta > Magnoliopsida > Solanales > Solanaceae > Capsicum > Capsicum baccatum. Next base: position 27,795,285 of record CM061550.1, on the reverse strand, counting down.
GTGGCACGGTATTGGCACCCTTCCAGCTAGGGTTACAGGTTAGACCCCACCTATGAAAGGTTGGGGCATGTTGGTTAAGTAACTACTTCCCACAGTTTCAGTTATAGTCTCATAACAAGCTTCAGAAATCAGGACTATTAAATATAGTCATCTATCTCTATGAGAAACTCAGATAGTTTCATTGATTCATGGGCCATCCGTCAGATAGGCTTGGTCTCATACACAGTTATTTGTTATTATGTTCAGAGATCTCCCGTCAGACAGGCTTGTTTGCAAACCTCAGATTCTATTAAGTACTCTTATTGTCAGATTCAGATATGATCATTTCCTTGTCATTGATAATAGCTTTCGAAATCATCCATTAGAGAGGTTGATCTTCAATCCCGTCAGTCGAGCGTAGTGAGCTCAGAATTCAGTCGTTGATGTAAGTACATCTAATTCCTCAGTTATCAGTACCAAATGAGTCAGTGATTCAGTATCTCAGGTGTAGTAGTGAGTTCAGTTAGCGGTAAAAACAACATCCGAGTTTCAGTCTCTAGAGTTGTGATGATTGTGATTATGGTTTGTACATTTCCGTATGTGTTCTCGTTTGGTACTCTCATGATTATTCAGTCTAGTTATTGTGTATGCATGAGCCCTTGCATTTAGTCTTACCTCGTCTATATACTCGGTTTATTCCTGTACTGATGCATTTACGCTATGGTGTTTTATTTGACACCATAGGTTCATAGGTATGAGATCCAAAGTATCCTCAGCAGTTCAGTCCCAGTCAGCAGCAGTAGAAGTAGCGGTGAGTCCTCTTCTTTCGAGGACGAATCTTGGTTTACTATTATTGTATCATATTTTGTTTATTTTCAGATGGCAGAGTTAGTTGGGGACATGTCCCATCAACTCCACAGTTCAGACAGTTTAAAGGCTTTTCAGACGGATGTATTAGCATTCAGTTTTTTATTTTTGAGTATTTATAGATGTGTTGAACCTTATGGATAGTTTCTGCATTTATTTTTAGATATTGTGCAGTATTTAGGTACATATATCAATAAAAGGGTTAGCTTGTGGTCTTTCGGGGTCACAAGCACCGTGTGACGTCTCGGGATGGGATCTCGAGTCGTTACACTTCATCAGCCTTGTTCATCCATATACTGTTCCAATGGTTGCTTAGCTTTTCTTGGATAACATTTATAAGTTGCATGGATTTCCTCAAACCATAGTGAGTGATTGGGATATCATTTTTTTGAGCAAATTTTGGCAAGCCTTATTTACAGCTCAAGCAGTTAAATTGCAATATTCCTCAGCCTTCCATCCTCAATCTGATGGACAGATTGAGGCTATGAATAAGTGTGTTGAAGGTTACTTGCGGTGCATATGCAATTATTGACTCAAATAGTGGGTTCACTGGATTCCCTTGGCTGAGTGGTGGTGTAACACCACCTATCAGTCATTTATTAAGATGACCCCTTTTGAGGTGGCATATGGACAACCTCCCCCACTTATTTTCCCTATGTGTCACATAGTTCTTTAGTAGAAGAGGTGGATAAAAGCCTGCAAGCCAGGGAAAGTACTCTCAGAATACTCAGTCAACATTTGTTATTGGCGCAAGCTAGGATGCAGATAAACATAGAACTTCTAGATCTTTTGTTGTAGGGGATTTGGTGTTTGTGAAGCTGCAACCTTATAGACAGATATCCCTCAAACGTCATGCTTATCACAAGTTGAGCCCTAGATATTTTGGTCCCTTTATTGTTCTTAAGAAAATTGAGACAACAACTTATCAACTTGACTTACCCCTTTATGCCAAAATCCATCATACCTTTCATGTATCTCAGTTGAAGTTACATGTTTGTGATCACTCTGTTGTGCAGATTTGCCTGTGACTTTGTCCCCTCGTGGTTATGTAGTCCTTGAGCCTGGGGCTATTTTAGACACCAGATTTTTTCACAAAGGTCGTCGTAGCTCAACACAACACTTGGTTAAATGGTTCAATCGCCCTTCAGAGGATAAGTACATGGATGGATTCCACTTCTCTCCAGTAATAGTTTCCTAATTTTAGTCCTTGAGGTCAAGGACCTCTTTGGTGGGGGAAGTATTGTTACATGGCAGAATTATAAGAAGGGTGTTTAATCATTGCAATTAGTTAGTTAGAGTCGTTAAGGGTAGTTAGAAAAAACGGTTAACCCTGCTTGTGGGGGAGGGGGACTGATATATACAGCTAATTAATTGTAAAAGCATACGTTTTGGAACTATCAACTCTCAATAATATTCACTCTTACGTTCTCTCTCGCATTTCATTGTTGTAATCTGTTCAGGGGTGCTTCTTTACCAAACTCCTTAGGTTTACAGCTGAAAATGTCCTCTCAATTGGACACGTGACAATATGTAGTATCAAGTTGTGTGATTTTTATAGTGCTTAAAAATTGAGCAATCTAAATCATATTTAGAAAAAATATATTTTAACTCTAAATATGTTTTTATAGAAAGTGTAATTAAATACAATTTTAACTCCAATTTTTAAACTTCAAATAAAATAAAATATTTATCTGTCATGGCAAATATTCAAAGTAGACAAATTCGTTGAATTTAGCGAGAAAATACAGTCCACGTGATCAATCGTATGAGAATGAAAGAATTCTCATTCACCGATATTTCGTTTAATCAAAGATCCACAATGAGCCATTAGCAAACACACGAATCGCCCATCTGCAGTCGTCCATTTCAAAAATGCCCCCACCGCCTATAAACTCTAACTCAACTCACTTTTCCATCACCAGTTCATCTCCAATTAACTCAATTTCCCTCTTATTTTTCATTCAAATTTCACATAAAAATATTGGATTGTGAAAATGAGGCAAGAGAAAAGGAAAGGGAGAAGCAAAACAACACTGCAAGATGCTAACGAATCACTAATCACATCCTCCAAAAATGATCAGAAATCCCTATTTTGAGGCAGTGACTAACACTATTGTGATTCATGATTCAGAATATATTTAGGAAATAACAAAGCCCGCGATAAGGAGGTTGGCGAAAAGAGGAACTGAGGAAGAGTGAAGAGAATAAGTGGATTGATATAATGTATACTTCTTCCGTTTCAAAATAATTTACCATTTAAAAAAAAAAAAATTAGTTTAATTTAATTGTTCCTTTTATGGAATCAAGAGAATTTTATTATGTTCTTATAATATTATCATTATCATTAAATCACTAAATAAAGTGTAATAAAATTAATTTGATAAAATAAATTCCTAATAAAAGATTTTCTCGAGAAATGTCAAGTCAACAATTTTAAATCTGTGGAAGTATTAAGTTGATGTTGATTTGCTTAATTCGCTGTGGTTTAATTAATTAATGTTTGGTGTAATTAAAAGGGGAGGAACCTCAACAAATTGTATTAAACCACTATTGCAACAATGTTCTCTACTGAAATTAATCTTAAGCAGCTCAAAGCCATTTGGATCTTTCTATATAATCCAAAGAGGTGTGTTTATATTTGACAAAATGAACTTTCGGACCTGTAATATGTCGATTTTGTAAGTGAAATACTTCTACTTATATGTTTGTCATCTGTACCTCTGAACCCACTAAAAAGCAACATTTTAAACCCTTTTTTGGTGAGTGTAACACACTCTCCCCCACGTCAGCTGTCACGCCTGCCACGTTTGCCACATCATCTGCTACGTCATTTAAAACAAAATTAAATAAATAAAATATTACATTAAATTTCAAATGATTTTTAAAATGCTACATAACGAATTAAATATTAAAATTAATTTAATTAAATAAGAAAAATTTATAAATTGTAGAAAAATTTGAATAATCATGTTTTTATTTTTCTCACAAATTAAACATCAAATTCATTCCAAATAATTAAAATTCTTCTCCAACTAATTTAAATTTTGAACTAAAAATTCATATGTACAAACATAATAAATTTTTAATTTTAAAATTTGAATATTTTTAACAAATTCACAAAAAATTTATTTTTTTTCAAGCGAAATTCACTAATTTTTTTCAATATTCACTATCACTCACTTTTAATTTAAATTTAAATTTTAATACCCAAAAAATAAAAAGATTTTAAATTTAAATTTTAATTAAAAAAATGATAAGAATTGAATTGAAAGGGAAAATTAAAATAAAAAAATAAAAAGTGAACGTGTGGGGGAGGGGGGGAGGAGGGGTTGGAAGAGTGTTGGGGTGGGGTGTGGGGGCTGAAAGGGGCTAGGGTGAGGTGAGGCTGGGGCTGGGAAGGGTATGAGGGTTGAGGGTGGGGTGAGGAGGGGAGGGGCTAGACGGGGCTGGTGAGGTGTGAGGGGGTGGGGACGGGGCTGTAGGGTGGAGAGGCTGGGGGTGGGGTGGGATGGGGCTGGGAAGGGTATTGGGGTGGGGACGGGCTGGGGTGGGGGTAGGGAAGGGATGGACGGGTGTTGGGGTGGGTAGAGGGCTGGGGCTGGGGATGGGGTGGGATGGGGCTGGGTAGGGTGTGGCGGTGGGAATGGGCTGGGGTGGCAAACATATAAGTAAAAGTGTCCAATTTTGCAAAACTGACATAATATAGGGTCGAGAAGATCATTTTATTTTGATTAATGTTTTAAGAAATATACACTTACAATGCATTTTCAGTGAGTGGCAAGACAAGAATCTTTCTTTTATATTTTTATTACAATTAAAATGATCTTCAACTGAAAATCTGAAATGAAAGTACCATGTGTAGTTCTGTTGTACCAATATTAATTCTTAGGGGTAGTTTGGTAGAGTGTATTGGAAAATTAATGGATGCATTAGTTTAATGTATAATATTAATATCTTGTTTGGTATACTTTTGCACCCTATGTATAACTAATGCTTGCATTAGTTATACTATTTATTGTGTATTAGTAATACCTCAAAATCCATGGTATTAGCAATTTAATGGATCCAATACATGTATTAACATAATTAAAGACACTATTATCCCTAAAAAATAATTCACATCTTTTCCGATATGTATATGGAGGATATTTTTGTAGAATTTTTTTTTCATTTAAGAAATTATTTAATTCATGTTATTTTAATACATCAAGCCAAACACTGCATAAAAAAAATACAAACATAACTAATACAAGCATAGATAACACAAGCATTACTAATACAAACATTACTAACACAAACATTACTAATACAAACATTACTAACACATTATATTTTGTATTATTCTTATAAACTCTACCAAACGACCCCTTTGTTTCCTGAAACTGCGGGTGAACTCAGGTGAAAAATATATTTTTCACTCCTTCGCTAATTATATTAAAAAGACATATTTATTCAACTTGAAAAATAAAATATAATTAATTAATTAATTTTTAACTTATTTTTATTATTAATCAATATTTCTCAAAATATTAAATTTATTATATTTAAAAATAATATATAAAATAATTATTCTATTTATTATTCGAATATACTAAGTCAATGCTAAATAAATAAAAATATAAGTGAAGTAATTGCGTGTCACATGCTTAAGGTTATTTAATTAAGCAGCCATAACGAAATCCACAAAGTATCCAACATTAAGGTGAGACAAATTAAAATATTAAATTAATATACTATAATATGAAGTACAAATCACCATTCTTATCTTTGCCATTATTGTCTTGAAAGCAATCCCATCATTTTTTCCTAAAAAAAAAATAATTAAAAAAAGTTTACCTGTCATTAGGTAGGTCTAAAACCACGTTACACGCAACAAGATAATTATTCATAAGAATCTAGAACCAACAACTCATGAGTTATTTACAATGGCCAATAGTAAGAATCCGTTTGATTATAAAATTTTCAAATAGATTTTAAGAAAGACTTGACAAATAATATTTTGTTATATAATTTATCAAATTATAATTTTTGTGAACTTTTATGAGCGAAATATATTTTTCAAATACTATAGACAAATACACGATAAAATTTCACTCAAATCTTTACTTAAAAATGGCTTGCCAAAAATATTTGAAAATCTATATCCAAACGTTAGTTAATAGTGCATGAGCAAACATTCAATAGCCAAAATCAATAAGAGCTTATATTTTATGTAAATCAACAAGAATCACCTTGCAAAACTCAAATGTTAGCAAAATGACACCATGCAGGGATAAATAAGACGGATCCATTACATTATCCAATATAATCTTGAATGTTGTACACCAAATAATAAAATTCAAGCAAACTTAAATTACTAGTTTCATAGTAGTAGTCCAAATTGTTCCACCATGCTTGCATTGTCAATACGCAGTTACGACGACTAATCCAATTAAAGTGATACAAATTAGACATAAGATTCCGAATAGAAAAATTGTAATATAAAAATATAAAAAGAGAATGACATATGCTCTGCTTTAATTAGGTAAATATTATATGTTTCTTTATACGAGAGGATTTAATTAAACTAGTGGTATTACGTTTTCAGTATGTCCATAAGGCCATAACTTTAGGATCAACTCTGACATGACGAACCAAACATTAATAGCGAAACAAAAAATTACAAAATAAGAAAAGGACAACATTACTATCATAAATATTTTTTTTTTTTTTGTAATCGAGCTATTGTTTAATAAAGTTTCTTGGTTGTCATCATTAATTAACTCTTTCGTATTTCTCTTTAAATATTTTTTCATCTTTAATTAGAGATCTCAAATTTGAGTTCTAAATGAAACTTCTCAGTGTGAATCCAAATTAGTCGGTCTCAAATTTATATCACCAGAGATGTCAAGTGGCTAAGCTCTTCTACTCTACGAGAAGGCGCTTTCATGATTAAAGCTCGAGGAAGACTTCTCGTAGCCTCCTCACCAATTATCCTAATAGAATCTTCAAGTTGCCTCTCCTTATTGTGTCACTTGTCTTCAGGCGGATTTTACCCTATACAGATAGCCCCTCCATCTTTCGGGATGCTACGCCCAGTAATTCTCTCTCTCTCTATTCTCTTTAATATCGAAAAGTCATTTTCACACTTCAACCTTCTAATGATCAGTTTAAGAAATTTTGTTTAAAAAAATAAAAAAAATGGATGGTGTGGTTGGTGGGGTTGATATGGCACACTGTACAAAAGCAATACAATGACAAAGCATGAGACAATTATATCATCAAGATCGTGCATAAAATCCACTAACAAAGTAATAGCTATATATATGTTCACATGTTCTTTTCAGTTTTTATTCCACTATTCCTTTCTATGAAATTTTTTGTACACTAGCCCAAAGGTTACAAAAGATAAGTTAGCATTCAGAGCAGACCGTTTTTTTTTACCCATCCAATTTTAGACAAAATAGATAATATATGTGATCCAAGGATGTAATAGGAATCTAAAAGGGTTAAAATTTACACACACCCAATGTATACGTCAAGTCAATATATGCATGCCATGTATTTGAATTTGGAGTTCATGTTACTTAACCATGATTGATTAACATGTATTTTACTTGATTTAATTGCTTAACTGTGATAAAGAACATTAGTTTGATGTGTACATCGGGTGCATATAAGTTTTTGAATTTTACTTTTTTCAATTTTATTTTATCGTATATTTAATTGTATTTTAGTTTCCTTGTCAGCAGCTTTCATAGCTCAGTTGGTTAGAGCACCCGTTTAGTAAGCGGGAGGTCTTGAGTTCGACTCTCAATGAAAGCAAATTTTAAATACTTTTTCCCTCCCACATTGGTTCCTTATTGATTGCCTGTGTGCACAACTTTATATTATCAAAAATCTTCAAATAAAGCATGATTTGACAACATATTCTTTCATCCTTCTAAAAGGTCTTAATAAGTGCATAAGAATGTTAAACATACACTAAGAAAGGCAACACATTAAAAACATGTGGACCTTTCCTAGGACACCTATTGAAAGAAGAAAGGTACCATAAATTCCACCCCAATATAATAGCCCACAAATCACATAGTCGAGATAACTCGACTGATAAATCGAGGAAAATCAATTGACACATGTTCATTAAAATTACATTGTATAGATAAGTTCAAATTTTCTTATATATAGATACTATATGTTGAATGCCCCTAAAAAGTATAAATTGTGCTTCAACTCCCCTTAATGAAATTTTGGCTTCATCACTGCCCAGCAGGCTTGAAAATGCAGGCATGCAGGGTAGACCATACTTTTCTTACTGCTCAATCTGATACATCCCAACCGGAAGCCAGAACAATTGTGCCATTTATTGGTAGTAGCAAGCCATATTGTTTGTGAAAGCATCCCATGTTTAACACCTTTTGTGAGTGATGAAATGAGGAAGTAGTCGAAATGTAAAGAACAAAAAGATCTGAAAGTGTTGGTTTAAGCAGGGTACTAGTATCTGACACTACAGTTTACTTGTCAAAATTGTAGGTTGATAGTTCGAAGCAAAAGAGAAACGAAATATCAGTCGTTAGCATCCAAGCTTAGAAACTCAATTATCACAGATGATTCATAATAGTAGGTATGACTTGGACTTGGTGATGGAAAATCTGGATAAAAATACTTCTTTTTTCATGCCTTTTTCAAGTTCATCTCGACGCGTGTACCAGCACTTCCCAGATTTGGCAGTGCACAAACAGAAAAAAAACAACACAGGATAGAAGCCAAACTTTGTGCACAGAATACAACCATTCTCGCAGAAGGTACAAGTTCTGCATTTCTTATTAACAAGCCGATAATCAGGGCAGAAATAATTGCATTAGTTTACCACAATTGTGTCCTTGGCTTGCTTCATATCAGCTAAACAAAATTGAATTCGTAGGCAGCAATTATATATCAAGTTTCCCTAGAGATAGAGAAGGAAAAAGTTCCAAGTTTCACAAGATTCTTTGCACAAAATCACAAAGATTTCTTCTATTACTGGACCTCTAAGATGCAATTGCAAGCATCATTTATGAGGTGAACCAATAAAAACAACCCTCCTCCCTCACCTACAATGAAAAAGAAAGAGAAAAGAAGAGGCGAGCATATAAGGTTAAAAGTCATGGCCGTCTATTTGGTATCACAAAGACACTTCATAACAATAATAGACGACCATGACATTTTGCCTTGATTTTTGAAATATGTCGTCTGTTCTTTCTAATGGACAACAAAAGAACAATAAAAATAAGAAGAACAACAACATGAATATAATCATATTGAAAAGGTTCCATCAAGTTTGCCAAGCCAAGTGTCGGTTCTTGCTCAAATTGACTAACCTAAGTCAAAGTAGTAACTGGTTCATAACTCTTTCGAACAAAATTTCTGACTAGTATGTACCATGTGACATCATTGGGAATGAACCCAACAGCTATGCCTCTAGCTAACAGGGTATAAGCATCATCAATCATGCGCATTTTACAATAGGAAAGAATCAAGGTGTTATACGTGATAGTATCAGGACAAACTCCTTCAAGTTCTAATTTATCAAAGAGGTTCTGAGCTTCTCGAATTCGATCATTGTTACAAAGGCCATTTATTAGACTGTTATATGTGACTATATCAGGTGTCAATCCACGATGTACCACATCTCTCAGAAATTCAAAGGCAGTTTGAACCTTGCCTATTCTACAAAATCCATTGATCAAGATGTTGCACGTTACATGATTAGGTTTTGTCCCCTTTCTCGTCATTTCTTCAAAAAGTCCTAATGCTCTCTCAACTGCTCCATCATTGCAAAGTGCTTTTATGAGGCCATTGTATGTGATTTCATCAAGGGGACATCCTCTGAATAACATATCATTTACAAGCTTAAGCGCCTCTTGGGTTTTACCTTTCCTCAAGAAAGCATGAATCAATGTGTTGTAGGTAACTGTATTAGCAATAACTCCTTCCTGGAACATGTCTCGGTACATCCCCAAAGCTTCATCCATCTTGTCAATGTTGCAAAAGCCTAAAATCAAAGCGTTGAATGTAAAAATATCTGGTTTACATCCTTTGCCTGACATATTACCAAAAATTTCTAATGCCTGTTGGATCATTCCTTGTTTACTCAAAGCTGATATAAGAGAGTTATAACCCACTATATTAAGGCTGAGACTTTTTGCTGACATCTCGGTAACAAGGTCATAAGCTTCCTGCAGACGGCCAGCCTTGGCGAAGCCATCAATCAAGGTAGTGTATGTAATTGTATTGGGCTGGCATCCTTTGGATGACATTTCTTTTACTACATCATGAGCCGAAGACAAAATTCCCTTCTTGCAAAGACCTCGAATTAGAATGTTGTATGTATAAACATCTGGTTGATAACCTTTAATCAACATGTTCTCATTCAGAATGGATTTTGCTTCATCAAACTGTCCATTAGTCACGTAGCCATTCATCAACGTATTAAAGTGGACATTATTCTGTTCAGGTACTTTGTTGAGAAGAACCCTTGCTTCGTCAACTCGCCCTGCTCGACATAACGCATGCATTAGAACGCCATAAGTTATAGCATCGGGGGTGAAACCTCGAAGAAGCATCCGGTCAACTAGTTTTGCAGCCTCATGAATCCTATCAGCTCGGCAAAGCCCATGGATAATGTCATAGAAAGTATTGACGTCGGGTATGCAACCCATGAGAAACATCTCCTCCAAAAGTTTCAACGCATCATTTACCCGATTAAACTTTGACAGTGCATGAATAAGAATCTGGTAAATTACTGAATTCGGTACACACCCATGTTTTGTCATATCTCTGAGAAGTGAACAAGCAGTGTCTACCTCATTGATTATACATAATGCTTGTATCACTCGAGAAAAAGTGAATACAGAAGGAGAAATACCTTTCCCCAACATTTCATAAAATACATTTGGAGCAACTTTTGGACAATTTCCAGCCAACAGAATATCCAAAGCTTGATTGTATGACTTAAATGTGGGTTCACAAGAGAAAGTATTCCACATATCCAAAAGTATTCTAGTTGCTTGCCCTGGTAAACCAGCTCTTCCGTAATGCCTCATTATCATAATAAAGAGGGACTCTTTGAAAACTGTCCCTTCATCTTTCATCTGTAATAATAATTGGTCTATAATCTTAAATTCTTTGGCAGCCCCAAGTTTGTCAATCAAAGTATAGTAGACATCAAATGAGTGACAATAGCTTTTCTGGTTACCAGCCCACTGGAATAGCTCCATCGATGTTGGTACATCCAAAGGCAGTGCCAATAATTTATTAAGCTGATACGGGGTAATTTTATTAAGTGATCTTTGGAGTTGTTCCAAGTCAAAAGGCTTAAGCAATCTTTCCCATTCATTCTCACACTCCGACTCATCACCCCTGGCTTTATCATTATCACACTTGTCATCAGTCACACAAGTACAAAATGCAAAAGTAGGGTTCCTATTCAGAGATCCTAACTCTTCACATATGTGAATCAAAAGTTTCGACCTTTTTAGCATACCTAAAACTGGGCAGTGCAGAAATTTCAGAATTTAACCATTACTGTGATTCAAGAGCTTCTTCAAGAATAATCATGATAGCTTTCTTCAATTTGGATTATCAGTCGCCAAATTTAAGCTCCGTCATTGTAGATAAAGGTATAGGTGCATTTTTTTTCCTAAAATATTCAAGAATAAGATAAAAACACTAACTTCAGATTGATAAATACAAAAATTCAAATACATTTAATAGAAATAGAAGACACAGGAATTAGGGTCCCACTGTTCCACATCACTTGCCAGTCATATTGACTTAAAACCAAACAATATACTTAAAATTAAAATAAAAACAATAGCAGAATAACGATTTATCATTATCAAACTATCATTACAAACATAATTTACTACACAATTGTCCGGATGAGTTCTTGTATAGGAACACAATCAATGATAGCATCAATATCTAGTAAAATTTAATTTACTTAGTTTCACAAACCACAATTCAATATCAAGTCTTAATCCAACTCAAGTTTCCAATCCAATTCAGTTCAAGTTAAATCACAATTGCCAAAAATCAATTTTCAAAGAGAAAGAGGAACACTTCATTTCACCAAAAGATTAACATGATGATTGCAAATTCACAGCACATTGCCCACGTAGAGTTATTTATTTCCTGCAAAAGATGTCTCGGAAAGGGAAAAGATCAATCCGAGCAACATTCATTTTCTTTCACAGCAAAAAAAGAGAAAAATCGAAAATAGAGGATTTCCCTAACTCTTTTCCATCAGTTCTGATGCCATTCCTATCAAAGAGAGGAGAAGTATTTTCCAACTCTCTTTCCTTTCATAAACTGCAATATCAACGCTCAACCACATCATGCTCTCGTCTCCCCAACGACTCTCTTACTCTCAGCAAAATCCGGTCTCTGTTTTAGGTCCTTCCTCTACTAAATCTCCTATCCTTCAAGCAGTCCTCTGTGCTTTATTCTTATGGTTACTTCGATTGTTTCTTGTTTTGGTTGATAGCTAGATTAGTATACGAATGATTTAAAGGTGCTGTCTTTAATCCCTACCTCTATCCCTATCCCTATGCCACTTATATAATCATTGTTGTTCATCAAATATTCCGGACTGACCACATCTTTTTCCTCTACAATGGCGCACTTCCTTTCCTTTTCTTGTACTAATATCCAATTCCAGGGAAGTGTATGTCTTGTCTTTTCAAAATTATAATATCTTCTCCCTCTCATTTATAACAAATAATATCTTCCCCACCTTTTGTCCCGAGTAAAGAATAAAATTTAATGAGTTTAGAGACCTCGAAAAACTTCAAAGAGAAAATCTTCAAAAAGTATCACAAATATTCAAGCTCTTAATATTCCTTTTCATACTCCGAATAAGGTTCTGCAGTTCTGTTTCATATTCGACGAACAGTTTTAAAGCCACATTAGCATACTTACCCATCTTTGCTGATACATGACCACATCAAGCAAATAATCCCTCAACACTCAAGCAGTTAATACGTTGTTGTATTCCATTTTACACCAAGAAATGGAGAACAATTGAACCTAAGTATAAGCCAGAAGACGTACAAGTTAATCCGTGCTTGACTTAAAAATGACAACAAGAAGTGGAGGATTCTTATTCCATCTTTTCACCCTTCATTTTGAATGACATTATTCAACTAATTCAGCTTACCTAATGAAATCAAACATACAAGCAGCAATTCATAACCAAAAGAGTATTTTTACAAGCCTATAAAACCATACAACATTGGAAAGCAACACTAATTGCAAATGGAAATATAATCCACATCAATCCACAGTTAGCTTTGGAGATAATAATTGCACATATCAGTACAAAAAAAAAAAACTACTATTCCTTCCGTTCTCTTTTACTTGTAAGTGTTTTAGCTTATCGAGAGTCAAATTATACGAACTTTGACCAACATTTTAAGATTTAATTTCTTTTCATCCTATTAATATGAGAAAGATTGCAGCTTTAAGTTCATTTTGCTCTAACAGAGAAGCAACAACAACAACAACATTCCCAAGTGTAAAGTGTACGCAGACCTTACACATGTCTCAGAGATACAAATACTGTTTTGGATAGACCCTCGACTCAAGCAAAGCAAAACCAATTCAAAACAGTACCAAACAAAAAGTAACGAAAGTAGAAAAAATAACAAATAATAACAAAAACAACAGACACTAACAGAACTGAACTATAATAAAACAATACGATAATCCAGGTACAACAAACAATAAAAATATAATAGAGAAGCAACTATTATATTTACCTTAAAGAGGCACTTTATGCATTTCCAACTCTTTGAATCTTCCAAACTCAATCCAAATTGCAAACCCCACTCTGAATCTTGAACATTTTAGACCTTAATTTTGTGGAATTCTAGTACCTCCTTGAAATGTTGTTTCAAAATTAAAAGTATTTATTCTGCAATTATGGAAATTCGCTATGGTGGATTTGGGGATATGTTCGCCGGAAGAGGTGAATTGACGGCGGCCGTCGCCGGTGAGGAAGGGGGTCTGTTGTTAAGGAGTAAAAGTATTTGGGGCTGTATTGTTATAATTGAAAGCTTTATGTATGAACTGAAAGTAAAATATTTTTTGGACACTTTAGTTCCCTCACTTTTTGTGTTGTTCGTATAATGCAAGTTTTTCTGTTTGATATTAGAGTGTCAACACAGATCGATTCAGCCCATACGGAATTTGAGTTTGACGGATCAGGTTGATGGGCCAAAAAATACCAAGCCTGGGCTGCGGACCTCACTGGTCAATCTATTTTTTTAAAAATAATATTTTATAATTTAATTTTAGAATGTTAGTAAACATAAATATTACCTGACAATATTACATAGTGTTAATATTTGTTAATTAAATCTCTAACACCCCAGAAAATACTCCTAATAACAAAATTAAAAAACTTTTGACATAATATTCTTCGAACCAAATAAACAATTTAAATGGTTGCATGTATTTGAATTACGCACAGGCTCACGGACTAGCCCAACCCACATTGCTCAAACCTCACGAGCCACGGACTTATCCGAACCAAACTTAAAAGTCTTGTTCTTAAATGAGCCGCAAAAACTGAAGCCCAACTCCATCAAATTACAGGCCAGATTGGATCGACCCAACGGATCTGACCCATATTAACAGCTCTATTTGATATTTTGGAGGAAAAAAATATTGAAATCGGGAATTTGTTTTTTATTATGTACAAAATATTTAATTTGGCAGTAGAAGTGTTGGAAAAGGTAACAATTTTGTCAAGAAATGCCATTTTAGTTGTGGATGTCCTTGGACATGGTTTAAATAACAATAACTTACTTGAAAAAATAATAGTTCCTTCATCTTTAATTATTTATCATATTTTTTATACTTCCCAAAAAATAATATTCTATCAATCGCACTTTACTTATACGTGTTTGACTTGATAGAGTTGACACCCTTTAAAAAACAATTATAACAAAATGAAAAACTTATTATCTTATCTTTTAAATAAAAATATATAATATTTTGAAAATGCAACGAAAAATACTATATATAAGTAATAAAGAGGATAAATTAGAAATTAAATGATAAATTATCTCTTAATTTTATATACTTGACAAGTAAAAATGCATATCTACTTTTAGTATAGTGAACAAGTAAACATGGACAAAGAAATATTAGAAGATGTTTTTGACTATTTTACATTTTTACTCTTATTCACGTCTTAAGTATAAGCTCTCTTCGTCAAATGTTTCATCACTCCATAGTGGAAGTGTATATAGTCTCTAAGAACAACTAAAAATAATCTTGTCTTAAATTTTTGAAACAACAGATAATTTGAGAAATATAATTTTAGAGATCACGATAAATAATTTGAGGCTAAATGAGTAATTAATAACAAAATACCATTAAATGATTATATTAAAGTATACTATAAAAATTCTCATAAAATATAAGAAAATAAACACACGAAAAAGATAAAAAATCAAACAAAGTATATATGTAACTTATTAACAAAATATAATTCTTTCATAAAAGCATTAATCGATTCCCCTTTAATTGGTTATAGAGAGTTGCAGTTTTGGCTTAATAGAATTCTGGATGTGACTATTTAAATTTTAGCGTCATTAAAAATTTGTGTAAGTATAATCATTCCGTCTAAATTTGAAGAAATAACTTAGCAAGTGTTTTATTTGATACATTAGCTAGATTTATCTTAACAACAAATTACGGTGATTGTCAAATTTTTTAACCAATATTGATCTAAAATAAGTATAAATAACATAAATATCAACCCTTTTGAAAGTAATTACACTCTCTCCCATTTTTTTTAATTACTTTACTCTCTTTCCCTATTAATATACATAACACATCCGATATATACATAACATTCTGTGTATATGTTGGAATTTTTATAATATGTTTAGGGAGTTGAGATTTTTTGTAATATTAGAAATATAAGTTGTGTATTTATGTAATTAGAAAAATGCAAAAGGCTAACTCGCGTAAATTCCATCCCCTCGTGAATTATAAGCCCAAAAGGACTTTTCGGCCTTTCCTAAGCCCATTTCAACCAAATTTCTGTTATTGGATATTTGACATTTCAAAGTTAATTGTGCATGAATAGCTGGACGCAATCAAATCTTTCATTTATTTTTTTATTTTTTTTTCATTTGAGCAATAGGTGAAGGCCTCGTACACTTTTCTATTAAGATTAAATAAGTTTAGAATACGTATGTTGCATGTGTGTTTATTATTAAAGAAAAAAGTTACATATATTTTTTTTGTCTAATATTTAAATATTTAGTTATAAAAATACGTGAGATTGTTCAGATAAAAACATAATTTATATGATATAATTAATTTGAATTAATATGAAGACTTTCCCGAAGTTCAAATTATTAAAAATTAATTAAATAATAATATTATCCAATGTGAAATCTATTTTTTTAAAATATTAAAAAGAAGATCAGTATTTCATTGTGTAAAAGACATTAAATGCATCCTAAAATTATCTGAAAATTCGAGTTCACACTCAAGTCAATTGGACAACCTTGATGGATAAATGTGGCCAACAAGAAGTTTTTTTTTTTACAAGTTAGCCCATGGTGTTTAAATATTTTTCATAAATTCTTATTTATCCTCAAACAATACAACCTTTCGTTCCATAAAGAAAATTGAATTATAAAGAGTATAAAAAGCGAAAAAGGCTATAGCATCGAAGATTTTAGAAGAAACCATTATCTAAGAAAGAAAATATGGATAACACGCTATTTTTAATCAAGGCTTGGCATTGATTGACTCATTAACGGGTCCAGTGTGTTTAAGCAACTTCAACTATTACAAAGTTGTCCCACATTTGCATACATAGTCTCTTTCACTGATTTCCTCCTCTTTATAGTCTCATTTTTTACAAAAGAATTCATAAAATACAAGATAAATTTCTCGTGTTTAAGTAAGTCATGACGTTCTAGTTAATTTGTAGTTTTTGTTTTCATTTGAGTATTTGTTATGTATACTCCTTAAAATTCTACACAATTAGATAGATGAATACATAGTTTAAGAATATAAACAATATACATGAGAAATTTTTTGAACTCTTACCATATATTTTTCTCGTACCATCTCATTAATTTTTAAAATATATTTTAGAAATTCTTAATTATCAATCCTTCTAATACATCTTATCATGAATTTAAGAATTCCTTAAATGACTTAAAAAAACGTCCCTTACTAATATATACGTCGCTGAAGCCAAGTGCTGGTGCATAGACAAAGTGTTTTTAAGTTCTGATGTACCTTTTTGTACTACAAAATCAATCTATCAAAAAATTTTCTCAAATTTGTTTGTTTATGTATATACTAGATGGTCCGTGCTTGTGCTATGCATGGGCGTTTTTCGATCACACTGTTGTACAAAAAAGATTTAATATTGACAATCAACGATATAAAGCTAAATACTAACAACGATATATATAAAGCTAAATACCAACATGTACTACAGTCTCTATTTATTTGAGAAAAAAAATCATATAGTTACGATCTTGAGCTTGCTATAAAATCAATCAAGCAGATTGTCGATGTTAGAGTGATCTTGGCGATGCAAGAGTTGATTCTACAGTTGGGTAGAATTAAAATTTCAGCACCTGCCGTTGATAGCACATATCTCATTTAGAGGAAAAGAAAATCAAGTATTAGAATGATCAATGCGAAGCAAAGATTAACATCACGTGTAGACGTTTAACCGAAGTGCAAATATAGACTTGCAGGAAATCTCAAATCTTGAAAGTAAAAATATGTTTCTGACAGTAATCAATATAAGTACATGTCCATCTCAACTGATTCCTCTTCTTCTACTTCACTTTCGAAATTCATTATTGAATTTGACTTGATGTTACTGAGTTGTTGTTTATTACATAAGCTAGTAAGCCATCTATATGTTAGGTTGTGGAGCCTGATTAATATGTGACGTACTGTTATATATTAATGTTCACGTGGTTCAGCCTTTTATTCTCATTCTCTGTGTAATTGTACATACTCCAAGTCATTAATATAAATAGCCTGTCCGACGTGGAGGTTACCTACGGGTGTTACCACGAAATTAATTCTCTCTCTCTTCTAAAGAGCTCTCTCTAGTTTTCTTTATTCTCTCCATAGATTTAGTGTGTGTGAACTGCTAATCGATCCTAACAACTGGGATCAGAGCTTGAGAGATTCATCACGATCACTGAAGATGGAAGGATCGAAGTTTGGAATCGAGAAGTTTGATGGATCCGATTTTGGTTTTTGGAAGATGCAGATCGAAGGCTATTTGTACCAGAAATATCTTCACGAACCCTTGACCGGGGTGAAGCCGGAGTCCATGAAGGAGGAGGACTGGAAGCTCAAGGATCGGCAGGCTCTAGGGCTGATCCGGTTGACTTTGTCGAGAAACATGGCGTTCAACATCGTTAAGGAGAAAACCACATCTGATCTGTTGAAGGCATTATCAAATATGTACGAAAAACCATCTGCGATGAACAAGGTATATTTGATGCGTAGATTGTTCAATATACAGATGTCCGAGAATGGATCTGTTGCTGATCATATAAATGAGTTCAATATGATTGTTAGTCAACTGTGTTCTGCGGATATTAATTTTGAAGATGAAATTAAAGCACTGATTTTGATGTCATCTCTACCCGAGTCTTGAGATACTATTGTTGCTGCGATTCGTAGTTCCTGTGGATCTGAGAAACTGAAGTTTGATGAAATTCGAGATGTTGTTCTTAGGGAAAGCATTCGCAAACGAGAAATTGGGGAATCATCTGGCAGTGCTCTCAGTGTTGACCGAAGGGGGAAAGACTAATCGAGGGGTCAGAATACACATGACAGATCAAAATCAAAGAATCATGAAAAATTTCCACAAAAATCCAACTTGACATGTTAGAATTGTGGAGAGAAAGGACACTTTCGGACAGAGTGCAAGAAACCCAAGAAGAAGAAGAATCGGAAATCTGGAGATAATAATGATTCTGTTAATTTAGCAGAAGACATTGGGGATGCTCTAATCCTTAGTGTGGACAACCCGATTGAATCCTGGATATTGGATTCTGGTGCATCTTTTCATTCATTTTCTAGCAAAGAATTGTTCCAAAACTTCAAGTCTGGAAATTTTGGAAAGGTGTATCTTTCTGACAATAAGCCATTGACGATTGAAGGAAAGGGGGATGTCTACATAAAAACTCCAGCAGAAAAACAGTGGACATTGGAGGATGTCAGATATATTCCTGGTCTCAAGAAAAATCTGATCTCTGTTGGTCAGTTGGATAGAACAGGCTACGCAGCAGAGTTTAAGAAAAGTTCATAGAAGATTGTGAAGGGTGCTATGGTTGTAGCATGTGGCACAAAATTTGGAACTTTGTACACCACTGCATGGTGTATAAACATGGTTGTTATTGCTGAGGGTGCTTCTGGTTCATGTCTGTGGCACAACAGACTTGGACACATGAGTGCCAAAGGAATGAAGATGTTGGCTATAAAAGAAGCTTTAGAGGGGCTGAAATCTGTTGATATGGGTCTTTGTGAGAGTTGTGTTATGGGTAAACAGAAGTGAGTAAGCTTCACAAAGACTGCGAGAGAGCCGAAGCAAATACGACTAGAAATGGTCCGTACAGACGTTTGGGAACCATCTCCTATTTTATTACTTGGTGGATCCAGATTCTATGTCACCTTCATTGATGATTTCATTAAGAAGGTATGAGTTTACTTCTTGAAACATAAGTCAGATGTGTTTTCTACTTTAAAGAGGTGGAAAGCTGAAGTTGAAAATCAGACTAGCTTGAAAATCAAATGCCTGAGATTTGATAATGGAGGAGAATATAACAAGTCAGAATTCAAACAATTCTGTGCAGCTGAGGGAATCAAATTGATGAGGACAGTTCTCGGGAAGGCAAGGCAGAATGGAGTTGCTGAAAGGATGAACAAAATATTGAATGAGCGTGCAGGGAGCATGAGGATACACTGTGGGCTTCCTAAGACGTTTTGGGAAGATGCTGTGAGCATAGTTGCATACTTGATCAACAGTAGACCATCAGTATCTTTAGGGTTCAAGATTCCTGAAGAAGAATGGACAGGAAAAGAGCTCAAGTATTCTCACTTGAGAACCTTTGGTTGCACTGCTTATGTTCATGTTGATCCAGAGAAGAGAGATAAGCTTGATGCTAAAGCTATAAAGTGCTACTTTATAGGTTATGGTTCTGACATTTTTGGGTACAGGTTTTGGGATGACAGGAACAAGAAAATCCAAAGATATTGTGATGTGACATTTGATGAAAACGTCTTGTACAAGGACAAAGAGCAAAAGGTTCAAGAAACTACAAAGTAAGTAAGAGTTGAGCTTGAGTTGCCGAAGAGTACACCCAAATATATTGCAGCAGATACTCAACAAACTCCAGAGACTGTCATTGAGGAACCAGAGGTGGAACAAGTGACACCTGAGCAGGATGAGAGGAGATCAACCAGATAGGTATTTACTATCATTACATTATCTGTTGCTGATTGATGAAGGGGAACCAGAGTCTGTTGCTGAGGCTTTGCAGGTGGAGGATTCAATCAAGTGGGAGAAATCCATGGATGATGAGATGAGCTCACTTGAGAAGAATAACATGTGAATGCTGACTGAGTTACTTGCAGGGAAGAGAGCCTTGTTAAATAAGTGGGTGTTCAGAATCAAGGCAGAACCAAATGACAAAAGAAGGTTCAAGGCTCGATTGGTAGTTAAAGGATATTCACAAAGGAAAGGTATTGATTAAGCTGAAATATTTTCTCCTGTTGTAAAATTTACTATCCGAATTTTACTGAGCATTGTTACATCAGAGAATTTGCATCTTGAACAAACGGATGTAAAGATTGCATTTTTACATGGAGATTTGGACAAGGAAATCTATATGCAATAGCTAGAGGGGTTTATAGTTCCAGGCAAGGAACAGATGGTATGCAAGCTCAATAGGAGCTTGTATGGGCTGAAGCAAGCACCTAGACAGTGGTACAAGAAGTTTGACTCCTTTATGAGCAAGAGTGGCTCCCGCAGGAGTGAAAAGGATCAGTATTGCTTCTTCAAGAAATACACTGATTCTTTTGTATTTTTGCTCTTGTATGTGGATGATATGTTGATTTCAGGATCCAGTATGACAGAGATAAACTCTCTAAAGGCAAGCCTATCTTCTGAGTTTGAGATGTAAGATTTAGGTACAGTGAAGTAGATTCTTGGGATAGATCTGCTGGCACTTTGAATCTATCCCAAAAGTAGTACATCGAGAAGGTGTTATCCAAATTCAGAGTTAATGATGCTAAACCCAGGACTACTCCATTGAAAAATCACATAAAATTATCAAAGGAGCTGTCACCGAAGACAGCTCAGAAGCGAGAACACATGGCACTTGTTCCGTATGCTTCTGTAGTTGGGAGTCTGATGTATGCTATGGTCTGCACTAGACCTGACATAGCACATGCAGTGGGAGTTGTTAGAAGGTACATGGCAAACCCCGGGAAAGATCATTGGGAATCTGTGAAGTGGCTTCTAAGATATCTGAAAGATACATCCAGTACTTCACTTTGTTTAGGCAATGGTGAAGTGATTCTGCAAGGTTTTGTTGATGCTGATCTTAGTGTGGATGTGGACTCAAGCATTATCACTTCTGGATACATTTACACCGTAGTTGGTACAACAGTGAGTTAGATGTCCAGGCTTCAGAAGTGCATTGCTCTTTTATCTTCTGAGGCTGAGTATATGGTAATAGTTGAAGCTGGAAAGGAGATGATATGGCTGGCAGATTATCTGGAAGAACCGGGCAAGAAGTAGCTTAAGAATATTCTTTATACAGATAGCCAGAGTACCATACAGTTGGTGAAGAAACCGATCTATTATTCGAAGACGAAGCACATTAGAAGATCATACCATTTCACTCGCAGGGCAGTGGAAGAAGGTGATATGTGTTTAGAAAAGATAGAGGGTGCAAAGAATCCAGCAGACATGTTGACTAAATGTGTTGATATTGGTAAACTAAGGTTGTGCAAACCTTAGTTGGTTTTCTGTAGTTGTGTCTACAGATGTTGTGGTGTGGCGAACATATTGATGATGGAGGAATATTTTTTATTTTTTTGAGAATGTAATTCTTGGATGACAAAATTAGTCTCCAAGTGGGAGAATTGTTAGGTTGTGGAGCCTGATTAATATGTGACGTACTGTTATATATTAATGTTCACGCGGTTCAACCTTTTATTCTCATTCTCTGTGTAATTGTACATACTCCAAGTCATTAATATAAATAGCCTGTCTTCCGTGGAGGTTACCTACGGGTGTTACCACGAAATTAATTATCTCTCTCTCTAGTTTTCTTCATTCTCTCCATAAATTTAGTGTGTGTGAACTGCTAATCGATCCTAACACTATATACTACACGCATTCGTCAAGTGAAATATAAGTTGAATACCCCAAATTTTTCCTAAGCTGAATTTCTCCATGAGAAGGTTAAAGAGCGCTTTCATAAGTGAGTATTGTTTTAACCATATAGAATTTCCCTAATTTCAACTTTTTATCACATGAAAAATTTTATAAGCTTTCCGTCGATATAAGATTCGCCCAAATTCGATGCCCGGGCAAGAAGTTATGGCTAATTTAAGTCCTAGTCGTAAAACAACGTCATTTTAGTGCTTGGCGCATCACGGAGAGGGTCTATTTGACAATTGTCAAATTCCAGTGGAACTCCGTGATAGTGGCGCGTCACGGAGGACCCCAATTTCC
The DNA here is from genome assembly GCA_030864225.1 of Capsicum baccatum var. pendulum. Classification (NCBI taxonomy): domain Eukaryota; kingdom Viridiplantae; phylum Streptophyta; class Magnoliopsida; order Solanales; family Solanaceae; genus Capsicum; species Capsicum baccatum. The sequence continues at coordinate 27,772,661 of CM061550.1, read as the reverse complement.
CAATAGTCAATTTCCAGTGGCCTAGCGCGATTGTGATGCGTCGCACTGAAGTTCTAGGTCCCAGCTAGTGGGACAACGCGATGGCTCCGCATCGCGGTGACTCCCAGATTCCCATTTGTCAATTTCCATTGAGCCACCGCGATAGTAGCGCGTCGCGGTGGCCCATAAAATTGGGTTCCCCGTTTATTTTTTCCAGTTTCGTACAGAAGTTAAAAATGATACTTTAGACTTTTTTCAAGCCTCTTAAACCGTACAAATACCAAATTAAAGTCATTTACAAGCATTCTATGAAGTTTTTCTCAAGTTTTCCATCAACAAAAGCCCTAAGTATCCAAAACCTTTTCCAAGAATCTCAAGAATCCACCATAGATTTTATAAATTGAGTCAAGATTCAACGTTCCCAAGTCAATAGCTTTAAGAAACCTCATTCAAGAGTACGAATAGAGTCCCAAAGGTGAGAGTTCATCCATAGCTTCTAGTTCAAGGTATGTGGGGTTTGAACAAGGACACTCCTTTTGTCCTTGTGCCCAGAAGTTATTTTAAATTACAAGAATATATGGTTTCACATATTTTCTTATGAAAATTGAAGTATGGGTTTGTACCCTTTGTTGTTGTTCCTGAGATTATGATAATCTCCATGTTTTAGAAATTTAGATACATGAGTATGTTGAGATTTTAATGCGTAATGCTGAAATTTCAGATTTCCATATGATTTATGAATCCTTATGATCTCTAGTATGCATTTTGATGAGTCTTAACTTGAGATTGAACTATGGGCCACTAAGATCTACTTGAGAATTGCAATTTTATGAACTTCTGTGCTATAAGAACCTATGATTTTAGTACTTTGAGATTATTGAGAAATATTTGACCTTTTTGGTCCTAATAGAGTTGGAATCCACAATGATATTCTATTAAAACAAATAGTAATACATTTTGGTCTTCAGTATAGACCCTTGAGTTATTTGAGGTGGATTTCCTAAGAGTTCTGAGATGAGTATGGGAGTAATATTTCGCACCGAGTTGGGTTTGATTCTGAGGTCTCATACCCTAGAACTACGTGCCACTGTAGGACTGAGATTTATGAGCCCAAAGCCAAAATTATAATCACCGAGTTGAGGTTATACTCCCTGGCAAGAGTATGATGCCTCTCCCCAATGTGAGGTTTCTTCCTTAGGAGGACAAGATATTAGACTCCATATAGCTCACATGGTTTATGTTGGTTAGAAGAAACTCCCGAGTGTCCAGAGTTATATAATCCCAAGTTCTAAGTGTCCTAAATCTAAAAGAGTTATATAGTTTCCAAGTGTTGAAAGTTCCTAAAAGTTCTGAGTCCTTGAGTTTTAAAGAAGTTTTACTCTCCATGAGATAAAAGTAGGAGTCTGAAAGTATTGTTTAAAGTTTTTTTAGCCATCATGTATTGAGAATAAGAGGAGAGTAGAGATTTTAAAGTTAAGTATAATGACTCACGAGATTTGTATTTCGTGTTTCACTATTCATGATTCATGAGAATTATATTTCGGATTTAGTCAAGCCATGTGAGTCATTCATATATGCATGCATGATTTTAGAAAGAGTAATGATAATGTCTATTTAAATGCATACACCCCCTTATAATCAGTACATTCCCAAGTACTGATCCACATATACGTCTATGTGCTACATTGTCTTATAATGTAGGTTTAGGTGCTCAGTCCCATCCTCGTTAGTGATTTTTGAGTACCTTTGTCTACATCTCCACAGTTGTGAGTCCTCATGGTTCGAAGGCCTATCTTTAGACATTTTAGTATTTTAGTAGATATATTATTGCTTCCAGTTCAGTTTGAGTCAGTTGCTCTAGTCATGGAGTAGTAGAGGCTTTATCAGACTAGTTATCAGATTGTTAGTATATTGAGATTTCCAGTATTGTGGTCATTTGGACTAAGTATTTTCTTTGTATTTCCTATCATTTGATATAACAGTATCAGTGTTTTGTTTATTTCATCTCTAAATAAGTTATTATATGTAGTACTAGGCTCAAAGGGCTAGCTTGGGGCTACTTGTAGTCTTAAGCACCGTGTGATGCTTCGGGATGTGATTCTGGGGCCTTACAAACTTGGTATCAGAGCCTAAGGTTTAAGGAATCCTAGGGAGTCTGACAAGCCGCGTTAAGTAGAGTCTTGATCATCGGTGTGTAGCGCCACATCTATGAGCAAGAGGCTACAAGATGTTTTAGAAAAAAGTTGTTTCTTTCTTTCAGATTCTATCGTGCCTACAGTTGTCCCTTCATCTAATAATTCGTGCTCTCCTATTTCAGAAAATGCCTCCTCGAAGAGCGAACGTCTGCAGAAATGATAATGAGTAACCCCAGCCTGTTGATCCATTGAACGAGACTATACTTTATGCTGAGTTTCGGGCGGCCTTTTAGGCGTTAGCCCAAG